>OX637336.1:8892777-10092777 GCA_951799405.1 Agapetus fuscipes
TGCCAACATTGCAAATCAACCACACTGGTTTAAATTCAGACATCACTGTAAATTCAGTGAACGTTGACTAACTGGGCAGCTACGGCTTTCGGGAAATTTAAAAATAAATGGGCGTTGCTCATCCAAAATAAGAACATCTCCACAGATGCTGGCTGTATCCATTATTTCTTCTGAACTCGGAAATTCTTGGAGTGCTAAAAGTGTGTCCAATGATACGGCGGACTATAGTGCATGCCTTTGTTTTTCAAAATATTTCTTACAAACGTTTTAACATATCTTTAAAGGTAAAACTGAATAAATGCCGATTCAATGATTTGAGGAAGCATTTTATCGGGTGTAACTTCTCATAGTGAGTGAACTATAGAAGGAAATACTCATGATAAAAAATCTTTTGCACACTTTTTTGGTGTTTCTCTCGTAGAAAAACGAAAAAAAATGCATTTATCTGAGAATCCCAATTCCCATGTAAGTTTCATATGTCACTTATTCAGTTTTACCATGAAGATTGAAATCTCTATGAATCAAATTGTAATAAAAAAAATTGTGTACTTCAGCAGTGGCGAAGGGTGAACTTTTTCAGAAGAGAACCCCTTCGATAAAATAATTATGGAAGGATTACAAATGTATTTTTTGTTCTCATGTTGTTTTTTACTCACTTGAATAACTTTAACACGCTGGACACCCTAAATATTATAGAATGATAGCGCGCACCAAAAAATCTCAAGAATTATTTTCTTATTTATTCCAGACTGACGACCCCATCCAAGTCATCACAGTTCCAGACGAGGAAACAATGCAGCAAAAACCTCCAGATTATGATTCGGTAGCGGGGGCGCCGCCCACATATGACGACGCCATCAAACTGAACCCTGCGCACCTCCGGACACAGATCCCAGGAGTTCACGGATCCCCTGAGCTGCCTCCGCCTCCTCCACTCAGAAGAACAAGTGGTCCAGGGCTGAGGAACAGCAGGAGAAGCTCCAGAGCGCTTTCAGCAGCTACAATAAACGCTCTTCTGACTCCTCCAGGTGTCAGCACTAGAGAAACCATCCCAGGGCAGTTGGAGAATGTCATCACAGAGCATATACCAATTCCTAAATCTCCCCCGCCACCCTACAGACAAGTGAGATCCATCAGATGAAGGACGAGCTAGACTTTTCAATGTGATTATTAAATGTAATAGGAATAAGTCGAATTTGTTGATTGTATCAAGGAACCAAAGAGATTGATGATATTTTTGGGCTTAAACACGAAAATCACTGTTTGTTTCAGTAGGAACTGATTTGATAAAATTGTAAGCTTTTTATCTTACACATTATAGATACTAAGGCCCGGTATTTTCAACGTTAGCTTATGTGACTTTAAAATGATAAAAATAACTACCCACACGATTGACATAAGTGCGTATTTTTTATTCATTATAAAGTCGTTGTGCTAACGTTGAAAATGTCGGGCCAAAGGCCCGAGTGTTTCAAACTTAACTTCACGACTTAATACTGAATGAAAAGAGCAAATTTATCAGAATCGTGCGAGAATTTTTATTTATTTTAAAGTCACTAAAGCTAAGACCCGACAGAGAATTCGTGGATCATTCGCCGCATTTAGTAAATTTTCGATACAACAAAATAACGATGATCCTTGGTTTATCAATGAATGACAAGTTTCTAAATAATACAGAATGATTTTTAGTTACTACAGATCAAAAAAATGTACCTAATTTGTTTTTTTTTTTTTTTACACTTTCTAGTCTTGCATGGTATCAGAATGGATTGCATTCAATAACAGAATAATGAAGACTGTTAAATGATCAAAATAAAAAAACCATATAATGAGAGATTAAATATAGTCAAATATTTGTTTACGTACATTTGAAATGTTGATTTGGAAAAAGATAAAAATAAATGAATGAAATGGGGCGATAAATAGGCCACTCAATAAGACATAGCTGATAGCACCTTCCTCAGTAACATTTTCAAAAAATAATTTTAGGAAAGCCATGGAGAGCTCACACAAGAATCACTCATCCCGCCAGGATTTGAAGCGGTTAGTGGCGCCGATTCCTATCCACAGCTCAACAGCATGACGACCAGCAGAGACAATGAATAACTAGCAGAAGGCGTTACCGATTACACTATGTTTTATTAAATCAAGTTGAGATAGAATCAATTGTCAACACACAAAAAAATATATTTTTCAGTGCAAAAGTAACCATGTAAAAGAGGAAAATGCATTTTTTTTTTTTTGACCTTTTTGCTTTCCTAATCAATGAAGATACCTAATATTCTTAGCAGTGTTAATCCTTCTAGCAAAATTCGATCTCTTTGTTTCTTACAATTTATGACATGCTGTATTCCCAATGATAGGTACTACATAGATAAAAAAAAAAAAAACGCAACTAAGCTCCACATATAGTGTAACTTCTTGCCGCGTTATCCCCGAGGGGGTCGCATGTGGCGAGTTCAACCTATTTATTTTTACAGGTAAGGGGGCCGGCCTTACGCCAACCACTTCAGATGAAGTGGGAATTTCCCAGCTCCCGAGAGAGCTGGTACTCATTTCTTGTGAAGGCTGAGTAAACCTTGCCGGTATTTTTATTTTGGGGTTTGGAAATAAACACCGAAACGGGAAATCATTTCTGACACCCTTGCCTCGGCGGGATTCGAACCCGAGCTCACGGCATGGAATGCAAGCACTCTACCAACTGAGCTATCGACCGGACATAGATAGATAAAGGCACATATTGTTTTGTTGCCAATATAATCATTATGTGTCAATTTGAAAAGATTGACACATAATGATATCAAATTTAAGCCGCCTTTGTGTTCATTATTCACATACATTCGACATATTGCAAAAAACTCAAAATTGGACTTGATGAACTTTTTTTCTCAATAAACATGCTCTCCCAATGACCTTTTCCATTTCCGTATTTCGAAATAACCAAATCGTATCCAGGTAGGTATAGTATTGTCCGATATCTTGCAGATTTTACATATTAGGTATTTATATTTACTTAAAATAACATGTTCTGTAGAGACATTCACAAAACTGTAAATATAGATACAACATCAAAATACATATGATATATGAAACTACACTTTTTTATTATTAAAAAATACTTGATGAATCAATATTTACTTACCTTAATATAGGTAGGTACCTATTTTGTATTCAGTTGGTACTTACTGAAATATTGCCTTTAATATAATAAAGCCAATATGAACGTTCATAACATTCATTAATAATTAGGAAAAAATTGATGCTATCCAAAACTGCCTCTAACAATGACGTAGGAATTAAAAAAAACTTGCACATGTTTTGTAGGCTCTTTTATACTGTTTGCTAATAATCATACATAAGTAAAAAAAATACCTGCAGGAGTGTATATTATGTATATATTTTGAGATCATAAATAAAATAAGGACGAAAAATTACATTATGATTATATCATTAGATGCAGATAGAATGTACCAAAATATTGACTAAGAAAAAAACCCTGTAAAGATGTTTTCCCCATGCATACATATACTACCTACTATGCATACATACTACCTACTATGACGCCATTATTATATTCACATATCACTGCTATTTGAAAAGTAAAAAGTAAAAACCACTCATATCACAATCACAATATTATTTTTAACAATAAAAACAATACTTTTTGTATATCATATTTAAACAATTCAATTATAAATTGATTTGTATAAGATTTCCAAATGTTGCCATAATGTTTATTCATTTTTTTATCCAGGGACCAAGATGCAACAGTTTTTGATTCATATTTTCTGTGATTTTGACTGAACACTTGCACTTATTTGTACTTATAGAAAATGCAGAAAAATATGTATACAACTCTGTTTTCATACTGTGTATTCGTAAGTTTATCAAAATATTGTTATTTTGGAAGGTAATACAATGTACTTACATTACTTTTTGCAATTATTAACTAACTTATCTATTACTGTTTTGCAATATGAAGTTGTCTAGGTTTTAATATTACTCCCTGATGATTTATATAACGTACAACTATTTATAATATTACTTAAAGATAGGTACAACTTATTGTGTTATTAAAATAAAATAATATTTAAAAACCAACCATGTTTTTATTTTCTCACCCCTAAATACATGGGCGTACCCAGGAAAGGGCCGGGGAGGCTACTCCCCCCCCCCCTGGATGTAAAAAAATACCTGAATCGTTACTAATTAATTTTGTGGCTGGAATTTATTACGATTATTGAAATAACCATTTTAGTAATCAAAATAAATTGAACAGATGACTGCACATGACTTTATAGCATAAAATAAGATTGTGTTTATTCTTCAATTTTCAAAACTTCCGGTCGATAGCTCAGTTGGTAGAGTGCTTGCATTTCATGCCGTGAGCTCGGGTACCAGCTAGAATGAGAACTAGAATAAGAAATGAGTACCAGCTCCCTCGGGAGCTGGGAAATCCGGACTTCAACTGAAGTGGACAGCGTAAGGCCGGCCCCCTTACCTGTAAAAATAAATAGGTTCAACTCGCCACATGCGACCCGCCCTTCGGGGATAACGCGGCAAGAAGTTATACTATGTGTGTAGCTCAGTTGCGTTGCGTTGCCCCCCCCCCCCCCTCCCCCCCCCTAGGATCCTGAGTACACCCTTGCCTACCTACATATCGCACGTTTAATAATAAAGAGCAATAACTCAAAAAACAAGAATGTTGGGAAATCACGTTTGAAGTTCAGACAGCCAGTACAACTTGTATGGGATGAAAAAGGCGGCCGATGTTTTATCTCGGTCATATTCGTCCAAATTGAACGGCTGTCGCATTCTACCTATTCTTCTCGCATTGTTCTTGCGTTTTAGTACAAAATCTCGATTTTCCCAATTTTCGAGTTATTTCTCTTTATTATTAAGCGTGCGAATTATGTTAATAAAGGAAACATTACCGAAACTATATTTTGAGAGAAAAGACGTAGCATGGTGTACCTACAATGGTATAAAATGTTAATGTAGCAAAAGAATGTGTAGGTAAAAGCGCACGTAAATAAGTTACCTAAGTACTACATCTATGCTAAGTACCTATTTAATAAAAACATACACTAATGGCAAACTTATTTTTTCAATAGGTAGGTACCAATCTGCAACGAAGGCCATAAATAAGTAAAATATATTATATTACCCTAATCCTGATCGGTGTGAAACCTTTTATTTACTACTCAAAAATATGTAAGTATTTACTTCAATGAAAGATCAACGTATTTAAGAAATATGTGGAACAGTATTCCTACAAAAACTTGAAAGACCTTTTTTTAAATGTTTCCAAAATAATGGTAAGTAGAATCTACCTATGAAATAAAATGTACCTTTCTGTATGTAAAACGTGAAATCATAGTTCAACGTTGCTACTGAAATATCTATGCTGCTACTGAGGTAAAAAAAGTACCTAGGTAAGTAGAAAGTAAGGTGGAATGGAAAAGTAAAAGTAATATTTTAACTCTGATATTAAATTTATTACTTGAGAATATTAAGGCGTGTTATAAAGCTAAATCTGCCATTTTTGTTTCTTACACTTTATGGTCTTAGCAAAATAGTTACAGTAATGAAAAAAATCAAGCATGTTTATTAATTTTTTATCTTAATTATAAAGCTTAAACAAAATATATAACTTAAGAATTGCCACCACAAAAATATATTTAAAAAACGTGTTTTTTTATATTTTTAGCTTTTTTTTCGTGTGTGCTGTATTTTGGATTTTTTTTTTTGCTTTTTACGTACAGAACTATACATTGTTTAGGTTCAATACTTCACATTTTTTCAATAATGTCAATAGTTTTTGAGTAAATATGGAAAAACTGAAACTACTAAATGAATTAAATTTTAATTAAATCAAAGAACACAGTTTTTCCATATTTACTCAAAAACTATTGACATTATTGAAAAAATGTTAAGTATTGAAGCTAAACAATGTATAGTTCTGTAAGTAAAAAGCAAAAAAAAAATCCAAAATACAGCACACACGAAAAAAAAGCTAAAAAAAAACGCGTTTTTTTAAATATTTTTTTGTGGTGGCAATTCTTAAGTTATATATTTTGTTTAAGCTTTATAATTAAGATAAAAAATTAATAAACATGCTTGATTTTTTTTATTGCTGTAACTATTTTGCTAAGACTAGAAAGTGTAAGAAACAAAAACGGCAAATTTAGCTTTATAACACGCCTTAATGAATATGAAGATAAAAGAAGCCTAGAATATAAAAAAGCAGAGAAAGACCTCCCACGAGATGGTAATATAAAATAGGCTTGCTGCAAAGTGCAAGACAGAGATGGATGAAAAGATATGGGGGAGGCCTATGTCCAGCAGTGGACGGAGATGGCTGGGCTCAACTTAACATGACGAAAAAATAATAATAAATACCTAAGTAGTGAATGTTGAGTAGGTTTTGTCTATGGATTTTTTTTATTTTTGTCTATTAAAATTTGACAGTTGTCATTTATTTAATTTTGACAGATGAAAGTATTTGTAAATCGGCGTCTTTTAACAAAACTCTGTTTTTATACAAACTAAAATGTCTGCCGTCAACGCAGCCGAAATAGTTGAAGAAGATGCGGCAGATTTGCAATTTCCAAAGGGTAAATTTCATAAGAGCGTTACACATTACCTAAATACAGCCAAGTATTGAATTTGTAGGTTATGTCTTGTTGCAGAATTTGAAAACGCCGAGACGTTGTTGATATCCGAGGTTCACATGCTGTTGGAGCACAGGAAAGCGCAGAACGAGTCTGCCGAGGAGGAGCAGGAGCTGTCGGAAGTATTCATTAAGACCCTGACCTACACCAATCTCTTCCGGAAGTTCAAGAATAAAGAGACAATACAAAGTGTTAGAAAGTAAGATATTCTTAGTATTTTATTTTTTATATAGAGGAATAAAATTCACCAACCTATTTTGCCTGGCCAGTAACATGTATGAGCATTATCAATCAGTGATTCATTATTTAATAGTTTAATGAATTAATAATTACCCAATGACATCTGTTGAACCAGAGTGAAGGCTATCGTCGATAGGACACGGCGATGGCGGGGTTCGAACTCGCGCATACTACATATCGCCACCTTAAAGGTAAAGCTGAATAAGTGCTTATTCACTGATTTGAGAAATCGTGGATAAAACATTTTGCCGGTGTAACTTCTCATAGTAAGTGAACTAATTATACAGCAGTTTTCATGAAAATGTTTTATACTAAGTACAGGATTGTCACACTTTTTTGTGTTTTGTAAAAAGACGCATTTGTCTGAGAACCCCTCGCTAGCTTAATATGCCACTTATTCAGTCTTATCTTTAATGTATCGATATGTCTACATTGAAATTTTATTCTGAAAGAAAAATTCTCTTTTACTGTTGAAACTGAATAATGTTTACCAGTCCTAAGATTCGGACCAAAATAAACTACCTATGTGTGAGAAATCATGCCTCACAGATGGTTAGATTGTAACCCACAGCTGCCACTCATACAGCAGAAGTACGACGATTAAACTAGTATTGCTTCTATTTAACCCTTTGCTTCTGAATATTTTGGCTATATGAATACCCTCAGTACGGAATACTTTTTCAAGTTTTTGGTATTTAAAACATTTATTTACATCCTACCTTCATTGATTGATGACACTTCAAACTATGTGAACAAGAACAAAAATCACAAGGGTTTAGCACATATTTTTACTAGCAGATTTTTGAATTCTTGAACAATGTCAGGGATAAGTTCAAAGTTGGATGACGTCTATGATTGACAGCCACACTGTATTCAAGTTTACACTTGATACCTGTGTGTCACCCGCAGTTGAAGGGTTAAGAAGCCCACCTTCTAATAAATGGAAGTAACCTTTTATTCCCGTTACAGTTTACTGATGCAGAAGAAGCTGCACAAGTTTGAAGTGGCCAGCCTGGCTAACCTGTGTCCGGAGACGGCTGAGGAAGCCAAGGCCCTGCTGCCATCTCTGGAGGGAAGGTTCGAAGACGAGGAGTTGAGGATAATGCTGGACGATTTGCAGACCAAGAAGAGTCTTCAATACTAAAACTTCCATGGTGATAAGTTATGAATGAGGTCCGAACATTTGAAAATGCCAAAATAATTGTGACACCACACGGCTAGATCGCTCGGGTTAAGGTTAACTAATTATTTATTATTGATTGCTAAGGTAAGATCGTTTGCATGCTGCAAAAAAAATTTGGAGCTCCCTTGCAACCTTTAAAAAAATGTTCAGACTCCATTCATTAGTTTTACAAGTGAATTGAGAGGTTGTATAAATAATAATAATTGGACAATTTTATAAAGAGTCATTTAGTGGTACTAGCCACCCCAAGGGCGCTTATATAACTGTCATGTCAATATCTCATAGAATAATGTTTGAAGGATGAACTGTTGAATGTTAAAAAATATCACAGCTCCACAAGGGAACAGCTCCACAAGGAAACAGCTCAAAAACAGGTTCCTTTGAAATGTTTGTATTTTTGAACCTCAAACGCATGTACATATGTACTTTTTAACATCATTAAATATGTATTAGCGTTAACTCATGATATCTGTGGATTAGAGACTATTTTAATGAAAAAGACACTACATCCGTTTCAACTTAAGCGCAAACCGTCCTTAGTTAGAAAGGGAACAAAGATCTTCACAGTGTCATTTCATTGTAAACAAAAAAACTAAGGTGAAACTACAAAATCTTCCTAGAAAGTTGGTAGCTTTGAAACTCATGCCTGCGCAAATGTTAAATCTTTTGAACTTTTGATGAAAACCGAGGTGAAACTATGAAATCTTTCCAGAAGGTGGCAGCATTGAAATTCATTTCTGGGCAAACCCTGTGCGAAAGCCTAATAAATGTTTTTATGTGTTATGATTGGTAAAATTGACAAATTTTAAAGGAAAAAGACACTATGGCATGTGTAATTATTGGGTGGGAAACGCAAAATGGAGAAAGCAATTTTGTATGGCTTCACCACTATTGTATTTGACAGGACTGGGGACAACTGTGCCCCATAGTATGCATCATTGTCAGAGTCTCTCGAATCTAGGGAGTCTCCCGCATAGGCTTTCTTAAAAAAAAAAAAAAGTTAGTGTCTGCTCCTCTATATTATAACTCAATGTGTATTAGCCATATAAGAATAGTTTTTAACAAATTTACTTTTTAATGTAATAATATTCATGATAACTTTGATGTAAGAATCAAATAATTTTTTGTCTTCAACTATTTGTTTTACTTAAAAAAACACCACTGATTAAATGGATCTTTTCACCCCATTCTGTCAGGCAACTAGAAATTGTGTTAGCTGCAAACAACAATGTCATCTTAACAGCTATGGGTGTGCGAGTCAGATTTCTTTGAATATTATAGTCCTTAGGTATTGATATTTTTTTCTTCACTGACTCTGCAGCCCCAAGTCGAGCCTTGGTCTCTTTTAACACATCGTTTGCGGGAAACTAGTTAACTCGTCATACACCTTTTTATAGTAACGTGCGGGAGACGTGAAACTCGTTTCGTCGCGCCTAGCGGTAGGGCGCGGGAAACTTGTATACCTAAACGTGGCAAAAAATTTCAAAAAAAAAAAAAAAAAAATGAAAAGGTGAAAATTTCAAAAAACACCCACTCTAGGCCGCCACCTGGCGGGAAAATGCCCGCATACATAGTGTTAACTTCTGCCTTTGACTCCGCCTGTCCTCCAAGGCTGTTTTCCAATTGGCAACTTGTAGAAAATGCCGGTGAACTCAGGTATTTGATATTTACATTGTCAATTTCCCTATTTTACAATATGGACTTACCTTCTTACAGATCCCTTATACTCATATCAGTAAAAGTAATGACATGCCAGGGGGGGAAGTCTCGACGACCGCTTATAGATATTACCGTTACCTATTAGAAGATAGGATGGAATAAAGCATGGCTGCGCCTAAACAGCCGATTGTTGTTTCATATAAATGGATCAGCTGTTTTCACGCCGCCATATTTAATTCTGTCCTATCTTCAAAAAGGTACGGTAAGATCTACGGACGGCCGTCGAGACTTTCACCCCAGGAACAAATAAAAGGCGCATATTTGATAATCAGTCTGTATATTGGATATGTATGTACACAAAGTAACATTAGACTTATTCTATTCGTCAGAGGGCATCACTTAATCATTCTTAACGTTAATTGGAAATAATGCAATACTAGAAATGCTACAAGTTAGCTGACGGAACCGATTGCCATCTCCATTCTTCACAAACCATACAACATAACACTTAGTACAAGTGAGCGCAACATTGCAAAAATAAAACTCAACAATCTAACTGTGTTTACCATGTAAGTCGTAATAAATATTATTTAAAAACACGGTGAAGAACTGCAGATGCGTCGGATCAAATCAAACTCCACGTATCAATCATCTTCAAACTTAGAGAAATGGGCACTTTTGGTTTTGTCAAAGTCTTTTTTTTTGTTTAATAGAATTTTATCTTTTTTTTAATTAAAATTTTGATCATTCTTCCTAAAACAGTCGTCAATTAAAACTTACAATTTTATTTCATTTTCATCTCAAATAGAATCAACAAGGATCAAATAATTTTTTCAGGTCCGAAAATCGAATAAAAAACGTGACTCGTAAAATATTGGCCAACATCACATGTCTACCTCGCTAAACCAGCACCGCTACTTTATAAGAGATCACCAAACAATCCCTCCACCTTGCATGCATCCCCATCGTCATCGTCACTAATTATAACTTCATCAGCGGCTTGCTAACGAGCCAGCATGGACCACATCCTAATGCCGACGCTGGGACGTTAGCAAAATCTGCGCACACTAATGTATCACACTTCATTTCATAAATTGTATAACCTAATGCATCGCCTCACAGTCTTTTATCAATAATTCAAGTGGAACAATACAAATAAGCATCTTCCAGTCAGTTCTCGTCCAAAAGAAAAGTAATAAGGAACAGCAGAGCCGCGGTTATCCAAAACTTAATGGTTGCATTGTACCCCAGGTGATACGGACTGTCAAAAGTCAAAATATTAATTGAAGTAAGTGTGAGATGTACTGGTGAAATGAATTAATCTATGAAAAAAATCATATAATGTATTTTTAAAAGAAAATAGACAAATATACAGTTCATTTTCAAGAGAGGACATTTCATACATGCAAGGGTAGGCAACGTATGACCAAGAATACATTTTACCTTGAGATCGGAATAAAAAAAAAATATGATTAATGTTAAATTTGAGTAATTGGTTCAACCCAAATTATTTATCCTGCAATATGTTTTTTTGCCTCTACCCAAAGCACGGTCCTCACAATTTATCAATTAAAAATACAGAACATGTTTCTTTTTAAAAAACAGTATTATTTCTGATTTTCGACTGTATGCTTTGATGAGCTTTGCACAGCAATCTGAATGCTTCTGCCACGTAGAACGGTTTTCTTTTGGAACAACCTCGGTTATCTCAGAGTGAGTTGGATAGCCGCGGTGCTACTACAGTAAGTTGTGTTTGGTTTAGTCTGTGTTGTTTTTGTCTGGGGGCTGCAGGGGCTGGAAGGCCGAGCCCTGGGAGGGGCGCAGCTGGAATCCCACCGACGGCTTGATAGGGGAAATGTCTCCCATGGACTTGCTGCACGCAGCTGAGCTCTCCGTGAACTTCAACCTAACCTAAAAATAAAGATTTGTCTGTATTTCCATCTTATACCTGTTGGGGGCTGTTCTGTATCATAAACTGGAAAAACTAAATACACATCTAGGTGACATGGTAATGTTATACCTTTAGCCACCTGACAATTCATGACAAAGATTGAAGGTTGGGATAAACGATTCTTTGGTCTTTTTCAATGTAGCTTTTTACAGTGAATCTTAAGTCTTTTTCTTTGACAAAATTGGTAACTACAATTTTATGGGGTAACTTATTACGTTCACTTATTTTGAGACAAAATAAAGAAGTTATATTGATAAATTTAATTTCATTGCATTATAAGTTTTATCAAACCAAAAACTTTGAAGACAGAAGGGCTGCCATACAATATGATCCCAATACAATATGTGTTAATGGTTCGATTATCAACATGAAGGAGCACCTTGAAGCAATGATGTAGTTATGGAAATTAATAATGTAATATTAGAATGATTTATTTGGTGAGCGCTGTTTTTGTGTGAATCACACCTCAAGAGCCCTCTGCCAGCATGTGCCAATTCTCAAGCAAACCCCAGTTGCTGTAAGACTGAATGGACCTTTGGTGATAAGTCATTGGTAAAGGTACACAAACTTTTCAACCCAGCGAAAAGCATATTTGAAAATGTGGTATATTTTTTGTGCTCTGCCGGAATTTGAGCCCACGACCTTCCATTTACGAGTCCGACCACTAGACTATGGAACGGTTGAATAAAGTTGACAATAATGACGGCTAGACTTCATTAAAATCTTTATCTTTATATCTGAGGACGGCTGCATTGGAAGAGTTGTGAGACCAAAACTTAATTTGGGTAATGCAGCGCCATGGGGGAATAAAAGAATCTTTGATAGACAAAGGGGAAAAGTTATCCTTACTCTTTCACAGCCATCGGGTGGTTCTCTCGCCAGGAACCTGTTGATGTGGGGAGAGGTGCCAAGTCTATTATTGTCCAGATCAGGGGAAGAGCACACACTGCCTCCTGTAATGTACATGAACGTATCTATCAACAATTATAAATCAAAAGCCATTCATCGATATCAAGTGCAATCACAACAAAATAATTGAAAAATACTGCAGCCGGGATATAACAGATATGGGAAGATGAAACATGATATTTGGAATGATTGTAATAACAAGGCATTTCATCAATCAAGAAAACAATGTTTGTTTTGTGATTTGTGTTTATCCTATAAATCCCGTTCTTCCAAAATGAAGTCCACACATCAATTGGCATAGACAAATTTATGAAGTCACTTTGTAACTGTTTGCTAAGGATCCTAATCACATAGACCTATGACATTTGCCTCTAATATAATTTCAAATTAATAAAGAAAAATATGATTTTGAAATTTGCGTTGAGTCCATTCCTCCCCGTTTTCTTTTGCCTCAAATTTCTGTATAAATACAAACCACCTTGCCAGTCATTCATCATTCTAATCTAAACCTAATCTAAATCTAAGCTGCAAAGATATGTATCATTTGAGATTTGTCCCAAGACCTTTATCATAAAATAATAAATTCCAATGATTGATGAAATACATTGCCATCAAAACAAAACAAAGTACCAAGTATAAATATCTCAAAAAGGGGAGAAATCATGAACATGTCTACAGGGTAATCTGGAAGCTGTAAATAAAATCAATCATTATTACAGGAGTGAATTACTGAATGAAATAATAACTGGATGTCATGCTGGAGGCAGCCATTTTTGTTGTACGGCTTTTTGGGTGATACGTGAAGGACAAACCAAAGTAAACATAAATGAGAGAAAGCTCAGCACAACGGGAAAGATTTGTTCAAAGAAATTCATTCTAAATCCGAAGCAAATAAAAATAAAGCAATAATTATACAGTCAAACTTGGTTACAGCGACTACGGATAAAACGAGTTCGCAATTATAATGAGCAATTACTAACTGATATGTTAATTTGAGCTTATTTTCATACATATATTTTCAGATATAACGAGTGTGCTCGTTATATCTGAAACAGATTTAACACCCAAATAATATGGTTAGCTCAGTTTGATCAGGTAAAAAAAACAAAACAATTTGGAACAGTCTAATAATGTCATAAAAAAGACAAAGAAAGTTACTTGGGGTAGAAGTCTCGACGGCCGTTGGTAGATCTTACCGTACCTATTTGAAGATAGGACAGAATAAAATATGGCGGTGCCTGAACAGCTGATCGTTTTTCCATATAAAATTGATCAGCTGTTCGTTTTTCCATATAAAATCGATCAGCTGTTGATGCGCCACCATGTTTTATTTCATGCTATCTTCAAATAGATATGGTTGGATCTTTTGAAATCTTTTCGACTTCCCACAAATGGAAGAATTATAATCTGTGATATGCATCACCCCAAAATGTTTTTTTTGTAATAATAATAATATGAGACAGTGCAGTAAGTACGTCACTCATGATGTATTTTATAAATTATGCACTACAAAAAACATTATTTCACTGTCTTTTGACATAAAAAAACAGACAGGAGATACGTTTTGTATCTTTGGAGATATTTAATATCAAAACCAAGAGTTGGATGGCTGGATTACGGCAGAAAATCGCTGGCGCTTTAGAGGTTAAAGGATTAAAGGTGTATGATTTTTTTTAAACCAGCGAAGAGCATATTTGAAAATATAAATGTCGTAACCAAGTTTGACAGTACTTTAAGGTGTTGAATTGTGAACAAATGAATCCCGTTGTGCGTTGGGGTTTTGGGTGGGTTCCGGGCTTGGGTCTACATGTGTGGGGTTTATTGACAATATGGTAGAACCTGGTCTGACAGTCCTCTCCGGGGAACAGCCACTTGAGTAAGATTCCCTAGACGGTGGACCTAGAGTATCAGTGCACCAAAATTATTTACATTACATCAGTCAAATACATTATCAAGGTTATCACGTAAAACACGCAAATATTGATACCTTAAAGGTAAAACTGAATAACTGACATGTTAAGCTAACATGGGTTTCTCAGATAAATGCACATTTTTTTCTATTTTTTACGACAGAAAACACTAATGAAGTGTGAAAATCCTTTAGTCTAGAAGTTTGCCATGAGCACTGAGCCATGGACACATCGGTCACAGGACAGTTTTTCTAAATGACTTTTCGGTCACAGCCCTGTCTGGATCATATCAATACCTTAAAGTTAAAACTGAATAAGTGACATATTAAGCTAGCATGGATTTCTCAGATAAATCCTATTTTCTACGAGAGAAAACACTACAAAAGTGTGCAATTCTTATAGTTCAGAAGCTGTACTTCCTTATGATTAGTTCACTTAATATGAGAAGTTACTCGCAATAAAAATCCACAATTTGTCAAATCAGTGAATCAGTACTTGTTCAGTTTTACCTTTAAGGTGGCGATATTGCCATTTAAGGCCCACAAACAGGCACATGCAAGTTCGCCCTTACACGTGCCGCATGGGTACATACAGAATAAACCAAACCTCGAAACCGGGGTGGCATTGTCAAGAGTGAGTCAAGTATTTACAGCATGGGGTGTCAGCGTCATACCAACCTATTAGTCAAAGAGCACAAAAATTTCGGAAAGTCAAATAAAAAAACTTGAAATTGAATTAATGAATTAAAATTCATACTATTGAAAATGTATGCACCCAGTACAATTATGTAAAATGGTTAACGCCCAGCTTGAAGACCTCCTTAAGGATGTAAAGATAGCTGGACATCCTCATTTCAAGATCCGTCAGCTGACACAAAGTCTTTTTGTGAAACACAGATAAAAAGATCTAAATAAAGAAAAAAAAAAATAAACCAATTACAGAACTAAAATTAACAGACGCTGTCCTATTACACTTGCAAAAACCTCAATAAAGGAAAATAGTTATCACCGTACATAATTTTTTTTAAATCCTAGATGGTGACTTCTAAATAAAAGCTACTTGCTAAAGTGCTACTAAGCTACACATTTAGTGCAACTTCTTACCACATTTTCCCCAAAGGGTTCGCATGTGGCGAGTGGAACATATTTACTTTTACAGGTAAGGGGGCTGGCCTTACGACAACCACTTCAGTTGAAATGGGGGTTTCCCAGCTCCCAAGGGGGCTGGTACTCATTTCTTGTGAAGGCTGCTGAGTAAGCCTTGCCAGCATTTTAATTTTGGGTTTGAAATAAACACCGAAGTGGGAAATCATTTCTGACTACCTCGGTGGGGTTCAAACCCCGGCTCTCGGCATGGAATGCAAGCACTCTACCAACTGAGCTATTGACCAGACCAGATGACTCATATAATACACAATTTAGTGCATATAAGTAAGGAGTAATAGTGAAGTGTGATTGATTAGAGTTACCTGAAGAGTGCGCACTGTGTGACTGGCTGTCGGGATGAGCCGGGGTTTGCGTGTTCACAGATCGCCTCAGCATCTCAGCAAGGGGAGCACGATGTCCCTCTGGTGTCGCCTATAACAATTAATTTTTTTTTTACATATTCAATACATCACTACTTGAAACGATGAACCAGGGATCATAAACAGATACTTTTGTAGAAGCAGACAGATGGTAACACCTGCATTAGAAGGATAAGAACTTAGCTACTAATAAATGCAGAGTAACCTGTAAATCCTAGAAAGGTTAACACTTCTTGGTAGCCCGGTCCATTGTATAGTGGAAACACTTCAAACTCGTAAATGGAAGGTTGTGGGTGTGAATCCCGGGCGGAGCACAAAAATACACCATTTATATTTTCAAATCTCTTCGCTGGGTTGAAAAATTCATAAACCTTTACCAAAGACTGGTCACCAAGTGGATCTTGCTGCACACCTGCTGACTTATTGCAAACTCCCTCCAACTAAACATCAAAATGACAAATTTAAAAAAGCTAGTTTTAAGAGTGTCCAGAGGAGAGCCAAAATAACAATTTACAAAATTATTATTTCAGCTGTGCTGATCTATGGATGCGAGGCTCTCTTACTGATATTGAAGATGGCTGAATACCTTCTAAAGAAGGATCTGTAGAGCCGAGAGAGACATGAGTCAGTGGCGTATCCAGGACAATGGGCCAGACATGTGCAAAGGCTACCAGATTGTTGTATCTCAAAAAAAAGCATGCCCAGATGGTAGGAGAGTATAAAAGAGGTTGATGCTGCAATAGGAAGATGGATGATATACAGTTTTTTTGCGTGGCAAGTTGGAGGAGAGTTAAAGGCACAGTATTTGTAAGGCTAAGGCTTGATTTGGGTTGTAGCAATTAGAAAGAGAGAATGAATGAGGGTTCTCACCTTGTCCCTGTGCCTGTCCAGATGATGGGACGGAGTGGGGCAGAGCACCAGGTGCTCTATCTCCTGGTTGAGTCCCTCTACGGAACTGCGGGCGGCACGCAGGGGAGCTCCCACACCAACACTGCCACTAGTCTTGAGTGCATTGACTGAAAAAAAAAAATAAAGGTTTCAAATCTTTCACAGCTACTTCAGATGATGAAACCATTTTGGGTTTTTTAAATTTGGACTAAGATTTATTCCTGGGATAGACTTGTCCATAGTCTAGTGGTAACGCTTTAGACTCGCAACGGAAGGTTGTAGGTTCAAATCCCAGCGGAGCACAAAAACTATACTATTTATATTTTCAAATATGTTTTTCGTTGGGCTGAAGGTGCCTTTATCAAAGACCAGTCACCATAGGTCCAGCCAGCCTTACACCAACCGGGTCTTGCTTGAGAATCGGCGCTTTCTACAGTGACAACCATGCTTGCAGAGGGCTCTTGAGGTGTGATTCACACAAAAACGGCGCTCACAAATAAATAAGCCTAATATTATTATTAAATTAGTGACCTCAAACAAAAAAAATCATCCTATTCATTCGGCTTAACCTGATGATCGTGATGAGAAATCAAAAAGATTGTGCGATACTACTATGGTCACTTACAGAACACAGGGCTCATGGTCTGCGAGGCGTGCTCAGAGGCGTGTCTGTGCGGGGGCGGGGGGCGCTGCAGCCTGTGCCGCAGGAACCTGTCCACCTTGTCCTCCCCAGGGAAGTTGTTGTTGGCCACCGGAGTGAGGGATCCACTGTTACCCCTGTTGGCACTGTCTTCAGTCTGGAAATATATATTTCAAGGGAATCACACAAAGGCATATTTAATTTTTAGCATTTTGTCAAACAAAACATAGAATTCAATTTTTTTTATGAAAAGTGTTAGTATTCAAGTGTAGCAGAATATGAAAATTATGTGATGTGGGGCGACCTAAGTGATGTAAAAAAGTACTTAGTTAAATAGCCCGAGTATAAAACATTGTGTAAATTAATCTTGATTGCATAAATATAAGAGTGTATGGAAGATTCAGCAGCACTACTAGGAAGTGATTTAGTTTTCATACATTTTATTTATTTGTAAAATTACTAAAAATAAAATAAATAACTGGATATTTATATGAACCGTTAGTTAGAGAATTTAAGTGTTTTGTCAGCTTCTTACCAAACCTCATCAGGAGACACATCCTTGTTCGGCGGAGGGCAAGGTTGGATAAGAAACCAACAAAACGTCGAGAACATTGAAATTCTCTAACTAACGGTTCGTATAAATATCCGGTAATTTATTTTAAGTTATTTTACAAATATTTCTAACCACTGTAAATTTAAACTAAATTTGATTTATTCCATTAATGAGATTGAGGGGAATTTAAGCAATAGAGTATATGAAGCAATCTGCCTTTCTTGGAGATATACAAGAGAGTGAATATAAGATTGATACAAATAAAATTGTGATGATCAAGATGGGCCTTGTATGTACACAGGATGCTAGATATTTGTGTCCTAAAAATGTGTTGAATGGACGCCTAGGTGGAAGAAGTTGGTTGAGGAAATACAGGCTATGCTGTAAGGATAGGATTAGGAAAGATATCTTGCCAATGTCAGTAGAAATGGAAGGCAGCTGCAGGGGACAGGTGTAAAAGGAAGCACAGAAATGGTAGGCCATGATTCAATTAGGGATGTAGCGCCATCAAAAGACCCAGATATTCAGTTTACCTGTGTAGCTTTGTCCACCTGCAGCAGTCCAGAGTGCAGATAGAAGAAGTCGCGTGGCCAGTGGGTGCTGCACTGGTGGATGGCATCCAGAGAAGCCGCCCGACGGATCACACAGGAAACTTCACGGACGCGCGCTGTAATATGTTAAATAATGAACATCAAAAAAGTTCTAAGCCTTCACTTTCATATTCACTGCAGGGTTTGACCGGTCCGTAGTCTAGTGGTTAACACTTCTGACTGATTAATGGAAGGTTGTGGGTTCGAGCCCCGGCGGGGCACAAAAAAATACCATTCATATCTGTTTTTTTTTTTTTTTGAAAAAATAGATTTGTGAAGAGGAATTCAATTCACCAACCTATTCTGCCTGGCCAGAAACAGGTATTAATATCATCAATTAATAATTCTTTATGGTTTATTTTAATGAATTATTAATTAATAATTACCCAATAACATCTGTTGAACCAGGGTCAAAGTTATGGTCAAATGACCCAGGCGGGGATCGAACCAACGTTGTTCTATTCCAAATACGCTAGAAAGATCAGCTCACTTGGCCCCCTCGACCATAACACCGACTTTTCAAATACGTATGCTCTTCGCTGAGTGAAAAATTCATATACCTTTACCAAAGACCCGTCACTAAAGGATTATCCAGCCTTACAGCAACTGGGTCTTGCTTGAGAATTAGCGCTTTCTACAGCGACAATCAAGCTCACAGAGGGCTCTTGAGGTGTGATTCACACAAAAACAGCGCTCACCAAATAAATCATCCTAATATTATTATTATTTAAAATAAGTACTTGTTTTTATTTTTTGTGTTAGGTCATGTTTAACTCACACATGTTTCGTTTCCTTCGGTGGGAAGAAACTTTTGGCGCCATCTTGTAAAGCTTTACTTTGACAGTTCACCGTTAAGCTAGCAGTGTTGTTTTACTCGTGGATCTTATTTTATAATTTAAGTATAATTGAAATGCCCAAAGTTTTGAGAAGTTATGTCAAGGAGGTTGTGTTACAGAGTATAAAGTGTCTTGTTAAAGAAAAAACAAATTATGCCTATTAATTTATCAGTTGGTATATCCCCCTATAATATAAAATGCAACGGCCTCCCCATACAAAATAATTGTGCGTTAATGGATGACAAACTGAAGAACTCCTGAACAGATGCACGTCATATTCACAACAAATATTGTTCAGGACTTGGGATGTGCTTCCTCATCATTAATAGATTTTTAATTGTTGTTTTTTAAATAAATAAACATGATCAATCACAACACCTTTTTATGTAAAACCTATGCGAGAAACAAAACTCATTTTGACATTCGAATTTCAAATAAATTGCCAACACTTCAACATACGCTTCAAAGTTGCCATACAAGTCGATTCTTTTTCGTTTGAATTCCGTTGATTACCTACCTATATTCTTTATTTATTTCAAAATTATACTTCAACCAGTTATAACATGTATTTTTTAGAAATAATGACGATCGATTAGGTCAACTTTTTATATGAAACCATACTTATTGCGGCATTTAATTTTTTTTAAGTATTATTATAATATACAATCTAAGTTGCATAGACGCATTAACATTTATAATTCATATTCAATGCACTACTTCACGGAGACACGAGTGAGTTTGCGCTTACAAATGCTGCATGTGTATTTACAAATAAAAAATTTCAGCCTCTCATGACCATAAGCCCTGCTACTTTTGCTGACCTTTTCAGAAACAGGGGACACATTTGTTAAGTTAACCCATTTATGCGATATGGGTGGTAAGCCTCATACTAACCCTTAAGTCAAGGAATTTGATTCAACAACGTTAAATTTAATTTATAATCTAAATTTGCAAAAAAAGTTATTTGATGATTCAAATTGAATGCACGCCCACAAACTGGCAAATGTCATTTCACGTTAACATATAGTTGTGGCGCTTGATTTTTTATAAATATTAGAATATATAATCTAAGTTGCACAGATACAATAACTTTTATAATTCATATTCAATGCATGCCCCCCTGGAGACACGAGTGGGTTCGCACTTATAAATGCTGCATGTGAACTTACAAATTAAAATTAAGGCCTCTAATGAACATAAACCCTGCAACTTTTGCCAACCTTTTCAAAACCAGGGGAAACATTTGTCAAGTGAACCATTTTTTGCGATCTGGGTATTCAAGCTCATACTTCCCTATCCGTCAAGGATTTGAGTTTAAAAAATCCTTCAACAACGTTAAATTTAATTTATAATCTAAAGTTGCAAAAAAAGTTATTTGATGATTCAAATTGAATGCACGCCCACAAACTGGCAAATGTCATTTCACGCTTACCTATAGTTGTGGCGCTTGATTTTTTTTAAATATTAGAATATATAATCTAAGTTGCACAGATACAATAACTTTTATGATTAATATTCAATGCATGTCCCCCTGGAGACACGAGTGGGTTCGCACTTATAAATGCTGTATGTGAACTTACAAATTCAAATTAAGGCCTGTAATGAACATGAGCCCTGCAACTTTTGCCACCCTTTTCAAAAACAGGGGAAACATTTTTCAAATGAACCATTTTTTGCAATATGGGTATTCAGGCTCATACTAACCTATAAGTCAAGGAATTTCTAATCTAATCTAAGCTGCAAGGATATATATCATTTAAGATTTATATTCAATGCATTCCCACAAGCAGACATGTATAATTTCGCGCTGGCACATGCCGCATGTGGACCTACATTATAAAAACCCAATCTCAAATGAACATAAGCCCTGCAACTCTTGCCATCCTTCCCTGAAACAGGGGTGAAATTGGCAAAGTGAACCATTTTTCACAGTATGGGTGGTCAGCCGCATACCAACCTATAAGTCAAGGATTTGAGTTTGAAAAATCCTTAAACAACGTTAATCTTAATTTATAATCTAAAGTTGCAAAAAAACTTATTTGATGATTCAAATTAAATGCACACCCATAAGCTGGCAAATGTCATTTCACGTTAACATATAATTGTGGCACTTGATGTTTTTAATATTACAATATAAATCTAAGTTGCATAGATACATTTTATAATTCATATTCAATGCATGCTTACATGGAGACACGAGTGAGTTCCCGCTTAGAAATGCTGCATGTGAACTTACAAATTTAAATGAAGGCCTCTAATGCACATAAGCTCTGCAACTTTTACCGACCTTTTCAGAAACAGGGGGAACATTAGTTAAGTGAACCCATTTATGCGATATGGGTGGTAAGCCTCATACTAACCCTTAAGTCAAGGAATTTGATTCAACAACGTTAAATTTAATTTATAATCTAAAGTTGCAAAAAAAGTTATTTGATGATTCAAATTAAATGCACACCCACAAGCTGGCAAATGTCTTTTCACGCTAACATATAATTGTGGCACTTGATGTTTTTAATTTTAGAATATAAATCTAAGTTGCATACATACATTTTATAATTCATATTCAATGCATGCCCCCAAGCAGACATGAGTGAGTTTGCGCTTACAAATGCTGCATGTGTAACTACAAATAAAAATTTCAGCCTCTCATAACCATAAGCCCTGCAACTTTTGCCGACCTTTACAGAAACAGGGGGAACATTTGTTAAGTGAACCCATTTATGTGAAATGGGTGGTAAGTCTCATACTAACCCTTACGTCAAGGAATTTGAGTTTGAAAAATCCTTAAACAACGGTTATCTTAATTTATAATCTAAAGTTGCACAAAAGAGTTTTTATGATTCAAATATAATGCACACCCACAAGCTGGCAAATGTCATTTCACGCTAACATATAATTGTGGCACTTGATGTTTTTAATATTAGAATATATAATCTAAGTTGCATAGATACAATAACTTTTATAATTCATATTCAATGCATGCCCCCATGGAGACACGAGTGAGTTCCCGCTTAGAAATGCTACATGTGAACTTACAAATTATTATTAAGGCCTCTAATGAACATAAGCCATGCAACTTTTGCCGACCTATTCAGAAACAGGGGGAACATTAGTTAAGTGAACCCATTTATGCGATATGGGTGGTAAGCCTCATACTAACCCTTAGGTCAAGGAATTTGGGTTTGGAAAATCCTTAAACAACGGTTATCTTAATTTATAATCTTAAGTTGCAAAAAGAGTTTTGATGATTCAAATACAATGCACACCCACAAGCTGGCAAATGTCTTTTCACGCTAACATATAATTGTGGCACTTGATGTTTTTAATTTTTGAATATAAATCTATGTTGCATACATGCATTTTATAATTCATATTGAATGGATGCCCCCAAGCAGACATGAATGAGTTTGCGCTTACAAACGCTGCATGTGCAATCATTACAAATAAAAATTTCAGCCTCTCTTGACCATAAGCCCTGCAATTTTGCCGAACTTTTCAGGAACAGAGAAACATTCGTTCAGTGAACATTTTTTTAGGTATGGGAGGTCAGCCTCATACCTCATGCTTCATACAAGAATCTCAGAACATGAAAGAACTAAATAACCCTTTTACCGCATTTTTTTTTTCAAATTACTTTTTAAAGCATTTAATTACTATGAAGGAGGTGTGAGGAAAAATTATTGCGAAGCCAGACTCACTCTGCCCGAAGGGCCTAGCAGACAACCGTGCGCAGCACGGTCAGTCTGCTAGTATTATATATATATATAGACAGACTTAAGTATTTAATTTCAAATTACACATGATGAGGGGGTGGCATTTTTGTGCGTCACACCTAAAGACTTCTTAAAAAGGTGTGTTTCTGAAATACACCCACAGATATGGAGTTCTTTCTCTTGGTAGCCTCGAATATCAAAGCAGCGCCCTTGCTCAAATGCCACCCCGTTTATTAAGATTTGTGTACCATAGTACAATCGTAATATGAAATAGATGATTGATTCAATTTATTAAACCTTAATTTTATGCTGAAGTTGCAGTGGTTTTAAGCAAACTGCAAAAACTAGTACAGAAAAATAACACAATGATTGGCAGTGCCAATTCACAAAAAATATTCTGCATTCTAAGTATAAAAGCACTTATTTACTTTCTTCTGTATCACATCTTCGGCGTTTAGTGCCCATTCTATGCCTTATATAATATAACAACTTTAAATAATTTGAAACTATTAAATAAAGTTACACAATGATAAAACAATGTATGTATATGTTTTTTTATTTAATTTATAAGGTGGATCATGCAACTAAGAATGAGAATGAGCCACATTTGTAGACTACCCTATTTATATTTGTGATAATATTCAAATAGTTGATTTAAATTTCATTCATTATTAATTTATTTACCTACTGCTGAATATTTACATGTCAAGTCACATACATTAAAAGTACTTAGGTGTATGTTATTAAAAGGAACGCAATGCAACTAAGCTACACATATAGTGCAACTTCTTGCAGCACTATCCTCAAAGGGTTTCACATGTGGCAAGTGGAACCTATTTATTTTAAGGGGGCCGGTCTTAAGCCAACCACTTCAGTTGAAGTGGAGGTTTCCCAGCTCCCGACAGGGCTGGTACTCATTTCTTGTTAAGGCTGAGTAAACCTTGTCAGTATTTTCTTTTGTTACATTTTTTACAGTATGGGTGATCACTTGGTCAGCCCCATACCAACCTATAAGTCATAAGGCAACAAATAACACACAACAATCTTTAGTAACCGATGACAAAATATAAGTTAGCCTAGTCCCTAGCAATCCGGCGACGCCATAGCTATCTGTCAATGAAATCGGTGTTGTGGCCATTATTTCAATTAAAGTAGACCTTGGTCCAAAAAAGTTTAGGAACCACTGTTGTAGACGGGACTGTGTTCCAAGTCTGAACGTGTGATGGGAGATGCCTTCCAAGTTTAAACATGTTCCAAATTCTTACGTGAAGTGGAAGATGTGTTCCTTGTTTTAACATGTTCCAAATTCATACAGGTAGTGAGAGATGTCTTCCAAATTTAAACTTTGTCGAATATGTAGATGGAGATAAGTTTACAACATGTAAAAAAATTGAAAGTGTGTGGCCTGTTACGACTAGTGACTTAATTAGTGGTCACCTTTGTGGGTGAGCGCTCCAGGGCTTCGCTGTCCGGAAAGCGCGGAGTCAGGGGACGTCCTGCGCCAGGCATTCGTAGGGGACAAGGTAGGACTGTTCCCGCAGCTTTTGCGAAGCCCTCCCTGCTTCATAAGCGACGAGACAGGCAAGGTGGCCCTCATAGGGCCCTGTTTCCCGACCGGACAATCCGGCTGCTTGCGGACGCGGCCCGACATCTTGTTATTTTGCCTTATTTCCTGCTTTTGTAGCTCGCTCTGGCCACCCGCACGCAAACGCGCGACATCCTCGCTTGAAATTAAAACTACTGTTTTGCGGACGCGGCAGACGGATCTATAAAAACATTTTTTTGTACATGAAAAAATACGGCCGTCCACTTGTCACTCGCGATTCTGTCTTGCGCGAATGAGATTGCGCAAAGGCAGCAGGGAACAATGAAGTCAATGAAATCACGATTGCCAACCCACACTATTTACATACAAATCAGCACGGCTTAAACTGAACGTAATACAAATTGGAACTAAGATTGCTATCTTGTGAAACGTAACTTTTGATAGTTCAGTGTGATGTCTGCTGAATTGCAAAAATGTAAAAGGTATAATGAAAAAAAAAACCAAATAGTTCATTTTGATTTTAGGAGTTTTATGGCCTCTAAAGTAATAACAGCGCCCTCTTTAGCTGTCATGTAAATTTAGCCGTGTACATTTGTATGTGCAAAACGTATAGCTAGTTCACATGGGTTGTCGCTAAAATATTAGTAGCAAAAGATGTGTGCTGTACACAAGCATTAATGTTATTATGAATAGTAAAATAAAGTCATGAAATTACACAATATTATGTAGATATTATATCATAGATG
This sequence comes from Agapetus fuscipes, assembly GCA_951799405.1. Taxonomy (NCBI): domain Eukaryota; kingdom Metazoa; phylum Arthropoda; class Insecta; order Trichoptera; family Glossosomatidae; genus Agapetus; species Agapetus fuscipes. The sequence continues at coordinate 8,918,341 of OX637336.1, forward strand.
AGATATTATAAATTATAGTAACTCGTGAAACTATCATTGTTTATTGACTCGACACATGTTCCATAGACAAAAAAAGTGGCATCATACGTCCGAGTTCGTAGGAAAAATAATATTTTACAAACTAATATTTTGTTATTGTTTGCTAAATACTTAAGATACATAGACCTGTGATGTTTGCCCGCCGAGCAACAAATTTTATTTGGATTCAGCACAAAATTTAAATGAGGTCTGCGCGTGAATTGAAATCCGGGTTGCTAGGGAAAAGGCACATATATTTTTTTAAGATAACAGATTGGACTTGGCACAGATTTTATAGACAGCAAAGTTGTGATGTCACATGGCCGCGTTGCTAGGGGAAAAGCCAATGATTAGTTGATGAGGAAAAATCAAACAATTCTTAGTTTGTTTATTCCCTAGCAACTTAGCCATGTGATACAATTTTGTTATCTATGAAATTTGTGCCGAGTTCATAACCTATGCATTACTTAAAAAAATCTAGGAGCGCATAATTGTTAGAAATAAAACAATGATAAAAATAAATAATAACTTTATTGATAAAATAAAAACAATCTACATTTTTTTAATATAACATTGTACCTTGTTGCATTATGTATATTGATTAACCAAATCACAATTTTATAACTTAAAATTAAAAAAATATATATTACAAGTTGAATTGCTGCCTTGAATGAAACTTTTACCACTTTACGCCTTAAGGGCTAACACTCAAATGGAGTCGCAACATTCCTAATTTACCTCGTAGGGGAAATATTACAAGTCTACTCTAGAGTTTCTTTCCGGAATGCTTTCCGCCATGGGCTTGAAAAAGCCCAGGGAAGAATCCCATCGGCAAGATGACCAAAACGTCCGGAAGCTCCAGCTCCGATAGAACACGGCAACAGATCCCGGAAAAAACTCCAGCGTTAACCGCCGGCCATGTAAACCTTAAACTCCTATTATAAGTCTAGGTGACTAGAGTCCTTAGCAACCAAGAACAAAATATTGGTTAGCTATTTGGTTTATCTGACAGAGTGACACCACAATTTTTCCCCAAATTTTTTCATTGCAACTCCATCCCATACTAACGCGTCCTCATTGCGTCCTTTGTTGTGTCGAGACTGGATTATTGCAATGGTCTGTTCTGGGGTCTTCCAAGGTTTCAGCAGTCTAGACTGCAGTCCGTCTTTAATGCTGCAGCCAAATTACTTTTAGGAGGACGAAAAACTGACCATGTCTCTCCTCTGTTGCGGCGCCTTCATTGGCTGCGAGTCCCAGAGAGGATTGAGTACAAAATATGTGTTTCTGTTTTTAATGCCCTCAGAGGAGTTGCCCCATCGTACTTGTGTGAATTGTGCAGAGTCGACCAGATAGGTGGAAAACGATGCACTCTTCGTTCTGCACAGAGTGACGCCGTAAACAGGCTTCAACTGCCTCTTCGACGGAACAGAACTGGTTTCGGAGACAGGGCTTTTAGTTCGGCTGGTCCATCCTGCTGGAATAGTCTACCTCTGGAGTTGAGAACAGAGACCAGTGTTGGCAGTTTCAGGAAGTTGCTTAAGACACATTTGTTTAACAGAAGCTTCAACACATAAAAGCGCCCTTGGGGTGGCTAGTGCCACTAAACGGCGCTGTATACAAATTGTCCAATTATTATTATTATTTTAACGCATACGCTAAATTTCTGTCTTTTCTGTAATTAATGTTTTTCATTAATTTAGTTACTAGCATTTTTATATTTAAATATGTACCTATTTTATTATTTAATGATATAATCCAAAAAACAAATACATACCATTTTGATAGTGTAACACTATGTATACCAGTTTTTAGGATGGCAACACCAAACATTGCATACAATACTAGCACTTCTACAAATCACAGACAATTTATATGTTAAAAAAATACACAATAACTAAAATTAAAATAAAATAAATCCATCCATTTTTCCCAGATACCAATTACTTAAAAATGTAGATTATTAATTTATTTAAATATTTTTTTCTTGTACAGAGAAACAAAGATAAGCTTTTGAAGAAAGAATATGAGCTTCGATATAAATTCGATTACTATTTATGAAATATTATAAAAGATACCTATCTGTAATCAGCATCCATTTTTCTAAAGATTCTATTTGTTCTTTTCTTTTTAATTTTTCGTAAATAAATTAAAAAAATATATGAAATGATAAAGTTTTCATAAAAATGAGTCCGAGAAATTGATCTGCTGAATGAAAGTACAGACTACAGGCTGAATTAAACTGATTCCCTAAAATCAGGGGAAAAGTTGTGAATTACAACACTGGCTGTTCTCTTTTTAAATGTGTAAATTTTTTTTTAGAGGCACCATAGATAAGAGAACCATTTAACGAATCTCATCTGTACATAAAATGAGAACTAACAAGCCAGTAATACATTTTAATCATTAAATGTCCTAGGTCAACTTATTCATTCTTGAAAAAAATATTTGCCACACCTACTTAATTCATATTTATTTTTTAATAAAAGAGTCAAGGGCAATTCAATCTTAGAAGTTCAAAATTAGTATTTGAATATCGGGTAAGTGTTGGGCACTATCGATAGAACTGATGCAAATATTGCAGTTAATGAGAGCTCACTAGGTAATTCTATGGCTTAAGAAATTATTACATAAAGTTGAAAATGTCCGAAGCCTCTTGGAAACGTAACATCATATTGTACATATTCATATGATGTTATAATGTCCCCACCCCCAAAATCATTCAAGTCCATTGTACAGTGATTTATTTATAAATGTTTTGTAAAATATAAACTCATACTTTTATTCATATCCGTGCTAACAGCACTACCTTATTCTGCTGTGATAGCAACACTAATAATGATAATATACCTACCTATTGGGATAATTATTCTACGATAGAGTAAACATCATTTATACAGAACCGTGTTTATTTTTAATTACGCACAGATAACATTATCGTTGGCTAACGCCTGCACAATATAGTTTCATATATTTTATCATAAAAATGCTAACTTACAATTGACAATAACAATACTAAGTATCACTTTATTAATTAACATAATATTATAGTCAAGGTGTGTACACTAGGCAGTTTTGGTTGATTGCTGCGTGCCTCTCTTTAATCTATAGTGTGCCGGCAATTTTTAACCATTATCCAGCTACCATTACCATTACCCCTGTTTCAGGGAAGGTCGGCAAAAGTTGTGGGGCTTATGTTCATTTGAGGTTTGGATTTTATTTGTAAGTACACATTCAGCATTTGTAAGCGCGAACTACACTTGTTGGTTTGTGGGCTTACATCTGAGAGCTTTAAATGAATATATCCTTGCAACTTAGATTATAGATTATAGATTATAGATAGCTACCAAATTCTTCGTTTTGATTTTAAATATCTCCAAAGATACAAAACATATTTGTTATCCATTTTTTTCTCTCAAAAGACAGTAAAATAAAGTTTCTTCAGTGCATAATTTAGTAAAATGTCATGAGTGACATTTACTGGACTGCCTCATAATACTATGATTATGAAGAACAAGTTGTTCTAAAAAAAGGCATATAATATTATCATGAATGAACATGTAAACCAGGTAGCTACATAAATGTTTATAAGTAGGGAAGCTTTTTAATGTTAACAACCTTTTTTGCCAAATTGAGAATTTCACCTTTTAACTCGTCAGTTTACAAGGTCAACTTCAAATATTTCTTTTAAACATTCACAAATGAAAATGAATGCTTTGATTTTATTGTTGGGTAGTTTTACCCAATAGGAATATGTTAAACGATTTTCGATCTTAATGCTGTGTAACAACTAAAGAAAAATTAAAAAAAAATGCTATCAGTACCACAAGCTTAATGGCTGCCATAAAATACTGCATGCCAGTGGTCCACGCCATAAAAACAAAGCTGTTTCCCCTTTTGTTCAGGCGCTGTGAGCTGTTTTGGTGAGCTGAACTTTGATCATTGAACACACATGCAATCAACGATCGCCATTGCACTGTATACGAGTTTTCTCACCTTTTAAAATCCACCTTGATTAATAGTTAAGTAATCTACGGCTTTCTATTCACAACATAAAAAGGGAATATTGGGAGACAAACATAAATCGTAAATGCTATGACAAATACATCAATAACGTTTCTGATTATAATTTCATCGCTCTATGTATATGAATGAACCCAAACTTTGACTGCACCATTTAGCACTATCCCATATTACTTATGCGCTTGAGACACAATAATATTGTTGATGTGAAGGTTAAACTGAATCGTGGATAAAACATTTCATTAGGTGTAGCTTCTCATAGTAAGCAAACTAATTATAAGGAAGTGATTAATACAATTATGCGTGTCTGCTTGTGGGAATGCATTTAATATGAATCTCAAATGATACATATCTTTGCAGCTTAGATTTAGATTTATATCATGCACAACATGCTTAACGCTTTGTTAGTGTTTTCTCTCATAGAAAATAGGAATAATGGTGCAATTGTCTGAGAAACTCATGTTAGTTTAATACGTCACTTATTCAGTTTTACCTTTAGGGTATCAATATGTGTCTTAAATTCATACGGTGTTATTCTTAGACATTTTCGTCGCCCTTTGAACCCACGTTTTGCTTAATTTTGATTCTTGAACATTTCTGAAGTAGTTAGGCTTGCGTCTCGAGTTCAACGCCCGCCTAAATCTAGCCTCCAAATGTGTGCGAAGTTAGGCCAAGACAAAACCACCTCGGAGAGGGTTTTGTGGTACAATCGATTTTGACAACTGCCGTATTTAATATTAAATCGTAAATATTTGCTTTATTACTGTTTTGTTTTGCGATTTGTTTTTGTCATTTTGGTCACATTGACAGAATTCAGCATCTTTTTGCTAATCAATCGCTTTTTGAGGCACAAAACACAAAAAAATAAGAAAGAAAAGAAATCATTTGAAAGATTGAATCACGGCTCGCGGCAAAATTCTTCATATGACACATTTTACAAAACTGAACTTAACTAGATAGTTTAAAATGAGTGAAGAAGATATTCAACACTCCACGAACACATATGAGACACTTTTTCCACCTGAAATAAAATATTTAGATGCATTTCGGTCGAAATCTGATTTGTTTACAAACAAAACAACCAGCCGTCCACCATTGTGACGTCTGCCCCGCGCGTCTCCGCCAGTCCGCCTGCCCGCCGCGGCCATAAATCTGTGTGGTCATCCCAAACGCATATTCCCTACATTTGTTTTATTTTTCCCGATCCACAAAAAATATACGGATTTATTTGGCTAATCAATTGGTTCAAAGTTTTTTTAATTATAAATTGCACAACAAATTTAAAAACTGATTATTTGCTTTTATTTTTCATATTTTTTTTGCGTTATTGTCAATGGTTATTGTTTTAATAATTATTTAAAAACGACTGAAAATTCCCTATTCTTTAAATAATATTTATAAAGTGACATCTCTAGAACAGATTTTTTTTTGAAAAACGACATTGAACGGACGTAATTTCAGCCGTCCAAATTTGGTCGCAGGCTCAACTGTTCCTACGTTACACTATGAACGAGAATCAATATTTCAAATTTGGTCTAGTCCGGCGTTGTACCCAGACTAAGTAGTCGCCAGTTAGGCCGATGGCGAAATATGACAAGTAAGAATAACACCGATAGACTACATATCTATAACCCCCATGTTCCCAACAAGATTTGACAAGTCCACACTTTCATGACAAAGTGAAGTTTGTTTACAGATTAAAATGAACATTAGGTATATTTCATTCACACTTTGGATACCTCATTTGAGAACTTACTTTACACTTGTTGTTTAGCTGGAGTTGTGATCAATATCCTCAGGAGACATCCTTGTTTTGCGACCATTAAGGATGACCCAGTTTGTTTTAAATTAATTTCAATCAATAATCTAAGTTGCAAAGATATATTCCCATAAGTAGACACATATAAGTTCGCGCTTAAACATGCCGGATGTGGACCTACAGTATAAAAACCCAAATCTCAAATGAATTTAAGCACTGCAACTCTTGTCGACCATCCCTGAAATAGGGGTGACATTAACAAAGGGAGCCTTTTTTTTACAGTATGGGTGGTCAACCTCATACCAACCTATATAAGTCAAGAAATGAAAGGTTGGTATCAATGTTAATTTTAATTTGTAAACATGTCAAACTGCATTTGTGTAAGATTGAGCCATATTTTTTACCTCGCAGATTAAAGAAACGCCTCAAAATACCTATCTCTTTTTTTTACACAGCAACTCTTGCAAGATAAATCATAGATCAAATATAGAAATATACATCCAAAGCTAGCGTTCTTTGTAAAATTTACATTTTCTTAGAAGGATAACTAAATTATTTTGATGATGTAGATTAGTTGGTGTTAGTGTCAGATTTCTTGGATGACAGTCTCTGTTGTACCCATTGGGTAATCCTGCCTTTTAGCTCCTCGTTGGGTTTCACCTGGTCCATACTGAGCGGAGAACGGTTGAATGGATCAGACTGGTCACTCAACAAATGCCTGAAAGATGACACAAATTTTTAGATTAGATGTTTAATGGAATAATAGTTCTTTGATTTCGTCCACAGATGGTAAAAAATGTATGGCAACACAGAATGGCTTTCTCTGGAAAACATTTTTGCACAGTTTGAAGGCTTGCTTTTAATGGATAAGTAATAATATATAATCTCACCACACACAAGAGCTTAGTCTCTTTTTGGTGAGGTATAGCCTAACAACAATTCAATCAGCAATGTAATAGATTTAATGAAAAAAGTGTATTACAAATTTATTTTAAATTAAAAAAAAAACATGATGAAAAAAAAAGAAAAAATGATGACTGAATAGTCGAAAACATTAGTAGTATAATTTAAAATTTAATTTTTATAATTATATTGTATTTGTGAAATTAAAAACAGTGTTTATAAGTTAAAAGTGTTGTTTATTTGAATAACAAACCTAAAAAAAAAAGTATTGAACACGTTGACTGCCATGGCAATTTTCAGAAATCTAGCCTAAAATGGCAACTTGATTTAACCACATTGTATTCTTACGAATGTTTGATTGTGTGTCTGTGTCTCTAGATGTAGGTGTTCAATAATTTGCTTGTATTTGTTCGATGGTGTGAGTCTTCACTCGAATCTTCTAAATAGAATATTCTGGCAAAGTCACAAATGTTCAAGTTCTCAATGTTTTGAGAACCGTCCTTATATCATACTATATAAAGAGCCGTGAGCCCGGGTTCGAATCCCACCGAGGGTGTCAGAAATTAATTCCCGTTTCGGTATTTATTTTAAACCCCAAAATAAAATACCGGCAAAGTTTACTCAGCCTTCACAAGAAATAAGTGCCAGCCCATACAAGAGCTGGGAAACCCCCACTTCAACAGAAGTGGTTGGCGTAAGGCCGACCCCCTTACCTGTAAAAATAAATAGGTTCCACTTGCCACATGCAAAACCCTACAGGGATAACGCGGCAAGAAGTTACACTATATGTGTAGCTTAGTTGCATTTTCTTTAATTTGTATAATGATATTTTTTGTTTTTTTTTAAATAAATTTTCTGTTTATGCTAGCCAGCATTGATTTTTTGTTCTTTTCTCAGAAGCCAACTATCAATATTAGCACTGATATATTTCGAGTTTAATCGTAGCTGCACAAAAATGGCAAGTCAACACGGGACGCGACAACTCGTAGTTGACTTCCTAGAAAAGAAGACAATCTACGAGTCATCTTATAGTTGACAGTCAACGTGTTAATAGAATGCGCATTACGAACTGCACAAAAACGCTAATGTGGTTCGGTCAATAAAAGACGGGATGAAAAGGTCACATCCAGCGAATGGAACATCATCACCTAGAGAGAACAGTTATAGTTACAGACCCAGTGGAACGCAGGACAGTGGGGAGACCCAAATCACAATGGTGGCAGACTGTCATGAGGTAAGAGTATGAGACTGAAGGAGAAAGGCGTTGGATGCAGTTTATCAAGGAGGCCAAGACCCCCCCTGGGTTGTCGTGCCAATAATGATGATGAACATGCTTGTTACCTAGCAATGGTGGTTCTGTCGACAGTCGTCCTTGAACTTGGCAAGATGACAGGATCTTGCATGAGAGTGCTCATGATGGGGTCCAGGAATTCTTCCGGAGCATCGGCCAAGGCCTCCTCATCTTCCAGCTGTCGGCGAGCAAGCAAATCTACCCGCTCGGCCACCACACGAAGGGAACCAATCAAGTCACCTCCACCAATGATTTTTACTGTGAAAATAAAAACAACAAAAACTAATGAAAATAAACTGAAGGACAGACTTTTAGTGTAATTATAATAATACTAGGGGCGTTGCCCCTGGCTGCTACGCAGCCCAACCCCTTAACATTTGGTGAATGTGTATATTGCGCATAGTTTCCTCGCGTTAAAATTCGGAAAACATGTAAAATAAAAACATGCAGCCTTTGTAAAAGAAAATCGACCACCCATAGTTTAAAAAATGGTTCACTTTGAAGATTTCAGCTGTGTTTCAGGGAAGATTGGCAAGAGTTGCAGGGCTTATATTAATTTGAGATTGGGTTTTTATGTTGTAAGTCAACATGCATTATGTGTAAGCGCGAACTTATAAATGTCTGCTTGTGGGAATGCATTTAATATGAATCTCGATTGGTATGTATCTTTGCAACTTAGATTATAGAACTTAACAAAATAATTTCCTTGACTTATAGGTTAGTATGTGGCTGACCACCCATACTGTAAGAATGGTTTACCATGAAAATTTTATCTCTGTTTGAGGAAAAGTCGGCAAGAGTTGCAGGGCTTATGTTCATTTGAGATTAGTTTTTTTATTTTATAAGTCCACATGGGGCATTTGTAAGCGCGAACTTATACCTGTCTGCTTGTGGGAATGCATTTAATATGAATCTCAAATGGTATGTATCTTTGCAACTTAGATTATAGAACTAAACAAAATAATTTCCTTGACTAAAAGGTTAGTATGTGGCTGACCACCCATACTGTAAGCAATGGTTTACCATGCAAATTTTATCTCTGTTTGAGGAAAAGTCGGCAAAAGTTGCAGGGCTTATGTTCATTTGAGATTAGTTTTTTTATTTTGCAAGTCCACATTGGGCATTTGTAAGCGTGAACTTGTACCTGTCTGCGTGTGGGAATGCATTTAATATGAATCTCAAATGGTATGTATCTTTGCAACTTAGATTATAGAACTTAATAAAATAATTTCCTTGACTTATAGGTTAGTATGTGGCTGACCACCCATACTGTAAGCAATGGTTTACCATGCAAATTGTATCTCTGTTTGAGGAAAAGTCGGCAAAAGTTGCAGGGCTTATGTTCATTTGAGATTAGTTTTTTTATTTTGCAAGTCCACATTGGGCATTTGTAAGCGTGAACTAATTGTACCTGTCTGCGTGTGGGAATGCATTTAATATGAATCTTAAATGGTATGTATCTTTGCAACTTAGATTATGTAAAGAAATACACAAAATAATTTTCTTGACTTATAGGTTGGTATGAGGCTGACCACCCATACTTTAAAAAATGGTTTACTTTGCAAATTCACCTTTGTTTCAGGGAAGGTTGGCAAGAGTTGCAGGGCTTATGTTCATTTGGAATGGGCTGTTATGTTGTAAGTACACATGCAGCATATGTAAGCGGGAACTTATACATATCTGCTTGTGGGAATGCATTTAATATAAATCTTAAATGATATATATCTTTGCAGCTTAGATTAGATTAGATTAGAACTTATACATGTCTGCTCGTAAGAATGCATGTAATATGAATCTCAAATGTTATATATGTTTGCAACTTAGATTACAGATTGAAATCCATTTTTATTTGGCTTTTTTTTTATTTTTAATTTGCATGAAATAAAAGAAAATGTAAAAAAAACTTTTACGTTTTGCCGCTAGATGTCAATATTGTTCCATACATTTTTAGTATGAACAAACAGATTAATTCCTAAAAGTTTTCATACATTTCTAAACACACACGCGTAAGCTCGCCGCATTGCAGCATATATACAAAAATTAATTTGCTATAGAGCATGAATGTGTTTCATCTGCTGTGATGGCATTGATTTTGAAAATCGAAACTCGACGACGAATGACGACGACGAAGGGCAATATAATAAAGGATTAGGATGATTTATTAGGTGAACGCTGTTTTTGACTGAATCACACCTCAAGAGCCCTCTACGAGATTGGTCGTCGCTGTAGAAAGCACCAATTCTCAGGCAAGATCCAATTGCTGTAAGGCTGGATGGACCTTTGGTGACTGGTCTTCGGTAAACGTGTATGATTTTTTCATCTAGCATAGAGCATATTTGAAAATATAAATGGGATATTTTTTATGCTGAGCCGGGATTCAAACAAACAACCTTCCATTTACGAGTCCAAAGTGTTAAACACTAGAATGCGGACCGGTCAAAGGTACTTGAAAAAACTGTAACCAAATTCAGGTTAAAAAAATACTTTCTTAATAATTAAATATTTTGCTGCATCAGACCTAGCTGAACAATATTTCTGTCATCTTATATTCTTTGACTAATGAGTTGGTATGAGCCTGCCCCCCCCTGGTTGTATAAACTTGGTTCACTTTTGCCAATGCTACCCCGGTGTCAGGGAAAGGCGGCAGGAGTTGCAAACTTTAGGTTCAAGTGAGGTTTGGTTTATTTTGTAAGTTTTTACAGCATGGCGGGTCAGCCTCATACCAACCTATTTTTAGTCAAGGAACACAAAAATTTCGGAAAGTTAAATAATTAATAACTTAACATCAAATTAAATTTAATTTGATTGAAAATCTAAATTAAATGGCCTAGCCGCCAACATTGCAAATCAACCGCAATTTCTTTCGGTTTTACTTTCGATCGTTTCTTTCTTTGATATAATTAATTGAAACAAATGAAAAGTTAACATATTTGGAAAATTCAGCACATCTTACCGAGCACATCTTCGGCAAGTTTGAACAGCTGTGGACTGTATGATCGGCCATCTTGTGACACGGCCAAGCAGAACTCTTCGCTGTCGGTGAGATGAGCGTAGATGCGGCAAATGTTCAGCACAGTCGCTCCAGGGTCAAACTCATATTCTTTTGAATCTTTCACCTGAAAATAAATCAATTTACAAAATTAGGAATTTCACAGATTGTTTTTTTTTAGTTTTTCAGGTTAGACCATGGTGTATCTGCAGCTATTTTATGTGCCGACTTTTCGCTTTCACGAGCAGAAAGCATTCTCAAGGCGAGTTATCAAAGCAACGTAGTGGTTTTTATTGTCTTCGCAGTCGCTCGCTGTTCGAAACCAAAGCAGATAAAAAAGCTGCAAATAGACCATCTATCACATAAGTTGCAAAGATATATTAGATTTAAGATACACATTAAATGCATGCCCACAAGCAGACACATACAAGTTTGCGCTTACAAGTGCCGCATGTGTACTTACAAATTAAAAACCAAATGAACATAGTCCTGCAGCTTTTGCCGACTTTCCCTGAAACACGCGTGACATGGGCAAAGTCAACCATTTTTTACAACATGGGTGGTCAGCCTCATACCAACCCATAAGTCAAGGAACCTGTACTTACAAAATAAAAATCCAACCTCAAATGCACATAAACCTTTTATATTTTTAAGTTTCCCTAAAGTAGGGGGGACATTGGCAAAGTGAACTCTTTTTTACAGTAATCTTCAGGTTAACTAAACACAACCAATGTTATAAATATCGCTGAGCTTCTATGATACGGGTGGTCTGGCTTCACTGAGTGGTCAGCCTCATACTAACCTATAACTCAAGAAATATAAACTTTGATAGAATATATCGTCGGTTAAAAGGTAATAGGGCATAAGCCACAAAAACTAAATTGTTCAGGAGAGCAGTTTAAAGTTTAAAATTGCAGAAAAATGGCATAACTTTTTTAATTTTTTTATCATATTGTTAAAATCAAAACAGCTCTAAAATTAAAAAAATAAAGGCATTTATTGGCATTCCTATTAATGTGGTTTTACAATGTTTTACGATTTTTTGATGTCACAAGCGCCTTTAGGACAAAAAAGGCCAAAATCTTGTCGGTTACACCAAAACCATACTTTGAAAACGCAGTTGTTTGCTTGGGCCTTAACAACAAAAAATCATGGTAGAGCTACTCATTTTTGACCAAAACCTCGCTTATACTTCCTTTTAACCGTTGATATTCTTTTATACAATACCTTGAAATTCTTCTGGTTAGGTCCCACCAGATGCAGCAGGAAGTAGTTGAGCATGGAGGCCACCCGCCCCACCATGGTGGGGTGGCAGAACACGGACTTGACGTGCCCCGTGAGTCTCTCCAGAGCCAGGATGGTGTCCCGGCCGAGAATGTTGTCGAAGCGCGCGATCATGCCCGTGTGGTGGAGGTTGGCAATGTTCTGCTCGCGCTCCTGGGCCGGCAGGGAGGCCCACTCATTGTTGTCCCTGAAAATGTAACAATATTATGTCAAGTACACTTACGTGTTTCATGTCAAACAATGGTAGAATGCTCGCGTTCCATGCCAGACAGCTTGGACTCCATCCCAACTAAGGTCACTGAAAGGTCCATCCAACCTTACAACAACTGGGTCCTACTTGAGAATTAGCGCTTTCTACCGCGACGACCAAGCTCGCAGAGGGCTCTTGAGGTGTGATACACACAAAAACAGCGCTCACCAAATAAATCATCCTAATATTATAAATACGAATCCTAATCTATATCTATAAAGAAGGATGTGTGTATGTATGTATGTATGTATGTATGTATGTATGTATGTATGTATGTATGTATGTATGTATGTATGTCCCCTATAGACTCACAAACCGCTCATCCGATTTTGACGAAATTTTCAGGAAACATGTAACATATTCTTAGAACGAATCCTGTGAAGTTTGATGGTGATCAAATAAACAGTGGTTCTCAATTCTCGATATTTCAGCAACGAGGTCGGTAAATTTTGAAACCACCCAATAGAAGAAGACCATTATATTCAACTACAATACATAATCTTAGTTGCAAATATACATTTACATTAAAGATTCATATAAAATGCATGCTCACAAGTAGACACATGTAAGTTCACGCTTACAAATGCTGCATGTGTACCCACTCATAATTTAAAATCCAAATCTAAAATGAACAACCCAGTAACTTTTACTTTACGCCAACTTGAAATGGATGTTATTCAGCTCCTGAGTGGCTTGACACTCATTTCTTATGAAGGCTGAGTAAGCCTTGCCGGTATTTTATTTTGGGTTTAAAATAAACACTGAAACGGGAAATAATTTCTGACAACTTCGGTGGGATTCTAACTCGAGATCTCGGCATGGAATGCAATCAATCTATCTATATCTATAAAGAAGGATGTGTGTATGTATGTATGTATGTATGTATGTATGTATGTATGTATGTATGTATGTATGTATGTATGTATGTATGTATGTATGTATGTTCCCTATACTCATAAACCGCTCATCCGATTTTGACGAAATTTTCAGGAAACATGTAACATATTTTTAGAATGAATCCTGTGAAGTTTGATGGTGATCAAATAAACAATGGTTTTCAATTCTCAATATTTCAGCAACGAGGTCGGTAAATTTTGAAACCACCCAATAGAAGAAGACCATTATATTCAACTACATAATCTTAGTTGCAAATATACATTTCCATTAAAGATTCATATAAAATGCATGCTCACAAGTAGACACATGTAAGTTCACGCTTACAAAAATATGCTGCATGTGTACCTACTCATAATTTAAAATCCAAATCTAAAATGAACAACCCAGTAACTTTTACTTTACGCCAACTTGAAATGGATGTTATTCAGCTCCTGAGTGGCTTGACACTCATTTCTTATGAAGGCTGAGTAAGCCTTGCCGGTATTTTATTTTGGGTTAGAAATAAACACTGAAACGAGAAATAATTTCTGACAACTTCAGTGGGATTCTAACTCGAGATCTCGGCATGGAATGCAGTTACTCTACCAACTAAGCTATAGACCGGACTTTTTACAAATATGGTGGATCGATATCGGTTTGGTTAGGGGTAAGCAACCTGCGGCTCACCAGCCACATGCGGCTCTTTGGGTGTGAAGTTACGGCTCTTTAACTTCATACGCAAATATAAAAAAAACACAGAATTATACTTCTGATCGAAAAAAACTAAATCGTTCTGAATCGATTAACGATCTCTCCGCTACTTGTACTCGCTTTTCACCCCCCACCCTCCCCCCGCCCCATCGACGCTATTTATTGTTGGCAAAAAAACATTTGTGGCTCTTTACAAATCCAAATCCAAAATAAGATATGTATCATTTGAGATTCACACCAAATGCATTCCCATAAGCAGACACGCATTATTTCGCGCTCACACATACCGCATGTGGAACTACAATATAAAAACCCAATCTTAAATGAGCATTAGCCCTGCAACTCTTGCCGACCTTCCCTGAAACAGGGGCGACATTGGCAAAGTGAACCATTTTTTACAGTATGGGTGGTCAGCCTCATACCAACCTATAAGTCAAGGAAAAACTTTGAAATTTGTAAATTGTAATTTTTGGCTCTTCCGACTCAAAAGGTTGCCGACCCCTGGCCTAGACAAAAGTTCCAAATTAAAAAATGTTATTCAAGTATTCCAAGTTGAATTTTAGAAATGTAAGAAAGCTTTTATATCCCGCACTTATAAAAAATACGATAAACGAAAGTTCGTAGGTCACAACTAGAAGACCATATTGAAATATATTATTATTATTAAAACCTTTTATTGAAACATACTTTTAATTAAAATATACACAATATAGTTGTTTTTTCAAAAAACGCATTTCTGTAAAATTATATACTCACCACAAATTTAAAGATCGTTTTTTTCTCGGCGGTTAAACGTCTTTCTTCTATGTGACAATGGTCCAAAGCAACCAAGATAAACAAAATGTTTGCCTTTTACCTAACCCGGCCGTGCGACTTACAATTTTGTTGTCAATAGAAAATGTTCCGTGTTCACTACCTAAAACTTTCACTTATTGAAATAATGGATAGAGCACATTTTAAATGTGGGGAAAAAATGTGAATTCACTTGGCCGGGATAAAGACAGGACAGGGAGTCAAAAATTCAACATAAATTAAACACTTTTATGGAGATAGTTGAAAAAACACTTAAGTGCATCATATTGTATGAAGCATTTTCCCCAACTGCATACGTTTCACAGTGCGGTTACATTGAAAAATATTCCTGATTGTTTGGAATACATTTATTTCTTCACTTTGCTCAAAGAGTATAGTGAATTTTATAGATTAGTTCTTTAATTGTATGATTATAAAATTTAATTTATTGTTTATATTCTTTTCTTGTATAGGTCAATATGCATCTGACCAACTATAAATAGAAAATGGTTCACTCTGCCAATGTCACCCCTGTTTCAGGGAAGGTCAGCAAAGAGTTGCAGGGTGTATGTTCATTTGAGATTTGGGTTTTTATGTTGTAGGTTCGATAGTCCGGTCGATAGCTCAGTTGGTAGAGTGCTTGCATTCTACCCCGTGAGCTCGGGTTCGAATCCCAACGAGGAGGGTGTCAGAAATGATTTCCGATTTCGGTGTGTATTTCAAACCCCATAATATAAATACCGGCGAGGTTTACTCAGCCTTTACAAGAAATGAGTACCAGCCCCCTCGGGAGCTGGGAAATTCCCACTTCAACTGAAGTAGTTGGCGTAAGGCCGGCCCCCTTACCTGTAAAAATAAATAGGTTCAACTCGCCACATGCGACCCCTTCGGGGATAACGCGGCAAGAAGTTACACTATATGTGTAGCTTAGTTGCGTAGTTGCGTTGCGTAGGTTCACACGCAGAATGTGCAAGTGTGAACTTATACGTGTCTGCTTGTGGGCATGCACTTAATGTGAATTCCAAATGTAACAATTATATCCATGCAACTTAGAATAGATTAGATGAGTGACTTTACATAGCCGATTTTTTTATCTTAAATATAAATGGAGCACCGCAATCGATTTTCCCTATGCTTGGCTCTGCTGCTTAACAGTTGTACCTAGACCTTTTTTTTTAGAAAACGTGAAGATTAACCTAGAGATAAATTGTGTGAAGCTTGATTCCGATTAGCAAACTTTTTTTTTTGATCCTGTTGTTTCCTCTTTTATCTGTAGAAAAAAATTGATACCACATGCCCAAATGGCGTAGTGAAACACGCCGGGTACTGCTAGTATATAATAATTTGTATACTCACTGCGCAGCTTGCATTGTTCGGATCTGCGCCATGTTGGTCAGAGCCTCGTCCAGCAAGAACACAGCATCGTTCATCAGCAGGTTGACAAAGCGCAGAAATATTGGTGGAGTCACGGCTTCCATGTTGGCCTCAGCTTCATCCGACAATCGCCTGAAACAACATCATCTTTCTACATTTCAGTAGTCAATGAATCATCATCAAAACAAGCAGACAAGTGTAAGCTCGCGCTTAGAAATGCTCCATGTGTACAAAATAAAATAAAAAATCTCAAATGAACTTCCTTCACTTATAGGTTGGTAGGAAGGCTTACCACCAGACGCGTGCATAAGGTATAGGCAAATACATTTCAGAATAAATGTTTTCTCCCGTTTCTTTCATATAACTCATTTCAAATTGACTGAAGTGCTAATGATGGCTCCAATCGAACTTATATTTTTAATTTTAAATCTCAATATCAAGCTTAACTGTGTGTTTTTACCATATATTGCCCACGTATTAGGCACATGCACCTGTGTGGGATGCACATCCCTGCTGACAACCCATACTGCATGTCACCTCTGTTTCAGGGAAGGTCGGCAGACGTTGCAGGGTTTATAATAACAATAATAATAAAATCTTTGATCCAGCCTAATCAGGGGGAGGACGAGAACCGGTGCTTTCAACATGGTATGGTCGTTGGTGCAAGACGTGATCAGCCATATATTATGTTCATTTTAGGTTTGCATTTTAATTTGTAAGTACACATGCAGCATTTGTAAGTTGCGCCGACATATTGCTGTATAAAAACATAAGAAAAATGAAAAAAATATGCAATCGGTACTATAAGCATGGATCCGCGTACCTGCACCCTGGAAGGTGATTATTAAAATGATGAAAATACTTACTTGAAGCATTCCCTGTGTTCATCAATTTTCCACAAGTAATCCATAACCAGATACATCGGTCTCCTGTAGTTGAATTTCTGTTCAAACTGTACACTCTGTCCGGTAACTTCTATTCCCACAAACACATCCAGCAGGCACGGGACAATCTGAAATGGTGAATGTAAAAATGTCTCTTAGCAAACAAAATGCTAAACAATCTAGTTCTCTGGAAAATTAAGAATGAATAATATCTATAGACCGGTTTAAAGTCAAGTGGTTAACACTACAGACTCGTAAAATGAAGGTTGTGGGTTTTATTTTCAGCAGAGCACAAAAAATTATCATTGAATTTTAAAGTTATGCTCTCTTTTCAATCTAACCTGAAGCGCTATTTTGCTAAATTTTTTACACTTTGGATATTCATACAAGTCAGAGATTGCTAGCGCTTGCGAAAGAGCTCCATAGATAAAAAAAATCACAGTACACCTTATTTTTGGACACGAATCGCCAGCTCGTCGCCTTAAGGTCGTAAGGAGTTTGACAGAATAGCGCTTCTGGTCAATAGCTCAGTTGGTAGAGTGCTTGCATTCGGGGAAAACGTGCCAAGAAGTTACACTATATGCGTAGATTAGTAGCATTTAGTGTAGCGTAACCCTTTGTAACGATGACAAAAACTCCAGATAGCTCTCAAGGTATGTTTGCACACGAGAACAGCGTTCACCAAATAAAAAGAAAACAATACAAATAAGACAGGTAGTATTTTACCTGCAGTCTATGAGGATGTTCCTTAAAAAGTTTCTCCCTGAAGAAGGACTCTATGGAGCTGACAGGAGTTTCATAGTCAGGATGTTCAGGCAGGAGAGCCTCCAGGCATTCTGCCAGACGAGCTCTGGAAATCAAAATAGACACATGATTGATGAGGGCACAGTGGAAGGAAGCAGCTCTCTTTGCTTTTAAATGCTTGAGAATGTGAATAAACTTTAACTTAATCAATTGTTAGCATTCTCGCTCTCAGCGGTTACTGTTTGGGATGAAGATTAGCAGGGCAACATGTTTGGACCAACTAATACAAATGAATGCCAAACGGTTAACCTTCGGTAGCCTGCACTTCAGGGATTCCTGTGGCATATCGTGGGATTATTTTTGTTCCAAAATACTCGTACCTAAACAGTTAGCCTCTCATTTTTATTTGTTTCTTGTCGAAAGTTGATTTTTTTGCACACACGTTACAAAGAGTTAGATGGCGATTCACCTATGTTTGCCATCTCGTCTCCTTAGTGCTTGTTTGGCTTATCTCCATCACAGATAATTTCACATGAGCAATTTTTGCACGTGTACTGGGCAAATGTGTCTTATGAAAACTGGAAAATTATTTTAAAAATATTTAAAACAACCCTGATGTTATTTTGTTTTATGTTTTTTTCTTGGCTCACAATTCACTTTTTACAATATTTTATTTCTGTCTAGCACTTTCACCTACAAGGCATCATCAGGACAATGACAATTGTGTCTGCTTGTGAGAATGCATATAATATGAATCCCCAATGTTACATATCTTTGCAATTTAGATTAGATTAGATTAGACTTGGAGGAGATTGGAAGAGGGTTACACCCAGGTAACAGGCTAAGAAAGAAGGTGTGACCTTTGATGTGGGTTCCTCATCCTCTCGGCAGACCCCATGTACACCAAAACAAGGGAGAGGGCATGCTCCAGCAGGGCGGTGCCGTGCTGCTCTAATCCTCCAGGGGAGATGCGGCGCAGGGCACTCAGGAAGCCCACTATGTTCTCCACTACAAACTCTGGGACGCAACTGAAAAGTATAAATTCATTATACAGCCAAATATATTAAATAGACAGAGGAATTGTCCTGAATAGGCTTATAAAGAAGGTGAAAAATTATCAGTAGAATTGAAGTGTTTTTTTTCATATTTACAATTTTTTTAAATGGACTTTTACAAAGTTTCCAATGAAACATTTCATAAAAAGGTAAAACATAAAAAAAATGTCTAAGAAATATCATCATTACCAATGGCATGATAGATGAGAATTGGCCTCCCTGATTAACCACTGCCAGCGCTGCTTGTCCAAAAACATTCTCCTACAGTCCCACACTCCTACTGCATGACAATCTACCACCACTTAAAAAAAGGCCAAGAAAACCTAACTTCATACATTTTTTTCAGTTCACTTCAATACTTAATTGTTATCATGAATATTTCCGAATTGTATATGGAATTGTATGTGGTCGATACAACCGCACAGCAACTGGGTCTTGTGTGAGAATTGCCGCTTTCTATAGCGACGACCAAGCTCGCAAGTTGAGATGTGATTCACAGAAAAATAGCACTCACCAAAAAATCATCCATAATTATTATTATTATTGAAGGCGATGGCCAGGCGAGAGAGGAGAATCCTGGATTCAGCCAAGGCCGAGCTTATAATGATGGCATACACCTTTAAATTCTCTGGAATCTGAGTCCCGCAGACAAAATAATTTTAAAATAATTGTCTTACCGTAGTATTTCAGGAACGGGCCCTGTGATGGGGAATTTGAGCTCTAGGGAGGTCAGGGGTGCGTAGCAGTCGGCGACATTGGGATTGCTGTGTATGGCCACTTGCACCAGCCAGTTGCAGGTGGTGGCGTGGAGGCTGGCCAGTAGAGAGACATATTCATCCTCGGAGAGGACACAACGGAATGTTAGGTACCTGAAAAATGTACGATAATTTCAAAGTTGTTTGCAGTCCGTTTATCATGAGCTTTACTCCACAAGCCTAGATTTTAAGGTTTGTTTCGATATATATACATCAAGACCAGTTCATAGTCTAGTGGTAAAGCTTCAAACTCATAAATGGAAGGTCGTGGGTTCAAATCCCGACGGAGCACAAAAAATATACCATTTATATTTTCAAATATGCTATTCGCTGGGTTGACAAATTCATATACCTTTACCAGAGACCAGTCACCAAAGGTCCATCCAGCCTTACAGCAACTGGGTCTTGCTTGAGAATTGGCGCTTTGTAGCGACGACGATCAAGCTCGTAAAATGGTCGATAGCTCAATTGGTAGAATGCTTGCATTCCATGCCGAGAGCAACGGATCGATCTCAAAGGTTTACTCAGCCTTCACAAAGAAATGAGAACCAGCCCCCCCGGGAGCTGGGAAACCCCCACTTCAACTTAAAGTGGTTGGTGTGAGGCCGCCCCCTTTACCTGTAAAAATAAATAGGTCCCGAAGCGCCACATGCGACCCCTTCGGGGATAACGCAGGCAAGAAGTTACACTATATGTGTAGCTTAGTTGCGTTTAGTTGCGTTTGGTTCGATCCCCGCTTGGGTCACTTGACTTTAACTTTGACCTTGGTTCAACCAAGCTCGCAGAGGGCTCTTGAGATGTGATTCACACAAAAACAGCGTTCATCAAATTAATCATCCTAATATTATTATTAAATGGGGAATATAAAGACGAGCCTAATTGAATTGAAAATTAACTGTCAACATTTAAAAGCCCTGCTTCATGTGTGGAATATATTTTCTCAATAGTGAGTATGTTTATAAGACACAGTAGTTAGCATTGGATAAAATGAAAAGTGATGATGACATAAATGAATAAATACAAAAAGCAATTACTTGGCCATGTCATGTTCTATTCTCTGCTGTAGAGCCCTGGCCACGTTTCCTCCAGCCCCATTAATGGCATCAGAGTATGCTCGCTGTGCTCGGTTCAGATCCTGACTTAGAGTGGACAGCCTCTCCACTGCCACGCGATATCCTGAAATATAAATCATACATTTTAAATGATTTTGGATATGGAGCCTCAAGGTGGCTGCCCTAATGATATGGAAAGACTTCCCAGATGCCCTTCGCGAGAGATGGTTCTAGAGAGCACATTTAGAATGTGATCAAAGACCCTTCTGTTTGGGCGCTTTTGGGATGACCGAAAGTCATGAAAAAGTGCTATAAAAATGATCAAAAGCGGATCCGTGCTCTTACTACTGAATGCGTCTTTTTTCATTTTTCTTTAATTTTTACACAGCAATGAGATCGAAAATCGTTTGACATGGTCCTATTGAATAAAACTACCCACCAATAAACTCAAACCATGCACTTTCTTAAGTGAATATTAAAAAAAAATTAAGTTGACCTTGTAAGCTGACGAGTCAAAAGACAAAATCTCAATTTGTTTATACAACACACACACATAACAAAAAAATAGTTTTGTTTACATCACAAAGCATGGCTACTCTGTAACATTTATGTGCCTGCTTAGTTTGAGATAAAAAATCAGATAGAATATATGTTTGGAGATATTTCCTATCAAAGGCAAGAGTTGGGTGGCTGGATTACGACAAAAAATCACTGGCACCCTAGAGGTTTACTGCCTTTTACAGAAAAAAGTTCTCTTTTCAATATTTACTACAAGAAATAATATGTTTCGATAAAATAATAATTAAAAACATAAAAAAATATAGTGAAAAATGTGAAATCATACCTAGATCAAGAGATTTGTGGGCCATAAAGAAGCATTCAGTCATAAAGTTGTATGTTTTGGCCGTGGGTCTCGGAGTGGGTGAAGATCCTTCAGGCACTTCTCTCGGTGGTAAAAGACAAGTCTCTTCATGAGCGCCTTTCATATGGACACCCTTGGCTTCCCTGTCATCTTCCTGGATACAAAAATACACAAAAATGAGTTGTGTTAGGTGAGAAAGAGCAAAATTAAGAAGATGAATATTTCTGACAGAGAAATGATGCTAAAAATAAAAATATATGAGCAAGGGATATAAAAATTAAACAGCATGGACTATATATGTACAAATCATTTGTATAACATATCGCAATAATCTCTTTCCTTCGTCCAAAATCTCTCCTTGAATATGGGAGTGTTTACAAAAATGAGCTAAGAATATAGGCTGAAATTTCATCCCTTAGAATCATTTTTAGGAGAAAATGTATTATTACAACCTTACAGCTCATATTTTTATGAACAAACTGCTTTTAGTTTCATGTTGATAAAACAAATAGGGCCTGAGATATTCAAGCTTCTGCAAACCCATTAAAGTGCGTAAACTTCTCCGCCTTGTAAAACAAATATGGCCGCCACACAAAAACTAAAATCAATAAAATTAAAATAATGATGATTTTGAACTACCAACATGTTGGGGTAGTAGCAAGAAAAAAAATCAAATTTTAAAAAAATATCAAGCAACCAGTGCTGGACCACTTCATTTGGACTTACCCTACAGTGTTATCCTACAGTATATTATCATGTTAAATCTATTGTTTTTCACAGGTAAGGAGGTCGGTCTTAAGCCAACCACTTTATCGTTCTGTGTTTTCTGTTCAAATCTATAGGGAGGGCCGAGTAAAGGTTACTGGGACTTAAACTTGGGTTACAAGAAAATCAACAAAAGTACTAAGTCCCTGTTTCGAGCCGCAGCATCCAAGGTCAAAATAGCCGTGATGATCGTCGATCTTCGATAGAAAGGGCACCAAAAAAAGAAGGAGAAAAGAAAACAATGTCTAAGACTCTTGCAAGGTTATTCACATCAGGTTTGATCCATAGCTGATCCATGGATCATCATTTTTTAGTATGGAAAATTCACGTTAGGTGGCGGTTGAACCATGGATTTATGTATGTGAATAACGCTGTTGGATTCCAGTTTAGATTAAATAGCAGATGCTCTGGCGGTGGGTGAAAAGATCACATTTTATTGCACCTAATAATATAATATAATATTTAATTTAACAAACCTCTACTGCGCAATACGTGGTGTCGATTTTTAGGGATTTTGGGTCGTTGGGTGTTGAGCAGAACGGCTGGCATAAGCGAAGAAGGACAGAACTCAAGTTTATCATGAACCCGTCTGAAACATATGTGACCGCAGCAGGATTCATTCCTGACATCTGCAAAAAATAATAATATTTATGTTTTCAAATTGAATACATGAATAAGAGACACATCTTCATCTTCAGTTTCTTAGATGCTAAATTTAAAAAACTAATGCATGACTTACAATTAAGATGGGGAGGGGCGGGACTAAAATTGAAAGGAGGGGAGACGGTATGGGCGGGATCTGGACATTAACAAGGTTGTTTTTATTATTATTACAACTAGAATTTATTCTAGCACTTCAATTATGTCCATCTTTTCCCCTTTTATGCAATTAGAGATGAGATACAGGTTGTCATCCTTTAAAAAGTGGCCTTCATTCCTTGCACGTTCTGCCAATGTTAAGGTATGAATATTTAAGTCAATTCATTTTTTTTTTTTAAGAAATCCTGTGTGGGAGACTCCCTAGATCAGTGGTTCCCAAACTTTTAATTTTGCGTACCACTCACATAATTATATATCAGTGCCGTACCACTAAAGTGCAATAGTTAAAAAATCGTTTAAAATGGTAAAAAAAATCTGCAACAACTGTTTATGACAACATTATGTTTATTTATTAATTATGGAAAACAAATACAATACTCTTAGGACAAAAAATCGTGCTGCATGTTCGAGACAAGAAAGGAAATATTTGGCTCAGTTGTACTTAATTTTAAGCGTGAAATTGAAAAACGTTTTATCTAATTATTCACTATGTATTTCCTATGGCCATGGCTGCTTGCGTACCACCTTAAGAAGCGTTGCGTGCCACTGGTGGTACGCGTACCATAGTTTGGGAATCACTGCCCTAGATTATAGAGACTCTAGGGGTCTATAACACTTGTTGTAGTGCCGCAGAGGTGTACGAGCTTGGTCGTCGCTACAAAGCGCCAATACTCAAGCAAGACCCAGTTGCTGTAAGGCTGGATGGACCTTTTAGTGACCGGTCATTGGTACAGGCTTTATGAATTTTTTCAACCCAGCGAAGAGCATATTTGGAAATCTAAATGGTATATTTTTGTGCTCCGCCGGGATCCGAATCCACAACCTTCCATTTACGAGTCCGAAGTGTTGCCACTGGGCTACGGACCGGTCCAAAATAAATCATTGCAAAAATAGAAAAAGGAAATTGGCTATTGTTATCAATTTTGCTACAAACCATTTTTTGAAAAAACCTGTGTCAAGCTTATAAACTAAATTATAACACAGATGTACAAAGACGTTTAAGAAAATCAAAAGTAGATAAATATAAAAAAATGGGTACTAATATGAACATGATGATGATAAATGACAGTTTTCCTGTGGCGTTGTTAATTAGTCCATGACTATTTCAAAGGCGCCATGGCTCTATGAGTGCTGTATTTTCTTTAATCCTCTTCTGAAGGTGGTTTAGAGGTTAGTTGAATTATTGAATGTATTTTTTAGAAAAAGCTGCACAACTGAAATCTTAAGCTCTCGAAGAATTGATTATATTACAAAAGATATGATGGATAGAAGTTTTAATAATTTAAAATCTGCCCGATCAGATTTAAGCTTGCCTATGTTAAGTTGTGGGATCGAGGGTTGATTAATTAAAACTATTTTATTTACGAATTCACAATATATTTTTACTAGTCAGCCATGCTGATGACAGGAAGAAGTACCAGAGACAACAATTATCATTTAGTAGTGATGTAACATATATACCTACCTAATATTTCTCAACACTCCTCCTCAAATTTAACTTAGAATAACATATTAAATTTGCCTATAAAATATGAGCATTTTTAAACAAGCAAAATAAACTTAAGTTACAACAAAGTATTATTTAGTTCTTTATTTTACAACAGCTCTACTCTATGAATACATTTTATAAAGATTTATCATTAAACAAAATAACCTTAGTGACTCTTAACTCTAAAATCAACTTTAGGAAAATACTCTTTATAAACTAAAATTTAAATTAATCCATAATTTGGTTAACAAAATTTACAAACTTTTCTTTACACAGGCTTTTAGTCATTAAATCAGCTAAATTGTTATTAGAATTTACATACTCAATTGAGATGATGTTCCTTTCAACAATGTCTTTAAGGAAATGGGCTCTTATATCTATATGTTTGGTTCGCTTAGAATTTTCATAACTTTTAGACATAGATATAGCACTTATATTATCAACGAGTAATAAAGCATCACAGTTATCGTTAAGATGATTACTTAGGCCCTTAAGATTTACCAACTCTTGTGCAGTGGCAGCAGCAGCTATGTACTCAGCTTCTGCTGTTGACAAAGCAACACGTGATTGTTTCTTCTTAGTTTTAATACTGTATTTGAATTCTTTGATTTCAATCCTTGAGGAACTTTTATGTATACATCTGACTTTAGTTTTCCGTTCAAAAACGCTGATGGTATATCAAGTTGAGTAATCATTAAGTCTTCTTGGACTGCCTTTGATAGAAACATTCTCACTGTAGAGTGTCTCGCAACAGGGGCATAATTGCTTTCAAAAATATCTCCTTTCTGCTGTTGGAATCCTTTCACAACTAGTCTAGCCTTTTTGGTTTCTTCATCTTTTTCTTTAAAAATCCATTTGGTATCAATAGCTTTCTTTCCTTTGGGTAATTCTTTTTCTTCCCAGGTCTCTAACTTTTCAAGTGCTTGTAACTCTTTATTGATAGCTTCTTTCCATTCTGTATTGCTTATAGCCTCTTCATAGGAGCTAGGTGTATTTGCGCTCAAGCAAATAACTATATTTGTCTCATACTCATCAAGATGTGCAGGTGGTGTTACTATTCTTCCTGATCTTGTTGTTTTCTCTTCTCTTGTTGCATCCTTGTTTAAATTTCCCTCATCAGTGACTTGTTTGTTTCCTTTTCCGTCCAAATTCTCAGTTTCTTGTTTCTCTTCTTGTCTCATCTCTATTTTATTTTCTTGGTTTTCTTCTTCTTCTTCTTGAATATATCTTCTTTCCTCGTTTTCTTCCTTTTTGTATACTGTATCACTTTCATCAAATCTCACATCTCTTGATATTATTATTGAATTTTCTTCTGGATTCCATAATCTGTATCCCACTGTATTATAGCCAACCATTCTTGTCTCTTTTCCTCTTTTATTCAGTTTGTCGCGTTGAGGTACTATAGTGGCCCACGCTTTTGCGCCAAAAGCTCTTAGTCTTGATAGGTCACAGGTTCCATTTTTCATGAAACACGGTGTTTTATAATTTATTGCTGATGAAGGTGACCTGTTCAGCTGATAGGCAGCACATTGAATAGCTTCGCACCATAAAGTTTTGGGCAAATTAGTATCTGCAAATAAAGTTCTTACCTTATCACACAAGGTACGATTTAATCTTTCCGCTATAACACCGTTGGACTGTTTTGTGTAGGGTAAAGTATATTCTAAACTTATTCCTTTTTTCTTACAAAAATCTTTTAACTTGTTGGCTGTATATTCCCCGCCATTGTCGCACCTGATTCGCTGAACTGTACTTCCAGTTTCATTTTCAATCCTTCTTATATAGTCAATCAGTTTCTCTGTTGCTTCAGATTTGTTTACCAAAGGGAACACTACACAGAAATGAGAATAATCATCTAATACCGTCATGAAATATTTCTCACCATTTAGTCCACACTCCTTGACAGGTCCCGCTATGTCTGTGTGCAACATTTCTGCTACTCTTTTAGATCTTGGTCTTGTTGTCGGCTGAAATGGTTCTCTAGTTGCCTTTCCTTCCATACATGGGCTGCACGTTTTATTACTTATTGGTAGGTGCATAATACCCAAACATTTTCTATTTAAATGGCCCAGACGTTTGTGCCAAAGAACATCATCACATTGGTTTTTACCTGTACTAATATTACACACTTCATGACATACATTAGCATTTAATTTGTACAATTTCCCATCAGAATTACCAGTAACAAATGAATTCTTTCCAGTAATAACAACTTTATATTTATCAAACTTTACATGAAATCCGGCCTCGGTTATCTTTTTGACTGAGAGTAAGTTATAGATTATGTTTTCTACAATTAAAGCATCAACATTTATTTTTAAGTTTTTGTATTTTATTTTTAAATTACCTTTTTTGTAAGCATTAATGTACTGGCCATTTGCAACTAATATTTTTACACTTTTATCTAGTATTTGAATGTTTGTCATGTATTTTTCAAATTTTTCACTTACAAGATGTTGTGTGCACCCTGAGTCCACAATGAAGGTGATATCATAGCCTTTGTTTATACTTTCAGCACTAAAAACATTTTCACTGGCTACAAAACCGATCTCCGATTCACTCATTAATGAAGTAGCACCTTGTCCCGGGAAGCCTCTGCCTCGGGATACTCGTCCTTGAAATCTGCCTCTTCCTCTGCGATTTTGACCATAACCTCGACCTTGACCTTGGTTCCGTCCTCCTCTGTATTTTCCTTGTTCCTTATTACCAGTACTACACTCATAAGACTTGTGCCCTGGTTTCCCGCATGTGTAACAGTACATCATAAATGCGTTCTCCTGGTTCACTGTATCGGTGCTGATCTTAGTTTCGGCATCCAACAGTCTGGCCTTGACAAAATCAAAACTTAACTTCTTTTCTGAAGCCATTGTTTCTATTGATGTAATGACAGGATCATATTCTTTCGGCAGTGATGAGAGTAGGTAACAAATTTGATCTTCTTCGTCTACTTTGACGTCGATGGCTTTCAGGTCGCTGATAATCGAACTAAACTTGATTAGGTATTGCTGCAGCGGCTCATTATTGCATTTCAATGTTATTAATTTGCGTTTCAAGTGGAATCTGTTGAAAACACTTTTTCTTTCAAAAACATTTTGAAGAAAATGAAGCATTTCTCTTGCAGTTCTGCCATCCTTAATGATTTCTATATATTTATCAGACACGCTTTGAGCCAAGATTGATTTAGCTTTCGCATCATCCTTTTTGGATTTTTCTGTATTAATTTCACTTTCATCCAACACATATTCCACCTGTTTCTCCTGTAGAATAAGTTTTAGACGAAATTTCCACGTACTAAAGTTTGACTTCTCATCCAAAAATGGTAAATTAGACAGAGCAGCGCCAGCCATTTTTTTTACTATCCTTTTTTACTGCGCGGATCGCAACCCCAAAATATACTTCACTATTAATCAACCTCACTCACTATTAACCACGTTCTGCTACCATGTTAAGTTGTGGGATCGAGGGTTGATTAATTAAAACTATTTTATTTACGAATTCACAATATATTTTTACTAGTCAGCCATGCTGATGACAGGAAGAAGTACCAGAGACAACAATTATCATTTAGTAGTGATGTAACATATATACCTACCTAATATTTCTCAACAGCCTATGATGTAATTTTTAATGTAGAAAATACAATATATTATGTTTCTTAATTTCAACTGAAGAAACACTAATTGTACAAATATACACATAATCTAAAAGCACAAAATTTAAAAGAATAATAATAATTAAATAGAAGTTTTATGCTAAAACGGCTGGCTGATGATGCTGGAGAGTTGCTTTCCAGGATCTATTGCTGTGGTCATGGGTGAAATGTCCGGAAGCTATCGCTCCCACAGACCAGAGCACTATTTAGTGGCAAATGTGCTTGATTGTGGTTAACCGAGCGGGACATATAAATACGTCAAACGTAAACAGTATCGGGTACGGGTAGGACATACGAATACGTCCTTGAATTATATGTTGTGCCCTGGAACGGTCGGGACGTAAATATTTCCGAGCAACAAAAGTATTAGTCATGCATGACTCATGCGTACAGTTCTGAGACATGGTCATATCTAATCTAATCTAATCTAAGCTGCAAAGATATATATCATTTAAGATTTATACTAAATGCATTCCCACAAGCAGATATGTATAATTTCGCGCTAACACATGCCGCATGTGGACCTACAATATAAAAACCCAATCTCAAATGAACATAAGCCTTGCAACTCTTGCCGTCCTTCCCTGAAACAGGGGTGACAATGGCAAAGTGAACCAATTTTTATATTATGGGTGGTCAGCCGCATAACAACCTATAAGTCAAGGAACAATGTTGCGTAATTTAAAACAGAACCCAAATATCTACTTAAATATGAACTATTTAACATGAATTATGCTTTGTTGTGAATTTACTCATGTAAAGAATACAATACTAGGTTATTGGTTAGTTAAAAGGATGACCAAAGTATCAAGAATAATTACCCGTGAATTCCAGATTTTTCCTCTCTGTGCATTTGCATGCAGACAACCAGCGATCCATTCCAACATCAGCTTTTTACAGACTGGTCCACATTTCAAAAAAGCAAGAAACAGTCTGTGCATATTGTCACCTAAGTATTTTAGCGCCGTCATCATTGAACTTTCAAGAGCCGAGTGGCCAGCCTGAAAATAAATTCAAAATTTCAAAAAAGTGTTCTTATATTCCATAATTTGAATTTAAACAGTCCTTTGACATATGGTTAATGTATTGTGTAAAACGCATTATAGGATATTATAGGATATGTGTGTTTAATAGGATAAACCGATGATATGTATTTCCAAATTAAAATAATACAAACAAGGTTTATAAAATATCCAAAAAGTGTAAGCAATTTCAATTTGTTAGCACAAGCGGCCTAATTCATGTTTGGTTGAACCCAAAACCAGAGTTAAATCCGCTTATGAGAAGGGGAAAACCGACTTTATACTGGCTTAACAATAAAAACCTTTTTATGAATAATGTAGATAGTGTGTAAGTTAGCAGGTTTATTGCACGGGATTTAAACATACATTTCCTGAAATAAAATTATTTTTTCTTTAACGTAGTATAATTTTCACAATAATATTTTATATCTCGAGCACTTTCGACCATCAATATTCAGGTCATTATCAAGAGTGATGTATGTCAAATTAAAATTATTAAGAACAAACCATAGATCAAAATTATATAAATTCAAATAAATAGGTAGGTATAGGTACAATAATTTTAATTTCAATCAATAATTTTATTTGTGCTTTAAGCATTTTATGTAAATTATGACGCCACTCATAGTAAATTCCCGATACTCAGGGAAGTTTTGCTAGCTTACAGCATTTAGTCGACATTCGTGAGTCAAAGATGGCAGTAACTATTCATTATTTTTCATAAAATTCTCTAAATACACATAAACACTGATATTAATTGTACAAAATATTTTATTGTTGTGAAATAACTCTTAAAGCTCAATTTCTGGCGTAAAACCAATAGAAAATTAAAAAAAAAACCAACAAAAAATACGTTTGACATATTTAAAATAAAATAATAAGTGAATTAAAACAGTGTACATATTTATTTAATCAATTAATAGAAAATTGGTTTAAATAAGAGTTTTAGGCTTACACGGCCGGCTGATGATGCTGGAGTGATGTTTTCCGGGATCTGTTGCCGTGGTCTGTGGGAGCTGGAGCTTCCAGACGTTTCGCCCATTTCTATGATGGGCTTCTTCAGCGTGAAGTATGATGATGAAGATGATCTTGATGAGAACTGGGTACAGAACTGGGTAAACTGGGAACAGTTCTCATCAAGATCATCTTCATCATCATACTTGACACTGAAAAAGCCCATCGTAGAAATGGGCGAAACGTCCAGAAGCTCCAGCTCCCACAGACCATGGCAACAGATCCCGGAAAACATCACTCCAGCACAAAATTGGTTTGTTAAAATTATTCAGTGTTATGCATTAGAATTTTTAAACCAGATTTCTTTAGAGATCTGGTTTAATTTCTCGATTTAATCTCAATTTACAAAAAAGGTGATTCATAAAAACTTTATAATTCAGTTTAACACTAAACGTGTTTCAAAACATGATCACATTTGTAAACCACCTCCGAGTAGGTTTATTTCGTTCTAAACTAGATCGACATACGCAAAATGGCGATCTTCCTCATTCCCCAGCTGATCGTAATGTACGAGATAACTTTCAGAATAAAAGATTTATGAATCAAATAAGAGTTTCAGCAATTACAGTAACTTTAAAACATTAGAATTTTACACTATAACAACAAATTGAGGGCATGCAGCAACGAAACAAATATAAAAACTGTGACAAGAAAAAAAGTGACAGATGCCGCGTCGTGTTATTTTTCAAGTCGCCAATTTTGTAAAACTGACACTTTTCTTGTAAATGAAGTATGCAGGCCCATCTTTGAGATTTTCTTCGTGATGCCTACAGCCAAAACCTGAAGCCACAATGAAGTCACGCTTTGAAAAATACTTGTTTCCATTTTTAGTTCATTCGAAGTCGCAGCCGACATGAGTTTGACAGCTGGAGTGTCGAGAAACGTTCGGGAGGGGGCGTTTACCCGAATTCTTCCGAGCGTCTCCGAAAGTTGTCATAAACCATGCAAAAACCCACAAAAACCTCAAAAAAATTCATAGACACCAAAATACCTACATAAATGTCGAGCATTTCGTATTTTTTCATACAGAAAAAGCTACCGGAAGTCTGTTTAAGCAGGATTCGGTAAACCAAAAAAAAATTTTTACGTATTTCGCTAATGAATCACCTTTTTATTTATTTTGGTTTAGCGGGCTGGTACAGATTTAAATTGGTTTCTCAAAATCTCGCACTAAACAGGTATGGACGGAATCTAATGAATAACACTGATTTTGTTTTCATTTAACCCAAGCAAAATTGTAAACTCTTTGAATTATTTGGCAGAGTCTAGCAATTTGGTAGGTTTGTTATCTTGTTTCACATTAAAACGACATGCTTACGACGTGTAAAGACAGTTTTGGATTCTAACCTTCAAAAGATTTAACGACAGATAAAAAGCTTTGTATGGATGAGAGACTAACTCCTCGGGCGGTGAGATTTGGAAGTAATCGGACGGAATGATCAGGTTTATTTTCGCGCCCTTTACAATGTTCCGGCCTCATTGTAATTTTTAGGTTTGTTTTCATTTGTAAGATTTACTGACCTGATCTAGTGATTGGAAAAATTCAAAAGGTGCCCCATTGTTTCTAGGTAAGGCGGACAGACTGAGGAGGGCACCGATGAGGGTTTCCTGGTACCCACGGCCAAGCTTTTTTGGATCTGGTGTGCACATTTCTAGAAGAATCTGTGCCAAATTGCTGTTGCCTGGAAATTAAAAAAAAAACCTTAAAATTTATTTTTTCTTTTTTCCACCAGGGCAAGTTGCAGGGTTCATTTAAGGATTTTCATTTTGTAAGTACATATGCAGCATGTGTGAACACAATTTTCTGGGCATACATAAAATATGAATCTTAAGTGTTAGTATATCTTTGCAACTTGATCAAGATAATTGATGATGCTAGTTGATAATATGAGCCTGCTCACGAGCAAGCTGGTACACATTTCATGTGAAGGCTGAACAAACCTTCCCAGTACTTTATTTTTGGGTTTGAAACAAACACTGAAACAGGAAATCATTTCTGACACCCCGGTGGGCTTCGAACCCGAGCTCTCGGCATGGGATGCAACCAATCTACCAGCTGATTTAACAGACTAATTTTTATAATTACCCGCAAAAATCTGCAACGCTGGAAATATGTACATGTCGAGTGAAGTGATGCTCGATCTGATGATATCTTTATGGATGGACGCCAACATCGGGACTATCACAATCTTCAGTTGGATCATTGACTCTGGTTCCTCTAAAAATACATTCAAACACTGCATGATTGGAATGCAAATTGCAGTCAGTTTCACTATGCGCAAGGACAAATTTAAAATAAGAATTACATTTGAATTAAGAAGGAATTATTGTCTATTACTTCATCATACCAGGGGTGTAGTTAAAATTTTTGGATGCCTAAAGAAATATATTATATTTATTTTACATTCATACCCACAGAATAATAGACTCAATGAAAGTTGTGCAAAGTATACAGCATTTATTATGTCGTCTTCAAAGCAGTACCATTGGAATATATTTATTTTCTAGTCATCTTTTAGGTTACGAGTATATAAAAAAAAGACTTTATAATTTAAATAAAAAATTAATAAACACGGGTGACTTTTTCATTAATATCACTCTTTTACTAAAACCATAAAGTAAAAGAAACATATTAAAAACATATTGAAAACAACAAACAATTTTTGGTAAGAGCCCTCTTAATTAAAAACACAACCAATGATTGATTTATCCCCTGGATCTTAATTAACAATAAAAACTAGTGTTTTTTTGTAATATATAAATAGAGATTACCGTCAGATAAGAAGTCTTTGATCAAATCATTTATAAACAGATGACTGGAAGAGTTGAGGTCTTTGAACAGCTCCAGCAGCTGATCGCTGAGATCCTGACCTTCGAAAAGTTCCGGCTGCTTAAGCGCAGTCACCGCATTCCTCAAAATCAGCTCCCGCATCCTCCTGACAGCACTCCTCTCGCAATCGTGCTTCGAGTCATAATACGAAGACAATTTTCTCTCAGCGGCATACAAGTAAGTAATGACATTTTTTTGAATGACTTCCTCGATATAACTCTTGCATTTGTTTGGGACAACACACAAAGAAGGCTCTGCAAGCAACAATCTTTCAAATAGCGCTTGTTCTAGAAGGTCTAAGTCAATTTCAGTTTTGGGCGCTTCGGATGCAGCCAAATCTTCAAGAAAAACAAGTTGATAGTCTGTTTGTTTGTTTGGCACGACCGCGTCCTTGTTTATAGTGATATAGAATACATTCTCGATCAACGAGTTCACTTTTGCCGCGTCATTCGGTGTGCTATTTATAACCTGTTTGTTGACACCTATGTTGTTGTCGTCTACAGACATTTGTTGCGATGCTTGAGCGCCATTTTGGCTGTTGGATTCTGGAGATGCATTGAGCAAAGCAGAGAATGGATTGTCG
This sequence comes from Agapetus fuscipes, assembly GCA_951799405.1. Lineage (NCBI taxonomy): Eukaryota > Metazoa > Arthropoda > Insecta > Trichoptera > Glossosomatidae > Agapetus > Agapetus fuscipes. Next base: position 8,952,134 of record OX637336.1, read on the forward strand.
ACATTGTTTTCTTGAGACATTGCAGGAAAATTTGCTTTCAAAATACAGAAGTGTCAAAGTTTATTACGTATACATGTACGCAGAGCAAGTAATTTATAAAGCGAAATTTTCAAGAAAAGTTCTTTATAGTTTTTTATAGATAAACTTGCAATCACTAATTACACTTTAAATACACAAACATAGTGAAATCTTTAGCGCATTTTTTATAATGATAAATAACAAGAATTTACGTATAACCTAAAAACTTGATGAGCACAATAAAAGATTTTGTATTTTAGCGTATCTATTTGTCTGACTTTTTTATTTAGATGTATTTTTAATACAATTAACACAACATTTTATTGGATAGTGATCCTTTCACTTTCAGCTTTTCAAACTAAATAAAATTACATTTCTGATTTCACTGACAGTGACACATCAAAAGAATACAATATTCATGTTTCAAGTCAGCTGATGTTGGCGAGCCTGTGATCATATAATGAAAAATATATTTGTGTACCTACCCATGTATTCAGTTATACAATGTATTAAGAGGTATAAAATATTTTGGTAGGTTTGTTTTGTTTTTTATTCATCTTTATTTTTTCAGCTCTCTGTGTCTCTGTTGTCCGGTCGATAGCTCAGGTGGTAGAGTGCTTGCATTCCATGCCGAAAGCTCGGGTTCGAATCCCACCGAGGGTGTCAGAAATGATTTCCCGTTTCGGTGTTTATTTCAAACCCCAAAATAAAATACCGGCAAGGTTTACTGAGCCTTCACAAGAAATGAGTACCAGCACTCTCGGGAGCTGGGAAACCTCCACTTCAACTGAAGTGGTTGGTGTAAGGCCGGCCCCCTTACCTGTAAAAATAAATAGGTTCAACTCGCCATATGCGACCCCTTCGGGGATAACGCGGTAAGAAGTTACACTATATGTGTAGCTTAGTTGCGTTTTTTTTTTTGCGTGTATAATCTGTAGAGCTCATGAAAAGTAAACATCGCCAAAACCATACAAAATTTGATTTTTTTTCTCACGTCTTTGCGACTGGGGTCCTTAGCAACCAATAACAAAATAAATTTATGCCTTTTCCCTAACAACCTAGCCAGGTGACGAGACAATATTGTCTATGTTAATATTCACCTACAGAACTTCATTGAATTTTATTTTTTCTCAAGGGACTAGGGACTAAACTTATAGGTTTATGTGACTATAATAGATGCCTAAATCTAAATCTAAGATGCAAAGATATATATATCATGTATGATTCATATTAAACGCATTCCCACAAGCAGACACGCATAAGTTCGCACTAACACATGCCGCATGTGGACCTACAATATAAAAACCCAATCTCAAATAAACATAAGCCATGCAACTTTTGCCGACCTTACCTGAAGCAGGGGTGACATTAGAAAAATTAACCATTTTTTTACAGTATGGGTGGTCAGCCTCATAATAATAATAATAATATTAGGATGATTTATTTCTTTTGGCTGTTTTTGTGGGAATAATTCTCAGGCAAGACCCAGTTGTTGTAAGGTTGGATGGACCTTTCAGTGACCAGTCTTTGGTAAAGGTTCATAAATTTTTCATCCCAGCGCAGAGCACATTTGGAAATATAAATGGTATATTTTTTGTACTCCGCCGGGATTCGAATCCACAACCTTCCATATACGAGTCCAAAGTGTTGCCACTGGACTAGGGACCGGTCCAAGAACCTATCCAACCTATAAGTCAAGGAATAATGTAATATTCATTAGGCATTGCCTAGCAACCAGCCTTGACACCTCAATTTTTTTTTCTCTTTTTCAAATGTGCGGACCTCATCGGAACAGTGTTTCATACTCACATTGAAATTTTCTTTCTTTTTAAAAGTCTTGGTGACTAGTGCCCTTAGCAACCAATAACAATAGATTGGTAACCCAGCCGTCTGATGTCCCCTCTTCCACCTATTTGATTTTTTATCCCTCCATGTTACTCAAGGAAATATGTATGTTATTACAGGGACAAAAATGAAAGATGTTGCTTTATTTCGAGTTTTTATTAAAATATTTCCATAGAAAATTTTACTTAGGGCGATGATGTTCAGCTGTATTATACATAAATACCATCAAGAATATTTAAAAAATAAATCATGGTATGCTATTCATTGAGCTCATGTTTTGTGAATTAAGAAAAAATGTTTATTAGAAAATAAAAATAAACAAATATTATCAAGTATTCCTTATTAAGACTTAGAAGAATCTTAAGATAGGGAGGCGTGAAATTATAAGATAAAGATTTACAAACTTAAATATAAAAATGTGAATTATTGCTGATTTCCTTACAAATATTATAAACATACATCTTCAAATAAATAAATACATTTTAAATATCTAGCTGGGAACATGATAATTATTTACACTAAGTTAATATTATTTACAACAGAACTTTTATTTATAAATTTAAACAATAAAGGGAGACATTAAATCACTTTTGTTTCAGTCTAGTTCATTACTTTAATGTTAGTTTGAAATTTAAAAATGGAAGAAGTCATCGTCTGTCGTTCTTCCAGTTGTTTCCCCTGTCGGAATATCCTCGCCTATCACGGTTGCCACCTCTAGAGCCGCCTCTATTCCATCGTTCTCCCCTTCCTCCACCACCGCGGTACTGATTAAAGTCATTCTTTTTATTTCTAGGGTAAAAGTTATCATTATCATTGTAGTTGTCATCCCCATAATCATTCATGTTATTTCCTCCGGGACCATTAAACATATTGTTAGAATTATCATAGTTACTATTGAAGTTGTCTTGGTTGAAGTTGGGCATTCCGTTGTAATTTGAATTGTCGTAATTGTGGGGAATATTTGGGGCGGGGCCTAACAACCCCGGTCCGTTACGAGGATCATGCCCTTGGAATCTGTTGTCATAATTAGGCATATTGTTCATATTTGGCATGTTTCCCATCGGCATATTTCCCATTACCCCCATTCCGCTGTTGCCCATCGGGTTCATTCCCATCATATTCATGTTATCCATCATTCCACCCATGTTTCCTCCCATAAACATACTCCCGCCCATTGCGGGATTCTGGTTGAAGTTCATTGGTCCCATATTGGGCATAGAGTCTTGCATTTGCAGTTGAGTAAACTCTCCTTTCTCATCCAATACAATTCCCAAATTACTAAATATCATAACTAAAACATTGTTCTTTTTAATTTCAGTCAAATCAAATATTTTTCCTGGCGTTGTATCCTGATGAAATTTCTTGAGACTTGAGGTAACCGTGGCAAGTTGCTGGTTCACCAAAATCTTTTGGTTAGAACTTAAATCTCTGTACCAGTTGGATGTTTGAATCACAGTTTGTAGATCTAGCGGGGTAGGCTTGGTCACTACTGGTTTCTCAGGTTCTTTCTGTCTTTTTCTTGGATCGATTCTTACAGTTGTTGAAGATTTTGTGGACTTCTCTTGGTCGCTAGAACTTTCATCAATCGAGAGGCGGAATATTTTTCTTAGCCTAGGATCAGCTGTTGCTTGAGACCGGGGAGTGCTGCGTTTGATATCTGTGTAGTCTGGTCTAGGTACATCAACAATATGAACTTTGTAAGTTATGGGAGGGTGAGAACTAATTGAACCATCAATTTCTGTTGCTGGAGTGTAGTTAGGAAGGGGCTTGAAAGGCAAACCCAACCTCAAATCTACATCTCCCCCTCCAGGTGTTTGTCTTAGATCTGTATCTCCAAAAGAAGGCAAACGAAAGTCTAAATCTTTTGAAGGGCGGAGATCAACATCGGCTCTCTTTCTCCGATCACTATCAGTCCCAGTACATTCGTATATCGAAACAAATTCTGGTTTTGAACTTTTCTTCACACTGTCGCTTGAACTTCTTCTGTCTGGTGAATTCTTTGCAATATTCCGAGGATCTCTGGATTTGAGATCTTTTTTAATGCTAGTTTCAGGACTGTCTACTCTTTCAGGTAATGCATTCTGGCTCTTGATAGATGTTAGCAATTTGGTGACTTCAGCACTAATATCAATTTTAGATAAATCTCCCAAATTTTTTATAACTGTGGTGTTTTCTAACTCAGTTTTTACAGTAGGCTTGTAGGGTTCAGCATATTCTTGCAGTGGAGGTGTTTTAGGTTTGGGGATACCAGACTTCTCTATATTTTCTTCATCACTTGAATACCACTTTTCGTCTATATGTAAATTATCATCTTCATCATCTGTTGTGGGCCTTCTCTGCCGTTCTTCATTTTTATTTTGAATGCGCATAAACATCTCTTGTTGCTTAGCTGGTAAAGCCAACAAGCGGTGATCTGTATCTTCAGCTTGCACTCCATTTTCGTCTTGGTTTATTTTGACATTAACTGCAGCTGCATCTTCCACGTATTTCAACACCCGATGATCAACATCGGCCTCTACTTTCTTAAAGTCTACTTCTATTTTCTTTACATTTTGGTTCAGGAAATCTGCATCTATATTAACAATATTTTCCTTCTCCACATTGCTGAATTTCAATGCATCTTTTGTGTATTGATCAATGTCTATTGAAGTCTTTTGTTTTCTGGGATCTAGATTCTTACTAGTGGATTCTTCTTTAGCGGTGGCTTCTGCCGCAGCTATGAACCTCATATCCACATCCTTCCCAAGAGGTTCCACAGAAATGGGTGGAGCTATTACTTCTGGTATTGCAGGAGACACTCTCATGTCCAGGTCTTTGTTGGCTTTGTTGAAGAAGGATGAAGGTTTGGAAGACTTGCTACTGCTATTTATTAAGCCCAGCTTTTGTATGCTCATTGTATTTAGCTGGATTTCATTGATTTGATTCATGGTGAGACCAAGTTCATTCAACTGTATAACAGTCAATTGACTCAATTGATTAAGATTATCTATTCCTAAACTTACCAATTCCGATATCTGTTGAGGAGTAAGGACTCCGTTTAGGTTTTGTACACTCAGGATGCTCTGTGTTGCCAGGTTGTTTGGTACATTTGGAGGATGGAGAGCCACAGGAGGCGGAGGAATTGAAGAATCACACCATCTCGATTGTCTAACTTTTCCAGCCTTCTGTTTTTCATTTTTATTGAGTTGCTCCCCCAGCATGGCATGTTGATTTTCATCCTGCTTGTGGGAATTCCCATCAAATATTGGTAAAGACCTGTCGGAGTTTTCAGGTTTAAATGACGGGTATTGCTGCATCAACTTCATTTGTGTGTTATTCACCATCATGGCAGCAGCATCTCGACTCAACCTCGGGAATTCTCCTAATATGTCTTTAGGAGCTGACTCAATGTGCTTCAGAAGAATCATTCGTAAACTATCAGAGAGTGGTTTGCCATGAGCAAATTTGCATTCATCTTTGTAGATGCAAGGTAATCCAGTGTGGTAGTATTTGCAAGGGAAATCAGAATGCAGATAAAGGCATTTGTCTCTTTTAGCACAGCATTCCATGAGGTAGAACTTGCAGAGCTCTAGTTTCTTAGGAGGATGGGCGTCGTGTGAATATGGACAGTCATCACCTTTGTAGCATTTACCTTGCATGTAATAAATACAAACACCGTCGGGATCTTGCATGGGATGGCAATCTTGTATCCGACGACGATCTTGTCTCCCAGGTCTTGCCCGGTTGGTCTTCATCCTTCCTCTCTGTCTCCCGCCTCTTCCTCGATCTCTGTCCCGTCCATGACTTTCATCATCACTGGCTTCTGAAGGATAAGACTCATAATCATCTTCGCTATGATACGGCTCAAAAGGCTCTTCTATGTGAGGTTGCCGGTGTACCGGCGAAGCTCCTCTGATGCACAACATTTCATCTTCATCCATTTCTTCATCTCCTTGAACAATCGGCTCCTCGCGCCTCTTTCTTTTCTTGGGAGTTGCATCTTTTCCTCCTTGATCATGCTTCTTGCGTTTTTTATGTTTTCTTTTAGTTTCTCCTTCCTCTTGATTCTTAACATCAGGAGGAACTCTGTTATTTACATCGTTTAGGTCATCCCCGCCTTGTTTCATGGCTAACCTGATAGCCTTCTCCACGACTCCTGCAAAGTCGTCCTCAACAGGCGGCGGTGCAACAAATCCTTTATTCTTTTCTTTATTCTTGTGATTTTTTTCTTCTTTGTGCTGCTTGTTCTTTTTCTTCTTTTCTGATTTGTGAGCATGGTGGGAGTTTGACTTTTTGGATTTATGCCCTTCTTTAGGTGATTGTTCTGTAAGTTCTGTTTGCTTGGTTGGGGCCTCATCACAAACTTCAGCAGGCACATCTGATGGCTTTTCATCCACTTGTTCTGGATCAGATTCAATCTCTCCGTCTTCCAAGTCCTCTAAGACGTTAGCGTCTACAGTATCCATGTTTATTAAGTGTTTGTAATCAAAGGTACACTTAAAAGCATGGGAGGCAGTCTTTGGTTTGCTCGTCTTATAACAATTACTTCATCTCCTGGTTGTATATTCCTCAAGGATTGCTGGAAAAATGATAAATAAATAAGTATTGTGCTTTATACCTACTTATTCAGTTCTGCCATTTGAGAATCAATACAATGTGTAGCAATGCTGGTTTTAATTTATGTCAGGTAAATGTTTATTCTAACCAGCTGAACAAATAGTGTGTTGGTTCTTATGCATGTACTGCACACTAAAGGCTCATGTTTTATCTTAACAAGAGTATTTTTGTGTACTAAATTACTAATCTAAATCTGCAAAAAATCATCAAGAAGGCTCTTGTAGGCCATAAGTGAGGAGCGTCCAAAATCCACTTTTATTTTTTTTACTTAAAATATCTTTACAACTTAAATTTTAGGCTTATAGATTGGTTGATCACCCATGCTGTAACAAATGTTCTCTTTTTCCAATGTCACCCCTGTTTCAGAGAAGATCGGCAAGAGTTCACAATTTATGTTAATTTGAGGTTTGCATCTTATTTTGTGAGTACATAATATGGTTGGCTTAACGCGGTTGTGACGGGTTACGCATTTAATGTGAACGTTAAATGTTACAAAATAATTAATAATGAATCTTAAATGTTAATGTATCTGTCATTTAGATTAAAGGCCAAAAAAAATTATAGAAGTAAATGATCATATGGACAAAGCGGTTCAATATAGGTAGGTACTTAAAAAAAAAAAAATCTTTGCCTGCATTCGTGGTAGGCTTTAGTTTAATCTTTATAAACTTGATTCATAAATAAGCTTTTCTTATTTTTCTATAAAATGTGCAGGGATCATGATGGCATTCCTGTTTTTACAGTTTTGACAGCAAATGGCGACTTTTTAAGACATGACTATCCTATTTCAATATCTTTCTTTATACCTGCTTAAATGATGGCCGCACATTTTTTTTTAATTTGGAACTTTTTTCTCAGTGAGCAAACGTCTGGTATGGGACTGTCGTCCTTAGCAACCAATAAAAAAATATTTGTATGCCTATTCCCCAACAGCCCGGCCGGGTGAGGGCACAATATTGTCGATGCCAATTCATGTATGGATCTCATTAAAATTTTGGCTTGCAGGCATTTTTTCCATTGTATAAATAATTAATTTGTAATGTAAATTTTATGCAAATAAATAAAACGGGAATAGTCTAACTATTGAGCCAGTAAATTCAAAATGTTGTGACATGCATACATTATTCAAGTTTATTATGCATGAAACATTAAACTAGGTTTTTTAGATTATGTAATTTGGCTTCCAAAGGAATGTTTAATATTCCATTATCAGCAAAGCATATAAATTTTCTTTGATTTGCTTCGGCATTGTACTAAGAAACATATTTTATTTTAAATCTCAATTTAATACATTCCATAGCCAAAAAAGTTTCAGTTTTTTAAATTTTACAATATTGCCGCCATTTTAACATAGGCGTGTCATCAGCATTGATTACAAAGAAGTTAGAAAGAGATGGAAGATGTGTCTCGATCTGCCAAAACTAGACAAACTTGATGGAATCATTTAAATTTTAGCTTATTTTATTCTTGATGAGATTTCTGCAATTTTTGTTTTTAAATGTAAAATGAATTAAATAAATGAGAAATATGTTCGCCAGATTAGTTTACAAAGCTGGTTTCCATTAGAAATCGTCATTTGAAGTTATGTCACATTGACGTTTGGCAACATCGCATTCTTTGTTTTGCGGGCGTATATAAATTTCTATAGTTATGACGTTTAGTACAAAAAATTAAATAGGTACTTGTATGTACTCTACAATGCGCATTATACGCCATTAAACATAGTTTTTCGATATTTTCGTTTCATCACTGTTAATATTCATTAAAATATATTATCCCATCAAAAACTAGCGGCTAGATTCTGCTAAGATACGACGCAAAATGGATGTAGGCTTCTGGCTCGGACATTTAGAAGTCTAATAATAAGGATAATACCACACCATTTATTAAATGAAATTCAATATTCTTCTTCCTAATGGTTTGTCACAGGCGATTATAACATAAAAAAGTGTTTGTAACCGCTTTATCAACAATTTTTCGATATGTATTGAAGAACGGTACGTTCAGTTTCACTGCGTGTCTATTCTATGAGGAATGAGGCCGAGGTGGTGACGTCATTCTATATAAATACACGGGACCAGACTAGGAGATTACAAACAAAATTTTAAAAATAAACAAGATAAGTGAGTGAATTTAGATATGATTCACATTCACAAAAGGCTACTTAATTTATAATAGGAAAACAATACGATTTCGTCGATTTTTTCTGCGGTTACAAATACAACTGATGCCCTTTGTTAAAAGTGAGAAAAATATTGGTTAGCTGAAAAAATGAGCTAGGAATAACTAGAATAATTTCAAATTCATAATGGTCTAAGGCATATTCTATTGGATTATGGTAGGCCCCACCTTCGAATGACTAACTACATCCATTTTACGTATTTTCAAGTCAAGCTTGTTTTCACATAACCTTGATAAGTAATACAATGAACTTTAAATTAAGTGATATTTCGTTTTCATTAGCATTGAAACTATGGAAAAAAGATGACATTAATGCACAATCGAGAATTGACTTCCACGAACGGCATTGGTTAGGTGATACAATTTAGAATTTATTCAAGGCGGAGGTTGAATAATTCATAATCGAATTGGCGGAATATTTATAAAGCTACCACAACCAAGAACAAACTAAGATGGCAGGCATGCAATTTTTTTTTCAAATACGGCCCTGGTAGGTATGTCCTTGAAAATGGATATTTCGACACATTCAGGCCAAAAATAATGGATATCTATTTTGATAGGATATTAATAATAGAAATATGAGAGTTTAGAAATAAAATAAGTAGAAAATATATAAATTAACGAAAATACAGCGCGGAGCCTGAAATGACTGGACAACGCCCGATGCTCGGAATGTCGCCATTTTGGTTCACGCAGAGATGTGATTTTCGTCTTTTACCAAAAATTCTGCAACGTATTTAATCGACGGTTCGCTGGGATCAGTCATGTGGCCATTGCATCATGAAACTGCAATTTACAACTAAAGAACGCAGCTCGCAGGGTCGCCATTGGTACTAAACGCCTCTTTCATGGTCCGTGCACACTTTTTTCATGAGACTCCAAGGATTTATCACGCATAAACGTAAATCCCTGGGTTGTAAATTAAAATGGTGAGCGATTGAGTATTACCAGTTATTCATTAGTTTAACAGTTCACTAAATGCGACTATTAATTTTGCCATTTAGATGGAATTTCATAGCATTGAAGCATTTTCGTAGTAACAGGTCAATGATTCGGGAACTAGTGAATTTTTATTCGCCTAACCGAGAGGGACTCGTAAAGCGACGTTGCACAAACGTAAGGTTGTCTCGCTCACTCTTCTGCAAATTCTTATGCTTTCTCTTTTTTGACGCAGTGCTGCCACGTGGCCATTACCCCAAATACAAAACTCAAATATGGCGTATTTTTGGAAATCAATGTAAAATAAAACGCTCACTAAAGCGCTATTTGTATACCGATACATTAAAAAAACGCAATAATTGAGTTGAAACGTAACGCTTTATACTTCAGACAAAAAGTTTCTATTATTTCGTGCGTCTTTTTGAAAATGATTATTATTTTACTCAAAGCTAAAGTAGATAAATCTGAAGAATATCAATGCTAATGAAAACAAGTATTTGTTATCTTATCTACTGGAAAATGTGATAAAGCTAATTTCGGCACAATGCAGTTGATAAATTGCTTACATTTTTATTTCTATATAAGTGAGTAGATACTTACAAAATGAATAAGATATCTAAAGTGGAGACGAAAAATTAAAAAAAGTATAATACATTCATTGAGGAATACATTGTAATTTTATCTTTGTACATTCAAAATACATTGCCCTCTGAAACTATTTCTAGGATTGACTTCTATAATTATTTATTATTGATATCAAAAATGTAGAAAAGTCGCTTCTTAGTTTATTGCCTCCATCAGCTAAATTTACAGGGACTTGAGATATTTTTCCAAATGTTGATGCTGCAACAAAAGTACAAAATTTTTATTATTCATTTTGATGTCAATAAAATTGATTACACAAGATTCAAAATTCAGCGAGCAGGGATATCTAGCGAAAATATGTGGAAGCTTTATATCTGTATATTTTCTATGCAATGCATTTTATGAAAAGCTCTAGTAATCATTTGCTAGATGTCTATCCATTCCATTCCCGATCCATTCACTTGTTTGCTGATTTTGCTCATAATATTTCCCGCCTACGCATTCAAAAATATTTCATAAATAAAAAAAATACGTACATAACCTCAATCCCTTCGTATCCTGTTGCGTTTCAGCTGTATTATACAAAACCAAGCATTGCTTCGGGGCTAGTTTTGGCTGTAAAACAAAATAATTGTACAGCAGTTCCAACTCTCTGGGAGCTGCAGCAGCGTTGGTAGAAGAGCAAACAAACATTACTCCATGGATTTCACTTCTCATGGCGGGCCAGCATGACTCGAACCTGAAATATTAAAATTGATTACTTCCTTGGCTTGATAGGTTAGTATATGAGGCTGACCACCCATAGGTGGGTAATGTAAAAAAAATGGTTCACCGTGCAAATGTCACTTCTGTTTCAAGGAAAGTCGGCAACAGTTGCAGGGTTTATGTTCATTTGAGGCTTGGCAGCATTTGTATGTGCGATCTTACACGTGCCTGTTTCCGGGCATAAGTACATTTAATATGATTTTAAATGTGAATTTATCTTTGTAACTTAGATTATTGACATAAGTTTAATAACGTAAGACTGCTCCTGTCGATAGCTCAGTCGGTAGAGTGTTTGTATTCCATGCCGAGAATTGGGATTCGAATCTCACCGAGGGTGTCATAAATGATTTCCCGTTTCGGTGATTATATCAAACCCAAAATCAAATACTGGCAAGGTTTACTCAGCTTTCACAAGAAATGAGTCCCCTCGGGAGCTGCGAACCCCGGTTGGCTTGAGGCCGGCCCCCTTATCTGTAAGAATAACGAATCCTTCGGAGAGAACTCACCAAGGGGTTTCAAGCTTTGTTGGGTTTTTTAAATAACTTTATTCTCCATTCGTTTAAAATACAAATATTTGAGCAAATTGATTATAACTTCATAGTAATCAAAAGAAGCGAAAGAAAATCAAGTTGAATGAAATCGGAATAGGTATATTCCTAATCTTCCGAAGTCTCATCTAAATCTAAATCCAAGTTGCAAATATATGTATCATTTGAGGTTCATATTAAATGCATTCCCACAAGCAGACACGCATAATTTCGCGCTCACATGGACCATGGCTCATGTGGACCTTCAATATAAAAATTCAATCTCAAATGAACATAAGCCCTGCAACTCTTGCCGACCTTCCCTGAAACAGGGGTGACATTGGCAAAGTGAACCTTTTTTTACCTCGGTTATTCTTACCTACCGAATATCGGTAATTATTTGTATGAAGACTAATCAGCCGTTCACTTGCGGCCATCTTGGATTGACAGGTCTTCATACAAATATTACCGACATTCGGTAGGTAAGGATTACCGTGGGGATGAGACTTCCAGTCGACTGATGTTACAAGTTTAGGTGACTAATTCCACAGCTACCAAAATCTGGCGTCACTAGAGTGAAGCCATTCGATTAGCTGGCCAAAGACGCAACTAAGCTACACATATAGCGTAATTTCTTGCCTGCGTTATCCCCGAAGGAGTTGCATGTGGCGATTTGGGACCTATTTATTTTTACAGGTAAGGGGGCCGGCCTCACACCAACCACTTTCAGTTGAAGTGGGGGTTTCCCAGCTCCCGGGGGGGCTGGTTCTCATTTCTTGTGAAGGCTGAGTAAACCTTGAGATCGAACCCTTGCTCTCGGCATGGAATGCAAGCATTCTAGCAATTGAGCTATCGACCTTTTTACGAGCTTGATCGTCGTCGCTACAAAGCGCCAATTCTCAAGCAAGACCCAGCTGCTGTAAGGCTGGATGGACTTTGGTGACCGGTCATTGGTAAAGGTTTATGAATTTTTCAACCCAGCGAAGAGCAAATTAGAAAATATAAATGGTATTTTTTTTGTGCTCAGCCGGGAATCGAACCAACAACCTTCCCATTCAGAGTCCGAAGTGTTACCACTGAACTACGGATCGGTCAAAGAACATCGTGAAAGCCAACATACCTGTGATCTCCACTGCAATCCCATAGTTCTACATCGGCTTTAACAGATTTGTTGTTGACGCTGAGGGTCGCTGACTCGAATTCCAATATTCTGGCGCCTTGCGTGGGTCGCACTTCACTGTTGGCGTCCATGTCGATGGATTCAGACAAGAAATTGGCGATGGATGTCTTGCCACTCTGAAAAAAAGAAAAACATCGACCATAAACTATGTGGATATAAAAAAAAGGATTGTTAGCAACATGCCATCATTATTTGTTTACGAAAAAAGTATGTTTATAGGTACCTACTTATAGAGTTATTCCAAAAATACATAAACAAATAATACAATTTTATAAGATAGTTTTATACCAACAACCATGGACGACATTTATTGACTTATAGGTCAGTTTAGAAGTTTTTCATGATCACTTCTTGATTTAGTTGACTAGTTTGGTATGACGCGGACCACCCATACTGTAAAACATGGTTCACTTCGCCAATGCCACCTCTGTTTTAGGGAAGGTCGGAAAAAGTTGCAGGATGTAGGTACGTTCGTTTAAGGCTTGGATTAATATTTGTAAGTACAGATGCCGCATTTGTAATCGTGAACTTACTCGTATCTGTTTGCGGGCATGCATACCAATTTTTAACAAAAATGTTTAGTTAAAAATACGTAGATATATTAAGATTACAATAAATAAATTATGGAAGATAGTGCAGTTGCAGATATTTATCCAATAATCTCAAAAAACTCGCTCTAGCACTTGGGATTTTTTGTTGCTAAATGTATGTGAATGAGATATCAAAAATTTAAATGTATACTAAATACATGAGAACATACTTTGGATGGTCCAATAACTAATATTTTGAGTTTGATCATGTTGTCCGTGTCAAAAAGTGAACTGAGCTTAAAACGACAGGCTGCTTTGTAATGGTTACCATGGTAACGAAAAGTGTCAACAAAACGCAAACAGCTGACGTTGCTAACGCAACCGCCACATAATTAATACCTAAACGTAGAATTATTGGTTGGTATGACGCTGACCACCCATACTGTAAAAAGTGGTTCATTTGGCCAATGTCACGCTTGTTTCAGGGAAGGTCGGCAAAACTCGCAGGGCTTATGTTCAAGTGAGGTTTGAATTTTAATTTGTAAGTACAAATGCAGCATTTATAAGCGTGAACTTACTCTCTGTTTGTGGGCATGTATTTTATGAATTTTAAATGTAAGTTAACATTCTATAATCTAAGTTACAAAGGTATATTACATTTAAGATATATATTAAATGCAATCCCAAGCAGACACATATAAGTTTGCGCTTACAGATGCCGCATGGACTTGCAACATAAAAACCCAATCTCAAATGAATATAAGCCCTGCAACTCTTGCCGACTTTTCCTGAAACAGTGGTGACATTGGCAAAGTCAACCATTTTTTTTACAGTATGGGTGGTCAGCCTCATACCAACCTAGTCAACTAAGTCAAGGAGTGATCATAAAAAACTTCTTAACTGCAGGATTTGCACACTGTTTTAGTATTTTCTTTTATAGAAAAAAGGAAAAAAGGTGCATTTATTCGAGAAACTCATACTAGCTCAATACGCCACTTATTCAGATTACCGATGTACCTTTAAAAGGTTTCGAAATAAAAATATCGTTAGATTAAAACAGTGTTTTGTATTTATGTTTAAAACTTGAATAGAGCTTTTAGGAACAAAGCATGTTAAGCTAATCGCTTTCACAGCAAAGGTTGCTCAATGCGGAAGACAGAAAAAAAGAAGTGGTCCCGAGGTAATGGTCGGCTTTATATCCAGTAATGAAAAGCTGGAGCGATAGATGAAGGCAAGAACATCGTAAGCCATAAGCTGGCTTTATATCAAAACACTATTATTGCTCGCCGACCACGCTCTACCAGGCTAAACCCATCAGAATCCTTCCACTTCAATTTCCGGGTTTTCGCCCGGTCAATAGGTTGGTAGAGTGCTTGCATTTCATGCCGGGAGTTCGAGTTCGAATCCCGCCGAGGGTGACTTATTATAATGACTTCCCTAAATAAAATACCGCACAAGGTTTACTCAGCCTTCTTTACCAGCTTCTTTCCTTTACCAGCGGGGGCTGACAATTTTGAAAAACAAAGAATTGATCACTCTTTCGACCCCTCGAGAGAGTGATCAGTTCTTTGTTTTTCAAATTTTGCTCCTCCCATATGGACTTTCAATGGAGGCCAACATACTTATTAAGATGATCAATGAATTCGAAACATTTTTGCAACCAATAACAAAATAAGTGCATGTCTTTTCCCTAGTCCTGCCTCTTGCTTGCTATCTTGTCCTAGAAAAGAAATACGTGGATCAAAAACATCTGCATCACCAAGCATTTTCTTTCTCTACATAGAATATTGCTCATCTAAGGTCAGTGGTTCCCAACCTGGGGCGATCGCTTTTGGGCCTTTAGAGAGGCGAAAATTACGTGGGGTGGCGATAGTTCCATGAAACCTGCTATCCATTCTCCGCGTCGACAGTGTTTTTGAGATAAATACGGACGATGAAAATTGTGAATCACGTATCGCTTTCTCCCCGTCGACGACTTTTTTGAGATAAAATATTAATTTTGGAAATCGCGTGACTACCCCCCCCCCCCCTTCGTCGATGGTCATTTTTAAGACAAATTGTGTTTTGGAAAAGCAATTCTACCCCCACTCCCCTCTCCTATCGAAAATTTTCATTTAGACACAAGGGGCGATGGGCTTATCTGTTTACGCATAAAGGGGCGATAGGCGAAAATAGGTTGGGAAACATTGGTCATGGAAGGCGCATGCATAGCGTAGAGGCAAATACATTTTGTGATAAACATTTAGGAATTTTTTCTTGAAAATAGCACATATGATATAAATTTACTTACTAAGAATTACAAAAAAATTCAATAATCTAGATTTTCAGCAGTAACTACTTCATTTTAATCAATTAAAAAAAAAATCAATTTTAACTTCAAGGTTAAATGCACATTTTATCAAAAATTGCCTACCTTATGGATACATGTGCCTGTGCGGAATACACGCCCCTGGGTCTCGATGAATTTTCTTGCTTGGTTATTAAATTTTATGTTGGCTACCAAGCACTGGATGGACGTAAAAAGCTAATAGAAAACAAATTACGATAATCAGATGAGTACAAAGTAAGTGGAGGCTCTACTGGGGAAATGGGCGCAAAACTGGTGTCCACTTACGGCCGCTCAGTGCTCTCTAATAGACTCATACGGCCATTTCAAAATCAATACAAAGTTAATGCCTCATTCCAGCAAGTAGGCTTCAATTCAGTCTAAAGGATAAAACGCAACGCAACAAAGCTACGCATACAGGGCGATTTCTTGCCGCGTTATCCCCGAAGGGTTAAACTCGTGGCGAGTGAAACCCATTTGTTTTTATAAGTAAGGGGGCAGGCCTAAGTGGGGGTTTCCCGGCTTCCGAGGGGGCTGGTATTCATTTCTTGTGAAGGCTGAGGCTGGGTTTTGAAATAAACGCCAAGATGGGAAATCATTTCTGACACTCTCGGTGGGATTCGAATGTGAGCTTTCGGCATGGAATGCAAGCACTCTACTAACTGAGCAATCGACCGGAATGTAATAGTTTCTTTAAAAAAAACTTACAGAATAACGAGTATTATATAATTATTGCACTGATGTATTTTCAATTTATTTTAATATTTAAATAAGATTATTACCATTTTCAGTTATCAATTATAATAATTCTTTCATATTAAGTTTCGTTAAACCTGAGATTTTAAGTTATATTTTCACACTGCAACAGAGATACATAGCTAGCACAACAAGATACTGCCTTTATTAGATAATGATGATTTTCAATCATCCACCCAGATTTACTCATGGATCAAATAGCCTGAAGTAAATTAGATATTTCCGAATCACGACTTTCGCATACTCCAATTTTCTCTGATCGCATAAGTCACAAGCCGACCTAATGAGTACAGAATTCATAACTGTTAACCAGACAAGAGCTCAGTTGTAATGACCTCTGGAGCCCAGGGGGCGGGGCGGAGGCCTACCGAGTAAGGCTTCGCGGGCGGGAGCTCTCTAAAGGGGGCCATTAACTTATTAACTCAGAAATGCGCTGGAATATATGATTGCAGAGCAAGAGATAGTGTTTAAGTCAGAGACGGTTCTGGGTGTCAGTTTTAAACAGGAAATATGCAAGTGCGCAGATTGTAGGTCTATAAAATAGAACTTAATAAAATGATCTACAACGCTGCTAAACGCTGTTAAGCTACACATATAGTGTGACTTCTTGCCGCGTTCTCCCGAAAAAGGTCGCATGTGGCAAGTGTAACCTATATATTTTTACAGGCAAGGTGCCGGCCTTACGCCAACCACTTCAGTTAAAGCGGGGGTTTCCCACCGAGGGCGTCAGAAATGATTCCCCGTTTCGGTGTTTATTTATAACTCAAAATAAAATACCGGCAAGGTTTACTCAGCCTGAATAAGAAATGAGTACCATCACTTCGCCAGCTGGAAAATCCCCACTTCAACTGAAGTGGCTGGCGTAAGGCCGGCGTAAGGTAACCTGTAAAATCAATAGGTTCCACTCACCATATGCGACCCCTTCGGGACGATTGCGGCAAGGACTAGCACTATAAGTGTAGCTTTGTCACATTTTTTCACATTGTGTTAACTCAAGAGTACGGAAAACGAATTGGACTAGGGCGTTCTTTACCGTTGACCGTCCCTGTCCCCAGTGGATATTACTCATGGAGAAGTACTGCAGCTTTGGTAGTCGGTGTAATCTGATGGGCAGTAAGAGAGTGGAGTGGACCATGGACCGTTACCGACATCATGACCCGCTGATCTGCTACTCCACTCCTGGGCCTGGGCCTCCCGCCTACTGCCAGGTCTCCATAACCACATCGGGTAGGATTACACAAATAGGAATGTGTAGCTAGGTACTTCACATTTGTGCTGTACACTGTACACTGTACAGTGAGACAAATAAGGTTTCAACGTCTTCTTTTTTACACGTTAAGTTAGGACTGTGTTTTGTCATATGTAAATGTACCTACAATTTTCGATCATTAGCAACAAAATATGTTTATGCTACTTCGTCGAAGAAAAAATGTGTCTCAACTTTAAAACGAAACGTCTAGACATCCGTTCTTCTCTTCAACATAGCTTGTAAAATGCCTTTTTTTAAATTTTCTACGGTTTATACATTTACGGAGGGAAAAATCATTTTCATTTTTGATTAAAACTAACGTGTTTTATACAAAACAGTTTTATTTTCACATTTTTTGGGTTACATTGCCTAAGCGTTATCGGACTTTATCCGTCCATCTTCAGAGGATAAGTATATAAAATTATGTTTATAAAAGTAAGAAATATTTTTTCAGTATTGAGGTTTATATTGTTACCACGCGTCTAAGTCTCTCTGAATGATAATATATTGAGTTCAGTAAACGTTTGTAAGTACCTACTCATATGTATTTCTAATAATACTTCTTCAAGGCTGTATTTCAGATAATTGAGAATCCTAAAAGAAAGCTTGGTAGCTTATAAAGAACACTCATACTGTTACGAATTACGGTTCTATAATCTATAATCTAAGTTGCAAGGATATATTCATTTAAAGCTCTCAGATGCATGCCCACAAACCAACAAGTGTAGTTCGCGCTTACAAATGCTGAATGTGTACTTACAAATAAAATCCAAACCTCAAATGAACATAAGCCCCACAACTTTTGCCGACCTTCCCTGAAACAGGGGTGACATTGGCAAAGTGAACCATCTTTTACAGTATGGGTGGTCAGCCTCATACCAACCTATAAGTCAAGGAATATGAATAATAAATTACATTTAAATATAAAAAAGAACAAAACCTTACAAAGAAATCTATACAAAAAAAGTCAAAAATTTCCTATGCAAAAAATGTAGCAAATGAATACACCAACATTAGAAATCAACACTGCAGATTAGCCGCCACTTCTTCCTGTCCTTGCATACTTCTTTCATTTCATCCAGAGTCATAACCTTTTTCATACAAGTCCTTCTTTTATTATGACTCTGGATATCCCATTCATTCGCTATTTCAGAGATTTGATCCTTCCATACTTTTCTCGGTCTTCCTCTACCACGACATCCATCTATTCTAGCAACATATACTTTCTTCGTCAATCATTCTCATTCTCTCCAAATGCCCAAACCATCTTAACATACTTCTTTTAATATTCACTTTCACACTTTCCCTTACACCACATTCTTCTCTTACAAAATCATTCCTCACCCTGTCACTTCGTTTTTTCCCAATCATACTTCTTAGATAGTCCATTTCTACTGTATGAACTTTACTAATTTCCGTTTCACTCACCGTCCAGGCTTCACTTCCATACATCAAGGTTGGCACTAGTATACCACGGGTTCAATTTAATAAAACCTCGGTAAATTTATTTTAGGATTTCGCTCACATCTGTTTCACTGTTAAATATCGCACTAATCAGCTCGGGGTCTCTTATACGAGTCTGCCTTCAAAACATCGCTATCTCTATTTAAAGGTGTAGGTATAAGGGTTACTCTGGCATACGCCAGACCATGCAAGAGTATTTTTACTTAGAAGCTTCGAGTGAACACCAGTACAATCATCCAAACACCTACATCTAGAGAATAAAAAAAACCCATAGACATACAATCACAAGTAAACACACAGAGAGATATTCAATCACACGTTCGTTATAATACTAAAAATAATGGTAGCAATTGTAGGTTGTATCGATGTTATTAATAAACCGGAGCTTTCTCGAGCTGCCTTGCATTTCTCCTGCCCACGTGTAGTGGTAACTGGCTTTGAACTCAATACAACTATGGAGCGCCATATTTCTGGTTATAAGTGGTAGGAAGGCGGAGAGATTTCAATCGGATAACTGCAGTTCACTGAGCAAGCAGGCAAAGCACCCACGACAGCAGCTGACGCGTATTCAGAGGCCCATGATGACTGCTAACACGAAGTGAAGAAAGCTCCTCTGTGTGACAGAACATGGCAGCTCTCTCTGAATCTAATAAAGCAGCACCTAATCTAATCTTATCTCATTGCAAAGACGTATTCACATATAAAGTTCATATTATATGCATGCCTTTAAACATACACGTGTAAGTTCGCGCTTACAAATGCTGCCAAACCTCAAATGAGTATAGCCCCTGAAACTTTTACCGACCTTCCCTAAAACAGGGGTGACATTGGTGAATTGAACCATTTTTTACAGTTTGTCAAGGAAGTCACGAAGTGAAGAAAAAACTCTGCGTTCCTTGACTTGTAGGTTGGTATGCGGCCATGCTGTAAAAAATGGTTAACTTTGCCAATGTCACCCCTGTTTCAGGGAAGGACGGCAAGAGTTGCAGGGTGTATGTCCATTTGAGATTTGGGTTTTTATGTTCTACATAGGTTCACATGCGGCATGTGCAACTGCGAACTTGTACGTGTCTGCTTGTGAGAATGCATATAATGTGAGTCCCCAATGTAACATTTCTTTGCAACTGAGATTAGATTAGATGTGCTATTTGTCATTGAATTGTGTTTTCACAAAAAAAGAAAAAAAAAACAAACAAAAATAAATATTGTTTTAAACCACTTTAAATTACATAACGTCTTCGATAGCTTACACTATCATCTTCAGTTATTATACTTAGTTCATTCTTAATTAAGTTTATATTCACGCATTTCGCGTACACAATTTTTAAGTTGTTTAGGAGATATTTCATCTGTGGCTCCAGTTCGCAACAGTCCATCATGCACTTACTGGTTGTCTCGGCAAATAGTCCATACTTGTGCTGATACGTGCCGCAGGTAGCGCTCGGGCATCAAGACGGACAGAGTCAACAACATGCACGAGAGAGGAGACGAGACGGCATCGGCAGCCCGACATCAGAGAGAGCGGCCAAATCTTAATTGATTCATTACAAAAAGCACTCTCTTTGATTACTGCATCATGCACTCCAGTACTGAGAAATCACGACGCTGGTATTCAAATAATGCAACGTGATTTTTATTGACAACATTCATTTATACAGTTTTTATTCCGATAAGGAGATTTATAAACATTTTTTGAAGTTGCGTAAAGTAAAAAGGTATTTATTTTATAGATGAAAATACCTGAAATATTTCATTACAAAACCTGTTGAAAGAAAATACTTTTTAAGGTGTTCACATGCCGTATCGCTAGGCTGTTATTTGATTAGGAAAATAAACAACTTGTTGCTTTTTTAATGAGTTAACATTGCTTGAAAATCCGACAGCGCTAAGACAGTATTACTTATTCATTTTCTTTGGTCCGGTCGATAGCTCAGTTGGTAGAGTGCTTGCTGAGAGCTGGGGTTTGAATCCCACTTAGAGTGTCTGAAATGATTTCCCGCTTCGGTGTGTATTTCAAAGCCAAAATAAAATACCAGCAAGATTTACTCAGCCTTCACAAGAAATGAGTCCCAGCCGAGTCGAGAGCTTGTTGTTCTGTCATGTGTTGTTTTGTCACTGTGATGTTCTATTATGGAACCCCAAATATGAGCCACAAACATAGCTATGCCTTGAATCGGTATTCCATCAGCTACTATGTACACCAGTCTTTCATGGTACATTCTGGATACTTCATCTCTCTTAAGTCACCTCCTGAATCTCCTACATCTCACTCTCTCTTTATACGAGGGTGATTTTTTTATTTTATTTCCTGCATGATAAAAGAGCGCCGTTTTTATATGTGTCACACCTCAAGAGCCCTCCCGATCACGAATGAGATATTTTATAAAGGTGGCGTTTCAGTGCTTCCTTAAAAATGCCAACTGATTCTGAAACCTTCACTAATCCGGGTGGCAGTCTGTTCCACTTCATCGGGCCCGCAATCCGAAAAGCGCGATCCCAAAAATAAGTGCGTACTTGACGTCGACGCTGCGTCAACCTGACAGCACCATTCCCCGCTGACCTCAGTGTCCGCCGACTTACATTCACCACAACGGAAAAAAATATGTCTGCCAGATTTGACAGAGCCATACCATTTAGGGCCTTAAATACCATCAAACACACACGGTAGACCACCCTCTCAGGAAAACGAAGCCAATGTAGTTCTTTCAACAGCGGAGTGATGTGGACATCCCGAAGATCAATCTAGCGGCTGCATTCAGAACAGACTGAAATCTATTCAGTTGCATTTTTGACTGATCGATATATCACCACCTCAAAGGTTAAACTGAATAAGTGCTGATTCACCGATTTGAGAAATCGTGAATAAAACATTTTACTTACTGGGTGTAAAATCTCATAATAAGTCAACTTATTTTATTGAAATACTCATGAAAAACTTCTGCACTAAAAGATTTCCACATTTTCGTAGAAAATAGGAAAAGAGGGGCATTTATCTGAGAAACCCGTGTCTTATTATGCTCATTACTCAGTTTTACCATTAAAGTATCCATATAGTGTAGAACAATAGTCGATTCGGGACACCACAAAAGCATTCACCTATGTTTTAACCCCACCCGGCGGTGGACACCTCCTTACTCTCTAGTCTTTTATTCAGTACAACTAAGTGCGCTACTAAGTTATGTTAATTGCTTATCAGAGTAACAGTACATAAAAGTGCTCAACACCTGGGATCCTGTGTAATCGCTGCCTGCATGTTAACTGTCACTCCTCCCATGTGAGGTCATGTGGTTAGTTCCCACTACTAAGTAGATAAACGTGTTAGGTATTCACGGAACAGGGTGGACGAGGAAGTGGCTCCCTGTCCGGCATGACAGATCATAATATAATATCACACAGCTGGCGCGGACATCGAGACACCAGCTATCAACATAATTAAATAGACATGCTAGACACAGAACGCGCGTCATAAATCTGGTAAAAATTCACATTAATTAAAACGTAGTCGCTTCAATTTTTTTTTTTACTTTTTCCTTTTTTATTTACTTAAAACGCAAACGCAACTAAGCTACACATATAGTGTAACTTCTTGCCGCGTTATCCCCGAAGGGCTTGCATAATTATTGTGATTGAACCTATTTATTTGTACAGGTGAGGGGGCCGGCCTTACGCCAACCACTTCAGTGAAGGGATTGGCCTTCCGGTTTCCCAGCTCCCGGGGGCTGATACTCATTTCTTTTGAAGGCTGAGTAAGCCTTGCCGGTATTTTTATTTAAAGTTTGAAATAAACACCGAAACGGGAAATAATTTCTGACACCCTCGGCGGGATTCGAACCCGAGCTCTCGGCACAGAATGCAAGCACTCTACCAACTGAGCTATCGACCGGACATGAATGGACAATGACATTGATTCTTTTTTTATAATCTTAGTTAACAAGATACATTACATTTAAGATTCATGTTTCATGCTTTCCCACAAGCAGACATGTACCTACGTATAAGTTCACGCTTCCACATGTTGACCAACAACATATAAAACACAATCTCAAATGAACAAAGTGAATTGTTTTTACAGTACGTGTGGCCAGCCTCATACCAACCTATAAGTCAAGGAATATAAACAATAAATAACATTTAACTATATGAAAACAACAGAGCCTTAAAAAAATCTATACAAAGAAGTCAGAACGTATATAAATTACATACAATTAAAAATTATGCAAGAATAAGCCGTCTTTGATTTCCGATAACTAAAATAAATACACGCCTTATTTGAATTATTATTTCGTTGATAAAATAATTCACATTTATGTATTTTTCTATTGCACCGTTTGTCTATGACTATACCCACTACCCGCCGTCCTGTCTCTAGACCGTTCGCCATAAATATGCATGTGACGCTATAATCGTGGTCAATGAGGACCATGGATAAGTCTATAATACTATGTATTAATGAGGACGATGCGTGTAATGGGAATCATCTATGTAGCTGTGCGGCTTACTCGATAATCACACCATTCCTCACGCCGGAGCATGCCGGAAGGGGCAAGGATATAAGGTGTGCAAGGATATGAGCCATACAAGGATATAAGACATACAAGGATATGAGATATAAAAGGGTATATGTAAGAAAAGGATATGAGTTAAACAAGGATAATAATAATAATATTAGGATGATTTATTTGGTGAGCGCTGTTTTTGTGAGTATCACACCTCGAGAGCCCTCTGCGAGCTTGGTCGTCGCTCTAGAAAGCGCTAATTCTCAAGTAAGACCCAGTTTCTGTAAGGCTGGATGGATCTTTAGTGACCGGTCTTTGGTAAAGGTTTATGATTTTTTTACCCTGCGAAGAGCATATTTGAAAATATAAATGGTACATTTTTTTATGTGTTCAGTCGGGATCTGAACCCACAATCATGCATTTACGAGTCAGAAGTGTTAACCACTAGACTACGGATCGGTTAAATGATAAAATATGGTTCCACTACAAAACAGTCACAAACAGCTTAGCCATGGACAAATCGGTTACACGACGTCCGTCGAAGTCCGAAGTTCGTCCATTCGACTTTTCGGTCGAAGATCTGTCTGTGGATCATATCGCTACCTTAAAGTAAAAAGTGAATAAGTGTCATATGAAGCTAGCATGGATTTCTCAGATAAATCCTATTTTCTACGAGAGAAAACACTACACAAGTGTGAAATTCCTGTGGATCAGAAGTTGCACGTCCTTATGATTAGTTCACTTTCTATGAAAAGTTACTCACTACTAAATGTGTTATCCACAATTTCTGAAATCTGTGAATCAACACTTATTCAGTTTTACCTCCAAGGTGGCCATATACTGTATGTGACCGAAATGCCATTGACCAAAAAGTCGTGTGACTGATGTGTCTGTGGCCGAGTTGTCTGTGACCGAAATATCGTGATGACGAACTGTCGTGTTGTTGATTGCGTTTGCGTACATCCTTAATACTTTGTTGCCCTTTAATGAAAACGAGAAAATTGCAAAAATGGCCGCGTATCCTATTTAAATAAACCCGAGAATGATTTCTGGATTTTCAGAAGAAGAAACGCCTTTTACATTAATAAAGTCGGATCAAAGTTGTTTGCGAGCAATCTTAGTAATAAATAATCTTATGAAACCTGATTAATATACAAAAGGATAGGTACTGGAAATGTTAGATTCTACCGTGAAGAGCAGGCATGTCACACTCACATGATATTGCGGGCTTCCTTGAATTATAGGTTGGTATGAGGCCGACCACGCATTCTGTAAATAATGTTTTACTTTGCCAAAGTCACTCCTGTTTCAGGGAAGGTCGGTTATGTTTATTTGAGATTAGGTTTTTTATGTTGTAAGTCGTAAGTTATACGTGTTGTAAGTTATACGTGTCTGCTTATGGAAATGCATTTAATATGAATCTAAAGTGTAATATATCTTTGCAACTTAGATTGTAGTTTATAGATTATTAGGAGTCAAATAAAAAATAAAATGGAGATATTAGAAAGAGGGGGGAAGGGAAGGGAAGGATACAACGGACTTCTATAATATATCATCTAAGTTGCAAAGACAGCAACGGGAAAGCAATAGTGGTAAATGGTTATGGAAGAACTAGTGTGTGGTCGCCTTTGCATGCTAATGAAGGTCCTTAGCATGGAGAAGCAATAAACGGCAGGATATGGGCCGGCGGGGCGTCAGAATAAAGACATTATATGATGCTCATCCTCGCTCTACTCCAAACTGCCTCCAGTGATTAGAAACTTGGCTAATAGTCACCGTTTTCTCATTAGATTCCACTATTTCTTAGATGATCTTCTTCCTTCTTCTTCCTCAGTCATTCTCAGTCCACTCCTGGACGTAGACCTCCTTGAATCTTCTCCTATCGGCTACTGTGTTCAGCTAAACTCTGCCTGCAGTTCTTTTGATGTCGTCCAGCCACCTCAGTTAGGGTCTTTCCACTCTCAGCTTGGACATTCTGGGCCGTCACTGGACGATCCGATGATCTTTGATGATAAGCCATGCTAAAACGCTACTAAACAACACATAAAGTGTAGCTCCTTACCGCGTTTTTCCCGAACGGGTCGGTTGTAGTGTTTGGAATCTATTTATTTTTACAGGGAAGGGGGCCGGCCCACATCAGTTGATGTGGGGGTTCCCCAGCTCCCGGGCCTGTACCTGATGGCTGAGTAAACCTTGACGGTATTTTGCTTTAGGTTTGAAATAAATATCGAAGGGGGAAAGCATTTCACCCTCGGTGGGACTCGAACCCGAGCTCTCGGCATGTAACTAAAAGAGCCATCGATGTATTTTTTTTTTTTCAATCAACCATTCAATTACTCAAGTTATACGTCTTAATTACTCCCTATAAACCGAGTGCCTTTAATTAAGGCATTCTCAGTAAGACAGCCTATCTTTTAATAAGGTTTCTTAGCCCTAACGAGTTGTTGATTGAGCGCTGTCATTGTTAATTGACATCTTCATCAAGATCCTTCAATTAATGCTTAATGGTTGTCAATGCCATTAATAAAACAAAGCAGGTGGTAGTTTTTGCTAAGATAACATGACTGTATTAGTTTTAAATGCTTTCTCATTACAGTGATCAGTCTTCATAAATTAATAAAAGAGAACCAAACCTCCTCGGAAGCAGAAAAACCCCCATTTTTGTGTGGGTAGCGTAAAGCCGAAAACAAATCAATGTTTGATTAACAAAACACGTTAATTACTCAATAAAATTATTTTTAATAGATTATTTTAAAAAATGTAATTTGTCATGTATGTTCCTTGACTTATAGGTTGTTATGCGGCTGACCACCCATAATATAAAAATTGGTTCACTTTGCCAATGTCACCCCTGTTTCAGGGAAGGACGGCAAGAGTTGCAAGGCTTATGTTCATTTGAGATTGGGTTTTTATATTGTAGGTCCACATGCGGCATGTGTTAGCGCGAAATTATACATATCTGCTTGTGGGAATGCATTTAGTATAAATCTTAAATGATATATATCTTTGCAGCTTAGATTAGATTAGATTAGATTTGACCGGTCTGTAGTCTAGTGGTAGCGCTTCGGGCTCGTAAATGGAAGGTCGTTGGTTTGAATCTCGGCGAAGCACAAAATTAAGATTGTTCATATTTTCAAATATGCTTTTCGCTGGGTTGAAAAATTCGGTATACCTTAACCAAAGGCCTATTCAGCCTCACAGCAACTGGATCTTGCTTAGAATAGGCGCTTTGTAGTGATGACCAAGCTCGTAAAAAGTCTGATCGATAGCTTAGTTGGTAGAATGCATGCATTCCATGCCGAGAGCAAGGGTTCGATCCCACCGAGTGTGTCAGAAATGATTTCCCGTTTCGGTGTTTATTTCAAATCCCAAATAAATACCGGCCCGGTTTACTCAGACTTCACGAGAAATAAGAACCAGCTCCTTTGGGAGCTTGGAAACCCCCCACTTCAACTGAAGTATTTGGGGTGAGGCTGGCCCCCTTACCTGTAAAAATAAAAAGGACCTGAATTGCCACATGCGATCCATTCCGAAATAACGCAGGCATTGCCCTTGGAGTGACAATCTTCACGAAACGGCGCTACATTAAATCATAATCATCATCATCATCATCATCAAGAAGTTTGTACATGAAATCTACGTGTATGGCAAGTGTCATTCTTTCTTCCGGATGGGACCGAATACACTTACCAGTTACGGCCTCGTACTATATAGGTCAATCCATACTTTCTACGATCTTCTCAAAGTGCCAGGCTTTGTAGCGGAAAAAAGATGAAGAAAGATTATCTGTGATTACACATTTAATCCCTGTGTACGTATGTACATGATCATACACTGCAGGATGCTCGTGTGTTATATAAAATACTTGTTCCACGATTATAAACACTTCCGCGTGTCAACGAAAACGTTTTCTGTATTTAAATACTCGGCAGCCATGACAGCTGCCGTTATAAACAGCATCTGCAACTCCTTGTCAACTGCAGGCTAGTAAATATTTATTTATTTATTTTATATAAAGACGCCAACAGAACAAAAGAGTTGCACATACACAAAACACATTATACAAATACATAAGTATCTCTAATGCTCCAATAATAGGCATCTATCGCATATACCTACATTTTAACAATATGAATGTTTTAGTTGCGTTGCGAATGTTTTGAACAGCATAAGTACAATGAGTAGTAAATATCTTAAATAATAAATAAATAATAATAAATAATTATTGTAGTAAGTATCGTTCCCTTGGTGCTTGTTTGTCGTAAGTAATTTCACGTGAGCCATGTTTGTATGTCCACTGGACCAATGTGTCTTATGAACACTGGAAATTGATTTACAAAATTATAAAACAACTCTTACATTATCGTGTTTAAAGTTATTTTCTTAGACCAGATTGTGTAGAATGTGATCCTTAACACAATCTTCGAATCATGGTAGATAAGCCATACAAGCACGGGAGGACGGTGTGACGATTATAAAATACACACGAAGCAGTTGAATGGACAGTCACTCCAAGGACGCTAGTGCAAATGATGCTAGAAACTTGCTTGTCTTCAGTGCATTTCGGAACTTTCCATGGTCCTCTAGCTCTCTCACATGATGAGGCAGGTGGTTACAGGCCAGAGGACCAGCAACTGCAAATGCACGCTCTCCAAACACTGTGCTAACTCTTCTATGTACTGCCTCACCCTATCTTCCTAAGCTCTTCCAGTTTCAGTGAAAGTCGCTTGCACTCCATAATTACAAAACCTGTACCCCGAGTATACAACTTTACATTTAAACGTAACCATGGCGTTTTACCATAAAGTATGGAACATGAATTTTTCCACTAGAGGATCTGCTTTAGTTTACATACATTTTTTTTGGTAAAACTTAAACGTTCTGAGCAGAACCACGTACGAGTATGAGGAAGTGTAGACGCTTCGCCGGAGATTGGATTTGCCTCGTCTTCTCTAGTACTCCAGTGTAAAATACAGCGTTTCAACTCAACGATAGCATTTTATTTAAAATGTTTAGAGATTATAACTCTTACGAGAGGCGCTGTTTAAGTTTATATATATATTTTTGGTTTAGTTAAGCGTTATGTTTTACACTTGGGTGTCAGGACTGGATCTTGCAATGTGGATAGCCTGAGGGTGAATAAGAAACAAGTTGTGAGAGAGACAGGATCTTAAATGGCAATTACTTACTTTCTATTGGGCCGTTTAGAAGTATTATAAATTTTACTTGAAGTGAAGGAAAGGCGGCAGGAGTTGCAAAGTTTACGTTCATGTGAGGTTTGGTTTATTTTGTATGTACACATGCAGCATGTGTACGCGTGAACTTACATGCGCCTGCTTGTAGGCATGCATCAAATATAAGCCTTAAACGTCAGAATATATTTACAACTTAGATTTTAGATTACAGATATGATACCATTTTCTTTTAAGGATGTAATAAAAACTCAATATTTTTAATTTGAAAATCCTGGTATTTTTTTATTACGCGTTTGCCCAGTCGATAGCTCATTTGAAAGAATGCTTGCTTTCCATGCCAGAGGGTAGAGTTTGATTCCCATCGAGGGTGTCAGAAATGATATCCCGTATCGGTGTTTATTTCAAGCCCAAAATAAAAACACCGGCAAAGTTTATGAAGCCTTCACAAGAAATGAGTACCACCCCTCGGGAGCTGGGAAACCCCAATTTCAATTGAAATGGTTGGTCTAAAGTTGACCCCGTTTTGCGTAAATTTGAAAAAGGTCACTCACCACTTTTGCACCAAAACGGAAAATCATTTTAGATACCCTCGGTGGGATTCGAACCCGAGCTCTCGGCATGGAATGCAAGCACTCTGCAAACTGAGCTATAGACCGGACTATCCGATTACAATTATTGAGGGTTTATTTAGTTGTTTATGGTCTCGTAGCCGCCATGTTTGTTAACCCCCCAGCTCTCGCGGGTTATTTCTAGAATGCTCATTGTTGCAGGTACACGAGGTCGCAGGTCACGCGAGATAACCCGAGGGTTGGGATTCTGTTCCCGAAGGACAACCTCTTGAACCCGAGTGAACCCGAGTGAACCCGAGAAAAAGGAAAAGGAATCACGATCTTGTTCATGGTTCGACCGGTCTGCAGTCTAGTGGTTAAGGCCACGGACTTGTATTCCAAAGGTCGTGAGTTAGATTCCCGGCGGAGTACACAAAAAAAATTAAGCATCGCCACCTTAAAGGTAAAGCGGAATAAGAGATTTGAGATATTGTGGATAAAACATGTTATTGGGTGTAACTTCTTATATAAAGTGAACTAATTATAAGGAACTAATCATGAAAAACTTCTGAACTACAAGTTTTCACAATTTAGTGCTTTCTCTCGACGAAAATAGAAAAAAGGTGCATTTATCTAAGAAACCCATGTCAGCTTAATATGCATGTGTCAGCTTAATATGTAGGTGTCACTTATTCAGTCTTAAATTTAAGGTATCGATATGTTAAGTTATAGGTTGGTATGAGGCTGACCACCCATACTGTAAAAAAAATGGTTCACTTGGCCAATGTCACCCCTGTTTCAGGGAAGGTCAGCAAGAGTTGTAAGGCTTATTTGAGATTGGGTTTTTATGTTGTAAGTCCACATGCGGCATATGCAAGCGTGAATTTATATGTGTCTGCTTGTGAAAATGCATAGATATAATGTGTATCCCCAATGTTACATATCTTTGCAACTTAGATTAGATTAGGTTAGAATATATCTTTGTAACTGATATACCTAGATTATAGATTACATAGTTTGCATTGTGCGTAACGATTGTCAACGCAACGAATCCGTTATTGTAGCGACGCCAACGCTGATGAAGATCAAACTTGTGAACCGTTAGCTTAACGAGATCTCAGATAAAAGCTAGCGATTCAATTATAACGCTGATGTGGTGAAATTATATATTTACTCTACGGTCTTAAGAAATGCATTAACAAACAGTAATGGAGGATTTCACTGTTTAGATTTCTTGCTTTGTCTAAGTAGTTGGGGCTCCATTCTTAAATTTAGGTTTTTTTTGGAGCTTACACCTAGTCGTTATGTTCCGTGTGTGCGTGTGTGTGCGACTTAAGTGTTCTAGTATATGTGAGAATGACTTCTGGAACCCTTTTAGTCATAGCCAAAACCTATACTTATTTTAATATTTATATTGCATATTTACATAACAATATATATAGGTACTCAAGTAATCGAAAACAAAGCTGTTTTTCTTTTATCCTTAGTTGTAAGAGCTCACACATGTAATTTTAATAAAAAGTGGTATTTTGTCTGATATGATGGTCGGCCTGTTGGCCCGAAGCATTGAGAGTCTGTAACCTTGTATACTGTCAAATTGTATCAGCATAAATAAAGAAAGTAAAATAACAAAAAAAAAACAAGTATTCCACAATTTGATAGAGGTTATCAATAGGCTATATTTCTGCCTTCATCTCCACCTGCCCTTCGACGCCGTTCTCCAGTTCGCAACCTGCAGAAACTGAACAGCATCCCTCCCCACTTCATCCCAACATCTCAGTCTGGGCCTCCCCGTTTCAGGCACTAAGCACTGATGGTAAATCCGCCCTTGCCTGGCTACATGTGATGAATTGAATACTAACTCTATAATTTGTTGATGTCTCAATGGCGCGCAAGTTCCTCCAGCTCTCCATACAAGGAGCCGTTCCTAACTTATAATTTTAACGCATTTACAGTCTAAAAGACTCCAACCAATCATTAGAGGCATTGTTTGGAGTTTGTAAGTGCTGATAATAATTATGTGTGAAGCTTTCAGATGTGCTAACATTAGCAAGCGCTACTATATGCAATGTATTTGCTTTACTAATGGACGGCCACATTTATACAGAGAATCTTGTTGAAAAAATAGAAGATTCAAATAAAATCTTTTCCTTTTTTGTATAAAGATCTCTCGACGTGTGACATACATATATCTCATCATGGATCCTTAGGTGAGGACGTCGAGCTATTATTTTAAATTTCAGCAGTCCAGATTAACCCTCTTGAGGTTCGGGGCCTCACATATGAAAATACACCCATATTTGTTCACAACGTCAATGATGCATTTTTGTTCGCAAAAAAAAATGTGTTGAAATTTTTTCTTTAAAATATTTTTAGAGTTGGGGGGCCCTCTTGCTCACGTATGCCTCAAAACACTTGAGCCTCAAAGATTTATTCCCCTTTTTTTTTGAGATTTTTCTTACAAATAAAGCATTTCTCATCATTTTGAAGCACTGAAAATACATACAAGTGATTGAGCGAATTGTTAGGTAGCCTTTTCCACCCTGATCATGCAACAATACCCCTAGTGTGGGGCTCAGTGCAAGTTCAATCTCGAGAGGGCGCAGACGCAAATTGTCCAGTCTAAGGCCCGGTATTTTCAACGTTAGTATAGCGACTGTATACTGAGTGAAAAGGACGCACTTCGTCAATCGTGAGGGTAGTTTTTTTTTTATCAGTTTAAAGTAACATTTTCTAACGTTGAAAATACCGGCCCTAATTGTGCATCCATCAATGCACGCTATTAAGGAGAACCAGAAACCCACAAAGAAGAACATACGGGAATGAGGTGAGTCTTATCTTTGAAAACCTGACTCCTACCCTTGTTCTTCTATGGTTTGTGTCTCAGTCAGATTTTCCAATTAAATTCAGTTCACACAAAAACACAGAATAATATATAATATAAGAATCAACAATTCTGACATATATGGTGGAGTCATATGTATTTGGCTACACTATATATGTACGTAGTACGTTAAAATAAGCTTCTAAATGCCGAAAGAGACAACAAAAAACCGGCTCTACGTTTCGTTCCACATAATATAAAAGCTTAAATCTTTCACGCCTATAAAATGAAGATGTGAGGTCTTTTAAGAACTCACCTTGACGAACCGATTTTCTCTATTAGTGAACGCTTAAAAATTGTAAAAG
The DNA here is from genome assembly GCA_951799405.1 of Agapetus fuscipes. Taxonomy (NCBI): domain Eukaryota; kingdom Metazoa; phylum Arthropoda; class Insecta; order Trichoptera; family Glossosomatidae; genus Agapetus; species Agapetus fuscipes. The sequence goes on from OX637336.1 coordinate 8,984,523, forward strand.
CCAGTGCATATGTGAAACGGTGGTACATAATGCTACATTAATCCATTGTTGGGTGTGCTATGTGTTCCCTTGCGATTTTTGCCGCCCTTCCCTAAAACAGGGGGTACAGTGACAAATAAACCAATTTTTACAGCGTCCGTATTCACCTAATATCTACTAACTTAAAAGAAATGAACATTTAAGATTTAAAAGCTGATTAAACAACTGGCGAACCCAATATGAGTCCACTTTACTTCCAGTTAAGAGAATTGAGTGATGTTTCTTAAATTTTGCAGCGTTTGAGCGAACTGATCAATTGGCAAATCTGACATTTTGAGCAGACCATAAAAAAAGGATATGAGTCATGGACAAATCTCACCCCACTCCCGTATGCTCTTCTTTTAGTATGTATGTCGGGACCGGCGAGTTCGTCCCTCCAGTGCGTGTTTGGCTTATCTACCATTCGATTCAAAGATAACCATTGCATGAAATTGTCTTAAAAATCACATTCTACACAACCTGATCTAAGAAAAAAAACATAAAACACGATAATTTGAGAGTTGTTTTCAATATTTTAAAAATCAATCCAGTTTTCATGAGACATACATAATTTATAAACATTGCTCATGTGAAATAACCTGTCATGGACATAAGACAAACAGGAACCAAGAGGAGACGTTGCCGCCTCTAGTAGAGAGGCGACAAAGCCAAAAGATAAAGTCTAAATCTAAAAGATCACCATGAAAATTACTTGTGTATATCTCACACTGCTCTAGAGATTCTCTGCGTGGTTTTAGTGATGTGTGTTGGAGAAGATTCATTGCAGATGTCTGCAGCTTTGAGTCAGGCTATATGCCGCAAAAGCCCGAGGCTATATGAAGAAATCTACATACACCTTTATTCAGAGTCAATCGCATAGTTACCAAAGTTTTCTTGGCTGTGGTTTGACTATAAGCTTCACTGAAACTGAATATTAGCTAGATTAGTATAAGACGAAATGCTTTAAAATGCCAAACACAATTGAATTTCTATGTTGTTAGTTAGTTTGTGTTAATGTTTTCAGATTCTGAATACAAGTGGAAAGTATGGTGTATATAAATGCACTTGTTATGAAAAAAATAGTTTTACAATTTACTTGAGTTAAATTGCCTAAGCGCTATTGGACCATATCCGTCCATCGTCAGAGGTTAACTGAGGTAAAAACAAAAGGATCAACGCGAAAAACCCCTTTCTCTCTTCTCTGCCTTGAATTTTAATCCTTTTGTTTTTACCTCAGTTGCTGACGGATAAAGTCCGATGTACTTATTATATCAATTAGGTGCTAATATACGAGTAAAGTATCAAATTTAGACAGAAATTTGCCAAATTATATAAAAGTTTTACCTATGTGACAGTACCGTAACTGGACCATTGTTGGATCATTTAATTTTTTTATCATGTGTTTTTAATGTTCGGTCGATAGCTGAGTTGGTAGAATGCATGCGTTTAATACAAAAGGGCTAGGGTTCAATCCCCACCAAAAAGATCTACATACTATGAACTATGAATAACACTTATATGGTTAATGAGTACCTACATGATATCAAGTAAGCTGTAAGGTAAAGTACCTTAAGTTTAAATCATGTCTACTACTCAGTCGTTGAGTAAAAAGAAAAATGCATGCAAGATATATAGTTTTCATACATTATTATTTTTACGGGATGTTGAATATATTATACACACTGAGTTACTAGAGTTAAATACATGGATAGAATCGTGTCCGTGCCTACGAAACGTCACTCTTTTCACGTATCGCATTCTCACACTTTGAGGTCAAGAAGTTCTTATGTTAATCACACCTCAAGGGCCCTACGCAAACTAGTTTTATTATCTAATCTGATCATCGTGCTGGATGCTGTTAAAATATTTGCAAAAAAAGAATGTATGATCTTGTATGTATCGCGTGGTCGCATTTTATAGAGAAAAAGAAGAATTGAGATTGTGTCAAAAAACTGAGAAACAGAAGAGGAAATGAAGTCAAATCTGCAGAAGCTCTGGACAGATACAAAATAAATTCTCAAGCAAGCAAGCCCCAGTTGCTGTTAGGCTGGGTAAACTTTTAGTCACCGGTCTTTGGTAAAGGTTTATGAATTTTGCAACACAGAAAACAGCATATTTGAAAATATAAATAGTATATATTTTGCCCTCCGCCGGGATTTGAACCCACAACCTTCCATTTACGAGTCCAAATGGTTACTTAATGGTTACAGTCTGAATCTAATCTAATCTATGTTGCAAATATACGTAACATTGGGGATTCACATTACATGCATTTTCACAAGCAGACACGCATGAGTTCGCGCTTAAACATGCCGCATGTGGACTTACAAATTAAAAACAAACCTCAAATGAACATAAGCCCAAATAAAAACCCAAATCTCAAATAAACACACACCCTGCAACTCTTACTGACCTTTCCTGGAACAGGGGTGACATTGGCAAAGTGAACCATTTTCGACAGCATGGGTGATCAGCTGCATACCAACCTATAAGTCAAGAAACATCTGTCTGAAGATACAGACTATTCAATCCTGAATTGTACCGACAATGCCGTGAGTCATTTCTCTGTCTTACTGTCCCATATCGAGCCGCTGACTGATTTCTCCCACCACATGGCAGGTATTGTGTAGGCATGCTCACCCTGGAGGGTCTCGCATCGAGTCCTGCCTTGCAGTAGGTGGGACGCACTGGAATGCATGGAGAGACGACTGGCATCCGAGGAATCGCAGCCGACGGTTCTTTATTCCCAGAATGATCTTTTTGCCGATGACAATAAATGTGGAACTATTTTATGAGTTTATTGGTTCGGCGCTGAGTATGGAAATGGAATTTGATGTAAGTCATGTAAGCATGTGAATAAAATAAATTAAAACAGTACAACGGGTGGAGTTTTTTTTTCTCAAAATAAAGCAATGGAATCCCCGCTTTTAAAGTAGAAGAAAAAAATGTGACGTATCTAGGCCGTGCCACAGGCCGTGCCACAGGCAGGACAGACAGTGATAACTTCAATGCAATATAAGATAGATATATTGAAAAGACACTAAAGCGCTATGTAATGTATCAGTATGTGGCATATCTGTCTCGGCATACAAGACATTGGCAATAGTGAACCATTTTTCACAGCATGGTTGGTCAGCCTCACACTTGACGCTTTCAATTTGCCAGTCATTTTTGATAAGTGCGTTCCAACTCTCTCGACGTAGATTTTTCATGAAAGGTTAGTTTCTTCTCACTTTGCGGTCTTTAACTCTAAGATTCATATTACATGCAATCCCATAATCAGACACGTATAAGTAAGCGCTTACACATGTGGACTTTCAACATAAAAACCCAATGTCAAATTCATATAAACCTTGCAACTCTTGGGTGACGTAGGCAAAGTGAACCATTTCTTTGCAGTATGGGTGTTCAGCCTCATACAAACCGATAAGTCAAAAAATCGGTCTCCAAAATATGATTACAAAATATATGGTTCATGACAAATAGGTCACAGACAACCCGTCCACAGACAACTCTGCCATGGACAAATCGGTCACACGGCTTTTCGGCCAACGACGTTTCGGTGACGTACAATATAGATCTACAGACAGCTCCATCAAAGAAAACTACAATCACAGTGATGATAAAGGTTATTTGATGAGCAAGTTTTCTGTCGTGGAGTTATCTGTTGACCTACATTGTATGTGACCGAAATGTCGTTGACTGAAAATCTGGTGAAAGAACTGTCGTCTGACTGATTTGTCCATGGACGATTTATCTTTGACCAAATTCTTGTGACACAAAAATTGATCAAATTCCCGCAATATCATATGAGTTGGACGTGCATGCTTTACTTCATATAAAAGAGTGGTTATGATATTAAAGAGTTTGTAGAGCTAAACTCATTTTCTATTGTCTGTCGATATTTTTAAACTTCCGAGCAATGTTAGAGGTATTTATATCTTAACGGTAAAAACTCGAATGCTTTTTAGTGTTTTGATGGTTGTGAAAATGCGCATAACACGCGAGCCTAGGGCCAACAATCTCAGGTAAGATCTGCGTGAACTTACAAATCACCGAAAAGTACAAAGGGTTTTTACGGTTGTGAACAAGCCTGGATTAAGACTACTGGGGGCCCTGATGCGGGAAAAGTCAGGGGCCCCAAACCCCCCTAGCCCCTCTAACCCGCACCAACAAAAAATATGTACTTATTGCCAACCAAAACAATTACTGATGTCTTTGTAACTTTATTTTTGGGAAACGTTTTCGGAAGGTCTATGCCACTTGTTGGAGGGAACTTCGTTTTTGGTCCCGGAGGCCCCTTTTGATTTGGACCCAATAAAGAATAAAAGTATGAATCTTCTTTAACTATATAATATCTATTATCTTAGTTGCAAAGATATACTTACATTTAGAATTTTATTAATATAAAATGGATGCCCACAAACAGACACGCGTGAGTTCACGATTACAAATTCTGCATGTGTACTTACTATTCAAAAACAAATCCTCAAATGAACGTATGCCCTGCAACTCTCTTGTTGACCTTTCCTGAGACAGTGCTGACATTGGCAAAGTGAACTATTTTTTACAGCATGGGTGGTCAGTCTCATACCAACCTACAAGTCAAAACTGATAATTTCCTAATTTCCAAAAAGTCTTTGGGGGGGGGGGGGGGGGCTTGGTCGTGAATGCCTTAACCTTAACTTAAAACCTTACCTCTTTGAACAAATTTACGTCAAAAACTTCTTTGGATTGTATTTTTCTAGAAGGTCTCTGGGAACCCTGGGACGCGGGGGCCCTAGTTCGGTCGCGCCGCTCGAAACCCCCTTAATCCGGGCCTGGTTGTGAATCATAAATCGTTGCTTTAAAAACTTTAGAATGATGAAAGATATTCGTGTGTTTGAGATATGGTGCTAGAAGAAGATGCTGACAGCACCATGAAAAGCTCAACAGAGAAATGAGCCTCTCCTGCAGAAGCTGCGAGTCCAAGATTTTCAGTCAAATTTGAGCCAAAGATAAATTCTCCAGTTGTTTAGATGTGGCGCCCGTAGAGCCTTAAAAAAATTTGAGAAGCTTATCAAAATTGTATTACTGTAACCGATCTATTAGTCAATGAGCACAAATAATTAATTACATACATTTAACCATATTTAACCAACAATTTTTAAGTAAAAAAATCAGATTTAAATGTCAATAAAAAATGAAAAATTAAGCCTTAGCGGCCAACATTACAGATCAGCCAACATTTTTTTTGATCGTAACATACTTCTTTTGTTTCATCCAGAGTCATAACCTTTTGATGACAAGTATTTAGTAACTTTATAATATGATTGTTTTGGTTCGGTATGTAAACTGTTTGGAGCAAGTCTGCGACTGAAGAAGAAATACGTCGCGCACGTACTTATATAGGATAACATCTCCGCTGGATTACTGCGCACTGGAATAACAAACATTCTGCCGTGCGCATACTCGACATGGTGGAAGAGAAAATATACTAGAAGGGTGTTGCCCAGATAATTTTTAACAGAAAAAAATTTAGAATAATAAATTTATCTTCATGTGAGGTTTGGTTTATATTGTGTGTACGCATGCAGCATGTGCAAGCGCGAAATAACACAACACAAACGCCTGCTTGTGTGCATGCATTAAATGTGAGCCTAAAATGCCAATACATCTTTGCAACTTAAAATATCCTATAATATAATAAATAAAGACTCCTACAATCAATAACTATTATTTGTTTTTCTTCTACAAGATACTTCTTAAATTTTAGCCAATTTAACTGACATCACATTGAACTATCAAAAGTGACGTTTTACAAGATGGCGACGTTAGTTGCGATTTTCCAAAGTTCAGTTTAAGTCGTGTCGATCCGTAGTTATTTTATTTTATGTCTGTGTCTATGATTTTGTGTTATTTCTTACTTGTATATGTGTGTATAGACGTAATCATTTGATCTTTGTATCTACCAGTGTTTACTTGAAACGTCTGTCCGAGATCATTCTGGCATAGGCTGGTTCATGCTAGACTAGCCTTTAGTCACTCTATAACAGGGGAACTCTATTGCCGAACACTCTCATAGTCGATATATAGATGATTGAACTAAGTACCTAATGATGGGTGATTTTTTTAATGATTGAACTTATTGCGCAATATCTACTGATGTCGTCGCGGGCCTTATGTTGGACAGGCCTGCTCTATAAATACGGATTGCAGTGCTATAGGAGACTCAGTACCCCATTAGTACCCGTGCCGTGAAACCCACAGTACAGAAGTGTAAGTGTGAACCATCTGTAAGCAAATTGTAAAAATAAATTCAATTGAAATTTTATTACAGTAGAAATCGTAACATTATTTTAACTGCCGCCAGCGCGCCCCACAGTTTGTTAGGTCCAGCAGTGTAGGAGTAATCTCATGATCTGGTGTCCCAGGCGCTTCACATAACGGAGCCGCCGACAGCACTGACTTACATTCAAGGAATTAAATAATACCCAACAAGCCGCGGTGACCTCCGGCGATCATCCACATCATCAACTATGTGACTCACTGAGACTCGCCTTTGTCATTTACCGTTCTGGAAAAAATGCCAGGTTAAACGTTTCACTGCAATGTCTTGGTTTAATAACTATTTTCCTCTCAAAGTGTTTTTTCTCTACAATACTTTAAAAATAAAACGTAAGGGCAGTGTTAAAACTTTTAATGCTTTCGACATCTTCTGATTTGTTATGCTTTTACCGGGTTCAATTAAATAAAGTTGCGGTTATTTATGTCACATTCGGTACGTACCTACACAGAGTTGTTTTTGAATTGTAGAGATCGACACCTTAGATACTAGTCTGGGTACAGAGCATCTCGGTCTCTATTTATAGGTGAGAATAAGAGTTATTCTCGAAGCATTCACATCACGCCTGTTTCAGGGATGGTCGGCAAAAGTTGTAGGGCTTATGTTCATTTGAGGTTTGGTTTTTGAATTGTAAGTACACATGGAGAATTTGTAATCGTGAACTTACGCGTGTATGTTTGTGGGCATCCATTTTATATGAATTCTAAATGTTAGTGTATCTTTGCTACTAAGATTATTGATATAATATAGTTCAAAAAGATATGAAACTTTATTGGGTCCAAATCAAAAGGAGCCTCCGGGACCAAAGACGAAGTTCCCTCCAAGTGGCAATTTGTATACGCGAACTTACACGTGTCTGTTTGTGGGCATGCATTTACATAATTATGAATTTGAAATGTTAAAATATATTATTTGCAACTTAGATTATAGGTAGGCTGCTTAAGATGGCAGTCCCATACAAGATTCACGTTTGCTCACCGAGAAAAAGTTCCGAATTCAAAAATGTTACGACCTCATTAGAATAATAAAACCGTTGATAAATCGCAAATCAAACATGGCCGCCTTCAAAAATACGATCTGAATCTCAGGTGACATTTTATCGATGATCCAGATTAATGATCCGAATCATTGATCTGCATAAATAGACGGAATTTGTGCCGCAAGATGTCAAAGAAATTCTTTACAAGTCTGCTGATGCGTTTCATAAGAAAAAAGTAGACTTCATTCACGTAAATTCTTCAATAAAAAAGGTGATTTTCTATAAAAACTAAATAAAGCATGACTCGGGCGGATTCCATTTTTCCACGCCTAAGAAAATGTATCAGAATTTTAAATTGTTACAATGGTTTTGTATTTTATTCGTAACGAATACTTGTACTTGGCTATCATAGCGTGAAAAATGCTCGTGAGAAACATTTTGTTATCGCAGATTCCAATAAAATATTCACTACATTTTTTTTGCATAGGTACCTGAAAACTGATGCACTTTGTTCACGAAGTACGAGAAATGAGAAATACCATCATCTCCATATACAGGGTTAGATTGAGGGGAGAAGAAATCAGGGACGCCGAAGAAAATCTAAATCTAAGCTGCACAGGTATGTATCATTTGAGATTCATATTAAATGCATTGCCACAAGTAGACACGCATAATTTCGCGCTTACACATGCTGCATGTGGACCTGCAATATAAAAACCCAATCTCAAATGAACATAAGCCCTGCAACTCTTCCCGACCTTCCCTGAAGCAGGGGTGACATTGGCAAAGTGAACCATTTTTTACAGTATGGGTGGTCAGCCGCATACCAACCAATCAGTCAAGGAATAATCGTAGCTGAAAAACCGGCGACAGTGGTTTGGCAGAAGCACCGAGTCTATATTTCGTGCTGCAGCATCCAAGGTGTAAATAGCCGTGATGATCGCCAAGCTTTGATAGAAGTGGCACTAAAAGAAGAAGAGTATTTTTTTTCATAGTCGAGTCTCATCGATTAAAATATAGACATTGATGGCTCACATCAGTTTTTTCCCATAGTAAAAGACGTACCATCTACTCTAATCTAATCTAAGTTGCAAAGATATGTAACATTGGGGATCCACATTACATGCATTTTCACAAGCGGACACGCATAAGTTCGCGCTTGCATATGCCGCATGTGAACTTACAAAATAAAACCCAAATCTCAAATGGACATACACCCTCCAACTTTTGCCGACCTTCCCTGAAACAGAGGTGATATTTTTAAGTGAATCATTTTTAACAGTATGGGTGGTCAGCCTCACACCAACCTATAAATCAAGGAATGAATAGTCAAATTTAGTATAATGAAAATGGCGCATTAGGTCAATCGTGTTGGTAGTTTTTTTTTATCAGCTTAAAGTCACATAAGCTACCGTTGAAAATACCGGACCTAAGCGTATTCACAAAAAAAAAAACAACTGGGATATCTGCTGAAAAAAACTCTGCAACTATTACTTCTTTCATTTGAATCATGAGTGGTATTTTTTTTGGGTAAAATGCAGCCGTAGCAGTTTCAAGTTTTTCTTTTTGTTTGATCGCTTTAATAATATTTTATTTATTCTTTGCATTATTTAAAACAAAAAAATCTTTAATTCAATGTAGCGAAAATTAAAATTCTTCAAGCATAAAAACTGCAAACACTGCCTGCCATCACTGTTATATCGCATGAAAAATCTGCACTGCTTTTATTAAAACATTTGTAGGATAAAATTGCGCTGTTTTTTGCGAGCTGGGATTCGAACTCGGCTCACGTACTTGCCAACTGACAGGCGAATGACGTTTTATCGATACCTCGCTGCCACATTCGCTGCTGATTTCCAATACCAAGGATTTGTCATCCTGTCTCCTTTTTAATATCTTGCTTATTTTAGACTCGTCACAACGACGCTTTATTGAAGCATGGTAACAACAGTTTTTTACAGCTGTCCTTTAGTGTAAACGATTATGAAAGAAAATAAGGTACCGGTCCGTAGTGTAATCGTAACGCTTTGGACTCGTAAATGAAAGGTTGTGGGTTGGAATCCCGGTGGAGTACAAAAAAAAAATCATTTATATTTTAAATATGCTCTTCGCTGGATAAAAAAAATCATATCCCTGTAACAAAGACTGGTCACTCAAGTTCCATCCAGCTATACAGCAACTGGATCTTGCTTGAGAATTGGCACATTGTAGCGACGACCAACCTTGTAAAAAGCCCGGTCGATAACTCAGGTTGTAGAATGCTTGCATTTCATACCGAGAGTAAGGATTTCGGTGTTTATTTCAAACCCAAAATAAAATACCGGCAAGGTTTACTCAGCCTTCACAAGAAATGAGTACCAGCCCCTTCGGGAGCTGTAAAACCCACACTTTAACTGACAAGAAGATACACTATATGTGTAGATAAGTTGTGTTTATTATAAACGGAAGAACAGAGCTTATATGTTAGAAATGGAAAGTGAAAATCAAACTGAAAGGACACTCGATTACCCATATCACCTTACTTAGATAAATCTTTGAAGCCCCAAGTGAGGTGGCCGGATGACCTCAAGGAAACTGCATGCAGAGGACGGCTGAACACAGCAGCGAATAGACAGAAATGGAAAAGTTTGGGGGCAGCCTACGTACAGGAATGGACTGAGATAGACTGAGAAAGACGACACATCTTTGGAAAAAGAACAAGAAGTCACCCAAGAACTTTTTACTTCCAGGATTTGAAGCGGCTCATGGATGTCTCCTCCTCTTCGTAGCTCAAGAGGATGGTAACTTATAGCAACTACAGAACAACAAACCTTTAGATTATGATGATTGATCCATAATCTAAATAAGTTGAATGGATACTTTTACAACACTGATTCATTTCTTAGCTTAAAAGGTTGACATGAGGCTGGCCAACAGTATTGTAAAAAATGGTTCACTTTGACAATGCCACCATTGTGTCACAGTGCCAGTGAAGGTCGGAAAATTTTGCGGGGATTATGTTCAGTTGAGGTTTGGATTTTAATTTGTAAGTACACATGCAGCGTTTGCAAATGCGAACTCACACGTTTCTGTTTGTGAGCATGCATTTAATATGAATTTTTAATATTTATAAATATAGTTAATGTTTTAGGGTTTGTGTATTGACATTGTGAAGATTCATTTTTACTTTGTTAATTCATATATCTTTGCAACTTAGATTATAGATTCATACTTTGCGCACGTCTTTTTTTGATAGCGCTACAGCTAAACTGAAGACTGATTGATTTAAAAAAAATACATTTGATTATCAGGAAATCATTTCTTAATTATTTAAACTTTCTGAATATTGGTTTAAGTAATCTTTAATAATAAAAAAATATTCCTAGATTGCTGTCCTTGATTATCCACGACTATTAAGCGCTGTGCTGTTTGCTTACACTCATCATATTTTCTACAGCACATTTGACATTATAATTACAGCACAGCACATTTCATCGCTAGAGTTGTGTTAGTGCGACCGCTAATGCTGTAACTTACCGGCGAGGCGTTGAGTTTTGACAACAGCACACGCTGTAATTACGATATTTACAGCAGATTTATCGAGATATCACGTGCTGTGAGTGCTACAGCAATTTTAAGAATACTCATAACTAGAGATGCGCCGAGTGTTCGGCCGAATATTCGAATTCGGCATGTTCGGCTTGAATTTTAATTTCGAATTCGGATGCAAAGCTTCATTTAATTTTTGTTTCCATCTCAATTTAATCCTGTGGTGGAAATCTCGACGGCCGTGCGTCGGTAGATCGTGGCGGTCTGTGAACAGCTGATTGTTGTTTCATATATAACGTATCAGCTGTGATACGCCGCCATGTTTTCTTCCGTCCTATCTTCAAATAGGTACGGAAAGAGATCTCCGCCCGTGGTCTATTCAAAACCAACGCAAAAAAAACGCAACTAAGCTACACATATAGTGTAACTTCTTGCTGGCGTTATCCCCGAAGGGGTCGCATGTGGCGCTTCTGGACCTTTTTATTTTTACGGGTAAGGGGGCCGGCCTCACACCAACCACTTTCAGTTGAAGTGGGGGTTTCTCAGATCCCGAGGGACTGGTTCTCATTTCTTGTGAAGGCTGAGTAAACCTTTGAGATCAAACCCTTGCTCTCGGCATGCAATGCAAGCATTCTACTAATTGAGCTATCGACCTTTTTACGAGCTTGATCGTCGTCGCTACAAAGCGCCAATTCTCAAGCAAGACTCAGTTGCTGTAAGGCTGGATGGACCTTTGGTGACCGGTCATTGTAAAATGAATTTTAATAAAGTATAAAACTATCTGTAAACGATGGGTATGAATGAATTGAAAAAGGTATGCAAGGATAGGAAACAATGAATGCAAATTGTTTCCCAAGTAACCTTTTAGGTTTTAAAAAGGTTACAAAAAGGTTAAAAAAGGTTCTGGGACCTTTTTGTAACCTTTTTAAAACCTAAAAGGTTACTTGGGTTGTCGGTGTTATGGCCGCGGGGATCAAGTCGCGTTATTTGGAACAGGATAACGTTGGTTCGAATCCCGCGACGATAACTTCGACCCTGGTTCAACAGATGCCGTTGCATGCACACAAGCTTCTGCTTTCGCATGAAGACAACTGGCCAGGCAAAATAGGTTGGTGGATTGCATTCCTTTTCACAAATCTAAAAAAAAAAAAAAAAACGGCAAAGACTCTAGCCATCCCTAGCAAAATGGCGGCAGAGTTACAGCTAGCAAATGGACTGAATCATTCCGCCGAATATTCTGTTCGTTTCATTTTGGACCCATTATTCTGCCGAATATTCTGTTCCTTTCATTTTAGAGCCATTATTCTATCAGTAATATTCGGTTCGTTTCATTTTGGACCAACTAATCTGCCGAATACTCGGTTTGTTTCATTTTGGACCAACTAATCTGCCGAATACTCGGTTTGTTTCATTTTGGACCAACTAATCTGCCGAATACTCGGTTTGTTTCATTTTGGAACGATTATTCGTTTTGGGTTGACTCTATGTTCGGCGCATCTCGAGTCATTGCAATGTTTTCGTAGCGTAGTCGTGTTTTAACATCGCCTTTGGTGAATTGACCCCCTATAAATATTGTGTGAATTGTCCATTCACACACACAAATCATGTGACTTAATAATTAAAATAGAATTTTAATTACCCGCATGGAGAAATGATTAATTTAGCAAATATCTGAATAATCACTCGCATAGTCTAATGGTTACGTGACTGCCTGGATGTGTGGGAGGGCTAGGTTCAAAAGTTATCGAAAATGTTGCTCATGTTTAGAGTACCTATATCAAATCCAAGTGCGTCGAGTTTCAAGTGTGCTTGATGGTCCGTAAAGCTTTACTTGGAAAGACACTTAAATATCTCGCTGATTTAAATTAGATTAAAGCCGGTCGCCCTCGGCAAAAAAGCCTTGCACTACGCTAGTTAACACGGTGTTTGGAGAGCGTGCATTTTCAGTTGCTGGTCCTCTAGCCTGGAACCACCTGCCTCATCATGTGAGAGAGCTAGAGGACCATGGGAAGTTCCGAAATGCACTGAAGACGAGAAAATTTCTAGCATCATTGACATAAGCGCCCTTGTGAATCACTAAACGGCGCTTTAAAGAAATCATCAACTCATCATCATCATTATATCTATAATATATAATCTAATTTGCAAAGGTATGTTAAAATTTAAGATTCATATTAAGTGCATACCTACCCTCAAACAAACACGTGTAAATTCGCGCTTACAAATGCTGATGTACGAGTATACTTACAAATTAAAATCTAAGCCTCAAATGAACATATACCCTGCAAATTTTGCCGAGCTTCCCTGAAACAGGGGTGAAATTGACAAGTGAAGCGTTTTTATAATATCTGCCGACCAGTGTACAAGCCTCCCATTACAGCTTTTAGTTATTTTTTCAGTCGCTAGACTATTTCTAAGCAAAGTTTCAGTTTCAGCTAGTCTATTTCTAAGCAAAACAACTAAGTTCTAATTGGAGGGGGGTGATTCACACAAAAACACCCCTCACCAAATAAAGCATCGTGATATTATTATAACTACTATGAAATATGCATTCTTACCGCTATGTATAAATTATAGATATCTTGCGTGGATACATTGAGAACACAGATTCTATCAGATGCGTTTATTTTGGGTCACATAGAGGGAGATTTATTTATGGATAATGCTCAGATTCCAGTAATAAGTAGAATACGGATAAAACTGATTCAACTGGTTTTAAATGGTTCCATGATAGAACAGAACAGTGACAAAACAACGAATGATATTACATCACATGACAGCACAGACCACAGTACATCAAATGACAGTACGTAACATGACAAAATATTACATGACATTATATCGCAATGACAACACATCACATAGCAAAACAATACATGACAAAACAACACATGACATTACACCTCTTGACTGTGCATCACATGACAGAAAATCGCATGCCAGTATGTAACATGACAATACATCACATGACAAAACAACACAATGATGAAACATAATAAGAAAGTACATCACATTACAAAACATCACATAGCACAAAACGGAAAATACCAGGAACGGCAAAAGGAACATGAGAAAATGCAGTGAATTAGGATGATATTTTGATATTGTTTTGCAATTTAGATTAAAGATTGACCATGCAAACCCAATATGTGCATACTTCATGCAACATATGCCACCTTTAATTACAATCAGGGGTGGCAACTTAGTATGCATTAATTTTTACAGGTGAGGGAGCCAGCCACACGCCAATGTATAAGTCAAGGACTCGTAAATAAAAGTAAATGTTGGTTTTGTTTGTGATATTTTTTCATGTCCCGTAAATGGTATGTTCTTTTTTAGGTTTGTGATTTTTTGTCATGTGATCTTTAGTCCTTGTGTTGTTTTTATCATTGTGATGTTTTATCATTGTGACGATTTGTCATGTGATGTACTGTCATGTTGATTTAATGTGATATGATTTTTCATCATGTGATATTATGTCATATGATGTAATGTGATGTTATGTCATGTGTTGTTTTATCGCTGTGCCGTTATGTCCGGTTACCGGTTTTAATAGACCCACTAGCGGCTTTTATATCAGCTCAAGAAGTTTTTAAAGTTACCCACTACAATAATATATTCCATTATATTAAAAAATAACTTAGATTCATATAAAAGATTAAAAATGTAAATTAGTACTTAATCAAAATTTTGATGTTAATTTTACGACCAATTAAATAACTGGTTGAAATTTTTGATAATGTCGCTCCGTGGGAAAGAAGATGCGTACTTTTAATTTGGCGATTTTAACGTCTTCTGCATTTTTATTTTATGCTATTAGAATATTTAAAATGTCCAAGAATGATGAAATGTTTGGGTGGTCAAAGTACTATTAAAATGGTTAGTTATTTTAAATGAATACATAAAAAATTGGACCGTTATAAGAGAACTTTACTCTCACATTACTCTCGACGTTTCGTTAACGTCTACAGGAGACACCCTCTCTGCCAATACCTCCACGACCAAGACGTTGTCTCTGCACGACGACTGACGATGAACAGTAAGTCCCATATTCAGGTATAAAATGAGAAAAGGAATCTCTACAAATTGAATTTTTATTTTAAAATAGCTGTACCCTGCCACCCCTTGTGGTGGCTGTTTTTTTTTACTATATCATGCCGCCATTCTGTTAGAGCCTAGAGGTGACCAGTATCTCCACAGATGTGTTTCCGAAGTGTGGCTTGCACACGTCTTTTAGTATAAATAAAACCCTATCATAATGTGCAAATAGTTTAAGCCTATTTCTGCTCTCATTTCCTTTATCGCTCTAGTTTACATAAAAGACTAAGTTGGCATGTAAACAATAACTCTTGCAAGTTTCATCGCAATCGATTCAATAGTTTAGGAGTCCCTAAAGGACATACATACATCCGTTCGATTTTATATATTAGAAGATAGAATATAAAAATGAACTGTCACAAAGCTACCGCCGAAAATCAAGATAATTTACAACAATTTATTTTCATTTTATTTATTCATGCTTTAACTTTGTTGCAGAACAGCAAAACTGGTACTAGATGTGCTAGAAGTCTATGAGACAGGACTCGACAAAGCCTGTTTTGTTATCCCGGAAGACCGCTCGTTCTAAAATCACAATATTTATGTTGCTCGTGACACTTGTCCCCTATCTGACGTCACTAACGGTTCACAACCATTCCAGCGATGCAGCCATCTTCTCTTCAACTTTCACGGCTGACAATTTTATACAAGAAACGTCTTTCTTGCAGTAATATTTTGTCAACATTTCCGCTATTCTGTCACGGTGGATGCCTAATGTAAAATGATTTGTTTTAAATTGAATAAGACCCGAAACGGAACTTAAGTGATAATTATTGTTACATACCCAATATTTGGTCTATAATCTAAGATGCAAAGATATGTTACAAATATTATTCATATTACATGCATTTCCATTAGTAGACACGTATAAGTTCGCGTTTCCACATGCCTCATGTGGACTTATAACATAATCAACCAATCAAAAATGAACATAAGCCCTGCAACTCTTGCCAAATTTCCCTGTACACCATTTTTCACAGAATGGGTGGTCAGCCACTTTAGCCAATGCCAATCCAGTTTCAGGGTAAGGCGGCAGGAGTTGCAAAGCTCGTGTTCATCTGAGGTTTTGATTATTTTGTATCTACGCGAACGCACATGTGTCTGTTTGTGGTCATGCATTAAATATGAGTATTCATTGTCAATACCTTTATATTTGCAACTTAGATTATAGATGGGAGTTCTTTTCCAATCAAACATTCACTTATAGTCATCATCATCGGAAAAAGAAGAACACGCACGAAGAGAGTGAAGAAAGTTGAAGGCTTGATAGAAGTGCGCAAGGACATACATAATTTTATTACGAATATGCAGGATGTTAGTAATTGTGTTTTAGTTGTCTGTGTTGGTTTGATAGTAGATCTATGAAATCACTAGAAGTGAGTAGAAACTTATTTGAGGTACGTAATACTAATTTGTATTTGTTCGAGATTAATTAAGTGTTGAATAGAATGTTCTGGTAAAGTCTAGCAAGGTGGTATATAACGATTTCCCATGTTTCGAGAATGTTCTTTATACTCTGTATAAATTAGGGCCAGAATCGCCTGCAGAATGAGAAATCAATCAACCGTCGAACTATACTGTGCAAATGTAATTCTGAACGGAAAGTGATAAAAGAAATTGTGTAAAATAAATAAACAGCAGTTTAAATTAAAGTGAATCTGCTTAAAAAACTTAACAACATGTAAGGATATACTCCTTGCATTGCAAGAAAATGCAAATAAAATTTTAATCAAACAAATAACAATCTACAGGGAAATTATTTGCATATAAATTGAGTGCATGCACTTGCAACAATAAAATACAAATTTCCAAAGGCAAATGGCGACTTGTGTATTGCAAATATGCTAATAGCGCTTATTCAATGGTTTAATTTATAATTTCATTTATTCGTGGAGTTTTCTCACAATATCAGGGAACTAAAGGAGTTAAGTCTAACCTCGATATTAAAATTAAAGACTTGCTTCGCGAGCGATTTGACTAACTGGCCAACGATCAAAGGATCTAACTAAAAAACATTCAATGGATGCACGAAAAAATAGGAAATGAGAGTTAGGGGTTCAAATGTTATTTAATCTGATTTAAATTTCAAAGACATATCAACATTTATAGTTCATTTTAAATGCTTGCCCACAAACAGACACGCGTAAGTTTTCACTTGCAAATGCTGCATGTGTGCTTACAATTCAAAATCCAAACCTCAAATCAACATAAGCCCAGCAACATTTTTTCCCGTGCTTACCTGCAACAGGGAAGTGAATGAATAAGTGCTGAATCACTGATTTAAGAAATCGTGGATAAAACATTTGATTGGGTGTAACTTCTCATAGTAAGTGAACTCATTGTGGACTATTGCTCATGACAAAATTCTGAACTATAAGATTTTCACACATTTTTAGTGTTTTAATTTAAAATGGTAAAAAAGGTACATTTATCTGAGAAATACATTTTAGCTTAATACGTCACTTATTCAGTTTAACCTATAAAGTATCGATATCTTACGAGCGTTTTGACTTACGAACATAGTACATGTGTAGTTCGTACATTGAGGTTTCTTAGTAAGACAATATTTTCATATGCGTATGTAAATTTTTCGCTTTTGAATTGTTTCGCGGTGAGATTGCTTGAAAACCCCCATTGTTCGCGTAATGTTTATTTTCATATAACGTAGCGCGGCTGTAATGTGGTAGGCCTAGCTACAACATTAATTTTAAATATACAAAACCGTTACCATGGTTACTGGATTCAATGTAATACTTTAATAATGAGAGAATAATTCAATTTTGATTAATACTGTTACGAAAATGCAAGATGTTAGTAGTAGTGTCTGGTTTGTCTGTGTTGGTTTGATGATAAGTCTATGAAGCCTCTAGAAGTAAGTAGAAACTTAGGTAGGTACCTAAAAGTATTTTTTTGGTGAGGGCAGTTTTTGCTGATTGCTTTTATTCCCTGTTTAGAAGGCGCAAGTGCGCAAGCTTATTGGCTGTCATAAAATAAATCCACGCCATGATAACAAAATCAGCTGTTTCACCTTTTGCTAAATCGCTACTAGTGGTGTTAGTATTTTGATCGTGGGACGCACAGTCAATCAACGATTGCCATCGCACTGTTTCGAGATTTCTCAATTCTTTCTATCTGCCTTGCTTAAAACTTACGTCCGTAGTCTATTGGTAACACTTCGGACTCGTAAATGGCAGGTTGTGGGTTCGACTCCCGGCGGAGCACAAAAAACACCGGTCGCCAAAGGTCGACCATCAAGCTCGCAGAGGGCTCTTGAGGTGTGATTCACACAAACATAGCGATCATTACTATATCATCCTATTATTATTATTATTATATAAGAGTTTTAGGCTTACACGGCCGGCTGATGATGCTGGGCATTTCTACGATGGGCTTCTTCAGCGTGATGTATGATGATGATGGTGATCTTGATGAGAGCTGTGATGAGTTCATCGTAGAAATCGGTGAAACGTCCGGAAGCTCCAGCTCCCACAGACCACGGCAACAGATCCCGGAAAACATCACTCCAGCATTATTATTATACGTCAGAACTGCGTCAGCCATAACGCAGAAACACTTTTCATATTGAAACACAAAAATTGTGGATTATTATTCAGTTTGCGTATAGTCCTACAGGTGTGGAGCTAGCTACGCATTGTCGGGGCTTTGTTCTGCTCTCAGACTTATGGCAGCTGAGTTATGGCATGTTCGATATTGCATTCCTGGCTGGACGTCACTTGAATACAATAAGGCGCTCGCCCAGGGCCCCACAATGCCCTGGGAGGCCCAGGGCTCGTGCGGCAAGGCGCAGAACTTGGATACACTCCTGCCACTTATCTGAATGCGCCTGCGTAATTCCTAGCATGAAGAACGTCGCACATCTTTACCAAGAGATAAAACATTTAATGAATTCCCCTCGATTGCGTAAATACAAAATTAAACAAATCTTCAAAAAAATGGTAAAATTTTGCCGAGTTCACTCCTGCTTCAGTAAAAGTTTAAAATAATTGCTGGACTTATGTTCATTTGAGGCTTGAGTTTAATTTTGTATGGACGCATGAAGCATGTGTAGGTGCGAACTTACACCATCTGCTTGTGGACTTGCACTATATAATATGCATCTCAAATGTTTATATCATTTCAATTTCGTTTTTACAGTTTTGTTTGTAGATGTAGAATTTAGTTTAAAAAATACTAAAATACATGAACGCTCGACTACGCATGAAACCTGAATCAAATGTAGTTTTGCAACGAGCGTACATACTCTTTTGCTTTGAATAGACTCGGCACGAAGATGATTTTTTCTCGGCGGCAAAACGTCACACCTAGTATATTCGACTACGATCCTTAGCAACCTATAATCTTTAATCTAGATTTCAAAGATATATTGACATTTAAGGCTCATGCCCTCAAGCAGGCACATGTAAGTTCGCCGTGACAGACGCTGCATGTGAACATACAAAATAAACCAAAACACGCATGAACATAAACTTTCCTGCCGCCTTTTTCTGAAACAGGGGTGGCGTTCGGAAAACCGAACCAAGTTTGTACAGCATGGGGGTCAGCCTCATACCAAACTATTAGTCAAGGAACATAACCATTCACAAAATATTTGTCCTCTTGACAAAGGGTAAAAAAAATTGTCTTCTAAATAATGATGTGGTAACATCGAAAGCACTCAAGGAAATTCGTGAGGGAAAACTTACATTATTTCTTTGAAATGAATCTTCACAATGTCAATACCTACACACACCCTTCAACTTCTACAAAATATTTGTTTGTCTTATTCCAAGCAATTCGCTCGAATGACATCACATTTTTTTTCACGCAACGTAAATGTGTCGAGTCCATTGGGAAGTCGTCTTAACCACACCATGTCTGCTTTCTTCCAGCCAATCAGATAAGAGCTGCAATAATGGAAGCTGCTTTGCCGGTTCTTATTAAATTCTATTTCTCTCCCTCACACACCACGCGCTGGCCTGCAAATCAAAGATCACAATTATTAATATTGCAATGCGAGAACACAACGAGCTGAAACAGCTTGTGTTCCTATGCACAAAACCTATTTCACCCTCTTCATCTTCTTTTTATGTATCCAAAGGATCTGTTAGTGCCGGTAGTTCCTCCTGTCATCCAGACTACCAGCTATCACCCCATCTCTTCGGATGTCTTCCTGGGGATCTTCTCCCGTTGAAGTTGCCTTCAAGAACGATATGTGGGATCCTATGGTTTCTGGAAAAAAACAGTATTTTCAGTCCCTTTCTGAAGGTGGTTGTACACTGGTTCGCGCGAACACCGTCGGGCAAGTTGTTCCAGGCAACAGTCTCGGCCACCGCTAAGCTCCTGTCTGCAAAATTTGATGTATTCGCTCTTTTGGGCACTGTGACCTTGTTGACAGCAGTGAGGGCAGAGCGTAGTGGTCGTTTTGAAGCCTTGTCGACAGAACATAGCTCAGCGAGACATGGGGGTGCCGTGCCGTTCAGGGCCCTATGTATAGTGAGACACAACTTAAGCTCTACCCTCTCTCGGACCCTCAGCCAGTGCATGACTAATAGGTTGGTATGAGGCTAAATAATTGTTCACTTTGCCAGTGTCACCCCTGCTCAGGGAAGGTCGGCAAAAGTTGCAGGGGCTGCCTTCATTCTAGACTAGGTTTTTATGTTATAAGTCCACATGCGGCATTTGGTAGCGCAAGCTTATACGTGTTTGCATATTAGCGAACTTATAAGCGACGATAACTCGCTAAAGTCACTTGTGCAACTCGCCTTGAGAATGCTTGCTGCTCGTGAAAGCGGAACGTTGGCAGATAAAAAAGCTGCAAAAAGACCACGTTGTTACCCGAAAAACCCCAACAAACAATTTGTCAAAAATCCCTTATGTCTCAATATGCGTTGTAACCATTTAAGTATTTTACTTTGACGTGTATTGTGGAATTCAAACGGTTGATTTTTACTGCCAGCCCGGTAATGGTTTTCTCACTAGCGGCGCCAGCGTGTGAACACCCATTAAGAACACAATCTGATGCACTTTTTAACCCAAAGAACTTGAAACGCGATCTCCACCGGTCAGCATATCCGGTACTTAAAGTGAACGCTGAGAGAAATACCTCAGTATCCGTTGTATTTATTTTAAAAGTGTTGTACGCATACGAAAAACTATTGTTACTTTATTCTTTACTATGATTAATCTATATTTTTAGTTGAAAACGTTTGAGCAAATTAAAACTTTGTTTTCCTATTGATTTTATAAAAAAATACAAGTGACTTTCCCTATGTTAATGGAAATACCCCTAAAAGTAAAAGTTCAAAGGATATATTAGCATAAAATGCGTGCTCACAAGCAGATACATGTAAGTTGGCGCTTACAAGGGCGGCATGTGTACTTGAAAATCAAAATCCAAACCTCCAATGAACATAACCCTGCAACTTTTGCTGACCTTCTCTGAAACAGAGGTGACATCGGCAAAGTGAACCATTTCTTATTGTACGGGTGTTCAGCCTTATACCACCCTATAGGTAAAGGAATTGCAATAAAAAATATAATACAATTAGGATGATTAATTTGGTGACTGGGTGAATCACACCTTTAGAGACCTCTACATGCCTGGTCGTCGCTATAGAAGGCGAAAATTCTCAAGCAAGAACCAATTGCTGTAAGGCTGTATGGAAGTTTGGTGACCGGTCTTTAGTAAAGGTATATGATGAGCACATTCGAAAATGTAAATGGTATTTTTTTGCGCTCCACCGGGATTCAAACCCATGATTTTCCATTTACGAGTCTGAAGCGCTACCACTAGACTACGTATTGGTCCGTGGTCTAATGGTTTCATAGATTATAGATACTACGATACGTACGATATCTGAGTCTTTTTTTTTTTACAGATACTGGGTTTATTTTTACCCAATGCCCTTTTTAAATTGAGCTGCCGAACAGCTTATGATTATGCTTATCTACGCACAAGAATAATGCTTTGTTAACACTACTCCACGATGTATTTTTTGAGTACCGTAAGGTAAGATAAGATCTTGATACTTGACGAGATATCTTCCTTACTATTATACAAGTGTAGGTAAGAATGAGATATCTCGAGTTTTTGTTTACATTTTAAAGCAAGAGCCATAAGCTGCAATCTGGTCTATAGCTCACTAAGTAGAATGCTTGCATTCAAAGCCAGAGGGCTAGGGTTCGATCAGATCAAGATTGTTTACTGACGCGACTGACAACTTTTTAGACGGTTCTAAGGGCGTTTTGTCGTTTGGGCCGTAGCTCTCGGAATGAAATGCAATCATAACTACTAACTAAGCATTTGATTTACATTTAAAATTTATATTAACTGCATGCCCACAAGCAGACACGTTGTAACTTCGCGTTTATAAATTGTTATGTAAATAGAAAATACTTATAAATATTTAGATAGGTAGATATAACATTTATAGCTGATAAGAGTGTATTTAAGTAGGATTCTTCTGAACACGAAAGACAGTGTAAGTGAACACCAACCAACTGTGAAATAAATGTAAATTGCTAAACCATACATAAATGTGAATTGTTAATAATAAATATAAATTGTTAAACAAATCTAAGAGTAAAATAAATATCCTGTAAAGAAAACCAGTTTTTTTTTATTTGAAGACTATTTGAACCCTAAAAACACAAAAAAATGCTCCATGTAACGCAAAAAAAAGTACCATGTGTACTTACGAATTAAGATCCAAACCCCAAATGAACATAAATCCAGCGAATTTTGCGAACCTTCCCTGAATCAGGGGTAACATTGTCAAAGTGAATCATTGTTTACAGTATGGCTGGTCAGACTCATACCAACCTATAATTCAAATAATAAATAGTTAAATATAAAGCAAAGCGCTTTTGATGTTGCATTATATATGCAGCTTAGATGCGTTTGCGTTGCGTACAAATAATGAGTAAGGATATTTAGAAAAATAGTGATTTATGAAAGTATGAGGGGAGGGAAAGGAAAAAATGAGGAAGACCGATAAGAGAATGGGTTGATCAAGAAAGTGGATTGAAAATTATTGGAATCTGCTGAAAAAAAAACAAATATGTGAAGAGCGATGAACGATAAAGTAAATTAAGTACGTAAGTAATGCAACTAGGGTCTGTAACAACCAAAAACAAAATATTAGATAACCGTTACCCTATCAACCCGGCCGTGTGACTTCACGACTTGTTTGACGTTGAAATATGCGGATCTTATCCGGTCGAAAGCTCAGTTAGTAGAGTGCTTGCATTGCAAGCAGTGAGTCCGTGTTCGAATTCCACCGAGGGTGTCAGAAATTGCGTTAAAAAAAGTAGTTGCGTTTTGCGTGTCAGAAATAATTGCCCTTTTTGGTGTATATTTCAAACCCCAAAATAAAATACCGACAAAGTTTACTCAGCCTTCACAAGAAATCAGTAACAGCCCCCTCGGGAACTGGGAAACCCCCACTTCAACTGAAGTGGTTGGCGTAAGACCGGCTCCGTTACCTGTGAAAATAATAGATTCCACTCGCCACATGCGAAACCGTTCAGGGATAACGCGGCAAGAAGTTGCACTATATGTGTAGCTTACTCGCGTTTGCATTTATATCCCTGTAATCGTTGATCTAGAAACCGCAAACGGAAAGAAATATTCAAATTTTCAAATAAAGAACCACAAAATGGCGGAGTGTGACGTCAATTTATAAAAACAGTTCATTCGTGTCCTTGTAACACGAAAAAAACTTTAACGTAAAACATTGTTTTTTTGAATAGAAAAAAAACGTTCAATTTAAATTCACAAAGCGTGGGATTTTAGAGTTTAATCTTTCAATTGTTTCATTCTCGACAGACATTTTTTGAGATAGAATAGATGGTTTCATTTGGATGTATTTTCGTGGCTTTTTATTTAAATTACCTGATGGGATTGCTACAAAAAATGTATACGCGCCAAATTGTGTCATGAAAATAAATATTTTTTTGTTAGTTGATTTTTATATTTATACATAAGAAAAAGTTATATAGAAGGAACGGATAGACCAAATATATGAAATTGCGACAGAATGGTAGGACAGAAATATGAGGAGACGCATCTCCGGAGGTACCGGTCACCTCTAGTGGAACGGCGGCAGGATACAGTAACAGTACTTATCTAGGATTTTAGATTTATATAATTTTTTGTGTTTTTTGACGTTGGTATGAGGCTGAGCACACATATTAGATGTAATGTTAGCGTTTAATTTTACTTCAGATCATTTTTAACGGTTCACTTGGCCAATGCCACCTTGTTTCAGTGAAGGTCGGCAAGAGTTGAAGGGCTTATGTTAAATTTACATTTGTGATTTTATTTTGTAAGTACACATGCGGCATGTGTAAGCGAGAACTTACACGTTTCTCCTTGTGGGCATATAATTTATATGAATCGTTAACGCTTAAACATATCTTTGCAACTAAGATTATTACAGAATACAGAAGATTTGGTTTTAAAATATCGTTTTCTATTTAATTTGTGGATTTCCCATGTCCGAGACAAACGCATGTTTTCCATACGTTGTTTTCTATAACCCATGATCTAAGTTTGAAAAACAAATATATTTTTTTTAATTCATATTAGATGCATGCCCACAAACAGATACGTGTAAGTTCACGCTTAAAAATGCTGCATGTGTAGGTACTGGCAAATTAAAATCCAAACCTCAAATGAACATACACCCTGCTACTTTGCGGACCTTCCCTGAAACAGGGATGGCATTGGTAAAGTGAACCATTTTTTACAGTATGGATGGTCATTGGTCAGCCTCATAAAAACCTATAAGTCAAGGAATTTTGATATCCTAAAACATGCCCACACCAATTTTAATTATTTTTTTGACTTAATATTTTTGGCTTGATGTCACAAAATGATAATAATAAAATAGTTTTACGGTGTGATTTTTAAATACACGACCATTGTGAGTGTGCTAAAATAGACAAACAAAAAGTGTGGACGAGAAACAAACTCTTCTAACAAGGTATGGCTGTACAGCTGTTGTATACATGTTTTTCTTCTGTTGGGATTGATTTTACTCTGAGTCAAATTACTTAATATCAATTCAAATCAATTTAAACATAGCACGAGTCTTCTTCTTTCGTAGGCCTCTCGGTTCTGGACAGCTCTGAACAGCTCCTCCTGATATAGACCTGGAAGTTCCTCGGCCAGAAAACTCTTCAAATCCCCACACTTCGATGGGGATATTAATCCTTTAAGGATCAGGTGCAACGATGCGTATTTCTCTTCTCTTAGCACATATCCCAAGTAAGACACCTTCGTTTCCTAAAATTGTAATGGTGTTTGAGAATAACACTGGTCTGACCGGTCCGTAGTCTAGTGCTAACGCTTCAAACGAAAAATAGAAGGCCGTGGGTTCGAATTTTGGCGGAGTACAAAAAATATATTAATTAAATTTTCAAATATGCTCTTCGCTGGGTTGAAAAATTCATACACCTTTACCAAAGGTCCATCCAGCCTTACAGTAACTGGGTCTTGCTTGAGAATTGCCGCTTTCTATAGCGACCACCAAGCTCACAGAGGGCTTTTGAAGTGTGATTCACTAAAAAAAGCATTATTATTATTATTATTGTCCTTAGGTTTTCACAGCCGGATTCAAATGCTAGATTTTGTCTTTCCGAGCTTTGGCCGTGGTCCATAGTTTTGTTCTTCTTTTGGTGATACAGTGGTGACAACACGTAAGCTAAAGTCTTCAAGAAGTCTCAAGAAGAAGAAAAAAGAAGAACAAAATCTATGGACCACGGTCAAAGCCAGGAAAGACAAAATCAAGCATTATTATTATTGTTATTAGCACCGTTAAACTTTTAATAAAAGCATGTTAGCTGTCTTTATATTGGTGTAAGTCAACTGATGATAAATACTTATTATGGAGTCATTTTATTACGTGGCATTGTTCTGCGAACATTTCGGCATTTCCCACTGAACATCACAGAACATAAATTATGTCGAGCTCTTTAATTCGACGGGGTTAAGCTCGGGGTTAAGCTCGGGCTAAATGTTGATTGTACCCTGCCAATAGTCATGAGGAGAGGAACCATCATTATGTCGATGCGAATTTGTGCGAACAAAAAATATGGTTTTGTTTCGTCGAGATGGTGGATCTTTTAGATCTTACGACTTTGTTTGTCCTATTGGTTCTTCTTTTACAACTTTTGCCGAAGCCTTTCTTGGCCGGTCTGTAGTGTAGTGGTTAACGCTTTGGACTAGTGATTTGAAGGTAGTCGGTTGGAATTCTGGCGGAGCACAAAAAATACCATTTATATTTTGAAATATGCTGTTCGCTGGATTAAAAAGATAATCTATCTTTACCAATGTCCGCATAATACAGATAATGTTGTTAATTCAGATTGCAGAATTGCTAAAGAAAAGGCAAACAAATATTGTTATGGCTTGCTAAGGACTCATCTCAACCAAACGTCACATAGACGTGTGACGTTTGGTTGAGAAAAAAATATACCTTCTAATTGGTGACGAGTCTAAATATTTAATGCATGCCCACAAGCAGGCACATGTAAGTTCGCTCTTACACATGCTACATGTGTAGGTACATACAAAATAAACTAAACCTCAAAGGAACATAAACTTCGCAACTCCTGCCGCCTTTCCTTGAATCCGGGGTGGCATTAGCAAATATGAACCAAGTTTGCACAACATGGAGGATCAGCCTCATACAAACCTATTAGTGGAAGGAAGACCATTATTGAAATAATGATTAATACAAGTTGCGTAATCAATATTTCAATAAAATTACTATTTTTAGTATTCCTATATCAACTGGTTCACAATATTACATACTCAATAATTGTCTATGGGATAAGGCCCTTCATGTTAGATATTTCAGATTAAATCATGCGTTGATCGAGCATAGACAATCCTCCTCTAGCTCAGATGTGTCAGGCCGTCAAAAAAGTCATCCCGTGTTGGGTGCTAGATGTCCATGATTCCGTGTACCAGTTGTTCATGGTTCCGTGTGCCAGTTGTCACATGTGCCAGTTGTCACATGTGCTAGTTGTCATATGTCCGCGCTATAGAAGGTGACATGTCCCTCTGAGACTTCAATTCCATGCGGACACACGACTAGTGATGGAAAAAGTGGGCCTGCTTTGGGAACCGGTATTCAAATTCATGTACTGATATTATGTATGTTGAAAAGTATTATATTACCTACAAAATCAAAAGTGCTAAAATTTTTTTTATACAGATTTAAGAAATCTTGATAGTGCTTATTACGTCTATGGTTATCCCTTAAAGCAGGTATAAAAATGTGTTGATAGTTTAAAAAAATGTCTTATCGCCTCTTCCTCAGCCATTCTCAGTCCACTCCTGGACGTAGACCTGCTTCAACAGATATTGTCCATGCCTTTAAATCAAGTTCTGTGTTCAGCAATTCTTGGCCCTTGAGAGTTCGCTTGATGTCTCAGCAACCTAAAATGGAGTCTTTCTACTCTACGCATGGACATCCTGGTTTGCTATTATACAATTTATTTTGGCCACATATAGTGGTTATGTTTTAGCATCAGTGACTCCAGTGCGTCTGCGGATCTCCTGGTGGGTTACAATGTCTTTGAGGCTGATTCCCAGGATCCTCTTTTCAATGACTCTTCGGCACGTCCTCAGTTTGTTGGCACCATAAGTACTGAAAGAGTAATTTCGTATATCGGCCATATGTGGTTATTGGTATCACGCATGACCTATAGACTCTGTGTTTCAAAGTGCGTTTAAAAGCTTAACACGAAGGCAGTGTTCTAATTCTACTTCGTTTTCTTTCCAACTAAACATTTTCGAAATTTATGAAAACCAAATGATGTTTTTTACAATAAGAGCTAGCCAAAACTAAATATACTTAGGTTTGTTTCCATAGTCAATTATCTCCACACGTAACCGATTATGAGAATTATATATTTTAAATGTCGGCGATGAAGGAATTGGGAGTATTTTAACCATAACTATTTATCCCTAGAAAATGCCAGTAAATATTTTTGTAAATATAAATGTTTAAATTACCGGTATACCGGTTTTCGAAAACTGGTATTTCGTCCTTGCGTCACGTCAAATACAGTAAAACAATCTGAACCAACGTGACGCGCAGTCCTCTCATACAAGCTCTACTAGATGATATCTTATATCTTTGTATGCGATACGCATGCGTGAATCTACAATTTATCATGATACAACGTAAGACCCATATGTTAGGACGCAATTTGCAATTTAGTCGCTTTTTTTGCAAGTCACAAAAAATGAAATAGACGCATTTAAGGCTTAAGTTATTGTAATCATCGATGGGTTATTCTCTTGATCGTAAAATACTATAAAATTGACTTTGAAATTTTCTACTTATTTCATAAATAATTCCATTTTTTGTCATACTCGTACTTACCGGCCGATAAAAGTCAGAAGACCACATTCAATGAATAGACTGTAAAAGCCTGGAAGGGATATTTGTGATGACAAACTTAGAACGACGTCGGCATTCGAATTTGCGTTATTGAAATAACCGTAAGTTCGACCCCGCCTGCGCCGTGTCGTATCGACAATAAAATTAACACTGTTTTAATTATATTTTGTTAATAATTATATTTTTTAAATACTTAAAAAAAAAATTACAAAATGATAGACATAATGATTTGACCGGTCCGTAGCTCAGTGGTAACACTGCGGACTCTGAATGGGAAGGTTGTGGGTTCGAATCCCGGCGGAGCACAAAAAATATACCATTTATATTTTCAAATTTGCTCTTCGCTGGGTTGAAAAATTCATAAACCTTTACCAATGACCGGTCACCAATGGTCCATCCAGCCTTACAGCAAGTGGGTCTTGCTTGAGTATTGGCGCTTTGTAGCGACGACCAAGCTCGTACACCTCTGTGGCACTACAACAAGTGTCATAGACCCCTAGAGTCTCTAGAATCTAAGGAGTCTCTCGCACAGGATTTCTTAAAAAAAAAATAAAAAAAATAAGACTGTTGGCAAACCCAGATTGTCATCATCCTCTTTTAAAAGTTATCCGCTGGTTTGAATAAACACCGAAACGGGAAATCATTTCTGACACCCTCGGTGGGATTCGACCTCGAGCTCACGGCATGGAACGCAAGCACTCTACCAACTGAGCCATCGACCGGACACTCTCTATTCGAATCTAATCTAATCTATGTTTCAAAGATATGTTACATTGGAGATTCACATTACATGCATTCTCACAACCAGACACGTACAAGTTCGCGCTTACACATAATTATGCCTCATGTGAACCTATAACCGAAAAACCAAATCTCAAATGGACATACACCCTGCAACTCTTGCCGTCCTTCCCTGAAACAGGGGTGACATTGGCAAAGTGAACCATTTTTACAGCATGGGTGGTCAGCCGCATACCAACCTATAATTCAAGTCTCAAGTTGTGAAAATAAAACTCTGTGCTTTTAAAAAATCTTTCCTTCTCATGAAAATGAACTTGCACTGTATAAAATAAATACACAAACTCTAAAGAGTTTATCACTATATCTAAAATCTTTAAAAAGATAAGTCGCTATAGACTGTAGAGCATTACAGCAACTGTATCTTGTTTTTTCGCATCATCTTAATAAGCAAGCTGTTCAGTTAGACACACATAAGCAGTGTTCATCAAATAACTTTCTGCTCCCTAAATGGGGATCAGCTCCATCTCCAGGATGTGACTGTGGAGCGGAGAACCAGACTATCCCGCAAATAGAGGAGGAGTGTCCCATCAGAAGACACCCTCCTGGCCTAATAGACCTCCACGAAGCCACGCCAGGAGCAGGGAAGTGGATGGAGGGCTTGGATCTTCGCCTCTGATGCGGACTAATAGCCAAGGAATTCGTTGCGCTTGCCGGCTATAATAAAAGCAAAGAAAGTGAAAAAATAAATCACTAAGGATTGTAATTATTTATTTAAACATGATTCTACAACATTTTTTCTCATGTATTGTTTAAAGATATGCCGATATGTATCCAGCCTTACATCCTTTCCGTTCATTTTTTTTTGTTTTCAACCAGACCCCGATTCAGGGGTTTAGAGTTGGAAAATAATCTGACTTATAGATAAGTATGAGGCTGGCCACCCATACTGTAGAAATGGTTCACTTTGCAAATGTCACCCCTGTTTTAGGAAAGGTTAGCAAGAGTCACAAGATTTTTGTCCATTTGAGGTTTGGATCTTAATTCGTATGTAGTACACATGGAGCATGTCTAAACGCGAATTTACAACGTGTCTGCTTGTGGGCATGCATTAGATATGAATTTTAAATGTTATTTAAATGCTCAGTTAGTAGCATGCTTGCATTTCAAGTTACAGGGTTTATGTTCATTTGACGTTTAGTTTTAATTTGCAAACGCGAACTAACACGTACCTGTTTGTGGGCATGCATTTGATACGAGTTTTGAATGTTAATATATCTTTGCAACTTAAATTATAGGTATATATATAATCTTGACTTATATTTAGGTTATATTTAGGACATACTCAATGCTTTGATACACAACACAGGAATTTATCTGCAACAGAAATCCGCCCGTGGCGCCACAAACACTAGATTGTGCCTGTTCGCAGCAAAACGGAATACCTACAGTATTTTCCCTAATTGAATATATTTTCCTTTAATTGAATGCATTAATTATGCATTTGTGTGGGTACCCGGTATGCTCCACATTCCCACCGCATCGAACTGCTGCAGATATTTAAATACTTAAATTGGCTCGCTCGCTCCTTGTTCTCCTAGCGCATTATTCCCTTGTACATTCGTGATCGCGCTAGGCGCTGCACCGCCCGCGTATGCGCATGCGTTTATCTCACTCAAACATGTCCACGGACATGACCACCTCAACGTCAGAGCCAACAATCAAATTTGGCAAAATATTCTTATGATTTTACTGGGGTTCTCTTTTAATTAAACCGCAATAATCTATTTTAACAGAATTTATTTTACACCGCTTGGTTCACAATTTACAACAATTGATAATCTCTGCTTATTGGTCTTCCCGGCTAAATGCTCGGGGCGACTAATCAACTCCGCACCATTGTAGTCCCTTTATATAGGTACAAAATACCAGATCATTCTTCGATTTCTCGCTCACACCAGAACGCCGTTCTATGCACTACCACCACATCATGGACTACTCCCAGATTGTTCTATCCACACTATCGTACATGTATAGGTACTTAGATTTTATAGTTCTGTCAAATATTCAACATACGCTTTTGTAAACAATTAGTATTTGTGTACAATTACCCGTGACCGAATAGTCGTATAGACCAGGGGTTGGCAACCTGCGGCTCTTTGGGTGTGAAGTTGCGGCTCTTTAGTTCCATACGCAAATATTAAAAATTATCAAAGAAAACACATTTGATCGAAAACCAAAAAATCGTTCTGAATCGATTAACGAGGATTAAAGGCCGAAAGGGCACAATGTGGCCTGCGTAAACCTTTCATCCGGCCCGCGACGACAGCAATAGATATTGCGCAATATCTATTTGTGAAATTTGTGAAAATTGTGTGCCTACCCCTCCCCCCCCCCTCATCGACAGATTTTTTGCGGGTGAATTTTTGTTTTGTTGCCCATTTTATTATTATTTTTATTTTGTAGTGGGAATTACGCGCAACCCCCCCCCCCCCATCGACCAAGAAAACATTTGTGGCTCTTTACACACTTTGAAATTTGTAAATTGTAATTTTTGGCTCTTCCGACTCAAAAGGTTGCTGACCCCTGGTATAGACGGATTATTATCATGACAGAGTTGTTCATTGTTCATGTGTTGTTCAAGTTCCTGGACTTATTGGTTAGTATGAGGTTAACCACCCACACTGTAAAAAATGGTTCGCTGCACCAATGTCACCCCTGTTTCAGGGCAGGTCGACAAGAGTTGCAGGGCTTTTGTTCATTTGAGATTTGAGTTTTTATATTGTAGGTCCACATGCGGCATGTGTAAGCGCAAACTTATTATTGTTACTATTTATATTAGGCTTATTTATTTTTAAATAAAAATTATAAGAGAGTGCCGTTTTTGTGTGCGTCACACCTCAAGGGCGCTCTCCGATCACGGATAAGACTTTTGAAAAAGGTGTGTCTTGAGTGCTCCACGAAATACACACACAGATTTGGAATTCTTCACTCCGGGTGGCCGTCTGTTGCACTCCACCGGACCTGCAACACGGAAAACGTGTCAGCTCATGGGAGTGCATTTAATATGAATCTTACATGTTAATATATCTTTGCCGAGTTTTCTGTGAGACTGTTTTTCAGTTCGAGAGCTTTGAGCAACGTTGCCAGATCTCTAAGCTCAGAGCTTGGTCTACCTCACGGCGGCCTAGCTTTCACATCCTCGCGTATGTGAAGTTGTAGTAAGGCCCGTGCATTAAGTAACTCTGTCGGCGAACATGCGTGTACCTGGGGCCCTACATGCAGATTGCGCGCGCAAATAAGGAACTAAACCAGACTATGCCGGGATCCGTAGTGGTCTGTGGTGGGTGGAGAGTACAGTATGGCGAGACAAATCAGCCGTACCTATACATAAATAACAAACACGGCAATCTGGGATTTATTAAAATAAATGAGATAACCACGTACGTGTACGTATGTTTTACAAAGAAATACTCGTATACAGAGTGCCATTTACTTACGAAAAAATTCCAGATTGTCTTTGGTCCCACATATATTATCTAGATTTTTGGCAGTTTAATAAACTTCGTGAACAAAATAAACCAAAAAGTGAAATTTAGCAAATTGAATTTTAGTTAATAATCTAGATTATTATTATTAGATTATATATTAAGTAAAATTAAATTTTGCTAACATTCACTTTTTGAGTTTAATTTGTACACAAATTTTGAGTTTGGTGTGTACAAAATAAACTCATAAAGGGGATTTTAACAAAAGTGAAGGTTTACGAAATGAGCTTTTGAAATTTGAAATTGGAAGAAATCTTTATTTTAAGGAGCTTTTCCATCAATTTCTAGCTGAAAACGTGCTTCTTTTGATCTATTCTATATTGTTTTTTTTTAAATTAATTGCCGGTGACAACGTGAATTATTTTACAAAAAACATTAATTAAGCAATGATATGTCGAATCAAGCTTGTCGCCCACGGTAAAAAATGCCTAACACTGTGCTCAGTAGAAACCGGAGCCAAAACACAAATTGAAGAACCGGTAAGAAGAGTAAAAACTATGTTTACGCTAGTCCTCTGGCCTGGAACCACCTGCCCCATCGTATGAACGAGATACAGTACCATGGAAGTTCTGAAATGCACTGAAGACCAGCATATTTCTGGCATAATTTGCACAAGCGCCCGTGGAATGACAGCATCACGAAATGGCGCTCTAAAGAAATCACCAAGTCACCAGATCATATCTGACCTCTCCTGGTAATTTTTGATTCACTTTGTTCTTATTTTCAAACATTTTTGAGTCTTTAGTATTTTCGGTTTTAAGTCCAGTCGATAACTCAGTTAGCAGCTCGGTAGAGTGCTTGCATTCCATGCCGAGAGCTCGGGTTCGATCTCCACCGAGGATGTCAGAAATGATTTCCCGTTTCGGTGTTTATTTCAAACTCCAAAATAAAATACCGGCAAGGTTTACTCAGCCTTCACAAGAAATGAGTACCAGCCCCCTCGTGAGCTGGTAAACCCCCACATCAACTGAAATGGTTGGCGTAAGGCCGGCCCGCTTCCTTTTAAAGATAAATAAGTTCTACTCGCCACATGTGAAATCCTCTGAGGAAAACGTGGCAAGAAGTTACACTATATGTGAGACTATATTAGCACCAGCTACATTTTCTCTCCTACAAGATCTGACCCTTCTTATTACACTTTCCTATGGCTGCTTCCGCACTGACCCGTGAAGAATACTGTTGTTCCATCACTGTAGGACCCTTACTGTTTATTCAAGTGTGTATAAAATAACCAACACTTCCAGGGAAATATGTTCATCTATTCATAATGATGTTAATTTCTTCCGAGTAAAATACTCGTAAGTCTTCGTTCAATGTCTAGGGACTTGGTAGATGCTATAAAATATATCAGGGACGTACAGAGCATACAACCATTTTCAGGGAACCATATATTAATTTCTAATAGCCAGTTTTCGGAGGAGTATGCGTTTAGTTTTCGTAAAAAAAACTATGCTTGTACTACCTTGAACTTTCAAGACCTCTTTAAGTCTTCAAATCAGTTAAAATAGAGTCCAGGATATTTGTTTTGGAATAATTGATTATGTTCGGCAATAAATATTTGATTGAATTGACGTTTTGTCACTAAAATCTATTCATGTGGTTTTTCTTTGATTAAAAAAATTTCATGATTTATTTGGTAGACGCTGTTGTTAAGTGACTCACACCTCAAGAGCTTATCACATGCTTAGTCATTACTAAGCAGCGCCAATTTTTCAAACAATTTTACAGATGTTGTAAGGCTGGTTGAACCTTTGTGACCGGTCTTTGATTAAGGTAGATGTTTTTTTCATCCCAACAAAGCGCATTTTTTAAAGAAAATGATATCTTTGGTGCTCTGCAGGGAATAGATCTTTCCGATCAAGAGTCTGTAGCGTTAAACACTAGACTGCTACCGATATGTATGCAATCAAGTCTTCTGTATCATCTACATTCTACATCTTAGTTGGTGAAGCCAAGTATGACTTCTTCATATGAGTTAAAGAAAATCGCTGGTTCTTAAATTATTCCGCGTTTTTGAGCAAACTGAATCAATCGGCAAATCTGCCAGAGTCACAAACCATAGGGGAACAAGGATAGGAGTCACGGATTCAAAGACAAGACTCACCTCACTTCCGTATACTCTTCTTTGTGGGGTTCTGGTTCTCCTTCATCGCGCGCGTTGATGGATGCACGTAGTTAAAGTGGACAATTTGCGTCTGCCCACTCTCGAAATTGAACTTCCACTGAGCCTCACACAGGGGTATTGTTAAATGATGACTAAGTAATCAGAATTGACAAGACTAATAAATGGCTAAAAGAGAAACAAATTTATTAGCCTGTGACCCATAGACAAATCTACCTAACAATTCGCTCACACATAGTTATTGCATTATCAATTTCATGACAGTTACAGAGTGCCAAAAATGGCAACTTATGTTTTTCGCATGGTTGATTTTTGACAGCTTGTAAAACACATGTAAACCTGTTTGTTTACTTATTTATTTCTTCATGGTCCATCATGAGCGTATCAATTGTAGATATAAAAAATCTGAGTGATCAAATATCAGACGCAAAAAGTAGCCTTTGAAATGATACGAGTAGGACGAGTACTTACAATTTGTTTCGCTCGAGGTGTGGTCTAATAGTAAATATACCCTCTGCTAACATATCTGGGGTGGAAGTCTTGACGACCGTCGATAGATCTTACCGTATATATTTGAAGATAGGATGGAATAAAACATGGAATAAAGCCTGAACAGCTGATTGTTGTTCCGTATGAAATTGATCAGCTGTTGATACGCCGCCATGTTTTATTTCGTTCTGTCTTCAAATAGATACGGTAAGATCTATTTATTGACGGGCGTTGAGACTTCCACCCCAGGATATCAATCATTTAGTCAAACTTCAATTTACATAAGAAAAAGCGAAGTTTTTTCTTGTTTTGTATAAATCCGAATTTTCTTAAAAAACTAAATGGTGAGTGCATAATAAAATGCAAATTATTATGATTTTCAAAACAAAATGTCATTTATGAAGTTAAATAACTTGAAGAAAAAAAGCCTTTTGACATTGGAGGTCCATAAGTGCTTCGGCGTGCTTTTGGACAAACAACTTGAAGGTCTGTAATCACTTAAAAAATATATTTGAATGTGCGTCTTATAAAATACCTTTGGATGCAACTTTTCTTCACCATCCTCCTGCAAACCATTTTCTGAAAATAAATTAAAAGAAAAAAAACAGTACTTTGAAAATGTTTTTATTTCGTTTACTACAATTGTATGTACCTACCTCTATTCATTGACTAGAATGTATCGCATTTAGCGGTATTAATTAAGCATTTCTATATATTAACTTAAGTGCATCTTAATAATATGTTAACTTACTTCACAGAAGCAGGAACTAGCGTTATATATACTTAAGGCTTCGTTAAACAGGAAGCGTTTTTAGCGCGCGTCAAGGCGTCTGTTTGCGTTGGAACGCCGTAACGTCGCGTATGTCTTTATGAAAACATTTTTAAGAGCACTGTTTCTTGTTTACAAGCCCCGGGTTTTTAAAATGCATTCAATCATTTTTTCAGTAAACATTTTAAATTTTGTCATAAAAAAACGCCCGGCGTCAAAGAAAATTGTGGCACAAAATACAACGCGGCGCTTGGACTCAGAAACAGATCGTCACGTCTTGTTAGCGCGTTTGCTCTGTTTGACAGGTGAAGACATCGCACGCTTAATCATAAAGAGCAATAACTCAAAAAATAAGAATGTTGGGAAATCACGTTTGAAGTTCAGACAACCAGTACAACTTGTATGGGATAAAAAAGGCGTCCGATGTTTTATCTCGGTCATACTCGTCCAAATTGAACGGCTGTCGTATTCTACCTATTCTTCTCGCATTTTTCTGGCGTTTTATTACAAAATCTCGATTTTCCCAATTTTT
This sequence comes from Agapetus fuscipes, assembly GCA_951799405.1. Taxonomy (NCBI): domain Eukaryota; kingdom Metazoa; phylum Arthropoda; class Insecta; order Trichoptera; family Glossosomatidae; genus Agapetus; species Agapetus fuscipes. The sequence continues at coordinate 9,021,087 of OX637336.1, forward strand.
GAGTTATTGCTCTTTATTATTAAACGTGCGACATGTTCAGTACAGTACAACGCAGCGCTATAAACCTGACGCGCGATCAAAACGCTTCCTATTTGACGAAACCTTTACCTCTACAAATTATTATTACTAAGGATGTGTAGAGCTAAGGAGAAGATGAGATGCAAAGTTTGTCGGGGAAACAAATGGTTGAATTAAAACCAGAGTTTACTGAAGATGCCCATCGAAGATATGGACCACAGTATGTAAACTATACGATAATACCACTGTCCGGAATACTTCATTAAATCATTGCATTACCGTTAATGATATCAGATGACATAGTTATTCAACAGGTTTTTCTTGATAATTTATACGTGTTAATAAACTCCATCGCCTTTTAATAAATCAGCTTCCTTTCATTTATGCCACTTATCAAAGCAATAAACTTTTGAAGTCAATTTATTTCCTGTGTAAACTTTAAAGCAATTCAATGCGGACTTTTAAGTAGGTCATTCAAACTACCCAATGTGAATTCCAAAAAAAAAATGTTTAAAATGACGATGCAAGTTGCACAATGAACAAAATGAATGGGACATGTTGATCCTGGTTATATTTTATCTAAAACTGCGTTGATTCTTTCAATCAACTTTCTTGATATCGGCATTTCAAGCAGTCTGGTGTCATAAGTCCATTTGGAAGTATAACGTCGGCAGTCTATCAAATCTGGCCGACAGGAAGCCTTGTAATGATGGAGCAGGGCCACTTCTGTTGAGATTCCTCTCGCTCTTGACGCCCCACCAAGGGCGCTCAAAGCGTAATGGTTAAAAACTGTGAGAGCAGAGGATGTTGAAACAAAACTTTTACTGTATTGAGGGACTGGACTTATGAACTCTGACCGCTTCAAATGCATCAAAGTATGCGGCAATTTGTTTCTATTAAATTCACTAACAAAAACTTCACTATCACTTAAAGTGTTCAATTCTAGATTTATATCGTTTGATACTCTCATGAAATCTGAATCATCAGTTGGAAAGGAATCAAAGAAGAAAGCATTGCTGACAGCTAAAGACGCCGCACCAGGCGCTTCGCTTTCTAACAATCTTAAATCTTTGAGCAATCCAAACCAATTGGATGCATTCCTTGGTACAATGATTTCATCTACATCTAAAGGAATGACATATCTTGATAGTCTAAGATTTCGATACAAACAATCATTGTAAGCTATCAGATGATCTCTTCTACGTTGCCAAAGGCTTTCTGCTCTTGGTCGAGGTGCAGATCGAATGGATGCCATGCCAATGTCTACATAATGCTTTAAAACTAATTTAGTCTTCGGTGTCACTGAGCCGACGTACACTTCGAATTTCTCTGCTCCTAAGAGGATCAAAAGTTCAAACCACTCTACTAGCCTTTCGGAGATGTCTTCATCAAAGTACAAGTCTTTAACACACACTGTGAAATTCCTTTTGAATTGTGTGTCTTGTTGTGGCACTATTGGAACTGCTTCGTCGACTGATTCGCAAGGCGTTGTGGTAACTGACGTTAGGAATGGTTGGCTTCTTTGATGGGTTAGAGCGCAGGATATCAGAAGCGGGGTGATGGTATCTTCAGACCCTGGGTCCCACTCGTTCCACCAGATTTGCGTCACCTTTGCTTCGACGACTTCCATCTCTTCGTTCAACTCGACGTCTGGATTTTTTCTCCATGTTTGACAGTAAAACATCGGTAGATCATCAAAAGGGGTTCCTGGAACAATAAAGTTAAAGCAATCAGATCATTGTTATTATGTAAGAGCTATTTTTTTGTGATAATTTACGGGTCTTAAACTTTTAATATTCCTTAAAATGAACAACAACTACATACTTATCTAATCTAATCTAATCTAAGTTGCAAAGATATGTTACATTGGAGATTCACATTACATGCATTCCCACAACCAGACACGTACAAGTTCGCGCTTGCACGTGCCTCATGTGAGCCTACATCATAAAAACCAATCTCAAATGGACATACACCCTGCAACTCTTGCCGTCCTTCCCTGTAACAGGGGTGACATTGGCAAAGTGAACCATTTTTACAGCATGGGTGGTCAGCCGCATACCAACCTATAAGTCAAGGAACATACACGACAAATTACATTTTTTAAATCAATAAATAATAATATACATGGACATCAAAGACATAAAACAAATTTCATTTTAATAAACCCTAGCCGCCAACATTACAGATCAACCGCCATTTCTTTCTGTCCTTACATACTTCTTTCATTTCCTCCAGAGTCATAACCTTCTTCATGCAAGCTCTTCTTTTATTATGACTCTGGATGTTCCATTCATTCGCAAAAAACTTAAATAAACATAAGCCCTGCAACTCTAGAAGAAGTCATTGGCAAAGTGAACCAAGCTTTTACAGCATAGGTGGTCAACTTCATACCGTCGTATTAGCCAAGTAATTGTTTATTTTTTCGGTAAAAATATCTTGCATTACTTTCCTTTCCAGCCTTCTGTTTTTTTTTTAAATGAAAGCATACAATTAGGAGAACGTCCGTAGATAAATTCGAATTTTTATTTGACTCTACTCATAAAATATACTTATTTTCATTTGAACAGGGATTGAACATAGATAGTGGGGAAAAAGTATCAATAATATGAAAATTTTCATGTAGGTACTATGTCTGACGTTTGAACGTGGTTGCTACGTATGTTTCAATTGTTGATTTATCTGTTGTATTCGTTACCATAAAATTCTAATAAACAATAGCCGTGTTAAAATTAATCACTTCTAAAAAATCAGATTTGAATTATGTGTGAGTAGTCTTGTCTTTTCTAGCGATCGTATCGTTTGCTATCAGCTGTTTGGATAATCGGACAGTCAAATGTTCTGCAACATCTTTAATCAGATGTTCACTCGAACCATGTTTTATTGCTTGCTATCGACCGATATGATCGCTAGAAAAGACGATACTCTCACCCTTTAACCGATTGAGGGATCAACTAGGTTAGAAAAAACAAATAAATTTATTTGAAAGCTCTTAACAAACACTTTGCAAGGGATGGATAATACCGTCAAATAGCTCTGTCCTTGCAACTTATATTTTCTGTGGTCATCACACTTTTCGTGAATGCTTTTTCCTGACTGCAATGATAGGCAAATCAAAATGTATATTGAGTAAAAAAAATCGTTACCAGTTTCTCTGAAATGAATTCAAATTTATTTAGATTATCCGTAACCAATCTGGGTATTTTTTTCTTCGACCGATAAATTGATTCATTCCTTTACGTAAGAGTTTACGTTTACGAGCCGACCATTAAGGCTTTAATCTGACAATATTAAATGAAATAAAAAATGACGCATCGTCTCTCGGTGAACAAATAATAATTTGTTCGTATCGGTGTTTTCCTCTGTATACAGACTCACGTACGAGAAATAAAATCTTCTCACTGACGTACACCAGAGGCGTAACATGAAATGTATTTTTGAAAAACTAGTGCTAGCAGATTTGGATAAATATAGAATAAATAGCTAAATAGAGAGCAATGCTACCATCAGAAAGATATCAATAATCCATGGCTTGGGAACTTATGTAACACAGTTGCTAATATCACTGATTACGGACAGCTGATCAAGGACAGTCTTATTCTGACATTTGAAGGGACAGAATGTATTTTGTCATTCACACCTATAGATATTTTGTTATGGTAACTTATTATTGTGTTTTTATTATCAAATGAAACATGAAAGTATGTCGGACTTGAGCCAAGAACGCTAACATTGATCTACTAAGCTGTTGAACGGATCTTGGTGGTTAATAATCGCTTATTCGTTTATGAAATTTGATTCGATGGCCAGTTTCTGCAAATTCGATAATACCCTAGGAGAAGTTATTTAAGTGACTGAGGATAACATTTTTACCAATACATGCAAGTTATTCACTCCGTAATGTTGAAAGTGAGTGTCAACCCAATGTTCTTGCTTTCTACAAACTGTACGCATGCATTTCGTAAAATTTTAATGCTTTGTTATCTCTGTCCTTCGCCTTGGCTTACTTTGATCGTCCATTCCTTTTCCTCGTAATATCGAAATGACACCCCATACACAACAATAAATTTAATGAACCCAGCACAAATTTAAAAGATATATTTTGCTAGTTGGGCATGCGCCCCACTTCTATGTGAGAATGGTGCTTAGCAACGCACAACATAATATTTGTTTTCGTTTCTCTAGAAACCCGACCGTGAGGCGTCACAATCTTTTGTCTATGGACTTTGTTTTGAGTCCATTGGTTAATCATGTGTGTCTCTCGATTTTGTGATTCATGTTACTGAGGTTTTCGAACAATGATAATACCATAGTTATATTGAAGAACAAAATAAAAGTTGTATGTAGTTACGCCACTGCCGCTATTCCCTGCGTCGCAAACGTTTCGTATTACCTACATTATTTATCTCATTACTGCACTGATTCATAATACTGGGAGACGTCAAAGCCAAAGCCGAACTTCTTTATGTAGAGTACACTTTCATGGAAGACGTACATAATGCGCGTTCTCAAACTGCGCTTCGTGACAACACAAAAGTCGTCAGTATCGGATCACATAAATGCCCCCATTCATTCAGAAGGGTTCCATGACAGAACGGCGCAGACGCACTGTGATAAAAACAACACATGATATAACATCACATGGCTTAACATCACATGACAGAACATCGCAATGACAATGCATTAAATGACAAAGTATTACAATGACAAAACATCACATGACAAAACATCGCAATGACAATGCATTAAATGACAAAGTATTACAATGACAAAACATCACAATGAAAAAACATGACAAGATAAAACGGTTGGTATAGCCGATAATTGAAATATTTCTTGACTTATTTGCTGGTACATTCCTTGACTTAACGTTGGTATGAGGCTGACCACCCATACTGTAAAAAATGCTTCACTGTGCCAATATTTTTAGTATAAATTAAAGATCGAAATCCCATGTAGCTTCAGAAATATCTCATCTGTCAAATGTACCGTGAAAATTTAACTCTGAACCGAAAGTGAACAAATAAATAAACCGCAGTTTTTATTAAATAGAACCCGCGTAAAACATAACTATATCTTTGCAACTTAGAGTATAGATGCCCAGGGCAACGGTCATTTCCTGACAAAATGTGAAAATAAACGAGATTTTGACGAGTATAGAGACGTCTATGAAAGCTGAGGTTTCTCCGGACAGCACGTCACCGCTTACTCGTATTGTTATTAATTTGGTTCCTCGAAGTGAATATTTCACAAGATTAGGGCGTTGACGTGGCAGGCATCGTGAGGGTCCTCCACAATGGACGCCATTACTGGTCCGGCTACCATCAATGGAAGCGTCTGAGCGTGAACACCGATTAGGAAATCAACTATTGCGTAATGCATCCACTTTTGTATAGATTTTTTTTTTAAATTAAATTTGTGAAGAGGAATACAATTCACCAACCTATTTCGACTGGCCAGATATTTGTGTCGCAGTGCTTGATTGTCTTATCTACCATTTGATTCCAAGAATACCTTTCAATGAAATTGTCTTAAGAATTACATTCTACACAATTTGAGCTAAGAAAAAAACGCAAAACACGATAATGTATGAGCTATTTATGAGAAATAAAAAAAAAAAACATTTTTCGTAAGACACATTGGTCCAGTACCTATACATACAAAAATTTCTAATGTGAAATTACTGCTGATGGACATAAGAAAAACAAGCACTAAAAGGGCGAGATATTAACATTATCAATTAATAATTGATTATTTTATACTTCAATGAATTATCCCTCTAATTTTAATATTAACAATTAGAAATCTCTTGACTTATAGGTTGGGATGAGGCTGAAGAGTGAAGACCCATGCTGTTAAAATAGTGTTCACTTTGACAATGTCAGCCCTGTTTCAGGGAAGGTTGGCAAAAGCTACAGGGGTTATGTTCATTTGAGGTTTGGTTTTTAATTTGTAAGCACACATGCAGCATATCAGATAACTCGTCTACAGACGCACCGCACCGGTCACGGACAATTTGATCACACGACAGTTCATCCACACGACTTTTCGGTCAACGACAGTTCAGCACAAGTGTCATAAACCTCTACATTCTACGAAATATAAAGAGTCTTCCGCACAGGATTCCAAAAAAAAAATCCGAAATAATTCTAAAATAAATTTATACGCGTAGTGGTTGTTTATTTTTTATTATAGCGAGTCGTCCTCTCATTTAGTTTATTACATTTCTCAGACGAGTTGTATTAACTAGATGATCTTATTTATCCACTCCGTGATCTGGATAAGAGAGGCTGTCTATTCCAGTTGTGGCCGTGCCGCTCTTGCCACTCGCACCCCTGTTCTGTTCGGTATTAATGGGCAATGGTAGTACACCAAGAACGTGTTTCACGCCCTTAGAAATACCCGGGACAGAACCGCATCTAATAACATAATTATAAATATTTCATTACTTGTGTTCGTCGATTAATAGGTGACACTGGCAATTTTTGCACAAATATCTGATAAATTTATACAAACTTCTCATAAACACATTCCTCATTTCTCAATTTCATTCATCACTGTGATATTCAGTGTTTTTTTTAAATCTTATCTCATTTAAGTCTAAGTTGCAAAGATATGTATCATTTGAGATTCATATTAAATGCATTCCCACAAACAGACACGTAAAAGTTCGCGCTTACACATGCCGCATGTGGACCTACAATATAAAAACCCAATCTCAAATGAACATAAGCCCTGGCACTCTTGCCGACCTTCCCTGAAACAGGGGTGACATGGCAAAGTGAACCATTTTTTCAGTCAGCCTTATACCAACTTTTAAGTCAAAGAATCAACCATTTAATTGATATGAATATATTGAGACGATTTTATTTTATTTTACGATTTATGGGTCCAATTTAAAAAAAACTTCGGTTAATTTATATCACACTATTTATTTTAAGATTCCGTTCGCATTTGGTTCGATTACGGCTCTGATACTAGTCTGCGATACAGACTGCTTTAGCCCTTTATATAGTATGACATAAGGACGGTTCTCGAAACATTGGGAACTAGAATATTTTAGCAAAGACTAGTATAATTATCCAAACATCTACATCTAGATGTACCAATTCCGAAACGAAGATTGCAACATCATTTTTTTTACTTGCCGTGCCCGCCCAATAGCTCGCAAAAAGAAAGAACAAGAGGAGATATCAGGCCGGAGAGTTTCTCGGATCTTGGCAGAGCAGTGGTGAGTCCAAATTTTGCCCTACCATCTGCTTAAAGTTTCCTCGCAGGCCTGGTACTCTCTCACCTAGGGATTACAAATTACGAGGTTGAACTCCCTAAGGAGAAACAAAAATTTACAGTCCACTTTTTTCATCCCATCCACATTCGCCCAACCATTTAATGGTGAGTGCGTCACACTTACACAAGAAAAAAACACGCAGACACACTATCACACATTCGTAACAGTGTAATCTTATTTTCTGAATAGAATATTATGTAGCATTGTTGAGTCCGCTCCTGCATTGAAAGCACAGTGTTGGTATTTGCTTCATGCCGCACTAGGAAACCATTTCGCTAATTAAAGCGAGCAAATATGGTCATGCTGGCGAAGCGTGCTCGCACGGAGGACCATGGTCTCTTCGGACCGTCATTAAACACCAAGGACCATGGTCTAATGGTCAACATTGTGCTATTTCAAAAGCACACTTAGCGCAGGTTTGTAAGCGAACGGGAATATATTTAATTTTTATTTTTTATGGTTTGTGTATTAACACTGTGAAAATTCATATTGATTGATTTTTAAATTTTAGATTTTTTTTATATGTAGATACGTATACATATTTCAAGAGTCTATGTCACTCCATTGATCTTTATTTCTACAATCTGTGTACGCACACAAACAATAATCGCGTCAATAACGTTTCTCGTTTTGTTATCTGTTTCTGTTGTATCTGATATTCGTACGTATACGCTCAAGCTATCATCATATCCGTCTAGTATGTATGTGTCAGAAGGACCCACAGCACACGGACTTTCAAACAAAACTTTACAAAACGCGAAAGGACTCCCCGTCAAGTGAAGGGAAACGGCACGATAAAACATTTTTCATATTTTAAAAATCACAACTTTTAAGAACTTAACTTTTTTTTCAAAAAGGTTCACTTCGCCAACGACAATTATGTGCATTTGAGATTTGACGTTTTTATATTGCAAGTACCTACACATATAGCATGCGTAGTGAACTTACACGTGCCTGCTAGTGGCGCTACGCTACGCTACTAGGCTACACATATAGTGTAACCCTTGGCGTGTTTTCCCCGAAAGGGGTCGCATGTAGCTAATGGAAATATATTTATTCAGTGTATTTTTACAGGTAAGACTTTTATTAAAAACAATAATTAAATTAACAAATGGAACGTCCAGACTTTACCATGCCTAGGTAATACATATCTGCGCGAGTAGGTGTATTTAATTTGAGACAGCAAAAATATTTGATTCAGGTTTCGTGTGTGGTGAAGCGTTGATGTATTTTAGACAATTAAAACCCTACCCAGCTACACATTCTTAGTACAACTTCTTGCCGCGTTTTTTCCGAAGGGGTCGCAGTAGTGAGTGAAACCTATTTATTTTTACATGTAAGGAGGCCGGCCTTATGCCAACCACTGCAGTTGAAGTGGGGGTTTCCCAGCTCCCGAGGGGGCCGGTATCTACCTCTTGTGATGGCTGCTCGTAAAAATTGTCAGTATTTTATTTTGGGTTTGAAATACACCCCGAAACAGAAAATCACTTCTGACACCCTTTGTGGGATTCGACCCCGAGCTCGCGGCATGGAATGCAAGCACTCTAACAACTGAGCTATCGGCCGGACTATTCATGGACCGGATCGGACTGGCCATGCATTCAATATGAATCTTAAATGTTAATAAATCTTTGCAACTTAGATTGTACGGATAGCTTAAGTATCATCATTCAAAATAGACATAAAATAGACATTAACCCCCGTATTCACGATCAAAACTGATTTAAGTGCCTTACTCAAGCGCTACACTTACTCAAGGGTCGACATTCTGGAGCGTTTTGTTTCACAAAGAACACTCAAGCAGTAATCAGCGTAGTGCCCAACCCCCAGGAGACGTATTGGTTTGTCATTGGCTCTCGAAAAAACCCAGCTCTGTAATTGGTCAGTACCTTCCGACCGATATTCGGCGTACTTCACTCTTATCATTGCCGCCTCTTTCAAATTTCAATGTCATATCAACTTTGCATAAAACTTCACAACAAATAAGTACGTATAACGCAATTACTACTTTAAGTAAACCGTAAGTACGAATTTGTTTGTTTACAATTTCTATTAGTTTTTAAAAATACATTTATGTAATATCCAATGTAAAGTGTTTTGATCGATTTCAGCGCCAAAAATATGTTGTTTTCTCCAGCGGAAAAGGAGCTGCTGGTGGCTCTGATTAAAGAAAAACCTGTAATAGAAGATAAAATAACAGATCGAAGAAATCGTTGGCTTTGCAACCCTCAATGAGCAACGGCAAAACTGTATACAGAACGACGCATTTTTTCAATCAAAAACGTCTTCTAAATTTTTCCTCTTCGTAATACGTAAATGGGTCTTTACAGTCTCTGATATATTTTCTTGGGACACTATTTTTGAACAAAACAATGTTATTATTCTCGTTGAAGTCAACTGTATCGAAAGAATTCATTATTTTATGTAAATAATTCACAACCAAACAAAAAATGTGCTGATGAAATGCGGCGGAATATTTTGACAGTTCATCTGTCATTGCAGTATGGTCCTAGACCATACCGGAGAACAAACCCAATTCTGATGGTCAAGCAATGTAAATGAACTCGTCAAAACAATGTTAATACACTTGTAAAAATCATGTTTATAGTAAGAATTCATTTTTTCATGTAAATTCACAATCAAACAAAAAATGTGATAACAATGAAATATGACGGAATATTTTGACAGCGCTTAAGCGTTGGTTAATATACGTGTCGACCTTACTTACCTGAGTGCTAGTTTTTGGAGCGCTTAAGCGCTAATTTTACCTTAAGTATTGTTCTTGAAATGAATTTCCCCAATCTAAGCGCTGGTTTGCCCTTAAGGAAGTGCCAGTTTTGATCGTGAATACGGGGGTAAGATATTGAATGTTGAGGAATGGTATGCTGGAGGCGTTAAATAGGTGATCGTGACTGAGTGGACGACTTAAATGCCTCGCATATCCTCACGAATGTCAAAATGTTAATGTGTTGGAGTGTCACGCCTTAACGGTAGCTCCTGTATAACTCGGAGCCCAATCACGACCCTAAGTCGTTTCCTTCAATCTAGGGTATCTATGTCAGAAAAGACCTGAACGGAGTAGATCTCCGAAGAAGTTACACACAGTAAAAACTTCAGCAAGAAGAAAGCAAAAAGAAGAAGGAAAGTAAGGACCACGATCAAAGCACGGAAGAGCAATACCAAGCATCTGAATCCGGCCGTGAAAGTCTAAAAATATTTAAATCAGGTGTTTTGTCAAATACTGAGTAGATATGTACGATACTACTCGCTGAGTTAAAAAATCGTTTGCCTTTACTAAAGACTGATTAACGAAAGTCGACCTGACTTTTAAAAACCTGGGTCTCGCTTAAGAACTGGCGTTTTTTATAGCGCAACTTAGCTTGTTGAGGGCTCTTGAGGTGTTATTCACAAAAAAATGAGCTCACCAAATAAATAATCACAATATTTATTTTATTAATCTCATCTCATTTTCCCTTATTTTTCCCTTTCAACACTAGCCTTCTCTTTGTAGAATTTTTCTTTTCATTCATCGTCCATTCTCTCTAGATGCCCAAACTATCTCATTGTTCTCTTGTGTACTTTCACCCCACCAAATGAAAGAAACAAAGAATTTTCTCTTTGTTTCAAGATATACATGTACTTTTAAATGGCAGATTCAGTTTGATATATTGGCGAGGAACTGAAAACATTGAATTGCTTTGTCGTGTCAGGGGCCCTCTAAACGGAGAGCCGTGGTGTAACGGTGACAAGTTAGAACGGCACAGTGACAAAACGACGCATGATAGAACGACACAGTGACAAAACGACACATGACAGAACGATACACGAAAAAACATCACATAACAAAACATCATATGACAAAACAATACAGAAAATACATCACTATGACAAAACATTACATACCTAACACAGAACATACCATAAAAAGCACTTGTAACAAAACCATCACATGACAAAACATCGCAACGACAGTACATCACATGACAAACATCACATGATAAACATCACTATGACAAAATAACATATTGAAAAAACATCACATACCTAAAACAGAACGTGCCATGAATGGCACTTGAAAAAACATCACAAGACAAAACATCACAATGCCAGTACATCACATGACAAAGCATTACTATGACAAAACAACAAATGGACAAAACATAACATACCTTTAAACAGAACGTACCATAAATGGCACATGAAAAAACATCATATGACAAAATATCCCACACAGCACAGTTGTCATGTGATGTTTTATCATAGTGATGTTTTGTCATGTGTTGATCTGTCATGTGTCGTTTGGTCACTGTGTCGTTCTATCGTGGAACCAATGTAACAATGCCCAGTGCCGGGCTGAAGCGTTGCAGGGAATAATGGAAGCGAAGTGGCCTTCAAGGCGCAGAATCACGACAAGCGGGGGCCCTGGTGTATGCACTGTAATATGCATTGCTATTTTTAGCATCACAAGACAAGCGGAATAAGAAATGATGTATATTTTTAGAAAATTCAAATCGATACCATTGTTTGGTTGCAGCTCATTGTTGGCTTTTGTAATAATATTATTTGAGATGACTTATTTTGTAAGTGCTGTTTTTCTGTGAATCACACCTCAAGAGCCATCTGCGGGCTAGGTCCTTACTGTAGAAAACGACAATTCTCAAGAGAGAACCAGGTGCTGTAAGGCTGGGTGGACCTTTGGTGACCGGTCTTTGGTAAAGGTTTATAATTTTTTTGACCCAGCGAAGAGCATATTGAAAAATATAGATGGTATGTTTTTTGTGCCCCAGCGGGTATCGAGCCCACGACCTTTCATTTACGAGTCCAAAGTTAACCAATAGAGAGTGAAGGGTTTCCAAATGTAATTTTGGTTAATATGCAGACACATATATTACACACAATATGCAATATAATTTATTTCAGATTCGGTCCGCATTCAGAGTCAACCTTACACCTACACAATGCAACCGTCGTTCAACTTCTCTGGCTGCAGAGAGATTGGACGCTTAATTTATAGCAAGAACAGGGATTATTCTCGAATCATTAAGAATTGACACATGCGAGACTTTACTAGAACACTCGAGCAATCTCCACCAAAACAAATATCATATATAAATTACATAAGTACCTTACATCTTTTTATTTCTAGAGAGACTGAACACAGACACTAAGGGCCTGTTGCACCAACTTCCAATCAATATTTGATTGACTTATCAAATTTGATTCCTTAATTCTGGTAAGGACCTCGGTTAAATATTTCTCGGCAGCGGATAATAATATGATGGAATTTGAACAAAAAAGATGATGAACATCAGCTGATTTACGTACATATATGCAATCAAATTTTTTATTTGTTGGGAGAAATCACACTTAATTTTGATTATTGTCTGATTGGAGTTTGGTCAGACCCTAACACAGACAAACGAAAAACACACAATTACATATTCGTTATAATATTTTTAAACACAACATGTTAGACTTGGCCAAGAAGTCAAAGACAAAAATAAAATGAGTTTTTTTCCTTACCGTTAGTGACAGCCAGAAGTCTCGCGTACGGAGTCGCTGGGGCCCTATTGTCGTAGTAGCCCTCGTACACTGAGAGGCCCTGGGCCCCCGTAGCCTGCCACGCGCCTGCCTGTAACACAAGTAAGCGCGGCATTACAGCACTGGTCACTCACTCGTATGGGGCATCCATCAATGAAGACGTGGAGGCCGAGGAGGGACAGCAAGTGTATGAATAAAATACCGCCAGGGAGGGTTCAGTGATTTTGGAGCCCGCGTTTGCATTAAACTACTCGTCCCCCAGTGCATTTTAGAAATTTAAAAAAATGCGTTAAATACCACGCAGGTAAATGATAGTTAGTGGAATGAGGTTGTGAGCTACATTAACAAGTACATCGTACAAACTAAATTTCTCACTAGAGGCACTGTTTTAATTCTTATGCATTTTTTGATAAGACGATATTGTTAAGTAAACGTACATACTGTTATAGACTTTAAGTATAACACAAAGTTATTTGTGGACAATGGTTATCTTAACTTATCAACCATTTGATTTAAAGATGACCTTTCAATAAAATTGTCTTTTAAGAATCACATTCTACACAATCTGAGCTAAGAAAAAAACGTAAAACACGAAAACGTGAGAGTTGTTTGAAATATTTTTCAATAAATTACCAGTTTTCTTCAGACACATTGGTCCAGTACGCATACAAACATTGCTCATGTAAAACTACCTCTGATGGACATAAGACAAACAAGTACTGAAGGATAAACTATCTATAAGAGTTAAATTTTTATCACCAAGAAGAAAGATTTACCATTTTCCACAAAAAAACTTTGCCTTGTACTCTAAGTGTAAAACAGTATGTACTACGCTTACTTAACAATATCGTCTTATAAAAAAATCATAAAAAAATAAAGCAGTGCCTCTAGTAAGCTATTTTGTATGTACGATGGTGTACATGTTTATGCAGCTCACACCTATCATGTACCTTCGTGGTATTAAGCGCATTATGGTAATCTCCAAAATCCAACTCGCAGTGCTTTACACAATTTCGATTGAGTTTTATGTCATTAGGTAGGTCCTACTGTTGAAACTAACAGCATATGTTTTGATTTCGTATTAAATAAATGCCCACGAACAGACACTAGTAAGCTCGCGCATACATATGCTGTAAGTGTACTTAAAAAATAAAAAAACAATCCTCAAATGAACATGAGCCATGCAACCTTTACCGACTTTCCCTAAAACTGGGGTACCATTGTCAAAGTGAACCCCTTTTTTACAGCATGGGTGGTCAGCCTCACACCAACCTATAAGTCAAGGGATATGATAGGATAGATAGTATGCATTGGAAATAATCAAGTGCCAGAAGGACAGATGAAAATGTGAGAAATGTTTGCGATAGGTTATTTGCGTGCGTTTACAGTTTGAATAAAATAAAAACACCGGAACGGTAGATTCTCGACAGTGCAAGTTAAAAATGTGTACTTACGTACATATCTGTACACAATCTTTTCTTGCTCCACCACCAAATGCGCTGCTGACATAAAAAAAAAGTTTAATGCCTTAGCCACAATTTTAAAATCCAAAACCTTACACCCTACCTGGAATATCCTTTCTCGAGCTACATTTGTATCACCAAGGAGCAGGATTTCCATTCTGCACTAATAACGTTGTCCTGTATCCCTGGTACAAAACTGTACGCTTAACTTCAATCCTAACATTTTACTTAAAAATACAAGAGAAGTAAGACAGCACGTCTAGTGAGCATCTTAGTTTCCATACATTTTTGATAAAACGCTATGGTTGAGTTGGGTGTTGGTAGCAAGTCAATTATACGGAAGGACGTCTGTCAGGAGTCGAGAGATTCTTGAGGAATTTATAAGGTCTGTCTGCAGAATGTTCTGTTGATCTAATTGGCTGGAGACTTGGGAGTCTGTGATGGATGGGGTACGCCACTGTTTAATGAATTATTTGAATTTAATCATGTTGATACATAAACATTTATTTTATGGGTTGATTGTTATGATGGACGACTTCCCTGTGAAATGTATAAAAATGATCGTGTACTTATGTTGAGAGCGTTATTTAAAATGAAAAAAAAAATTAAAACAGTTTCAGCAGAATCGTCTTCATCACTTTTCACCTTTACGCTGAAAAAGCCCATCGTAGACATTGGCGAAACGAAAGGAAGCTTAAGCTCCTATAGACCACGGCAACAGATCCCAGAAAGCAACTGTCCAGCAGCAAAAAACCCGGGCGCGTAAGCTTAAAACTCATTTTATTACAATAATTGGTTTATTCTTTGACTTAATGATTGGAATGAGGCTGATCACCCATACTCTAAAAAATGGTTCACTTTCCCAATGTTACCTCTGTTTCAGGATAAGCCCGCAAAAGTTGCACTGTTCATGATTATTTGAGGTTTGAATTTTCATTTGTAAATACACATGCAGCATTTGCAAGCGCTAACTTGCACACGAAGCTGTTTGTGTACATGCTTTTAATATGAATTTTAAATGTTAGTAAAATATAATTTAAATGCTTATCAGTTTATCAAAGAGCCAGCAAAGATTCTTCTAGTCTCACAGCAACTGGATCTTACGTGAGAAATCGACGCATTTTGACATCCGAAGCTGCTAAGATTCTCATTGCGTCCTTTGTTGTGTCGAGACTGGATTATTGCAATGGTCTGTTCTGGGGTCTTCCAAGGTTTCAGCAGTCTAGACTGCAGTCCGTCTTTAATGCTGCAGCCAAATTACTTTTAGGAGGACGAAAAACTGACCATGTCTCTCCTCTGTTGCGGCGCCTTCATTGGCTGCGAGTCCCAGAGAGGATTGAGTACAAAATATGTGTTTCTGTTTTTAATGCCCTCAGAGGAGTTGCCCCATCGTACTTGTGTGAATTGTGCAGAGTCGACCAGATAGGTGGAAAACGATGCACTCTTCGTTCTGCACAGAGTGACGCCGTAAACAGGCTTCAACTGCCTCTTCGACGGAACAGAACTGGTTTCGGAGACAGGGCTTTTAGTTCGGCTGGTCCATCCTGCTGGAATAGTCTACCTCTGGAGTTGAGAACAGAGACCAGTGTTGGCAGTTTCAGGAAGTTGCTTAAGACACATTTGTTTAACAGAAGCTTCAACACATAAAAGCGCCCTTGGGGTGGCTAGTGCCACTAAACGGCGCTGTATACAAATTGTCCAATTATTATTATTATTATTATTATTATTATGTTTGTAAAAGTAATTCTTTTTGCAAGAATGTTTTTTTACTCAATATGTAATTGTCGAAGCACGTTATCGAACAGATATTATCGCACAAACAAGCAAATATATTCCACACAACCTCGCCCCCAAATTAAAACACCAATATGTTTTATCGTGTCAGGACAAAATGTGCACTGACATAATGTTCACGCGACAAAATGCCCACGCGACATAATGTCCACGCGACAAAATGTCCACGCGACATAATGTTTACGGCACAAAATGTCCAAAGATATAATGCCCACCAACATTACGTTAAATGTTCACAAACATAATTCACACATAATTTTTTCGACGAACATTTTGTCACGCGGAAATTTTGTCGGTGGACATTCATCGAGTGCACATGTTGTCGGGTAGACATTTTTTGTTTGACATTGTATCGTTGGACATTTTGTCGTTGGACATTTTCTCGCGTGGACATTTTCTCGCGTGGACATTTTGTGGCTTGCACATATTGTCGCTTGCATTTATGTCGGGGTATATTTTGTCGTAGAACATTTTGTCGGCGAACATTTTGTCGCGTGGATATTTTGTTGGTTGAACATTTTGTGTGTAAATTATGTCGGTGGACATTTCGTCGAGTGGAAATTTTGTTTGGTGGAAATTTTGAGCGTGAAAATTGTGTCGTTGGACATTTTTTTCGGTGGACATTTTGTCGCTTGCATATACTGTCGCGTGGAAATTATGTCGGTGGGTATTTTGTTTTTAGATATTTTGTCGCGGGACATTTTGTCGTGTGGATATTTTGTTGGTTGAACATTTTGTGTGTTAACATTATGTCGCTGGACATTTTGTCGAGTGGACATGTTGTCGGGGGGAAATTTTGAGTGTGAACATTGTGCCGTTGGATATTTTGTGTGTGGACATTGTGTCGTTGGACATTGTGTCGTTGGACATTTTGTCGGTGGACATTTTATCGCTGGCATATTTTGTCGCATAGAAACTATGTCAGTGGATATTTTGTTTTTAGATATTTTGTCGGGGGACATTTTGTTGGGTGGACATTTTGAGTGTGGACTTTGTGTCTTTGGACATTTTGTCGGATGGGCATTTCGGTTGTGTGAACATTTTGTCGTTGGACATTCTGTCTTTGGACTTATTATTGTGGAACCATGTGTTATTAACCACACTCGATACGTTATGTTTTTTATGCACAGTAATTAAAGTGATCTCCTCGATGCCTTTCGTAAACAGCAAAGCAGATGTACACACGAGATATAAGACTGGCAATTAAAGATATCGATTGTGAGCTCGGTACAGAATGTTACAGGTAGGTCCAGTGATTTATTCGTCTCAATAACGAGCGTCTTGTTATAATAAACTATACTAAAAAAACACCCCACAAAGCTACACATGAAGTGTAACTTTTTATCGCGTTTTTCCTTAAGGGGTCGCATGCGATGAATGAGACCTATTAAATTTTACAGGTAAGGTGGCCAGCTTTACGCTAAGTTTAAGTGGGGGTTTTCCAAATCCCAAGGTGGCTGGTTCTCATTTCTTGTGAAGGCTGAGTAAACTTTGCTGATATTTTATTTTAGGTTTGAAAAAATCATATACGTTTAAAACAAAGACCGGTCACAAAAGCCTCAGCCTCACAGCAACTGGGTCTTGCTTAAGAATCGGTGCTTTGTAGCGAAGACCAAGATCGTAAAAAGTCCGGTCGATAGCTCAAATGGTAGAATGCTGGCATTCCATGACAAAACCAATATTTGGAATCCTACCAAGGGTGTAAAATGATTTTCTGCTTCGGTGCTTATTTCAAACCCTGAATAAAAATATTGGTAAGGCTTACTCAGCGTTCACAAGAAATGAGTATCAGCTGGGAGCCCCCCCTTCAACTGAAGTGGTTGCTGTGAGGCCGGCCCCCTCACCCGTAAAATTTAAAGGTCCCGAATCACCACATGCGACCCCCCGTGGATAACGCAGACAAGAGTCACACTATATGTGCAGTTTAGTTGTGTTTTTTTTTAATAAAACCGAAACGGAAAATAATTTCTGGTACCCTCGGTGGGTATTGAACCCGAGCTCTCGGCATTGAATGCAACCATTCTATCAATCGACCGACCTTACGTTTATATAAATCACGAGGTCAATCAAAATATAATTTGAAATCACAAAAAAATAATAGATATAAAGTGGAAACACACAATTATATAATTTGTTATGTTATGAAAAAAAGTAATCAAAAGGCGTGTTATATCGTTAACAATAATAAAACAAATCGTTCGTGTCTATTCCATAGCAACGCAAAAAACACCGTGAACTTATTAAGAAAGCATGTGTGCGAGAAATAAAAATGTATTTGTGATGTTTTCGTGTGATTTGTGATGAACATGCGATCTCAGTGTCAGAAATAATTTTCGGTCTCGGTGTTTATTTCAAGCCCAAAGTAAAACAACGACAATGCTTACACAACCTTCACAAGAAATAAGTAGATACCAGCCTCCTCGGGATTCGGGAAACCACCACATCAACGGCAGTGGTTGGCATAAGGCCGACCTTCTTACATGTAAAAATAAATAGGTTCCACTCGCCACATGCGACCCCTTCGGAGTAAATGCGGTAAGATGTTGCACTAACAATGCGTAGGTTAGTAGGGTTTTATTAGTCTAAAATACATCAACGCTTCATCACACACGAAACCTGAATCAAATATTTGTGCGGTCTCAAATTAAATACACCTACTCGCGCAGATATGTATGTATTACCTAGGCATGGTACAGTCTGGACGTTCCATTTGTTAATGTAATTATTGTTTTAAATAACATTTTAAAGTTGCTTCAAGACAATCTGCCCAGGGCATTGAGGTCGGGAGGAATATTGAAGTATTACCGGTCTGTAGTCTAGTGATTAAGGCTACGGACTCGTACTCTTTAGATCGTGAGTTTCATTCTCGTCGGAGGACAAAAAAAAATGTTTTCAAATAGACTCTTCGCTGGGTTGAAAAATTGATATACTTTTAAAAAGCAGGCTGGTCACCAAAGGTCCATCCGGCCCCACATAAAATAGATCTTGCTAGAGAATTGGCGCATTGTAGCGACAACTAAGCTCGCAGAGGGCTCTTCTAAGACTTACGCTAATCACCCATAGGCCATACTGTATTGATTGGTACATTTTGCCAATGTCACCGCTGTTTCAGGAAACGGCTGCCAGCGTTGTACATTTGGTTTTTATGTGTGCCTATAATCTATAATCTTTAATCTAACTTGCAAAAATAAATTACCATTTCAGATTCATATTAAATGCATTCCGACAAGCAGTCACGTGTAAGTTCGCGCTTACAAATTCAGCATGCGAACTTATAAATTAAAGTCGATATCTCATATGAATATAAGCCCTGCAACTCTTTTCGATCTTCCCTCAAACGTAGGCGACATTGGCAAAGTGAGCGATTTTTTACAGTATGGGTGGTGAGCCTCAAACCAATCTATAAATCAAAACCCTCTAAGTGTAAACGCTAATTTACACTTGTCTGTTTGTGGGAATGCATTTATTTACAATTCTTAATGATGAATCATTTTTGCAACTTAGATTATAGATAGATATGTTTCGCGAACATTTACATGAATGCTATTTCATCAACAATAAATTTGCAGCTTACATTAAAGATCGATCTTTTAATATTTACATCAAATATTAATTAATTCCTTCTGTGGATCAAAATATTCATCATAAATCTATTCCATATTTGAAAATACAAATTAAAACTGTCCATCTATGGTTCGAGAATTAAATTCATTCCAAATTCAAAAACAAATTACATTTTTCTTTAGGTCGAAAAAGTTTGACGTAAAAAACGAGGCTAGTAAGCTGTATCCCGAGTATAAAAAATTGTGCAAATACTCAAGTATTGCGTAACCATAAAAAATATATGGAAGCTACAACATTGTCTCTAGTGAATAGGTACTTAAGTTTTTATGTTGTTTTAATGTTGGCGGCTAAGGCTCTACAATTTTGAATTCTCATTTTTTATAGATATTATGAAAATGTTCATTTTATTATTTTACTTTATGTTTTTGTTTTGTTTTATATCGTTTAATTTTATGAATTGTTTGTTTTCTTTGACTTATAAGTTGGTATGAGGTTGATCACAGATACTGTAAAAATGATTTACTTTGCCAATGTCATCTCTGTTTCAGGAAAGGTCGGCAAAAGTTGCAGGGTTAATGGTCATTTGAGGTTTGGATTGTAATTTGTAAGCACACATGCGGCATTTGTAATCGCGAATTTACACGTGTATGTTTGTAGGCATGCATTTTATATGAATTTTAAATGTTAATGTATCTTTGCAACTTAGATTATAGATTATCATGATATGCTAAATGGACTCGAGTTTGTACAAAAAAGTGCTACAAGTAACACTTTTTTGTCCTGTTTTTCACGGTTCAGTGTTCTTTGGTTTTTACGATTTTATTTCAGTAAAAACAAAAATTCAACGAAAATCTTCCTTTGCAAGATGCTGAGAGAACATTGGTCCCGCGACGTCATCGTCCATGTTTCAGAGGCGTCCGTAATGACTAAAATGGGGGTTGTTCTGTAATGTTGGCGGCTAGGACTAGGGTTTTTAAAATTGGAATTTTGTACTCTGTATTTGTTTTGACATATTATTATTTGTGTTTTAAAATAATGTAACTTGTTGTACATATTTGTTCCTTGACTTATAGGCTGGTATGTAGCTGACCACCCATGCTGTAGAAAATGGTTAACTTTGTCAATGTCATCCCTGTTTCAGGGAAGGTCAGTAAGAGCTGCAGGGTGTATGATCATTTGAGATTTGGGTTTATATGTTGTAGGTTCCCATGCGGCATATACCTACAAGCGCGACCTTATACGTGTTTGTTTGTGAAAATGCATATAATGTGAATCCCCGATGTTACATATCTTTGCAATTTAGATTAGATACTCCGGGCGACAGTTGTTACTTTTAGAAATAGAATTTATAAAAATAAGTATATACACATTTTTAGTCACGCTATGCCAAAAGCTTGTCTCACTACATGGTTTTCCTTTCACAAACGTGTCTATAGAAAATTAGAATACGTAAGCAATAAAACTGTCGGGAATTGGTGTAATTGAACACATAATAAACTTATTCAACAAATCTAATCATTTAAAATCTGCATACACATAAAAAATTCGCTGCCGATCAATAGATTTACCGTAGTTGGTGGTTCGTTTTGGTTTACTATACATAAGTAAAAAAAATGTATGGGAGGGCTTGTCTCTCCTATCACCCTAATGCACTCGTTCCTAGCTTGGGGATGATTTTGGCCTTTAGGAGGCTAAAAATTATGTCAGGGGGGATCGAGGGCAATGAAGCGATAGGGGGGTAATAGTTTCCTGAAACCTGTACTCGCCTTCTCCTCCCGTCGACGGTGTTTTTGAGATGAAATCGGACGAGATTTTTTTTTGGAAATCGCTTGCCTATACCCCCCCCCCCTGTCAACGGTCAGTTTTGGGACACAATATTTTTTGGAAAAGTAATTCTATCCCTCACCCATCGACGATACATTTAGACGCAAGGGGGCGATGGGCTTATCTATTTACGCATAAAAGGACGATGGTCTTATATATTTTCGCATTTAGGAGCGATAGGCTAATCTATTTACGTGTAAAAGGACGATGGGCTTATCGATTTTCGCATAAAAGAACGATGGGTTTATCTATTTACGTATAAAGGGGCGATGAGCTTATCCATTTACACATAAAAGGGCGATGGGCTTATCTATTTACGCATAAAGGGGCGATGGGCTTATATATTTACGCACAAAGGGGCGTTGGGCTGAAAAACGATTGGAAAACATTGCCCTAGTAGTGGGTTGAATCCGGGCTTGGCAATATAAAAATAGCACCCCAGAAAGTTTGTACCAACATAACTGAAAAGTTGAGGCGTATAGCGGATATAGGTTCATCGTTAACAAGACTGGGCTCCCAGTGATTCGGCGCTTTTTCATCATTCATAGATAAATAATCTTGTGTAACTGGCAGCGCAACCAATTCCCTCCAATAATAACCTTTCTGATCCGAACACAAAGGAATCTGATTTTTTATACAAACTGTTTTATTAACAGCCTATTTGAATGCACCGGCCAAAGTCGGATTACTTGTGTATATTTTTGATTGATATGAGTCGTTATGTAACACCTTTGGTGTAATCTCGCTTTAATGCTATTACGTCATACTTAATTTAAAAATAAATAAATTCAAGAACACATATTATGTATAGGAATCATCTAGTTAGAAAATTAATTCCTTGTAATGCAATACCGAATCATGATTTATTAAGTAATTTAAAACTTGTATATTCATTTTGTACACTTTTTTGAGTTTATTATCTATAATTACAGTTGCAAAATAAATTGATTTTTAAGGCTCATATTTAATGTACGCCAGCAAGCAGGCACATGTAAGTTCGGGTTTACACGTACTGCATGTGTACATGCAAAATAAACCAAACCTCGCATAAAAATAAACCTTTCCAACGCCTGCCGCTTTTCCCGAAACTGGAGTGATATTGGCAAAAGTGGACCAAGTTTTTAGAGCATGGGGGGTCAGCCTCATATCGACATATTAATCAAGCAACGTTATATTATTTAACTGAAAACTTCTTACTTTTGACTTATAACACCATTGATCTAGGCATATGTTATAGTCCAAAAAATACGGTATATCCATTACGAGTCTGAAGCGTTAATCATCAGACTACAAAAAACTAAATTACTTCATCGATTGTTTTGATGCTTTCATCATCGTCATCGCTTTCAAATCTTTGCCATCGGGCTCAATGATGACGCGAACCATAACACAGATTATCATTGCAAATTGTAAATCACATTCGCCCTGAGCTAGAATAATTGGCTCATCACGATGCCGGTTACAAGATCATCTGCTCCTTTGCCGAAGAGGCCGCCAATCTAAAATAATACAGATATTATATTGTAGATTATTTTCTAATTTCGACTGACCTAATAAAAATTATTGACAAAAAACTAATGACAAAGATTTAGAGTTGATTTAGTTTTACAGTTAGACGAACTGTTTGGATGCTCACAACATAATCTAAGTTGCAATAATACTGCGTACACCATGTTGAGTATTAGATATATCAAACGAATTAAGCTGCTCGTAGTGGTCTAAGGATAAAGTGTTTGAAACGAGCGCAAGTTTGAGCCCCGCCATATTATATTGGACCTGTTTCAAAAGATGTCACACATAACGCAACTATCTGTCTCTGTGTAATAATATATTTTTTTTTATAGTGATTGCCGTTTAGAACTTATTTATTTTTACAGGTAAGGGAGCCGGCCTTACGCCAACCACTTCAGTTGAAGTGGGGGATTCTCAGCTCCCGAAGGCGTTAGTACTCATTTCTTGGGAAGGCTAAGCAAGCCTTGCCGTTGTTTTATTTTGGGTTTGAAATAAGCCCCGAAACGGGGAATCATTTCTGATACCCTCGACGTCATTCGAACCCGAGCTCTCAACATTTAATGCAAGCATTCTATCAACTGAGCTATCGACCGGACGTGACTGTGAATCTATTTAAGGCCCTGTATTTTCAACGTTAGCATAGCTACTTTATACTGAATGAATAGGACGCACTTATGTCAATCGTGTGGGTAGTTTTTTTGTATAGGTTTAAAGTCACATAAATGCTAGAGTTGAAAATACCGGTCCTTATTTCAAACCCCAAAATAAAATACCTGGGACGTTCACTCAGCCTTCACAAAAAATGGAAAACCCCCACTCGAACTGCCCTACAACAACTGAAGTGGTTGGGGTAAGGCCGGTCTCTTTACCTGTAAAAATAAATAGGTTCCACTCGCCACATGCGAAACCCTTCGGGGATAACGCGGCAATGAGTTACACCGTATGTGTACCTTAGTTGCGTTTAATGCTGAACTGCAATATCCTGTTTTAGTATCTACTATATTGTGTGGATATATTACGTAGATAAACAAACTGTTGAAACAAAGAGAAGTAAATAAAAGTAACGTTTAAAATGTTAAACGATCGCGTGCGTTTCTGTCTTTTAAAGTCACCAACATGTTTGTTATCAGCACTAGTTGTGTGAACACTGAACGGTGTACATTGCGCATTAGATGCTATCGGCTGGCACTTTTGTTCTGCGGGCATTAGCACCAATGTTTATCCTTTATGGGCTGTTTTCACGGTTCCATGGTAGAGCGACCCAGTGACAAAACGACACGTGACATAACGACACATGACAGAACGACACATGGCGGAACGATACATTACATAATGAGTAATGACACATGGTAGAACGATACATGCCATAACGACATATGGCAGAACGGCACATGACAGAACGACATAAGACAAAACATCACATGACAAAACGTCACATATCTAAACAGAACATACCATAAACGGCACATGAAAAAACATCACTTCAAATAATAAAAAAAAAACATAATCGACGTAACAAAAAAGTGAGACATGAGAAAATTGAAGTCATGCATATATTTTTTGGTAAAGCTTATAAAAAAATTAACGCTACCGATTAATTATCATCATAAGATAAAAAAGAAACATATCGAAGCTAAATATATCGAAGAATAAAGAGCAAACCACGTTATCCTTACCGACGCGGTGTGTGGAAGCAAAATAAATGTGTCTGTTGTTTATGATGTTTTTTCATGTGCTGTGTAAAGTATGTTCTGTTTTAGGTATGTGATATTTTCTCGTGTGATGTTTTTTCATCGTGTTGTTTTGTCATTGTGATGTTTTGTCATGTGATGTACTGTAATGGTGATGTTCTGTCATGTGTTGTTCTGTCATGTGTCGTTCTGTCATACATAAATGATTTCGCCTGTTGAGATGGGTGTGAGGAGGCAGACACTCATATCTGCAGGCGATGGTGGGATCACTTTGGTTCAGCCAAATTATGGGATAATGCATACGTAAATTAGGTTTCCTAATTATTGAATGATTCTTGTCATTGTCGGTACTTTAGTTTAGATTCTTTGTCGTTCAGTCATGTGTCGTTTTGTCACTGTGCCGTTCTTACTTGTCACCGTTTTCACATTGCCATGTGGGACAAACTCACTAACTAACACGGAAAAACAAATAATAATACATGTGTCGGGTAACGTTATGAATAAAGTCAACACTTAAACATGTTTGAAGTAACTTTGACAAAATAAATATGAAAACGTGTTTTAGATAACGCTAGATATGCGGTGTTATTCACACACAGAAAATCCATAGCTCAACCGCCACATAACGTGAATTTTCCATACGTAATATTTATGATCTATGGATCAGCTACGGATTACACGTGCTGTGAATAACTCTGGTAGAAGTTAAGCCAAACCCAAATTTAAATCAACAAGTTTTATCACTTTTTCTGAAGAATCTGTGAAAAGGTAAGGACAATATGTTTCTAAGATTGAAGCTCAGTGATCTTTATATCATTGTTTGTGTTTTGTAAACCTTAAGCTTACTGTTAAAAGGAGTCCACTTTGTCAATGGGAAACGCGGCAAAACTTACTGGGTCTATGTTTATTTGAGGTCGGATTTTTATTTTGCAATTACCTACAGGTTCCTCAACTTATAGGTTGGTATGAGGCTGGCATGATAATGTAAAAAAATGTTTTACTTTGCCAATGTCACTCCTGTTTCAGGGAAGGTCGGCAAAAGTTGCAGGGCTTATGTTCATTTGAGATTGGGTTTTGATGTTGTAAGTCCACATGCGACATGTGTAAGCGCAAACTTATACGTGTGTGCTTATCAGAATGCATCTAATATAAATCATAAATGTAATATATCTATGCAGCTTAGATTATTATAGATTAAAGAAGTACACACGCAGCACGTTTACGCGTGAACTTACATTAATAGGCATTAGTTTAATATTAATATGAAACGTTAAAATATCTTTGCAACATAGATTTAAGATAGATTTTTCATTCATCTTTAAGTCTTTCTGTATCAAAGAATTTTCTCAATGACCACAAAAACTTTCTGAATCATTCGCACGTCGTAACACCTTCATTCTTTTTTCCATTCTTACTGCCTTCATTCTCCCATTCTTAAAGCCTCCAAACACCACATCAATCTTTTCTTTACCACCACAACGCCAGTTAATTAATCGTTTCGCAGTCTCCTTTATATCCCTGCAGCAATACATCCTCCATTATTCTTCCAGCCGCTCCATTAATAGCTTCTTTCACGCATCTTCGTTAGCATCAACTGTCACTTCTACCCCGCAAGAAGTATTGGCGACAAGTTACTTTATCGTCTTGAGGGCTCCGCACAGACCAGCGCCCGTGACAGGGTATTTTATTTAGTAGATAGCTCCACCGGGGCCACGACAAGATTTCCATAGACAGAATGCCCAACGACGCAATGTCCACGCGAGAAAATGTCCATCGTCAAAATGTCCACCAACAAAATATCTACCGACTTAATGCGACAAAATGCCCACCCGACAATGCTCACGCAAAAAAATGTCCATTGACATAAGGTCCACCAACAAAACTGCTTACCGACTTAATGCGACATAAGGTCCGCGAAAAAATGTCCATTGACGTAAGGTCTGACAAAATGTTTATTGACAAAATGTCCATCGACAAAATGTCCATCGACAAAATGTCCACCAACAAAATGACTACCGATTTGATGCGACAAAATGTCCACTCAAAAAAATGTTTACCGACCAAATGTACATCGACAAAATGTTAACGCGACAAAATGTCCATTAACACTCAACCGAAAAAATATCCACTGTCAAAAAATCTACTGTTGGTTTATCAGCATTAGTTTTTTTCATACTTTATTTCGGTGGACATTTTATCGCTAGACATTTTGTCGATGGACATTACGTCGATGGACATTTAGCCGGTGGACATTATGTCGGTGAAAATGTTGTCGCGTGGACATTTTGTCGGATGGACATTTTGTCAATGGACATTGTTTCGGTGGACATTCTGTCAATGGGCATTTTGTCGTGACACGAGCTCCACCGCCGGCTGACTTTGTGACCATTCTCCTGCCTGTGACAGAGATCGTCCTTTTTGCTGTCTGATATAACAAGAAGGCACTGAGAGGGCCCATCTCCTTTGAATGGGAAAACCGAACTGGATGTATAACGAGCCGAGAAAATGGTATATTCAATTTTATTTTGCTCATATGTATAAGTATACATAGCGTCATCTTAGTGCTTGTTATTCTTATCTCCAAGAGAGGTAATTTCACGTGAGCAATGTTTGTTTGTACACTAGATCAATGTGTCTGTATTAGAAAACACTCTCACATTATCGTGTTTTACGTTTTATTCTTAGCTCAGATTGTGTAGAATGTTAAGACAATTTCCTTTAAAGGTCATCTTTGAATCAAATGGTAGATAAGCAAAACAATCACTGGGAAAACGAACTACGTAGCCTTTGCAGATTCTTCTTCTTCTTCTTTTGGTGCAAGTTCTATCGAAGATCGCCGATCATCATGGATATTTTCACCTTGGATGCTACGGCTCGAAATAGGAACTTGGTGCTTCTGCCGAACCATTGTCGCACGATATTGTTGGATAAGTTGAAATATTTTCAAGCAATCAGTGTGAAGCTTTTTTTTTAAATAGATTTTTCAAGAGGAATGTAATTTACCTACCATCGTCGACCAAAGTAGCAGGGCGGCAATTGTAAAGGCGTTTGTGGGCATGCATTTGATATTCATTTTAGATGTCAATATATCTTTATGGCGCCCTTGAGATGGGCTTGGACTATTAAATGGCGCCACAGGAAAGAAATCATCCATCATCATCTTTGCAACTTAGATAGTAGATGTGTAAGTTTTTCTTGGTTCTGGTCTGCCTTTACAGATCGCAGGATCTGTTTTGTCGCCCACACTGAAGACGTGTAGAGAGAAACGGCTAATGAGGTCGCGGCTTCATTGCATAGCGACCGGTCCGTAGTCTAGTGGTTAGCGCTACAGACTCGTAAATGGAAGGTCGTGGGTTCGGATCCCGGCAGAGCACAAAAAAATGCCATTTCCATATTAAAATATGCTCTTCACAGGGTTGAAACATTCATATACCTTTACCGAAGACGGATCTCTAAAGGTCTATCTATTCTTACAGAAACTGTGTCTGTTTGAGCATTGCCGCTTCCTAAAGCGACGACCAAGATCGCAGAGGGCTCTTGAAATGTGATTTACACAAAAACAGCGCTCATTCCGGATGTGTACAACACAAAAAGCTAATCTCAAATGAACATAAATCCTGCAAGTCTTGCCGACATTGGCAAAGTTAATCATTTTTTACAGCAAAGGTGGTCAGCTTCATACCAACCTTTATGTCAAGGAATACAAAAAATAAGTAATAGAATGAAAAAAACGGATTTTACTGACCGTGCAAAAGAGAAGAACGATTTTCTCTACGTTTCGTCAGAGTCATATTCGACGTCCTCAGGAGACGTGTGTCTTCTACAAAGAAGAACCACGAACTGTTGAATTATTGTTGTTAGATCGAGGCCGAAGGTTGTAGGTACTTTTCTTTTTTTAAGAAATCCTGTGCGGGAGACTCCCTAGATTCTAGAGACTCTAGGGGTCTACAACACTTGTTGTAGCGCCGCAGAGGTGTACGAACTTGGTTGTCGCTACAAAGCGCCAATACTTAAGCAAGACCCAGTTTCTGTAAGGCTGGATGGACCTTTGGTAGACCTTTTTTTTGCACGGTCAGTAAAATCCGTTTTTTTCATTCTATAAATGTCTTACGACCGTAATCATAATTTAAAATCTTTCATAAATAATAGAAAAAATAATTCAGGAATGACTAATCAATAGAGAATCGCAGAATAATAAATTAGTTGGCATAAATGTTTTTAAGAATACATGATTTTTTTCACAGTTGGATTTGTAATTAATGATTATTGTAGACAAATAAACACTAATGAATATTAATTGAAATCGGATGGACGTACTTTTTATAGAACCAACGAAAATGATGGATTGTTTCTATAAACATACAATCACATTAATTTTTATTCAATGTCTTACACAGAAATTAACGGTTATTTTTTGTAAAGATCTACTTGTAAGTTGCTAAGAAATATTAACATTTAATATTTATACTTAATGCTTCCGCAGGTGAATCATTGCAAAGAGCAGATTTTTCATGGTATTGTCAAAGTCAGGGGCGCCCTTTCGTAAATCCCGTTTGTTCCCTTTTTCAGGGGGTGCATTCAAAGGTCGAATGACGTCAGCGTTTTTCAAAATTAAATGCGTGACTTACACAGAAATTAACGGTTATTTTTTGTAGAGATCTACTTGTAAGTTGCTAAGAAATGTTAACATTTAATATTTACACTTAATGCGCACCCACAAGCAGACAAATGTTAATGAATGCTTACAAATATTCCATTTTTTTTAAATAGATTTGTTAAGAGGAATACAATTCACCAAGGTTTTTTTGTGTGGCCAGAAACAGTATTAAAATCATCAATCAATATTTTCTTTTTTAATGTGTTATTGATTGATTAAATAACCAATAACATCTGTTGAAACAGGGTCAAAGTTATCGTCGATAGGACACGACGGGATTCGAACTTGGGCTTGTTTGCACTGCATGAGTACACTTGCAAAAAATAAACCACACTTCACACAAACGTGAAGTCAATGTTTATAAAAGGGGTGACATTGATAAAAGTGAACTAATTTTCACAGTACATACCTGTTTGTCAGGCCTGTTATAAGGGCGGTTCCATCTCTATGGGGCCCCCAAAATAAAAATAAACTCAATATTAAAAAAGTCTTTTCGGTTGCGGAGGTCACAAATAACATTAATGATTCCTAAGAAAAAAATCAAAACAAAGCCTCTTTGGAGCTTGGTCAAAGATTTCCCAAAAGCTATGAATAAATTAGGAAAAAAAACAATAAAAAATATGCTGGAGTGATGTTTTCCGGTACCTGTTGCCGTGGTGTGTGAGAGCTGCAGCTTCCGGATGTTTCGCCCATTTCTACGATGGGCTTCTTCAGCGTGAAGTAAGATTTATTTATTTATTTATTTATTTATTTATTTATAAATTCACGACACTTAGTGCCTTTTACAAACCATACTAAAAATAGTGTTATAAATACAAGAGTAAGTAAAAAGTATAAAATGAAACAACAAATATATCAGAACTACAATTGAAAACTATCCGGGATAAAAAGTAACATAAAACAAAATAATGATTACATAAGTAGGTATTAATACTTTAAAAAAAAATATAGAGATGAGATAAAAAAACAAGAGAAAAGACAGTTTATGAATGTATAAATAGTAAGCAGAAATTAGAAGTAAGTAGCTGAATATAAAACCACAATTAAAAATAGATTGAAAAAAAATTATAAATACCTATATATGAAAGTAAAATGAAACAAATAAACACAATAACAAAAACTATATAAAAATAAGAATAAAAATCAAAGTTACTATTTAGAGAAAAAATATAAATCAAAAATCAAAAGAAATATACAAGCAACAGAAATAAAAACATTATTCATCCAAAAAGTACCTCAACAGACCAGCTCTATACCTATCAAAGTTATTGTTGGGTGGGTCAAAGTCTAGTGTACAGGTATTACCACTACGTTGAAGGCGATTTATGCAACTGTTATATTGTGCATTTGTATTGGAAGCTACAGGGCGATAAGGAATAATGTGTCGTGATCCTTGACGAGGGATTAAAAAATTTAACTCGCCCAGCAACGACGGACAGTCTATAAGTCCATTTTTTATTTTATAAAGGGTCAACAAGTCAATGATTTTGCGTCTTTCCAGTAAATTATTTAATTTAAGAAAAGAGTTCAAAAGGATGGGATCAAAATTAGAAATAGGAATTTTAAGCTTGTAATTTATAATTTTCAAGAATTTAATGTGAACTCTTTCAATACTATCTATATGAACCGTATAATGAGGAGACCAGACGGGTGAACAGTATTCCAGACAACTACGGACTAGTGACGTGTATAACAATTTTATTGTATTGGTATCACGAAAATCCTTAGCAATGCGGAACACAAAACCAAGCATTTTCAAACCTTTAGCACATACATTGGTTATATGTGGAATAAATGATAGTTTCTGGTCAAATATCACTCCCAAATCTGAGACTTCAGTCACTGTTCCTAGACTTAAGTTGTTAATAGAGTAAATAAAATGGATGGGGTTTTTTATTTTAAAAAAACTCATCACATGGCATTTCGATACATTGAGAAATAAGCGGTTAAAATTACACCAATCTGCCAGTCTATCCAGGTTACTTTGAAGACCTTGGCAATCCTCTACGCAATCCACAACATTAAAAATCTTCAAGTCGTCGGCAAATAAAAGGACTTGACATTCATAAAAGACATTAATGATGTCATTAATAAAAAGTAAAAACAGCAACGGGCCCAAATGAGAACCCTGCGGGACTCCGCTTGGTTGGGTAAATGGTTCTGATTCAGTCTCATCAATTTTAACAACTAGGTAACGATCCTTAAGATAACTACCCATCCAGGTCAAAAAACTGCCCGAGATTCCCATGGCTTGAAGCTTTATGAGCAAAATGTTGTGCGAAATTCTATCGATGATGATGAATATGATCTTAATGAGAACTGTGAACTCTTCAGTTCTCATCAAGATCTCTTCACAGTTCTCATTAAGATCATCTTCATCATCATTATACTTCACGATGAAGAAGCCCATCGTAGAAATGGGCGAAACGTCCGGAAGCTCCAGCTCCCACAGACCACGGCAACAGATACCGGAAAATATCACTCCATATCATCGGCCGGCCGTGTAAGCCTAAAACTCTTATTCAATCAAAAACATATTTATTTAAGGGCTACTTTCTAATTTTAAAAGGGTTGGTCCTTATAGAATAGATTATTCATTTGTGTATGATGTAAAATGTAGATATTTTTTACATTGTACAACTTTGTTTGCATATGAGGGCCCTATGTTTTTACCAGCACCAGGGCCCCCAGTATCCTAATCCTCGCCTACTAGTGTTCAGCATCATACCAACCTATAGTTCAAGGAATTTACTGAAAAACATATTGCTTCACATATTTTGTAATTGCAGTCTAGTTTCTTTGCTCCATAAAGTTGGATGCTTCTTGCATACTCGTAAAAGCGAGATAAAACTCTCTGTAGAAGGAAATATAATCTCACAACCATAAAAGTCGTCTTTACTATAATTGTTACGAAGATGAGTAGTTGTGTTTGTCTGTGTGCGTTAATAATAAAGTCTGTGAAGTCTCTAGAAGTGAGTAGAAGCTTAGGCAGGTAATAATAAATAGTAATACTCGTATAATTTGTGTTTGATTTGAATTGTTTGAGATTGCTTGAATCGAATATTCTGGCAAAATCTAGCAAGTAGCGATTCGCCACGTTTCGAGAATGATATTCAGTCTGAATTGCTTTATTGTGAATAAATTAATCGCTATTGTAATAATTTATAATGGTATGTTTGAGGGAAAGGTGGCAAGATTTGATCAAGGAAGCCTGACAAACAATTAAGATAATAATAATTGTAAAATTAGGATGTTTTATTCGGTGAGCGTATTTTTTGTGTGAATCGTACATTCGTACCTAAGAGCCCTCTGCAAGCTTGGTCGTCGCTATAGAAAACGCCAATACTCAAGCCATGCCCAGAAGCGCTATACTGCTAAATTCCTTACGACCTTATGGCCACGAGCTGGCGATTCGTGTCCAAAAATAAGGTGTACTGTGATTTTTTTATCTATCGAGTTCTTTCGCAAGCGCTAGCAATCTCCGGCTTGTATGGATATTGGATATCCAAAGTGAAAGGAATTTAGCAGAATAGCGCTTCAGGTGCCGAAACGCTGGATAGACCTTATATATGAATTTTTCAACACAGCGAAGAGCATACTTGAAAATATAAATGATAGTTTTTTTTTGCTTCGCCGGGATTCGGACCCACAACCTTCCATTTACGAGTCAGAAGCGTTACCATTAGACTACGGACCGGCTCAAATGGCAAAATTCAAAATCATAACAATCACAAATGGCGAAACATTTTTTTCTTGTATTTCCGTAAACGTAGACGCTTAGCGGAAATTGTGTCCGTAATGGCTCCCGCAGAGAATTTCTGATTGAATTTGGGGCTCTAAATTGAGAGGAGCGTTCCATCGTATTTTTTTTTTGCTTTATCTCTTCATGACCGTTTTATTTCGCCGGCCATGTCATGTTCTGCTGTGACTCATCACTTTGCTTGTAAATTGGATTAACATTTAACCCCGTCACGTTTGAGGTTTGAGTTGCCGGAGAGAAGTTGCGGGGAGTAAGAGATATAAAAAAAACTCGTACTGAGTTATTCACAACACATTTGATGCATAGCTGATCCATGGATCATCGTTGTTTGTACGGAAAATCCAAGTTAGCTGGCGGTTGAGCTATGGATTTTCTGTGTGTG
Organism: Agapetus fuscipes; assembly: GCA_951799405.1. NCBI lineage: Eukaryota > Metazoa > Arthropoda > Insecta > Trichoptera > Glossosomatidae > Agapetus > Agapetus fuscipes. The sequence goes on from OX637336.1 coordinate 9,054,581, forward strand.
AATAACATCGATAGCGTTTATTAAAATAAATATATTTTATTTTGACTCTTACACTATATTTTTTTTATGCGGATTCTCCATAAACATTTTGCACACCATGTCAAGAAGTTTTTAACGTCTTGATGGATAAGCATTTTTTTAAGGTAGGATACAAAAACAGCATCGTTTTCAGTATTTTTTTTGGGAGCTGGGAATTTCCCACTTCAAGTAAGGGGGTTGGCATTAGACTGGGCAACTTACCTGTGAAAATAAATAGGCTCCGCTCATTGATCTTAATTATATATATATAGATGGAGTATCTGAGCTGATTTCTGTACCAAAAAAGAGTGCGCTTGATATGGACGAGGTCTTGTTATAATCAGTTTCCAGGAAACCGCCATGTTTATGTCTGTTTTTGAAGTATGACTTTAATATCTTAGGTCTCATTTTATCATTGTTTACCTATTATTATTCCGTTTTCCGATACTTCTAGTTCGATGGGAAAAAAAGTAAGCCATCCTTGTCTATTATCATATTGATCGATGGTTTGACGTGCCATATGCGACACCTTCGGGAACAGTGTGGTAAGAAGTTGCACTATATGTAAAGATTGGTTGCAATTGTTGCGTTGCGAGTTGCGTTGCCTGCTGTGCATTGGTTGGTTTGGGCGTCTAGAAAGAGTGGGGAATGCACGACCTACAAAAATATTTTAAAGGTAAACGTGGAAGGGAAAGACCCAGGAAAGAAAAGATTAATCAAATAAGCATAAAATGCTGGAATCTGAAGAGTGAGAGAAAGAGAAGAACACGTGATGAATCGTCCCCACAGTGCTTGTTTGGCTTATCTGCCATCTAATTCAAAGATGATTTTTCAATAAGATTATTTTAAGAATCACGTTCTACACAATCTGAGCTAAGAAAAAAACGTACAACATGATAATGTTAGAGTTGTTTAAAATATTTTCAAAATCAATTTCCAATTTTCTTAAAACACATTGGTCCAGTATACATAAAAACATGGCTCATGAGAAATTACCTCTGATGGATACAAAACAAACAAGCACTAGGGGGACGGAACATTGAGGAGTTGAAAGAAGTGTGCAATGACAGAATAGAGTGTAATCACATCTACTGAGGTACTGGCCACTCCTAGTGAAATTGCTGCTGGATACAGTAACATCCTTTGATGTGCTCGTATATTCATCCTTGCAAAAACAGATCCTAAGTTCTACTGCGCCAGGTTATTTGCTGTTACCTCTCCATATAATGCATGTGTTTAAGAGTCCAGCCATCAGCAGTCGCTTTGCGTTGGGTCTCGCATGTCTCGGGACCTCCAGCAGACCCGCGGGCCTCAGTTTGTGATCCCTGATGCATTACCATGATTGCGCGCCTCTTATGTAAATACGTTTAGCCTGCTACGAGACAGACAACTTAATCGTATAATTACCAGGTATTTGGGTGGAGTCATGTAATCAGTTAAACACACACTTAAATATTTCTAAAGAGAAAAAGCTGTGCGTGTGGACGTACATTGTAAAATAATTTAAAGTCCCACGTTTCTCTTTCGGGGAATATATTTTAATAAGAAACAGAGAAGCTTGTATGGACTTTATAATTTGAAAACAGTGTACGTGATTAAACTATTTAAAGAGAAAACGATGTAAAAGAAAAATTGCAGTCAATCATTTTTTTCACACCTCAAGTGGCTTCTTTAAAAGCTTTATGGCAAAAATAAATATATCATATCGAAACCTTAAAGGTAAAACTGAATAATAAACACATTAAGCTAGGTTCACTTTGCCAATGTCACCCCTGTTTCAGGGAAGGTCGGTAGGAGTTGCAGGGTGTATCATTTTAGATTCGGGTTTTTATATTGTAGGACTACATGCGGCATGTTTAAGCGCGAACTTTAAACATGTCTGTTTTGTGAAAATGCGTATAATGTGAATCTCTAATGTTACTTATATTTTGCAACTTAGATTAGATTAGAGGCTAAAATGGGTTTCTCAGATAAATGCACTTTTTTCCTATTCTCTACGAGAGAAAACACCAAAGCAGTGTGAAAGTTCTGTAGTTTTTAATTTTTCATGAGCACTTAATAATTAGTTCACTTACTATAATAAAGTACTCCCAATAAAATGTTTTATCGACGATTTTTTTAAATCAGTGAATCAGCACTTATTCAGTTTTCAATATAATGACCCTGCAACTTTTGCCGACCTTTTCTGAAACAGAGGTGACATTCGCAAAGTGAATTTTTTTACAGTATGAGTGGTAAGCCTCATACAAACCTATTAGTAAAGTCAGGCCCGGATTAACCCCCCTAGGGGCCCTGGTGCGGGGAAGATCACGGGGGCCCCCCATACCCCCTCCCCTCCCTAAAATTTTCCACCCTACCCCCTCCCTCCCGTCCTGAAAAAATGATTTTAAGAAATTTAATTAATTAAGTAGTTTCAGGTTTTCCAATGTCTCTCAAAAACTATTGACATTATATAAAAATCTTCCTTATATGAAACTGCGCAATGCATAATTGTGTTATTAAAAAGAAAAAAATACTTCCGAAATATAGCACATACAAATAAAAACGAAAAAAAGTGAACAATAATGGTTTTCTTTTAAATATATTTTGGGGCCCCTAAAGGTTCCCTAAGAGAAACTTTTATTTCTCAACTATCCATGTCTTTGTCTGTACGAAACGTTGCTTTTTGAGTCAAAAATGGTCAAAACAATATAAATATATCAATTTTCAGTATTTTTTCAGTCTTTGGGGGCCCTGGTTCGGTCGTACCGCTCAAACCGCCCTTAATCCGGGCCTGAGTAAAGTTATATTTAGATTTTAAATATATACATTTTTGTAAACAATGCATGTAACAGAAATGCACAACGGTTTTTTTAATGTGCACGTCATGTTTCCTTAAAAAAGAAACTCATGGTGTGACTCGGTTTAAAAATGGGACAGATGGCTTATGGCGTCCCAAGGACATGATAAGAATATTAAATTAGTGGAAACTAACGTACAATATGTAGGTACACATTCAAATAAATACCACAGTGAAAGAAAGGAGTATTTTAAAATAAACATGTCTTGAATATATAAATTCTAAGCAACGGTGAAAAAGTTTTTTTCTATACATAGTGAAATACATGTGCAGAGGAGACATTTTTGCTGTTTCCACTCTCTCATACGAGTATGCAGTGCGCAAAATGGTAATGTGGTCCACGCGTGATTCGATATATGCAAAATTGTGTCATCACCCGGCCGGGTTGCTGTGGAAAAGGCATAAATATATTTTGTAATTGGTTGCCGAGGACGACAGTCCCATAAAAGACTGGCGTTTGCCCGCCGAGACAAAGTTCCAAATTAAAACATGTTTCGAACTTATTAATTGCTCACACACCGAAAATGGAGTCGGTGCAAATTCAATATACAAAAAAAATGTGACGGTCATACGGCCGGGTAGTTAGGGGCAATGCAAACCAAAATTTGTTTATTGTTTAAAGACACTAATTACATAGACCTGTGACGTTTGCGCACTTAAGTAAATTCAAATTTCAAATTTTGTATCGATTTTATTCCTGATCTAATGGACTAAGGTTAGTAATGGATAATGGACTCAAATGGCAAAAAAATGTTTTTTTGTCCTTCGGTGGGTGTACGTTACACCTCTATGAGACGTTGGTCCATAGCAACCAATAACAAAATAATTTGTTGGCCTTTACTTAGCGACCTGGCTATGTAACGTCACATTTTTTTCTAAAAATAATTTTACAATATTTTTGCTGTACCTTTTTGATATTCTTGGGTCTATCCGGGTCCTCATTTAGGCAGAAAATCGGGAATCTCCTGTCGATTTCAGCCTGGGCTTCCGGCGAATATGCCACGATGGTTTTCATAGCTGGCATCGGCATCTGTCTGACAGCCATGGACGTCGTGGTCTCTTCATTTGTCCAAGACTGCGCTGGACTCTGACCCGTGGACCTGGTCACCTCCACCCTGATGAAGACCATGACACTAAACGCCGACATGGTGGCGCACAAGATTAAAATGTGCTCCAAGCGGGCCATTCTCCTGCCGGCAGTCGGCCATTTACGATGATGACCGTTCAGTTCCATTTTTTATTTCAAAATTTAAACTTCATTTTTTAATATTTTTCACAGTTCCTTTACATCACTTTTTACAAAATTGTCAACCATTGTTCTAAATCAAATCATTTCACCATCAGTTTTTTTTGCTTTAAGTCTTATCCTTAAAAAATATAAAATAATTAGATTTCTAGTCCATATTTAATGTAAGGAAAAATAATAAAATCACATTATTATGTTTATTCAAAAAGTTTGGTAGGTATTTAAAAATACTGGCACATTCTGGGGAAACCAATTTTTCTTAACTATAAAACTATGGAAAAAATATTCCAATTTTAAATTTCAATATCCAAACGTCGAAATGTATGGAAATTATTTTTCAAAATTCGAACATCGCGATGCGCGCGCAGTTTACGAAGCCGTGCGCAGACAGCGTGCGCGTCCATACACAGCGCAGGTTTATCTGTCACTGAATAAAACGCGGTAAGAAAACGCAACACAACAGATCCGCTAACATTGCGATTAAACTCACCGAGATTCTATGGAAGAAAGTAAGAGAATAAACAGTTAACGTAATCTGTAATACTGCCATGTTTTCTTCCCGCTATTATCTAATGTTTTTTATTGTCAGTATGACATAATGATAATAAGATAATGACGCCATTTATTTAGCTTTATTTTATTGTATCTTTGCGTTTGCTTCGACAACGGTATCCACGATTTAATATTGTATTTTTTACAGCTGCTTTTATAATAAAACTACTTACAAAATAACAGTCCTTTACTTCATTTATTTTGTACAAAAAACAGGTTTTTTTTTTGTTGGTTACTTTTTCAAAAAGTAAAAAGGAATATTAGGAACTTCATGGACTTGGAACGAGTGTAGAAAGTTATATTTATCTCGATAAGGTAATGTTACTATATTTATGAGCAATTAATATTCAAAAATGCCTTTTTCATATTAACCCGGCCGCGTGACGTCATAATATTTTTTTACCATGGATTTTGTGTGGACTTCATTGTTCACTTGCCCTTCTCAAAGCTTCATTATGATTTGCTACTCGCAAAAAATAATCAAAAACAGGGTGCATGAATTTCAAATTCTTTTCTGCGCTAACGAGATTTAAATTAAAACCGCTTTCAACGTGCCATAGACAAAAAAAACGCAGATCTCGTTAGGTTGGTAGGCTAAACGATGTTTTAAACATTTCACGTTGGTAACTATTAATTAATTGGCGGTTAAATTATTCAGAGGTGATTGAATATTTTAAATTTCGAACTCCGTAGCGGGATTTTAAATACCAGGACATAAATTTCAGGATCGTAAAATTTGTAATATTACCTGATTTTCTGGTTATAAAAACAACCGCGCACATGTTCCGATACAAATTGATTGATAATTAATTTTGCAATGATTGAGAATCATATTTTAAGCTTTTTGTTCGTGAACCAAGATTTATAAAAAAATATGATCATAAATCCTTGAACTCTGGCCGCCTTTTCCTGAAACAAAAAATGACTTTGACAAAACTGAATCAATTTTTACACTAGCTCTAAAGAAGATGTCCATCATCTAATATCAGCCGGATGGAAAATTATATATTAAACTAGCCTGCCTACCCGTGCTGCACACGATTACGGCATTCTAGTGTTGAGTCCGGCTTCGCCAGCACAATTTCCCCCTGCTCTGATTTTTAAAAAGATCCATGAGAACTGACAAAAAACATAAATATAGTGGACAGTTTCATGCCAAATTCTCAGGTCAGCTCGTGCTACTTCCTATTGCTTAACGTTATACCACCAATGCTTTTTTCTTTATAAAAAATAAGTTTTAAGATTATTCATAACTTTCTTTTTATGATTAAAATAAATAGGAAAAGAGCCAGTCATCGTAAATTGTTTAGTGTTTGTTAGGCTTCTCATTTGTATACTCATGTCATGTTTGCTTTCAATATTTAGTTTTTAAAATAGTAAATTGAATATGATATTTTTTTAAACACGTTTACAGTATGATTTAAGATGTGAACAAATATTTTTCCAACAGTAAGATGTACTTGCTTTAACCAGCTCACGAGTCGTGTATATATGTACATCACTTAAAGAAAATAAATGTGATATGGTAGGTACTTTGACTTATAATCTACAATCTCACTTGCAAAAAATATTGCATTCAAGATTCATATTCAATGCATTCTTACAAGTAGACACGCATAAGTTCACGCTTGCACATTCCGCACGTTAACTTGCAACATAAAAAACCAATATTCTATAATCTATAATCTAAGTTGCAAAGATATATTACCTTTAAGATTTATATTTAATGTATTCACAAGCAGACACACTTAAGTTCGCGCTTAAAATAATTGATATAATTTACCAGTTATCGCTCACGCCTTTCTTAAAAAATAGTCTATACTCTATAGAATTATCCGTTATTAAAAACCAACTTTGGTTTAACACACTACATTTATCGCGAATAAACGAATTTGTTACACGTTTACACTTGCTAGTGTAAAAAAAACGAAATTATTTCATTTACACCTTCACAGGAAGTCACGGCAAAAAACCGCACTATATAATTGATTTCTCTTTGCAAAAAGTGCTCTGAATAACAGAATGGATGATTTAAAGAAGCCACTATAATCTATAATCTAAGTTGCAAAGATATATTGAAATTTAAGGCTCGCATTTAACGCATGAGAAGGCATGTGTAATTTCACGCTAACATAATTATGCTGTATGTGTACATATTAAATAAGTCAACCTTCACATGAATATAAACCTTGCAACTCCTTTTCCTGAAACCGGTGTGGAATTGGCAAAAGTGAACAAAGTTTTCACAGCAGAGGGAGTCAGCCGAATACTTATATATTAGTAAAGGAGCTCATGACAACCTATTAGTAAAGGCACTCATACCAACCTATCAGTAAAGGAACTTAGTCCAACCTATTAGTAAAGGAACCCATACCAACCTATTAGTCAAGGAACTCATACCAAAATGATAATATTAGTTGATTTATTTGGTGAGCGCTGTTTTTGTGTGTGTCCCACCTCAAGAGCCCTCTGCGCGCTTGGTCGTCGCTGTAGAAAGCGCCAATTCTCAAGCAAGACCCAGTTGCTGTAAGGCTGGATGGACCTTTAGTGACCGGTCTTTCGTAAAGGTATATGAATTTTTTCCCCAGCGAAGAGCATATTTGAAAATATAAATGTTTTTTTTTTATTGTGCTCTGCCGGGATTCGAACCCATAACCTTCCATTTACGAGTCAGAAGTGGTAACCACTAGAATACGGACCGGACCAACCTATTAGTAAAGGAACTCATACCAACCTATTAGTACAGGAACCCATACCAACCTATTCGTTAAGGAACTACATAAGTACCAAAATATTTAATTTTGAACAAAGTATGTAGATTGGTTCCATATGCCAAGGTTACTTACCTAAGACATACAGCCCTAGTCCTAAAAAATACGAGTCAAAAACTGTATGCACATCGGATTTTGAAAATTTAAAAAGGATCCTAAATGCCACGCACGGTAAAAGCCAATTCGTGCCATAATGTATGGCGGAGATGAGCGCATCCAGTGAGTTGTATAAACGTGTAACTCCGGTGATTTTTCGTGCTACCTGTTTTCTTAATTACCATCCACAATATTATGTTGAATAATAATAATAATACATGGATGATTTATTTGGTGAGCGCTGTTTTCGTGTGAATCGCATCAGATAGGTAAAATTGTGAAAGAATGGGACATACAAAGCGAATGTAAAAGAAGGCAATGTATGAAAAAGGTGACGGATATCAATGAATTAAAAGAGGTATGCATGGATAGGAAACGATGGAGGCAAATCTGCAGAGGCTCTGGCCACCCCTAGCGGAATGGTGACAGAGATATAGTTACAGTCAGTTACAGAAAGGAGCGATAATTAAATAAGACTAGGGGCGTTGCCCCTGGCTGCTACGCAGCCCAACCCCTTAACATTTGGTGAATGTGTATATTGCGCATAGTTTCCTCGCGTTAAAATTCGGAAAACATGTAAAATAAAAACATGCAGCCTTTGTAAGAGAAAATCGACCACCCATAGTTTAAAAATGGTTCACTTTGCAGATTTCAGCTGTGTTTCAGGGAAGATTGGCAAGAGTTGCAGGGCTTATATTAATTTGAGATTGGGTTTTTATGTTGTAAGTCAACATGCATTATTTGTAAGCGCGAACTTATAAATGTCTGCTTGTGGGAATGCATTTAATATGAATCTCGATTGGTATGTATCTTTGCAACTTAGATTATAGAACTTAACAAAATAATTTCCTTGACTTACAGGTTAGTATGTGGCTGACCACCCATACTGTAAGAATGGTTTACCATGAAAATTTTATCTCTGTTTGAGGAAAAGTCGGTAAGAGTTGCAGGGCTTATGTTCATTTGAGATTAGTTTTTTTATTTTGTAAGTCCACATGGGGCATTTGTAAGCGCGAACTTATACCTGTCTGCTTGTGGGAATGCATTTAATATGAATCTCAAATGGTATGTATATTTGCAACTTAGATTATAGAACTAAACAAAATAATTTCCTTGACTAAAAGGTTAGTATGTGGCTGACCACCCATACTGTAAGCAATGGTTCACCATGCAAATTTTATCTCTGTTTGAGGAAAAGTCGGCAAGAGTTGCAGGGCTTATGTTCATTTGAGATTAGTTTTTTTATTTTGTAAGTCCACATTGGGCATTTGTAAGCGTGAACTTGTACCTGTCTGCGTGTGGGAATGCATTTAATATGAATCTTAAATGGTATGTATCTTTGCAACTAAGATTATGTAAAGAAATACACAAAATAATTTTCTTGACTTATAGGTTGGTATGAGGCTGACCACCCATACTTTAAAAAATGGTTTACTTTGCAAATTTCACCTTTGTTTCAGGGAAGGTTGGCAAGAGTTGCAGGGCTTATGTTCATTTGGAATGGGCTGTTATGTTGTAAGTACACATGCAGCATATGTAAGCGGGAACTTATACATATCTGCTTGTGGGAATGCATTTAATATAAATCTTAAATGATATATATCTTTGCAGCTTAGATTAGATTAGATTAGATTAGAACTTATACATGTCTGCTTGTAAGAATGCATGTAATATGAATCTTAAATGTTATATATCTTTGCAACTTAGATAACAGATTTAAATCCATTTTTATTTTGTTTTTTTTTTTTTTAATTTGCATGAAATAAAAGAAAATATAAAAAAACTTTCACGTTTTGCCGCTAGATGTCAATATAGTTCCATACATTTTCAATATGAACAAACAAATTTATTGAAAGAAGTTTTCATACATTTTTAAACACAAACGCGAAAGCTCGCAGCATTGCAGCATATATACAAAAATTAATTTGCCATATATCATGAATGTGTTTCATCTGCTGTGATGGCATTGATTTTGAAAATCGAAACTCGACGACGAAAGACGACGACGAAGGGCAATATAATAAAGGATGATATGAAGTAGGTATGTATTTGCCTTGTTAAAAAAATAGGAAAAACATTGCATAATAAAAGCTTGCAAAAAAAGTATTGCAATGATTTAGAATGATGTTGTATTAAATAATCCCATTATATCCTATTTATTTCAATTTATAATTTTTGGATGAAATTTTTCAAGCAAAACACTGTTTATTTTCACTATAGACTTTATTTAAAAGATTAAAATCTTTAAAACAAAATTACGAACGTTTTCGACCTAGAAGGTCATCATCAGGTATGATTTGATTACAGAAATTAATTTTATTTTATGAAATTTTGTCAATAGGCACAAATGATGTCAGGTAGGTAAAACACATACAGTAAGATTTTAAATTAATGAAATAATTAAATAAATTAAACAAGTAAGAGAAGATCTATTAGGTAATAACTAATTAATTAATTATTAGTCCATTTTAATAATAAAATAAAATAAATAAAATAAAATTGGTCAAAAGGTATAAAATTCAGTTTGGTAGGTAAAATATTCAGTAAAAATTCTGTTAACATTAAATTAGTTTTATGGCAATTATGAAAGAATAAGAATTAATATTAAACGTCATTTGGTGAGACATTATGTATACAAGATAAAGGATAGATTGAAATAAGTATAAATCAAAGTTGGAGGCTAAAACGGTCAAAATTATCAAAAATAGATCAAAAAACATCAGAAGGATAAAATTAAAAAGCTAAAAAGTAACAAATAAAACAATTAAAAACAAGAAACAAAGACAAATGCACCACTACACCAGTCATCTCGAAAAATCAAACAGCAAAACCAGTAAACCAGTGTCATCCTACACAAGGACATAATAAACAATGTAATCAGATGGTCTTGTCCTCGCACATAAGCAGCGGGGAGACAGGAGGGATCTGGATATTCACGACCACTTCTCTGTGTCTGTGGATCTGAAGTGCCTCAAAAGCCATTGAAACAAAATGAATTTTCACAGTGTTAATACACAAACAATACAAAATATATCCTATTTAAATTGGTACATTTAACTTTCATCTTTTTCAGCTGTAATTTTCGCCTTACAGCTAGCCATGTGTTTTTTTCCACCGGTAGGTATCTAAACGTATTAATTCGAAATGCAAAATACATTTTTCACAACACTGCCAAGTCATGGCGGGTAACAAGCACATCTCTATAAATTTTAATTTGAATTTGGAAGAAATAAAAAATGTTCCATGTTTGAATTTTTTTTTAACTTTTTACCTACAAAACTCAGTTCAATAGATTAATTATTGGTATAGCTTCTGTATTCGATGCTTGAAAGCCGTTGATCAAAATTAAAAAAAATCATAAAAAGGCTATTTAATAGCCTTTATATGATTTACTGCCAAAAAGGTTTCCTTTAAATCCAATACAAAAACGCGACTAAGCCACACATATCGATACCGTAAAGGTAAAACTGAACAAGTGACATATAATGATAACATGGATTTCTCAGATAAATACACATTTTTTCCTATTTTCTACGACAGAAAACACTAAAAAAGTGTGAAGATTCTGTAGTTCAAAAGTTTCACATGAGCACTTCCTTATAATTAGTTCACTGACTATGAGAAGTAACTCACAATAAAATGTTTTATTAGTGATTTCTCAAATCAGTGAATCAGCATTTATTCAGTTTGACCTTTAAGGTGGGAATATGGAATAACTTCCTGCAGCGCTATCTCCGAAGGGATCAAATACACCTATAAGTCAAGGAAATAGTACCTAATATATATCGGTCCTGTAACGAGATGGATTTGTTTGTTAGGTAAAATGGAACATGAGATTTGAATTTGAATGAAAAGGAAAACAAAAGAATATAGGAAGGAGAGAAAAAGCTTGCCTGGCGGGATAGCCACAAGCCTGTGTAATTAAGAATAAAGAATATTATTGTGCTGTGGTTAATTGTGTATACATTGTGAAAGAAATAAAAGTAAACATATTAAAGTGGCTGTTAATTATTAATTGTGTCAATCAGCAGGACTATTGGAAAAACCCTTACATTTTGGCGCCCAACGTAAAAGAAAAATCTGTAAATGAAATTCCTATGAAGAAAATTTTCTCAAACAAAAACAAATGACATTCGATTCCAATAAATGACATTGAAAACAATACAATATATGAAATAATTAAAATTGAACAGATTTATGGTTGTGAAAGCATCAACACGTTTAAAAGCTATTGAAGGCATCAACTTATACAATTTAAAACAAGAAATTGCAAGTTTTAAAAGGCGGTTTTGAAAATATTGAAGGCAAGAGAATTCAAATTACCTACCTACGTTCGGAAGAAATGAACATTTAAAAATCGAACGTCGCGGGGGAATGAAGAATGGATATGAACCAGTTTGTTTCAAATCAGTTTAGATAAATATATATAGATGGTGTTATATTTAATTTGTATGAAAATTTTTTTGAGATGAAATGATTTTTTCTCATTACACAAATTGAAAATATACAGCAAATGATGAAATCTAAAAAAATAAATAATAAAAAGGATTTAGAAAGTAACACAATGGAGTCCATAAATTTTGATCCTCTCAAATTAAAAATATCTTTTAATGGTGAAAGTGAACCAAATGAATTTATAATAAGGTTAGAAGAATTAGCCAAAGTCTACAAATTAAAATTAGATTATTTGGTAGAGTGTATGCCTATATTTTTAACAGATTTTCCGTTAACTTGGTACAGAGCAATTAACTGTGAATTTGATTGGAAAATTTTTAAAACCAAATTCTTACAACAATTTGAAAAATATGACTTTCAAAGGAATCTTAAGTTAGAAATTTTAAATATGGTACAAGGTCATGATAATGCATCTGTTTATATTTTAAAGGTAAAATCAAAAAATAATTTATTAAATAAAATAATGCATGATAAGGAACTTATGGACATAATAATTCATGGATTGTCAGAAAAATATGCAACTTTACTGACAACATCTGAAATTAAAAATACAGAGGAATTATCTACAATATGTAGCAAGTTTGAATCATTTTTCAAATTTAATGAATGTAAGAATTTAAATGTAATGAATGACATAAAAGAGAACAATGTAATGCAAAAATGCAATTTTTGTAATAAATTAGGACATGATGAAATAGATTGTTGGACTAAAAATAGAAAATTAGATTACATACAGAATAAATGTAGAAGTTTCACAAATAATATAGTATGCCACTTTTGTAATAAAAGAGGACATGTGGAAAGAAATTGTTTTATAAAAAATGGAAATTTTAAAAAACACACAGTAATCTGTTACTCATGTAAACGTACAGGACATGTACAAAAAGATTGTTTTGTTAAAAATAAAAAAAAGTGATTATACAGACAAAACAAAAATGAACAGAAATATAAATATACAAAACAGAACAAATACGACATACAATAGTAATTCAAAAAAACTTGTAGATAGTCGGCCTTCAGTACAAACACAAAAATCAGAAATGAAGAGCTGGCTTAATTTCATTCAAATTTTTAATAAAAATTATCAAATTGCACCACTCATTTTTGCTAAACAATTTGATAAAAGACCATTTTTAACAGTAAATATTGAGAACAAAAACTTTACAGGTTTACTAGATTCAGGTGCATCTATTTCTGCAATCAATGAAAAAACATTTGATTATTTTTTACAAAGAAATTACAAAATTATAAAAACCCATGAAAGTATCTCGTTAGCAAATGGTAAAAATATAAAAATACTTGGTAAAATAAATTTAGAGGTAAAATGTGACAATCAAATAAAACATGTAGATTTTTATGTTTTACAAGGTTTACAACAAGACTTAATTTTTGGAATAGATTTTTGGATAAAATTTGAATTAGAACCGAGTTTAATAAGTAAAATTACATATTCAAATAGCAAAAATATTAGTGAATTAGGTAAAATTACAAATAGAACTAAATTAACAGATAATCAATTACAGCAATTAAAAACAATAGAAAATGATTTCAAGGACATCTCTTATGAAAAAATAGGCTTAGGATGCACAAACCTCATTGAACACAGAATTCAGACAGAAGGTCCTCCAATAAAACAAAAGTATTATCCACTCAGTCCAGCAAGACAGAGACAGGTTAACACAGAGTTAGATAAAATGTTAAAAGAAGGTATAGTTGAACAATCCAAATCTTCGTGGTCCAGTCCTGTTGTGATTGTAATTAAAAAGGATGGAACGCCTAGATTTTGTTTGGACTCTAGAAGACTCAATGAAGTAACAAAACGAGATAACTACCCCATTCCAAATTTAAATCAAGTTTTAGCAAATTTACGAAATGCCAAGTATATCTCTTCAATAGATTTAAGCAAGGCGTTTTGGCAAATTCCACTAGAAGAATCGTCCAAAGAAAAAACTGCCTTTGTCGTACCAAATAGAGGGTTGTTTCAATTCACAAAAATGCCGTTCGGTTTAAAAAATTCAAGTTCTGAAACACAGCGTTTATTAGACAAATTATTTGGACCTAAATTTGATACTAACATATTTTGTTATATCGATGACTTAATTATTATTAACGAAGATTTCAATTCACATTTAAATTTATTAAAACAAGTTAAAAATATATTACAAGAAGCAGGGTTAACGGTAAAATTTTCAAAATGTGAATTTTGCAAAGATAGTTTAAAATATTTGGGATACATTATTGATGAAAATGGATTAAGGCCAGATTCAAATAAAGTCAAGATTATAGAGGAATATCCTTCACCGAAAAATGTAAAACAACTACGAATGTTTTTAGGTTTGGTAGGATTTTATAGAAAAGTTATACGAAACTGCAGTGAGATATCATATCCACTAAATAAATTATTGAGAGGTAAAAAAGGTCAGAACAATTTTAATTGGTCAAAAGAATCTGAGGATGCATTTAATAATTTAAAATTAGCCTTAATCACAGCCCCTGTATTAATATGTCCGGATTTCACAAAAGATTTTTTTTTACACACTGATGCCAGTAAAAATCAAGTAGCTTCAGTATTAAACCAAAATATCAATAGGTCCGAAAAGCCAATAGCATATTTTTCAAGAAGTTTGACAGTTAGAGAACAAAACTATTCGACATCAGAACGTGAGCTTCTTGCCATTGTAGAGTCAATTGAACATTTTCGATCTTATCTAGATGGGATGAAATTCAAGGTAATAACTGATCATATGGCATTAAAATTCTTGAATAAAATATCAAATCCAACAGGTAGATTAGCAAGATGGGCCATGAGACTTTCACAGTATGAATTTGAGATTGAGCATAGAAAAGGGAAAGAACATACAGTGCCAGATGTATTATCTAGGATTCCTGGTACTAAAGAAATGGAAGTAATAAATTCAAATATTGCAGATCCTTGGTATAATAATATCGCAGAAGGATGTACAAAAACACCACACAAATACAAAAAATTCAAAATGGTAGATAATAAATTATTTAAACTAATAAATGATGATAATCCTTTCACAGAGGAATATAATTGGAAAGAGATACCTATTATAGACAATAGATTAACTATAATAAAGAATCATCATGATAATGGACATGTAGGTATTTTTAAAACTTATAAATACATATCAAGATGTTACTATTGGAAAAATATGTATGCAGATATAAAAAGTTTTATAAATAAATGTCAAAAATGTAAAATGTATAAGCCGAATAATTTACCTCCAGCAGGAAAAATGGAAAATAGAAAAAGAGTGGATAGACCGTTAAAAATGTTGAGTATTGATTTGATAGGACCATTACCAAAATCAAGTACAGGTTATATACATATATTATCAATAATAGATGTTTTTACCAAATATTGTTGGTTATTTCCTTTAAGAAGAGCTACTACAGAAGAAATAGTAAAATTAATAGAAAATAAAATATTTTTAACAGAAGGAGTACCGCAAACGATAATAACAGATAATGGAAAGAATTTAAAGTCTAATGCATTTAAATATTTTATGTACTCATATGGAGTACAGAAAATATTTTATACAACTTTATATACTCCCATGTGCAATAATGTAGAGACATATAATAGAACAATAGGATACACATTAGCTATTTTTGTTGAAAATGAACAAAGAAAATGGGATACTTTTTTAGATTCAGTACAAAGCATAATAAATAATACAGTCAATTTAGCAACAGGATACACACCTAATGTATTAGCAAGAGGTAGGGAGATTGTACTAAATGGTGAAATTCATGGTGAAATAGTAAATGATGAAATAGAATCAAAGGAAGATTTAGATAAATATAGAGATATGCATAAAGAAAAAATGAAGGAATTAAACACATTATACAAAATTGTAACAGAAAATTTATGGGATGCATATAATAAAAATGCAAATTATTATAATAAAGGTAGATCAAATCGTGTCTATGATCAAGGGGATATTGTATGGCGTAAAAATTTCATACAATCAAATGCAGGGAAATACTTCTGTACAAAGTTGGCTCCAAAATTTGTCAAAGCCAGAATAGAAAAGAAAGTTAGCAAGATAGTCTATGTATTAAAAGATATAGACACAAATGTTATAAATAAATATCACATCAAGGACATAATCAAATTAGATTAAAAAAAAAAAAAAAAAAAACATATTTTCATGTGTATGAAAAATTTGAGGTGATGCATGATACGGTGAAAGTTGATATAAAAGTGATCAGTGAAAGAATGAATTATGAAACATTGCATGAATGAAGGTATGAAACATAAATTAAACAAAGTATTACATATGAAGGTAAAGTTTTTAAAAAATTGATGGACTGATAAATTTATTAATGAAAAATAAATTTGAAATAAATTTAAATATTGGGAAAGATGTGATACATGTTTAAAAAAAAAAGTTATCTTAATGAATTGATTAATTAAATGGTGAATGTTTATTATGTATTGTTATTTGATGATTTTGAATTGTTGAATTAAGTATATAAAAAAAAAAAAGTTATTTTAATGAATTGATTAATAAACTGGTGAATGTTTATTATGTATTGTTATTTGATTATTTTGAATTGTTGAATTAAGTATTTAAAAAAAAAACAAATATTTGTTTATAATATTGAATATGAAATTTGTGTAAAAAAAAAAAAATATATTAATTTTAGTATGAAAATAATTGGTATTGTTAAAAAATGTATTAATGACTGAATAATGTATCAGAAACAGGTTTTTTTTTATTTTCATATTTTTGAAATTTATCCTTAAAATAAAACAAAATATGTGGCGCCGGCTGAGCATTATGATACATTATTTACTCATTGTTAAAAAAAAAAAAAATTGGGAATGTTTTTTTTTTATGAGAGGAAGGAGGTGTATTGTAACGAGATGGATTTGTTTGTTAGGTAAAATGGAACATGAGATTTGAATTTGAATGAAAAGGAAAACAAAAGAATATAGGAAGGAGAGAAAAAGCTTGCCTGGCGGGATAGCCACAAGCCTGTGTAATTAAGAATAAAGAATATTATTGTGCTGTGGTTAATTGTGTATACATTGTGAAAGAAATAAAAGTAAACATATTAAAGTGGCTGTTAATTATTAATTGTGTCAATCAGCAGGACTATTGGAAAAACCCTCACAGTCCTTACTCCTTAGTAATATTCAGTTACGCGCTACATTTTAATTAAAACAGAACGGTGGCTGCAGAATGAGGCAGACGGGAGTATGATTACATCCATAATTACTTGCATTAACCCTCTCATTACAATTGATCTATTCTGCACAACAGAACACCTCAATCTTCGTCCATCGTCTGTTTGGTCCGTAGTCTAGTTGGTTTCGTAAATGAAAGGTCCTGGGTCTGAGTCCCGGCGGAGCAATATACATTATACATACTCGAAATTTAAAAGCTCCAAATTCAATCAGAAATTCTTTGCGGGAGCCATTACGGACACAATTTGCACTAAGCGTCTACGTTTACGGAAATACTAGCAATAAATGTTTTGCCATTTTTTATTGTTATGATTTTGGATCATTATCATCATCTTCATCATGACCGGTCCGTAATAATAGGGAATTTTCAGTCGGAAATAGTTGAACTATAAAAACAATAAACAAAAAATATGATAACAAATAAACTTTAATAATCAAATAATAAATAGGTAATACAAATTATAATAAAAATAATTTACAAACAACTGCTTAGTCGAATGAACACGTATATTTTTTGTGGATCGGGGAAAATAAAACAAAGTGATTGATTTGTAGTAAGGTCCTAAATTTTGTCATTTTAACCAAAAGGGCAAAAACCAATATTGTATTAAACTAAATATTATATTAAATACGACAGTTGTCAAAATCGAGTTCTACCATTTAAATCGTCGTGGTTGGATTTCTATCAGGCCAAGTTTGTATACATTTGCAGGTTAGGTTTGCTAGCCCGTTGAGCTGTAGAAGCGAGCCTAAAAGCTACGGGAAATATGAATTTGGCAAAGAGTGGGCTCAATGGACGACTAAAATGTCTAAAAAATAGCACTGTAAAAATTTTCAGATTAAAATGCAAAATAGACAATCTCTGACGCAAGATTATGACAATGATTTCAACCAAGAGGGGCTCCAAAACGTTGGTAAACGAGCCAAACAGGAAAATAACCACAGTGTTTGGCAATCGTGCGTTTGCTGTTGCGGGTCCCTCTTCGTGGAACCAGCTGCCACCGGAAGTTAGAGTTTCAAAATCCAGGGAAAACCTTAAAAAAACCCTCAAGACACACTACTTCGCCGCGATAACACAAAAAGCGCCCTTGGAGTGACAATTTTCACGAAACGGCGCTATACCAAGTCATCATTATCATCATCATCATCATCAAAACACTGGACGAATATTGAAGGCGATGAATACTGGAGTTTAATAGTATAAATGCTGAAATTAAAAGCTATCCGTATGCTGTAGTGATGGGCGGATCCGTGGAGGATTACGAACAAAAAATATCGATTAACTTCTGAGGAATTAATATATTATTAATGATTAACCATTGCAAAAAAATGGCTCTACGAAACGGTACGTTAATAAGAAAAATATTAATTAGTAGCTTTTAAATATCGTACGTTATGTAACGTTAGCTTTTGAATTCATAAAAAAAATGTATAACTGTTAAATGTAGATCTGAAAGATTCTTGATTAAATATCTTTAAAAAAAAAGGTTCAGAAAAAAATACCGAAAATTTATATTCACTTAAAATACTTCGTCATAATTACAGTTATGAAAAATACTGTTTATCTAGATTATTCCTTGAGCTTTTTTTTTCATGTTAAGTTTTATGTAAAAAATACTTTTATCTCTTTTCCTTCTAGAAACCTGTAAAATAAAAATCATTGCCAGATGGGGCATTAAATAAACTTATAAACGCCGTCTATAATCTATAATCTAAATTGCAAATATATATTACATTTAAGGTTCATATTACATGCATTTCCATAAACAGAAACGCTTAAGTTCGCGCTAACACACGCCGCATGTGGGCTTACAACATACAACCCCAATATCAAATGAACATAAGCCCTGCAACTTTTGCCGAACTTCCCTGAAAAATGGGGTGTATCTACCATTTTTACGGTATGGATGGTCAGCCTCATACCAACCTATAAGTTAAGAAGGTAAGATGGAACGTTTCAGACTTTCAAATAAAAAGGGAAATTTCCTATTGAATTACTTTATATACAACAGCTATACAAGGATAATTTATTTTGAAGGTACACATAATAGAGTGCCGTTTTTGTGTGTATCACACCTGAAGGGCCCTCTCACATCACGGATAAGGTCTTTGTAAAGATACGTCTTTAGTAAAAATTCTTTAAAGATACCAACAGTTTTTGTTTACTAGTTTTTTTAGTTTGTAATATAACTTTTCATCTTAGCAGGTTAATTATAAACATCGGTTAATAATTATCCATTTTGCCTCAGTGTGTTGTTGGTCGGTAATGTTGTATTGTGTTGCAACATGATGTGCGGTAGGTACAGAATAAATAAATTTAAAAAATGGTCACGCATGCGCGGAGAGCAAATGGCTGAACACCCACTGCGGCAATGGCTGTCGGCGTGCCATCATTATCTATGGCCACAATGAAAGTGATTGATATTACGATGATCTTTGCAGAAGCAACGTACAAGCCAGATCTGGATAAAGTTACGAATTTTAAAAAAAACGTTGATTGTGTACAAACCATTTCTGAAGGTTTACTATTTTTTTAAATTATGTAAATATGGTTCTCAAATCTCACCTGTTGGGTGGTCACGTATGTCACGGTTGTCACGTATGTCACTTACGTTACGTGTGTCACGTTTATAATGCTTGTCACATATACGTATGTCACTTTCGTCAAATGGGTCACGTTTGTCGCGTATGCCACTTTCGTCACGTATGTCACGTTTATCAAAATGTCTCTCTGTCACGAATGCGCGGAGAGAAAATGGCTGAACACCTGCTGCAGCAATGGCTGTCGGAGTGCCATCACTATCTATGGCCACAATGAAAGTGATTGATATAAAGATGATCTTTGTAGAAGCAAAGTACACGCTAGGTCTGGATCAGATTTAGAATTTAAAAAACGTTTATTGTGTCACGTACGTCACGGTTGTCACATTTATACGTACGTCACGTTCATCACATATGCCACGTTTGTGACGCATCTAAGTTGCAAAAAAATGTTACATTGGAGATTCACATTACATGCATTTTCACAACCAGACAAGTACAAGTTCACGCTTACACATGCCGCATGTGAACCTACAACATAAAAATCAAATCTCAAATGGACATGCACCCTGCAACTCTTGCCGTCCTTTCCTGAGACAGGGGGTGACATTGGCAAAGTGAACCATTTTTACAGCATGGGTGGTCAGCCGCATACCAATCTATAAGTCAAGGAACATACACGACGAGAGCAAATGACTGAACACCACTTGAGCAATGGCTGTCAGCGTGCGTGTCATTGACTGATCCACATCCAGCGAATCGACCATATAAGTCTAAAAATATACATAGTTGTTATAACAAACCCAGAGGTGCGCAGGACAGTGGGAAGGCAAAGAGCTAGATTTCTGGACGGCTAGATTTCTGGATTTTTTCCTGGATACACTCCTGTGTTCATTTTAAACAACTTCACAATAAATTCTCCTCTATTCATAATCGTTTCGATATTCGCTTTGAATGTTTAAATAAACAGACCGCCGGCGTACTTAATTGAACATCTCCACATAATTATACATTCAACATGATACGGGGACCACAAGAATATCGTTACCTTAGTGCTTGTTTGTCCTATCTTCAACAGAGGTAATTTTACATGAGCAATGTTTGTATGTGTACTGGACCAATGTGTCTTGTTTGTGCCAGAAATTGATTTTGAAAATTAAAAAAATAGCTCCCACATTATCGTGATTTACGTTTTATTCTTGCTCAAATTGTGTAGAATGTGATTCTTGAGACAGTTTCATTTAAAAGTCATATTTGAATCAAATGGTGGATAAGCCAAACAAGCACTGGGGTGACGATATGTCAGTACCACAAGTACAAGACATCAAGTTCAAACTCAACAATTGCGTTCAATAAAAAGGTATGTGAACTAAAGAGCTCACTAGAAGTGCTAATCTAATTTCTGTGCATTTTTTTTTGTCTACTTGAAACATAAAGTTTTATAGCCTGGAGTACAGAATTTTCCAGAGTATATTTTAATGAACGCCATAATTATATTGAAAATGAAATTGGTTCTTACACAAATAATTAAATCGTCTCGAAATAAAAAGAAGGGTTTCTTTGATTATTTTTAAAAGCCGCGTAATACCTACCTACTACCTACCGCGCATCTATAATCCAAGTTGCAAAGACATATTACATTTTAGAATCATGTTAAATGCAATCCCACAAGCAGACACGTATAATTTCGCGCTCACGCATGCCGCATGTGGACTATAAGCCCTGCAACTCTTACCGACCTTCCCTGAAACAGGGGTGATATTGGCAAAGTGAACCATTTTTCTACAGTACGGGTGGTCTCCCATAATACCTGTTTCTGGCCAGTCAACAGAGGTTGGTGAATTGCATTCCTCCACACAAATCTATTTACAAAAAAAAAACATTCAAAGAAAGAGAAGAAAATGTGATTTTATATGAAGTTGTTATTATTTTGTGACTTTATTTAAATGTCTTCATCAAGAAAATAACATCAGGTAATTCAGTTTTAACTAAAAAAACCTTTATTACAAAGTCGGTGCTGTATCCGAGGGAATCAAGTCGCTATTCTTAACTGCGTATTTGAAACAGAATAACGCTGGTTCGAATCAAGATTGCCCTTTGACCATAATTTCGACCTTAGTGCAACAGATATCATTGCATACACACAAGCTTTTGCTTTCGCATGAAGACATCCGGCCAGGCAAAATAAGTTCGTGAATTGCATTCCTATTTTTTGGAAACAAAAAAAGATTTTTTCACTTTGACAACTAATAAATAATTAAATAATACCTACTCGTACATGAGCAGATTGAGCGCCGTTAACATAAAGCCCCCTTCCAGGTTCCTCGAAATAAAATGATTTATTATGGATCGAAAAGTCAATGCTAAAAAAATATATAATTACATAACAACGTGTCATTACCTGTAATTTCATAAATAATTTCACACTGCAAAAAGAACACATCGCGTTAAAAAAACAACGATAATTGTACATCGGGGAACTCTTATTAACCATTCGGCATTATCACTTAAAATTGACGTAAAGACGCTATCAGATGGGTGACTTTGAATTCAGTCTATATTCCTAGTATAAAACATCACGTAACTAAGCTTCACATATTAGGTCACTTCTTGCACTTCTTGTTGAGGTCGCATGTAGCGAGTGTATTTTTATAGGAAAGTATAAAATTAAAAAAAAAACACGCACAGTTTTATTTTCAAAAGTTAAGCATTTATTTCACCTCAAGTAGGTACTTTCGAGTTGCTTACGTCATTTTCAAGAGGTCACTGTTAAAAAATTGACAAGACAAAAACCATAGATAAATGAGAAAGACTTTGTCGTACATCGTCCTTCTCATTTCTCTATAGTTTTTGTGTTTTTTTCTCTCATAAAAATGTATTTTTTTTTGTGTAAATACACAAACTCTATAAAAAGTGTACTCTATTTTTACAGGTAAGAAGGCTGGCCTCACGTCAACCACTTCAGTCGAAGTGAGAGTTTCGAAAGCTCCCGAGGCCGCTGCCAGAAAACGCGGCAAAAAGTTACCCTAAATTCGTAGCTTAGTGCGTAGTAACGTAGTAGCGTAGTAACGCGTCTGGTATCGCCTTTACACCAAACAGGTTTGCATTAATTTATATTTTTCTCGTGGATTGAGCTATTAACAAATCATGCGCACGTATGTGGTATTTTTTTACACACTGTGCGCTAGCTGCGATACTTACTTTACTTTACACGTTTATATTAACCCTAAGACGTCCAAGCTAGTCTGAACACCCAAAAAACGCAAATATACGTAATAAAAACGTATAAAAAATTGTGATTTTTTTTCTTCGCGCGATAAAACTACTACCACCCACTAAGGAGGGAAATACTGTTGATAACTCGTCTCCTTAGTGCTTGTTTATCTTATGTCGATCAGCGGTAATTTCATATGAGCAATGTTTTATGTGTACTGTACCAATGTGTCTTAAAAAAAGAAAAGTGCACATTGATTGTAAATATGTGTAGAACAACTCTCACATTATTGTGTTTTACGTTTTTTCTTTAGCTCAGATTGTGTAGAATGTCATTCTTAAGACAATTTTATTCAAAGGTCTTCTTTGAAACAAAAGATAGATACGCCTAACAAGCACTGAGGGGACGAACTGTTGATATATGGAACAATGTTAAAAAAATCGGCTTGAAGCTACTTTCTTGTATGAAGAAAGTGACGCTAAACAGAATAAGAAAATAATTTTCTTTTCATGAAAAAAGTATAGATGTATCTGAAGAATCGTATATTTTTTCCCCTATAACATCTTTAATCTACAATCTAAGTTTCAAATATATCTTAACACTTGAAATTCATATGTTGGTGCTATGGCCACGGCGGTCAAGACGCTTGTTCAGCTAGCGTATTTGGTTCAGATAACGTTGGTTCGAGCCGCGGCTGGCCCCTTTGACCATAACATTGACCCTGGTTCAGATGTCGTTGCATGCACACAAGCTTCTTTCGCATGAAGACAACTGGCCAGGCAAAATAGGTTGGTGAATTGCATTCCTTTTCACATTTTTTGTTTTTTTTTTAATTAAAAAAATTAAAATATTAAATTCATCTTAACAAACATACACGTGTAATTTCGCGCTTACAAATGCTGCATGTGTAAATTAAAATCTAAAACTCAAATAAACATTAACCTTGCAACTTTTTTCGACCTTCTCTGAAACGAGATATAATAAAATCCTGGAATGACCAGCTCAAAGGCAAAAGTGTCAATTTTTGTTTTTTTTTAATTTTTTATGACTTCTATGCCAAAAAACATTTGCTCGATAATTTATCTTGTATTCTATAACACCCAATGGTTTTAGCTCCACTGATTTCACAAACCCACATTTTATTTCATTAAAGTCTACAGAGAAAGTGTGAAAGGAAAAAGAGGTAAGGGACGACCGAGAAAAGTATGGAGTGATTGAGGAGATTGTGAAAGAATGGGATATTCAAAGTGAATGTGAAATAATAAAATGTATGAAAAAGATGATGGGCAATAATGAATTGAAAGATAAGAGAAAGTAAGGATAGGAATAAATGGAGGAAGCTCTGCAGAGGCTGTGGCCATCCAGTCACAGTTACAGAAAGTCTGGATTGACCAAGTTAGTGGGTATGGTTAAAAAGACCAGAATATCGTAGGGTTGAGGAAATATGACCGCGTAGTTTGTCTGCCACATCACGATTCAATTAAAGCTCCTCGTTCAGGAATATGAAATATCGAGCAACTTCGAACGAATTCTATAAGAGAAAATCATTTTTTAAAGTCTGCCGTTTTAAATCATTTTAATTACCAAGAAAGAAAAGTAACATGACGTGGTTAATTTTTCGTGTGTAATAATTGTTTTTTTTTTTCAATAAATAAATAAAATCACCAAACCATTGAACAGTGAATAATTTTTTTGAAGTCCGAGTGATCAGCCTTATACAAACCTACAAGGTTATAAGCATCCATATTTGTTTTAATTCCTTCGCGTTTGACCATGTTCCATTCACAGCTTTTATATCTGCCGACGTTTCGCTTTTACGAGCAGAGAGTATTTTCAAGACTAGTTATCAATGCGGCGCAGTTGTCTTCGCGTTCGCTTACTGTTCATAACTGAGTAAATCATATTTTTTTACAAACAGTTAAAAAGAACGGTAAAAACATGGACACTTCGTTTCAAAATTAAGTCAAACATGATTTTAAATCCCCCGTGTTTATCTCGCATCAAACTAATCGCTTAATATTAGTCCAAGTATTTCTAAAATGGTCCATTACATAAGCGCAATATAGATTGATGTCTTCCGCTGGATCACTAAATAATTTTAATTTATTCTGTCAAATTTGTACATGGTCAAAAGCCATCAAGTTAATATTTGGATAACACGATTGAATATTGAAATATTGCCAGCACGTTTGGTTATTAATTTTGAACATGCGGTGCGTAGTCTAGTGGTTAGCGCTTCGGACTCGTAAATGGAAAGCTTGGTTCGAATCCCGGCGGAGCACAAAAAATATACAATTTATATTTTCAAAAATGGTCTCTTCGCTGGGTTGGAAAATTCATTGCCTTTACAAAAGACTGGTCAGTAAAGATCCATCAAGCCTAACAGAAACTGGGTCTTGCTTGACAGTTGGCGCTTTGTAGCGACGACAAAGCTCATAATTCATAAATAGTCCGATCGATGACTCAATTCGTAGAATGCTTGCATTCAGCAAGGGTTCGATCCCCACCGAGGGTGTTCGAAATAATTTCCCGTTTCGGTGTTTATTTCAAACTCAAAATAAACACCGGCAAGGTAGCTGGGAATCTCCCGCTTCAACTGAAGTGCTTGGAGTGAGGCCGGCCCCCTTAGCTATAAAAATAAATAGGTTCTGAATCGCCACATGCCTTCGGGATAACGTAGGCAAGAAGTTATGTTAATTTACTATATAGTATGTAGCTTAGTTGCGTGTTTTGCGATGCGATGCTTTTCTCTCTGTAACTCTGATGCTCTCAATAACGCAAATTCAAGTATCGACACATTCTCCCCTTGACCATAACAGCGACAAAATGAAGACAATAATGTTGATATGAGGCTGACCCCCACCCCAAAGGCCACCCGCTTTCAGGGAAAGGCGGCAAGAGTTGCAAAGCTTATGTTCATGCGAGGTTTGATATATGTTGTATGTGCACATGCAGTATGTGTGGCGCGAACTTAAATGGAAAAGATGGGTAAGTTTGTTTATTTTACTGTTACATTTGCTGATATTAAGACATTATGTAGAGGCGTCTCGTGAATTTGAATGCCGGCACAGTTAATAATTACTTTGGAAGCTGCAGCTGTTTCCGCCATTGTCGACTGGGTTCAGTGACACGTATATACAAGTACAACCAAACTGTCCCGGGTTCGAAATCCGGCTTGAACCTCAAGTATACAACCTAAGGTTCAAACTGAAGCATAGAGTGATTAATATATATGTATAAACGACAACAGCACCTCCAGTGAGTTTTTTAGTTTGCTAAGATTTTTGGTGAATCGCCGTGGTTGAGTGTGAACGCAATGTGTTATACTTTTCCATGATAGAACGACACAGTGATAAAACGACACATGACATGCGACACATGACCGTACGACACTGGACACATGACAGAACGACACATGACAGAACGACACATGACAGAACGACACATGACAGAACGACACATGAACGATACATGAAAAAACGATACATGACATAACAATATATGGACACCACAATAACAGTGTAACGCATTACAAAACATCACTATAACAAAATGTCACAGGAAAGTACATAACAATGACAAAAAATCACAAGACAAATCAGCAACTGACAAAAAACATCACATATCTGAAACAGAACATAAAATAAATGGCACATGAAAAAACATCGTGTTAGTGATGTATTTTCTGTGTTGTTTTGTCATATGATATACTGTCATTGTGATGTTCTGTCATGTGTTGTTCAGTCATACGTCGTTCCACCACGTGTCGTTCTATCATTTCGCTCCCCCAGTTCTTGTTTGCCGTATAGACCAATTCTGTCAAATATGACTATTTAATGCAGTTGTCTTAAGAATCAAATTCTACACAATCTGAGCTAAGAAAAAACGTAAAATTCGATAATGTGAGAGTTGCTCTAAATATTTTTGAAATCAATTTCCTGTTTTCATAAGACACATTGGTATTGTACACATGCAAACATTGCTCATGTAAAATTAGCTTAATGGTCTATACGGCAAACAAGAACTGCTTAAGGCAGCGTTTTGTCGTTTTGTCACTGTGCCGGTCTAACCCGTCACCGTTGTATACTTGGAGTACTACGCTAATGAGCTCCGAACAGCCTTTGAGGCGCCAATGAAGCAATTAGTTGGGATCGAACCACCGTCCTTTAGGTTCAAAGAACGTTCAGATATTTCGATCCGTAAAAGGTCTAATTACCTGACACTTATTTTTAACTTAAAATATTTTGAGATTTTTTTTGTCTCTTACAACATGTATATAATTACTAGAAGCCAAAATGCTTAAACAATGGTACTTACTAATAGATTGGTATGAGGTTGACCTCCCATGTTATAAAATCTTGATTCACTTTTGCCAATGGCACCCCGGTTTCAGGGAAAGGCGGCAGGAGTAAAAAAGTGTCCATGTGAGGTTTGGTTTATTTTGTATGTATATGGGTGCTTATCAAATGAATCCACTGAAGTTTACTTTCATTCAGTAATTGACGAAAAAATAGTAAGAGAATACTTATGTTTACAAGAAAAACAGCAGCATATTGAATATTCTCAGTAATTAATCAATTTTTGCATAAATTATCCACAAAGCTACTTTTTAAATTACGAATTTTTTTGCACAAATGATGAAAACAAAACTTCGATTCTCGTACCAGCAAGTCAATGGACTGCAAATTGTATTTCATTTTTTATAAATCAAGAAGGAAAATTGTAATATTATCTTTAATGTTATTTTTATTATTGTAATTCAAAATGAAGTAATTATTTTCATGGGAAACGAGAATGAATTGTCTTATTTATTATTTAAGTTGTAATTTGCGAATAAAGTCGGCGAGATTGAATTTTAACGACCACAAAAACTGGGAATTTGGCCGAAATGTGTGGGAGAGCGTGTACACTAACAAAAACCTCACTTCATCAGATCACTCGGGTTACGTCCATATTTTTGCCTCGTAATACGAATCGGTGTCGTTTATAAATCATGTTAAAAAAATCGAATGTAAATCGTCGGTGCTATGGCCACGGCCGCGGCGGTCAAGACGCTTGTTCAGCTAGCGTATTTGGTTCAGATAACGTTGGTTCGAGCCACGGCTGGCCCCTTTGACCATAACATTGACCCTTGCACACAAGCTTCTGCTTTCGCATGAAGACAACTGGCCAGGCAAAATAGGTTGGTGATTTGCATTCCTCTTCACAAATTTATTTAAAAAAAAATCTAAATTTCTTCTTTAAGACTTTATACTTTACATGCGTTTTATATATTTTTAACTGCCTTAAGTCAAATTGTTAAACAATCGTATTTTTTTTTAAATTTCGTCCTATAGTCCTTGTTTGTCTTATATCCAACAGAGGTAACAACCTTCCATTTACGAGGACATTAGCAATGCTTGTATGTGTACTGGACCTATGTGTCTTGTGAATGCTGGAAATTTATTTTCTTTAAAGTTTTGTAGAATTAGATTAAAAACAACTCTTACGCTGTAGTGTTTTAGGTACGTTTTATTCTTAGCTCGGATTGTGTAGAATGTGATTCTTAAGACAATTTCATTAGGAGCTTGAAAAAAATGGAAGATAAGCTAAATATTTCTTCATAAAATTTATAACGGAGAATCTTAAATGTTATTATAGAAAAAAACAACTTCCAGGAGTGGCTAAACATAGGCTGAAAGAGAAAGAATTTAAAAATGAATGTGTAAAATATCACAGTTCATCTGTATTCAGTTTATCTATCTTCTTGCTTTTCGTGCATTTATAAAGTAGGTAACCACTCGTATTTTCCGACAGTACCCTTAGTACGAGTTGCAAAACTTGAGTAATGTAAAGTTTACGGCAATTATCAAAGAGTGATTTCCCCCAAAATCTGCCGTTTTTGTTTGTTTGAACTTGATTTTCTTCATCACTGTAACTCTTTTGCTGAGACCATAAAGTGTAATAAACAAAAACAGCAGATTTTGTGAGAAATCACTCTTTAATATTTTCCGTAAACTTTACTTTTCTCAAGTTTTGCAACTCGTACTAAGGGTACTGGTTTCATGTCTACTACTGAGGTTTCGATTTGTAAAAAAAGACGTAATTGAAATAAATCTGTTTGCATGATGTTGTGATTTCGTCTGAGCGCATAAAATGGGCACTTTAAATTATTTGAACGCATTAATTATTTCTTGATAATTAACAATAATATATCATTTAGAATCCGAGAGCTTATTTCCTGCGCTTTCAAAAGCTCTGCGCACAACCCGTTATGGGATAATTAAAACACAAGATAATGAGCAAAGGCATAAAAAACAATTAACATTATTTTGTTTGATAAGCAAAAGGAAGCCATGCTTTTTTTAATTAATTGTAAGGATGTTTTACAATTCCTAACAGATTGCATTTAATGAGGTCCGCACGTAAATTGGCATAGACAATATTGTTAAAAATTTGCGGGATTTTTTGTAGTTGTGTTTTGTTTGTCTGTGTTGGTGAAATAATAAGTCACTCTAGAAAAAAATAGACGCTTAGGTACCTAGGTACCCACCCGATAATGTATACAAAAACAACAAAACCTTAAAAAGAAAAATAATATAAATATTGCTTAATTTTAAATATAGATATTTAAAATTATGCAAGGAAATTCTATTTACTGGCAGTCATAAATGCGAGTACACCAGCACGTCCCTAGGGAGATGTAGACCACATAAAGAGCTTCTTGTCCAATAAAGCCCTGGCCATGTACGGGGGATAGTGGACAGGTATAATTTATTCCTAGGAATACGATCTCTTGGGATTGGCGCTTTTTGCATAAAATTGTAATACTCTACCAAAGAAACGTTTTGCACAGGAATGGTTTAAGACATTGCGTGGAGTGGCGCCGGAGTACCTGCAGGAACTGATAATACGGAAGAGTCTGAGCGTTAGGGAGCTCATTTTGTGATCTACCGACAGTGCAATACCACTCGTAAGCCCGGTATTTTCAACGTTAGTGTAGCAACTTTAAGCTGAGTGAAAAGGACGCACGCCTATCGTGTGGGTAGTTTTTTTTGTCAGCTTTAAGTCACAAATTCTAACGTTGAAAATAACGGGCCTTAGTGCACCATGCAAAAAAAGGAGCGCAGTGTTTGGAGACCGCGTTTTTGCAATTGCAAGACCGTCCACTTGGAATCAGCTGCCCCCAGAAGTGGGCGCCAAGGAAGGAATTGAGAGCTTCAAGAGGAGAATGAAGAGCCACCTCTTCACCGCCGCGTCAAGACTGAAAGAGCTCTTGCAGTGACAGAAGCCACGAAACAGCGTTCTATAAATCATCATCATCATTATTGCATTTTTAAAAATTTGGGCAATTTCCTCAGCCGACATTTATACTGTTACGAATGTGTGTCTGTGTGTTTGTGTCTCTAGATGCAGGTGTTTAAATACTTGTATTTTTTTGATGGTGTGAGCATTAAAATATTTTAGAGTGGTTTCGCGTGTGCAAGAAAACCCCTTATATACCTATAAATAGAGATCGAGGTGCTTTGAAGACAGACTTGTATCAGAGCCATCGAGCTAAACACTTTAAAAAAACACTCTGTATTTGAACCAAATGTGGACGGAGAAATAATGAACGGATAGAGGAAATAAAAGAGATCTCAAAAATGAGGTCTCCGCGCGTGAATTGACACAGACAAAATTGTGTCATCACCCGGCTTAGATTAGATTCGATTACCCGACGGGGATGCTAAGGAAAAGGCATACAAATATTGTGTTATTGGTTGCTAAGCATGGAAATCCCATACAAAACTGACGCTTGCTCGACGAGAAAAAAGTTTCAAAATAAAAAATGTTTCTACCTCATTAGTATGTTTTATTTTATCTACATAGGCGCCAAATTTCCCCCGCCTTTCCTGTCTGCAGACAGCACACATAAATCAGTCATTATAACTCTATTGAAAGTAAATTGTATCGATCTTTTTGTGGGATTCAATCACTCGATTTGTAAGTGTCGACTGATAGTGACTTGACGCATGCGGCATCCTGTCGACAACATCATTATTCCATTGGAAACTATTTAATGTTAAAAAAAACGTCGTTATCTCAAGATGTGCGCGGATATCCGCCATTTTGGAGATATGGACGATCTCTTTTCGAAAATTGAATAAAAAGATTAGTGAAAAAAGAAACACAAAAAACTTTTTCTGACATTGTACCAACATATAATACAAAAGCTATAACATGTTTTTTTAAATTTATTTTCATAACGGAAATTTCCATAATCTAAGTTGCAAACGCATAATGACATTTAAGGCCCATATTTAATGCACACCCACAAGCAGCCCCGTGTACGTGTAAGTTTACGCGTACTCATACATGCGCATGCTGTAGCATATTGCTTACCTACTAACAAAATAACAACAAGTTTTTTCAAATTAACAGAAACTCTGAATGTTAACAAATAAACCAGACCTCAGATGAACCTTGCAAGTATTGCCACCTCTCCCTGAAACGGGGCTTGAATGAAACAATCAATTTCATCATCACTGTTTTTTAACAACAACAAAAATGTGGTTTTTCGGGTCAGTGGTCTATTTGGAGCTTTTTTATCTGCCGACGTTTCGCTTTCACGAGCAGAAAGCCCCTGCTTGGATAGTGTACAAGTTTTTTTATAAATAAAATGTACAGAATATAATGGAATTTAGTTCACAGTTACTGTCATGTATATAAAATGAATAAATAACTGTTCAATTTAAATGCATCCATGTCGCTTGCTTCGCTTAAATATTTTATTACAAAGGCAACACAGAATGAATATTCATAATTACTAACGGTGTTGCCAGTGAGAAAAATTATTACTTTGAAGACATACTGTTAGGTAGGTATATTTTATTTTTCGAATACAATAAAATTGTTGAAAATCAGTGATATATACGAGAGATCGCTGTTTTTTGATCAAAATATTATTATACTTTTTTTTTGATTAAAGGGCAATTCTCAACTATAAAAAAAAAAAATAGGCTGATTGGTGAGCGCCATTTTTGTGTGTATCACACCTCAAGAGCCCTCTGTGAGCTTGGTCGTCGCTGTAGAAAGCGCCAATTCTCAAGCAAGACCGAGTTGCTGTAAGGCTGGATGGACCTTTGGTGACCGGTCTTTGGTAATGGTTTATGATTTTTTTAACCCAGCGAAGAGAAAATTTGAAAATATAAATGGTATTTTTTTGTGCTCCACCGGGATTCGAACCTACAACCTTCCATTGAGAGTCCGAAGTGTTACCACTGAACTACGGACCGGTATAACTATATTATATTTTATTGATTTATTTATGTTTACCATTTGAACGTTTATGTCGCTCGGGTGTATGTAATGAAAAGTAATTCATGGTGTGCACAAACTAAATACCATTAATTTTTGAGGTGTGTATATCAAATTATTATTTCTTATTGTTAACACTCTGTGCTGTTGACTTTTCTTTGGATGGCTACAAAAAAATGGTTACATAATATTATGTACTCGTTACCCATCTGAAAGGGTAAATAAAAATAAAAATATTTCCTTGACTTATAGGTTGGTATGAGGCCGACAGCCCAAACTGTAAAAAAATGGTTCACTTTGCCGATGTCACCCCTGTTTCAGGGAAGGTCGGCAAGAGTTGCAGGGCTTATGTAAATTTTGAGCTGTAAATCCATATGCGGTATGTGTAAGCGCAAATTTATACGCGTCGGCTTATGGGAATGCATTTAAAATGAATCTTAAATGCAATATATATTTACAACTCAGAAATTAAATAGATTCTTTGAATTCTTTATGTAATCTGATCAAATCTTTATTGTGTTTTTGGTATTCATGTTTAACCAGCTGCGCGTGATCGTTGTGTCTGCTAGTCTTCAGTTTTCCTTGTTAGGATGAAAGGAATCCGTGCGGAATTGACGCGCAATCAGCTGGTCCGCATCTTGGGCAGCTCTTGACGTGGCCAGCCTCCTCCACGACCCTTGGAGGCCCAAAGGCCGAGAGGTCTCATGGCCGCAGTCACGATCTGGCCATTTTTCATACAACCCAATGACCGCCAGCGAGTAAAGTGTCCCTAGTACGAGTATAAAGCATTCCTTAAACTCACCCCGATTGCGTAAATCAGTGGTTTTATGTGGATACCCAGGGGTCATAGGATACTCGACGGGGTCTAAATTGGCGTGACATAAAAATGGGGGTACACATGTTGTAAGATGGGGTCCACGAAAAATTATAAATACCTATGGCCACCCCCCTTCCCCCTTCGTCATCGTGATTTTCACGGTGTCGGATATCCAAATTAAATCTGAAAATATCCATATTAAATCATTATCAGGAGGTCCACCGGAAACAGCAAATTTTGTAATTGGTTAATGAGAAAAAAAAGTCTTAAACCTCTGGTGAAAGTCGCAATAAAAATAAAAACTTAATGACTCTCTAGGAGTGCCGTCATATATTTAGTACATTTTCGATTTACGCACTGGAGGTGACATTTAAGCGATGTTTTTTTCTTGGGTTACAGATCCTAATGGTAAGGCGCAACAATACCCGAAGTATAATTTTTTGCGTGAATTTCCTCCGGTCAGGTTAATAGAAAAATTTATGGAAGATACAATAGCACACATGGTGAGTGATTTAGTTTTGATATTTTTTTTTTACTCTCTTAAAGTCTTTGTTGGTTGGTGTTGAAGGTAATTTACGCAATTTCATTCCTTCAAAATTCCCCCGATCGCGTACATAAGAAAATTTATATAAGATACAAAAGCACCCTAATTTTCGTATCATATTCTATCTGCATCTTAAAACATTATTAAAGAAATTTCAGTTAAATTTTAATAAATTTTCATTAAATGTTTTTTCAACAGACCATTAACAAAAAATCATGTGATGAATTTTACTGCAAAGAGGTGTATTTATATTACAGGTATTAGGCGGCAGATAAAGGGTCAAAACTCTCCGAGAACACAATATTGGTTGATTTTGCTGGCTTGGTTTTCACTCAGCCAATACAGCGAAGATAAGAGTTGATGGAAGTAAGAGCGAGTAGGTGCATTTTATACTCTCCCCTATCTGGAATCGAAATTGGCTTGTTAATAATGAGGTCCGAGCATTCAAAATATCCCTCGGCAATGTGACAACACCCATAGAAAATTCCTGAAAATCAGGGTTTTTTGCTAGCTCACAGCATTTAGCCGACATTTGTGAGTCAAAGATGGCACTTACAATTTATAATTTTTCATAAAATATCACAAGGAATACACAACAATACACATTATTTGTTGAGAAATAAAAAATAGCTGAATCATGCATTTAAAAATGCACTCAAATATACGTGCAATCGAAATCAGTTTTTTATTATTTAGCCTAAGAAACATTGTACACTGTTTGAATTATTTTGCAAATTTAACCAATTTAGTAGGTGTATTATCTAATTTAAAACCACGTGCTTACGATGTGTAAATACAGCTGTTTGGATTCTTACCTCCAAAATGTTCGGCAGATAAAAAGCTTTGTAAGAATTAAAGAATAGCGTCTCTCGTGATTAGATTTGGAAGAAATCCGGCCGAATAACCAAGTTTAATTTTGAACCCTTTTCAATGTTCCGGCCTCATTTGGTCAAAGTTCGAGTACATAAAATTCCGATGAAATAAAAAAAAAACTGCATTCTCCTTACACATAATTTATTTTCTAGTATAATGCTGCTTTTTCAATATTTCCTGCATTTCAATAAATAGGATAAAATAATCAAAGTAACGGGAGGGTTTACTTACCCTTCACAAAAAATAATACCTCAGGAGCATAGTAGACGCAAGAACACTGGTAGTTACTTATTAGGTAAATTAATGCTGTGAAAAATGAAAAAAAGAAAACCGAGTTTTCCCCGAAGTAGATGCATGTAACGAGTAAAACCCATTTATTTTTACAAGTAAGGGGACTGGCCTCACGCCAGATACTTCAGTTCAAATTTCCCGAGGGGGCTTGAACTCATTTCTTGTTAAAGCTGAGTAAACTTTGCAGGTATTTTATTTTGAGTCTGAAATAAACACCGCAACGGGAAATCATTTCTGACACTCTCGGTGCGATTCGAACTCGAGCTCTCTGCATGGAATGAAAGCACTCTACCAGCTGAGCTATCGACCGGACGAATTATCATTTAATTTAGATATAAATATCGCAGATAAAAAGCAGCGCATTTCTAGCTTCATTGGTTGAAGGATACACTTGTTATCTCTGCAAAAAGCTAGCAAGAGCTTTCGCCTTACAAGGAAAATGTTTGATTTGAAATTCCGATAGCAGGAAAGCCGCGCTTGATAACGTGGTATGCGGAAGTAATAAAATTATCTTAAAGCCAAGTTTTTACAATAAAGACACTTGTTTCACGAGGATACATATTGCCGCGAATGTGTGATTATGTGTTTTGTTTGTCTGTGTGAAGCTGTGAAGTCTCAAGATGTTAGGTACTTGTAAAATTGTACTTGGATTTGATCGATATTGTGTGAGTGTGTGCTCGAATATTCTGTGCCAGTTTTCAGTGATTCGAGAGCAATCCTTATACCGGCCTTATAAAAAGGGCCAAAGCTGTCTGTAGCGTCAGACTTGTATCTGAGCCGTCAAGCTAAACAGTTCAACAGCAACTCTGCTTTCGAACCAAACATGAACAGGATCTTAAAATAAATTATCTGAGTAAATTAACCGAAGTTTTTTATAAATTAAACCCGTACATCATAAAAATATCATATACTGAAGAGTAATTTATGAAAATGAATGCGGATAATAAAGATGGCAAAAAACTGCAACTTCATATTTTTTTATACTTTATCAGCACTGTTACTAGAACTGTAGCTCTGTCGCCATTACGCTAGGGGTGGCAAGAGCTGCCTGCATTTCTTCATATCCGTATAAACCTCTTTTAATTAATTCCTATCCTTTGAAATACGTCACTTTCTAACATTCACTCTGTTTATCGCATTCTTTCACGATTTCAATATTGGTCAATAATGTGATTGATTGTCCAGACTTGATATCAGGTCTTTATTACACTATACCAAGTAGAACGAGACTTCAATCTACGTTTCATCTACCCATCCCTAACACCAATTATAGGAAAAATGATTTTTATTATAGAGCCTGTAAATATTACAATACCGTACTCTCTGTCCATGCTGATATATTTAACCTTGATTTTAATGAATTCAAAAAAGCATTGCTGAGTTTGTGGTAATGGAATTACCATCTTGTTTACAGTGTCACTACCATAGTTTTTACAGTTATCCAACTAAATTTGAAATTTGAAAGCGGGGCTTGTATTGTCCTCGTGTGTAAGTGCTACTATGAGGATTTCTTTATTACTATGTATCTAATCTAATCTAATCTAATCTAAGCTGCAAAGATACACATCATTTAAGATTTACACTAAATGCATTCCCACAAGCAGATATGTATAATTTCGCGCTAACACATGCCGCATGTGGACCTACAATATAAAAACCCAATCTCAAATGAACATAAGCCTTGCAACTCTTGCCGTCCTTCCCTGAAACAGGGGTGACATTGGCAAAGTGAACTGATTTTTATATTGTGGGTGGTCAGCCGCATAACAACCTATAAGTCAAGGAACATACATGACAAATTACATTTTTTAAATCAAAGAATGAAAATGACAATATATACATGGACATAAAAAACTAAATCATAAAACCAATTTCACTTTAACAAACCCTAGCCGCCAACATCACAGATCAACCGCCATTTCTTTCTATCCTTGCATACTTCTTTCATTTCCTCCAGAGTCATGTATGATATTAATATTTAATTGTTTAAACACGTAGTTAATTAAATGTGCTCATGATGTGTGGATGTATGGAGGTGTGTATGTGTGCCTGTATGTTGATATTTTTTTAATTATGAAAGTATCAATTGCTTTTTGATGATTCATTGATTTTGTTATTGTTATTATTATTATTAATTTTATTGTTATTGTTATTAACGGAAAATGTAGAGACAATTTTTTCAATTCTTTATTAATCTACTGATTTATTGTAATTATCCGAAGAAATTTGTTGTTTTTTTCCTGAATAAAATAAAATAAAATAAAATAAAAATAAAATTTCAGTAATCTGATCACGTGATAATTTTTTCGTACAAAAAAATGTTATAAAAGCGCTCGATGTTGCCTTGACAATACTACAATCTTTACT
Source organism: Agapetus fuscipes (assembly GCA_951799405.1). NCBI lineage: Eukaryota > Metazoa > Arthropoda > Insecta > Trichoptera > Glossosomatidae > Agapetus > Agapetus fuscipes. Next base: position 9,091,705 of record OX637336.1, read on the forward strand.
TACAAAAATATCCCATAATATTGTGAAAAAATCTAATGAGTATATTACTTGCTTACATTTTTTTACAATAGAAAAAAACAAGGTAGTACCTAATCTTAAAAGTTTTGCAAAAAATTTGGCATCATTCATCAGAAGCTGCCCCATCATTTCGGGTCGACATTAAATTTCAATCATCTACCGCATCGTCCAAGATGACAAATTAAACGTTTCCGAGACTCGGGTTTTTGTGGACCTTACGCCAAGTATAAAACTTTGCCATAACGTTGCACCAAAAACTTATGGAAACGCAAACAGTGCCTCAAGTGATCGTTTTGCTTTTACACACTTTTGGGAAAACGCTATAGCTGCGTTCAAAAGATGTACCTACTTGGGGTACAGTTTTCAAATTCTCACCGCGGAGCTCACTCGGGAACAGTAAAAAACTCAAATGGGAAGCGCGAAGCCAGTACCTGCTGCTTTTATTGCTGAAGTGTTTTTTAGGCCGAGTAAGCTTATTTTGAAATACCTGTACCAAAAATAACTCCTTCGTTTTTCATAGAAATAAAATTTATAATATTAGATTGCTTTATTTTGTGTGACTCTATAATCTAAGTTGCAAAGATACTTACATAACATTTAAGATTTATATTAAATGCATTCCGACCAACGCGGAGCATGTCCGTGTTTCAAGACCCAAACATAGTGTCGGTAATGAAATCAAGAAGACTCCAGTGGGCCGGACATGTAGCACGTGTAAAGGACTCCAGGATCATCAGAACTGTCTTGGATGGTGCCCCCTCAAGTGTTAGACCACTCGGACGTCCCAGGATGCGGTGGGCAGACAACGTTGAAGCCGTCGCCGAAGTTCTAGGAGGGAGGGGACCATGGAGGAAAGCAGCACAAGACAGAGAGTCCCGGAGGATTGTGGTGCGGGAGGCCCTGAGCCTTCAAGGCTTAAGAGCCGAAGAAAGGGGAAGGGAAAAGATATCCTTTTTAAAGATACTACCTGCATATTTGGTTCAAATTTTAGCAAGCTTTAAGCTTGGCTCACTAACGTGTTATTTAATTGTGTCCAGTTCAGAACAACTTCAGGGATGCCGAGAATTAACACTTTGAAGAACACGCTTCTTAGAAAAACATTGTTGGTTACCACAAATACACCATCTAGATTCTAGACTCTGGACCAAAATTAAATTGTTGTTTTTTTTTAGTTATTTATCGAGAAAGACAACTCACTGGGTAGATGTGGACAGGTAGAGATTCGGAAAAAAAATTGGGGTGGAGGTCTCGATAGATCGCACAGTATCTGTTTGAAGATAGGACGAAATAATAAAACTTGGGAGCATATCAATAGCTGATCCATTATTTACGGAACAACGATCAACTGTTCAGGCACCGCCATGTTTTATTCCGTTCTATCTTCAAATAGCTGTCGAGACTTCCACCTCTGGTCGAGCAGTTTTGACAAAAAGATCCCCCGCACAATGGACCGATCAAATGAAGTCAGAAACAGGCACGTCAGTGGAGTGCAGCTAAGAGAGGATTAGATAAAACAATTACGTCAACCCAGTGCTTGTTTGGCTTATCTACTATTTGATTCAAAGATGACCTTTCAATGAAATTGTCTTAAGAATCACATTCTACACAATCTGAGCTAAGAAAACAACGTAAAACACGGTAATGCGAGAGTTGTTCGAAATATTTTTTAAATCAGTTTCCAGTTTTCATAAGACATACAAATATTATGTGAAATTACCTGTGATGAACATTAGACAAACAAGCACTAAGGGGACGAAGAGCCACAACAGATCTGAGTAAAATTAATAATAATAAGAAGAAGGTGGATGTTTGCTTTTTTTTTCTACCAGTCATTCCGGAAATGGGATAAAACCGTGATTGACAGCTTTTGTTACGGATAGGAATACCAATCGGGTGCACTATTCTATCGTTAAGTTTTTACTGCATTTATTGTGTGCGTGTAGAATTTTATTTAGTAGAAAATCCAGCAGGGAGAATTCATGAAATTAAGTAATTAATACTTGTAATTTACTCGCCAGTAACGCCAGTTTATAATCATTTTTGTGATAATTATGGAATAAAATACAGTTTTTCACTTTCACTTTCATGGTCTGTGTTGATTAACAAATTGCTTTTGTTTTCTCTCGGGTTAGACTATGGTCTATTTGCAGCCTTTTTTATCTGCCGACGTCTCGCTTTATCGAGCAGAAAGCATTTTCAAGGCGAGTCATCAAAGCGCCGCGGCGGTCTACGCTGTCTTCGCGGTCGTTTGTTGATGTTAACTGGTTGGAAATTTGAAGCGCTAGAAAGCGAAACGTCGGCAGATAAAAAAGTTGCAAATAGACCATGGTCTAATCCGAAAGAAAACTAAAATAATTATCAAATTATGGAATGTTTAAAATATTGTCCGCAAATGCGATAACGCATCTTTATGTTTTTTTTAACTTTAATTTAGGACCTACCATGTGAAAAAAGCCCGTTTGATAGTTTTGTAAATTGACAGTTATGGTAAATTCAGTACGTCGTGCTTTCGTGCCTTTTCAAACTTTCTGCACAAAATTGTCTTCAACTAAAAACTCTCTGTCTTGCCTCTATTCCAGTTAAGAGACGTTTTCTCCTCACACTTAAATGTGCCGAGTCATTATAGTCGGTCGATAGCTCAGTTGGTAGAATGCTTGCAATCCATGCCGTAAGCTCGGGTCCGAATACCATTGAGGGTGTCAGAAATGATTTACCGTTTCAGTGTTCATTTCAAACCTAAAATAAAACACCATAAAAGTGTTCTCAGTCTTCAAAAATGAAATATGTACCAACACACTCAGGACAGCTGGGAAACACCCTCTTTGAATGAAATGGTGTGCGTAAGGTCGGCCTCCTTACCTGTAAAAATAAATAGGTTTCCCTTGCCAGATGATATCCCCTTCGGGGATAACGCGAAAAGAAGTTACACTATAAGTGTAGCTTAGTTGCGTGCATTTAAAATTTTTGCTTTCAAGTACAAACGCAAAATCTATCTACTATGTTGCATAATTTTGGTTACATAAAATCACCGGCGGCGTCAATTTCGCGCTAAAACATCTCGGAGGTACAGATTGTTATCAAAATGTAAAAATATGGCCGACCCCAGAGTAATTTTGCTTTTTACCTGCGGCTCCGAAATTTACATTAGCCATTACACGTTGGTGCAGGATAATTTGAAAGATGATCAAATATTTTTTGGATGTAAAACATGAGCTAAGTGAAAGAAATTATTTAAATACTCTTGCTTATTATTTGTTTTAATGTGCAAAATTGATTAAACTTTAAAAAAATCCATATTGATTCAAAAAATGCATAGTTCTGTAATAAAAAAGAAACAAAATATTTCCAAAATATACCTATAGCACACATGAAAAAAACGCTAAAATTGTGAAAAAACGTGTTTTTTTAAATATTTTGTTGTGTTGTTAATTTTTTAGTTAAATATTTTGATAACATTTAAAATTAAGATAAACAATCAATTAACATTTTAAATTTTTTCATTACTGTAACTCTTTTTCTAAGACCATAACGTGTAAGAAACAAAAACGTCTGATTTAGGGTGAAAAGTGCTCTTAAATCTATTAAATCCATTCGTTATTAAACTTCATCTTGACAACCACTGCCAACATGTAAGAGATAGAATCAATATCCAAGACGATAATTGTGCGAAAACTCTACAAAAAATGTGTATATGTACCTGCGTGTTCGGCAAACTTGTAAAAAAATATGTATTTATTGAAATAACACACGTACGTACTGTATATCTACGTGCTCAGTTTATTTGCAAAAGTTGGTTGTGCTAAAAAAAAGACATGACTGTGGCAACACCTCCTATCACAACAGGCCTTCTCACAAGCACTGATGATGATGATTATGATGAGTTGATGATTACTCTATAAAACCGTTTTGTAATGTGCTCACTCCAAGGGCGCTTTTGCAAATGATGGCAAAAATTTCCTTGTCTTCAGAGTATTTCTGAATGTCTCATGGTCCTCTAGCTCTCTCACATGATAAGGTAGGTGGTTCCAGGCCAGAGGACCAGCAACTGCAAATGCACGCTCTCCAAACACTGTGTTGGTGATATAATTCCAATTCCATAATAATAATTCCATGCTTTATCTATAATCTGTTGCAAAGATATATTGTTATTAAGATTCTTATTATATGCATTTATATAAGTAGACTCGTATAAGTTTGCGCTTACACATGCCGCATGTGGACTCAAATGAACATAAGCCCTGCAACTAAGTCAATGATACTGTTTACTAGATATTATCTAGGTATCAATTTTTTACAACCATTTGTCTTCATTGAAAGGACATGACTGGTTTATATAAAAAAACAGTTAGTAACTTAAAAAATAAATCAACCCTTGGAACAGTTTGAATAAGATTCGCTTTTCTGTGGCAATTATTAAGGATTTATTATTTCTCATATTATTTCCAAGTAAAAGCTCACCGCTGTAATTTAGCTCACGTAAACATCTCGTCTAGTAGCGATGACGTCATGTGACTACTGTTGAAAAGACCTGTTGGCTTGATGGAAGGTGTCGGACTGTAAGAAAACGCTAAGAATGTTTTAATAGCGGAGATGTGCTGTTGGCTTGGATTGTAAAATAAACACCTATTTTTGAGTTGAAGGGTCAAACTGGACGTGACGGGTTCAGATCTGACACCAAGATTGTAATATTGACGATCGAGGATTGTAAATAACAAAAAAAAACTATTGTACTCATCCACGTTTCTATAGAAGTGTAAAGGCATTCTCTACCTATAAAACTTGGCCGCGTGTAATCAGCGGATCAGGTTGTCAAATGTTCAACATAAAAATGTACGGAGATATTTGGCAGCGAGATCAGCTGATCACCCGCGGACATATTTTATTGCTTTCTATCTATAAATCGAGATTTCTCACCCTGCATAACGTCGAGATACTTGTGATAACCTGAAAGATCTGAGATGGTGAGGTAGATCTCTATTTTCATGGACTACGAAATGAAAGTTTAGGCTTGGCATTAAAATGTAGTGGGTTCGATTCACAGCAAAAAATAAACATAAAAAACTTTTCTGGGTTCAAAAATTAATCTTCCTAAATACAGTTGAACAATTAAATAACCATGTATCTAGTCTCCGTGTAACAGTGTCTTGCTTGGTGATGCGCTTTCTATAGCGACGAAGAAGCTCGCATCGTCGCGTCGCTGGGATGGTCAAAGGACGAGGCGTTGGCGCTCGAATTTGCGTTATTGACACTAAAGCCGGTTCAAGCCCCGCCTGCGTCATGTCCTATCGACCATAATTTCGACCCTGGTTCAATAGATGGCAATGGGTATTTATTAATAAATAATTCATTAAAAATATTAATTATTAATTGATCTAGAAAGGGCAAAGTAGGTTGGTGAGTTGCATTTCTCACAAATCTATTTAAAAAAAAATTGGGCTCTTGACGTATGATCCACACAAAAACAGAACTCACCAGGTAAATCAGGCTTGTCAAATCAGATTTTTCTTTATATTTTTATTTATGAAGCTAGGATATACAAGTTGACGTAAGATTGAATAATTCCTTTTGATAATTTTTTTTATCATTTATATTTTTAATAAAAATACTATATTAAAATATAATAAAAATGTTTCCTCGTTTCCTCCCATACACACATAGTTGTCAATAATATTTTTTGTACGAATTCGACAATTTATAACTGACGTTTCTTCAAATGCAATAAAACCATAAACTTGAGAACGTCTCCGTTGCATTTTATTGCAACGAAAATAAATATTGACATAAATTTATTTCACCGACTTCAATAAATACAAGTTTATTGCTTGTCGTATCGTTGACATATTTTCTTCGTACGATTCGGATTCACATGCATGGAGTTATCGATGTTCACATGACCAAAATATACGAGGATGTAAAATTCCAAGCTATGAATTTAAAGTACAATCAGGGTTATCCACAACACATTTGACCATAGCTGATCCTTGGATCATAATTTTTTGTATGGACAATTCGCATTGGGTGGCGATTGAACCATGGATTTGCTGTGTGTGAATGACACGGATTAGTTTCAACTGTACTTACGAAGGTGCATTTATTGAAAATACCTACACATAAATAACATTTTCGTAAAAAAAAATTCATAAATAATCAGTTCGGCTGGTCCATCCTGCTGGAATAGTCTACCTCTGGAGTTGAGAACAGAGACCAGTGTTGGCAGTTTCAGGAAGTTGCTTAAGACACATTTGTTTAACAGAAGCTTCAACACATAAAAGCGCCCTTGGGGTGGCTAGTGCCACTAAACGGCGCTGTATACAAATTGTCCAATTATTATTATTATTATTAACATCACAAGACAGAACATCACATGAAAAAAATTACAAATGTCATGTGATGTTTTTTCATGTGCAGCTTATTATATGTGATATTTTGTCCTTGTGTTCTTTTGTCATTGTGATGTTTTTTCTGTGTTTTTCTATCACTATGATGTTTTGTAATGTGATGTGCTCAGTGTTGTTATTGTTATGTAATGTCTTGTGAGGTTTTGTCATGTGACGTTATGTCATGTGTGGTTTTTTCACTGTGCTGTTCTATCCTGTCACCTTAAATAAGCGATGTCACCAACGAAACGTCGAGAATAATGCAAGCTCTCCCATAACGGTTTGTCTAGTATCTGAAGAGTGTAATTAATCTTGAAAGTAAATTTGAAAGTTGACTGAAAGTAAACTTGAAAGTAAAAAAAAAAATGTAACTAGTATCCCGCCCTGCATGCGCACAAGCATTCTGCTTTCAGCATGAGGGTAAGCAAAAAAAAAAAAAAAATATTGTTAAAAATATATGTATAATGTAATATGTAATTTGATCAAATAAAAAAAAAAAAAAAAAAAAATAGAATATGTAAATATGTCAAACGACCGTTACTCCAGTTAAATGTGTGTATCTACTCCTGTTTCCGAAAAAGATGGCAAAAAATACAGCGTTTGTGTTCATTTGAGTTTCAAACTTCTTTTCTGAGGAAGCCAATCAAAAAATATTTTTGTAACTTTGGAACCAATCCGTACTTCTGGATCTCTCGTCACAGTTTCCCCAAGAGATGATGAGTGATAGTAGTATAATACATTGCATAAACTCGATTGCGTAAATCGAAAAAAATGTGAAACAACTAATTCACTCTCTGGGAGTGTCATCGTATGTTCCATATATTTTTGGCTTACAGAATGAAATTTAGTTTTACGCGATGTTTTATACTCGGAACAAAAAAAAACAGAATGATTTATTTATTGAGCGCAGTTTTTGTGAGAATCACACCTCAAGAGCCCTGTGCATAGTTGTTCATGGCTACTCAGCGCCAATATTGAAGTGAGAGCCAGTTGCTGTGAGGCCTGGTGAACTTATATGATGATGAATGATTGGAAATATGTATTTATTAGATTTAAAGCTAAGTTTAACTTTATTGATGACTTTTATGATCCAGTTTCGTGTATTTTACTGTACAAGGTGTACTTTTTATTCCACGGCTTTAAATCTGTTTTCATCGCAGTAAACGATGAGATGGATTAACGTTCCCCATTAATTCTCATTTTAACTCCACGATGTTAAGGCGTTTTTAAATCATAAACCTAACAACTACGTTTGTACAAATCTTCATACTTTAGTATGGGCATATAAAACTATTATTAATATTAACTATTTCATACACTTTTGTTTTTTTTTTCAAGATGAAAGATCACAATGTTGAGAAGTTGGGAAAAAATATTTTATGTTTATAGCCTGGTAGGAAAAAATACAGGGTAATTACACAAAATTAAGGCCGCTGATTTGGGAGAATGCTTATGCAGTTCATGCAGATCGAACCCACCAAAAGAGTCAAGCACACAAGAAACGAAAACCTGCCTCCTTGGGAGCCGGGAAACTTACTCTACAAATGAAGTGGTTGGCGTAAGGCGCTTCCGTATGAAAGTAAAAAGGTGCCACTCGCTAAATGCTATGCTTTGGGAAACAACACGGCAAGAAGTTACTTATTGGTACCCTAAACGTAAACCTGAGTAAGTGACATATTAACCTAACACGAGTCTCACAGATAAATGCATCTTTTTCCCATTTTGTATGAGAGAAAACTCAACAAAAGTGTAAAAATCCTGTACTTTAAAAGTTTTCATTGAGCACTTCCCACCCAGATAGCATTTTAAACTTGTATCTGACTTGCAACAAGTTTGATGTGTCAAAAGTGAAGGCTTGCTGCAAGTTCACCATGGCAAGTATATACACTTGAGGCAAGTTTTAATCAAACTTTCTAGTTTCCCAGCAACAAGCTTGCAGAAACTTTGTCATAACAAAGTTCCCGTAAGGTTGTCATGACAAACTTGCAAAATGTTTGCTTCTGCAAATTATATACATTTTTTGATATTATTATAATATTTAAAAAAACAAAATTAGAATAAAAAGATGAAATATTTTTATTTTATTTCATTTACAGTTTGCTTATAGTAGTAACAAAGTTTTATAATAGTCACATCATCATCATCACTGGCACGACCTCCCTCAGCAACCGCTGCCAGCGCTGTCTATCCAACGTCTTCCTCCTCCAGTCCCACATTCCCACTGCACGGCTATCCGCCACCACTCCATCCAGCCATCTTGAACGTGGTCTTCTCACTGTCCGCCGTCCGATTGTGATGAATAAAAATTGGGCTGCTGAACCATATTTTCAATTATTGCGTCATCTACAAATAATTGAAAATATTCCAGTGACGTTAAAATTTTAATGGATTGTAAAAAACTGGCAGTACACGTTGTGTCGGGGATATCCAAGTCACGGTGTCGCCAGCGTACTTCTGTCCACAACGAATGGGCCTGATGTTGTCCATCACCTTCCACCGCATTTGCTTCTTACTCCTGGTCAACATCACTAGGTGCCTGAAAAGAAATAAATAGTTACGTTTATAATATCATCCACAAATAAAATAGAAATTGGAACCATAGAAAACCTATTTTAGAGGACTTCAGTCAATGTCAATTCAGTACAATCTGTGATTAATTATAAAGATACGAGTTTAAAGGTACCGATTTATAGCTAATTTGTTGAGATATATTTTGAATAAAATGAGGATTTTTTAATAGATAAATAAAAAAATAAAATACTAACGTTTATTTCAATGGGCATCCCAATTATCTGGCTCAACTCGTCTGCAGCCATCTCCTGGTCACCGTTTTCGATCCTTGGCTCCCACCAGGTTGTAATTTCGTCATCTTCATCTTCAAGTTCTACATCTGATGCATTTCCATTCAAACACATATTAATCTCTCGAATAGAGTAAGACATCTGAAAAAATAAAATAGTAAGGCTGTTAAAAATGACCTCAAAATCCTGTGTATGTTCAAACCATTGTTATTTTGTATACAAAAAAAAGTACTAAAAAACATAGAACTTGCTACAAATTATATACTGTTAAATAGTTTATGAACTAAGGAACACGCTAAAAATGATTTTTTTCAATTTAATGTATAATTACCTTGAAAATTGACGATTTCGAGGGGAAGAATTGTCAGAGTTGAAACGCAAGCCGGCTTGACAGTTGACAGACGTTATAGCGGTTAAAATGCACTATGCAGGCAGGAAACATAAAGAAAAAATATAATGCTGTGAGCACAACGTTGCAGCAATATTGCAACAAACTTATTTTGTCATATTTGACATGACAATATAAATTTATATACAAATCAAACTTGCAGCAAACTGACCTGCTATCTGGGCAGTAACTAGTTCACGTTAAAAAGTGCTATGAGAAATTACACCCAATAAAAAATTTTAATTCGCGATTTCTCAAAAAAGTAACTAAGCACTTGTTCAGTTTTACTTATAGGTTTTTATGTGTTATTTGGTTACGCTATGTTTTGCGTTGTAAATATTGGAATTCATAGAAAGATTCTGGTTTTGCTCCAATTAAAAACAATCCCCTTCAACTGAAAGTGGTTGGTGTGAGGCCGGCCCCCTTACTCGTAAAAATAAATAGGTCCCGAATCGCCACATGAGACCCCTTCGGGAATAGCGCATGCAAGAAGTTACACTATATGTGTAGCTTAGTTGCGTTTGCGTTTACATACTTTTTGATTTGCCAAAAGTTCGCGCAAATCTGTCTAAACGTCGTAGGGTTAAATGGCTCAGAGCTGCTACGAGTATGCATGTCTGCCTGCCGATCGATCATTTCACAGTTTTATGTTTCGTTTACACTTGCAATCCAATGACAGACCATCCATTAAGGCTAGTTCGCACGAGGCCACTGATTTAGTCAAGTAGCGAGTAATTTAGTAGTGGGCGGGGCGCTACTCGCCCGTGAAGCGTTCGCATTACGGTCCAGTACAGTACACAAGTGCGAAGTTGGCTGCAGAAAGCCCTTTCTATAATGGCGGAAAATTTGAATTGGCTGCAGTTTGAAAATATTAATTGAGTATTAAAATCATGTTATTATAATGCCCTTTAAATTGGCTATAGTTTGGTAATATTAACTGATTTATGCCCGGCCACCTAGCTAGGAGCCAGTTTAGCAAACAACTTCGAAACTCGACTTTTGTAAATTCGAAATGTATTTTATGGTTTATAAAATAATATACACATTTTAAATAAAAACAACACATGACTATTTGATGTTTATAATAATATCTACCATTTACGCTGCAAACATTATTTTTTAATTGAATTTTTATCTTTTCAATGATGTGTACAAAGTATATTTTGTATGCACACACTATAATACGGCTCGTAGTCTGCAGCTGCATTCAGATGCATTTCTCTGTTGCGTTTTTCGTTGTTGACAATTAACATCAATATTCGACATGTAAAATCGGCATTTTCAAATACACGGCGGTCACCAATCAATTATCAAGTTAAAGAAGAAACATGGTTCAACTTTTCAGAGGCTGACCGCGAGAAACTTGTTCAATCCTGCTACATACGCCTCTCACGTCTGTCACAGATACCAGCTGATGGCTTACAGTGGCATAAAATTGTAATGCCTCTAATTAGTTATCCCCGTGTGTCACTGAATTGTTTCTGTACAAAACAACAAGTAACAATCCATCTGAAGGATATCATAAGGCCTGTGATATGACAAATTTATGGTAGATACCTATAAACATCGATCAATGTAAAAGATCGATGTTTTAAAAATACGTAATAAATTCATGGACGATAATAGTTATTTCCACAACATCTTTACCAAAACTATATTTGTACAGCTCTATTGTCAGCAAGGAGCTACATGATTGTATTTTTGACAGCTCCGCACCAAAAATCGATGTCATACTATTCTTATCGAAAAAAAATCACCTTTCTCAAAACTTTTTGGACGTAGATAAGTCCTAGCAACTTCTATATTCTCAAGAGTTTCTAAAAAACCAAGGATATCGGTGTGCATATCCACTTATTTACAGTTTAAACATGACATAACCTCACTGACAGGTCGCTAAGTTTAGGGAGCGGAACATCGGGCTCGCAAATATAAGAAGTTCTTAAGTACTTAAATATTTTTAAACAGCACTTTATCTTTAAATATTCTTGCTGAAAACGGGCATTATCTTTTCAAACTGCAGCCAATTTAAATTGCCGCCATTCTTGCATTTCCGTTTCCCCGCCAAGAGTGAGCGGCCAATGGCGCGGCCGCTAATAAACTCGACTCAGACTCGGGCTTTTCCGTGGCTCTTCGGACTCGGACTTTTCCGTGGCTTCTCGGCAACACTCGCCCACGGACGGTGGGCGGGGCCGCTACTTGCCCGAAAAAATAGAATGAAATGGATCGGCTTGACTAAACCATTGACTTAACTACTGGACTAAATTGTTGGGGTTCGCACACGTTTAGCCACTAAATTACTCGTTACTTGACTAAATTACTCGCCTTGTCCGAACCAGCCTTTAGACCTGATACAGGGCAGACCATGTTTATTCGCAGGTTTTACAGCCGGCTCATCAGTTTACTGCACCGCGACGTTGTAAAGAATACCCACGACATTCTAGCATTGAGGTGCGTAAATCCATCATCAGCGTTTTGTTTCAGCGCAGCTAAAACAAAAATAACCTACACATATAGTGTTAATTCTTGTCTGTGTTACCAGGAAAATTAATGATTAAAATTAAAAAAAAATCCCAAAGTTTTATTTTCACAGATTTCACTTGAAGTAAGTAGGTACTTTCGACTTGCTTGCGAAGTCCACTTGACACTGGCGCCCCTGCTCTCCGCGGGAATTCACCATACAGAAGAAGACTTGCTTACGTCATTTTCAAGAGGACACTTTTACAAAATTAAAAAAAAAAACATAGAGAAATGAGAAGGATTAGTGACGACAAAGAGGTACAATTAGGGAATAATACTCTGCGTTTATAGTTTTTTTTTATTTAAACTCTGAAAAGTTTGATTAACATAAATTGATATTATGGCGGTTGATATCACCTATAAAGTGAATGTTGGCGATTCCAATTAATTGATAACGCGCGTGTGCGTCGTTTGATTTGATATCAGTTATAACTGATTACACTAGATAGCAATCGTAATCAGATAATGTATGTGTATCTATTGTTTACTATAGCCATGTACAATTAGCTTACAGAGAAAATATACAGAGATGAACTAAAAATATATATTTTATTTTTATAATTCGTTTCCGTGTCTTTTCGATATCTCAGTAGGTAGAGTGTTTGCATTTTATGAAAAGACCTCGGGTTTAAATCCCACAGACGGTGTCAGAAATGATTACACGTTTCGGAGTTTATTTCGAACCCAAAGTGAAATGTAGGCAATGTTAACTCATTCTTCACTAGAAATGAGTACCAGACCCCTCGGGAGATGGAAGTGGTTTGTGTAAGGCCGGCCCCTTTACTTGTAAAAAAATAGGTTCACTTGCCTCATGCGACCACTTCGGAGATAACGCGGCACGAAGTTACACTATATGTGTAGCTTAGTTGCGTTTTGACGAATAAAAAATGTTTTTTATAATAGTAAGTCAGTATTATATTATTGATATCGTATGTAGATTGTGAGGGTTTTTCTTCTGTCCTGCTGATTGACACAATTAATAATGTAACAGCCACTTTAATATGTTTACTTTTATTCCTTTCACAATGTATACACAATAAACCACAGCACAATAATATTAATTATTCTTAATTACACATGCTTGTGGCTCTCACGCCAGGCAAGCTTCTTCCCTCTTTTCTGCATTCTTTTGTTTTCCTTTTTCCATTCAAATTTAAATACAATGTTCCATTCTACCAAACAAACAAACTCATCTCGTTACAATACACCTCCTTCCTCTCATAAAAAAAAAAACATTCCCAATTTTTTTTTTTTCTTTTACAATGAGTAAATAATGTATCATAATGCTCAGCCGGCGCCACATATTTTGTTTTATTTTAAGGATAAATTTCAAAAATATGAAAATAAAAAAAAACCTGTTTTTGATACATTATTCAGTCATTAACACCTTTTTTAACAATACCAATTATTTTCATACTAAAATTAATATATATTTTTTTTTTAACACAAATTTCATATTCAATATTATAAACAAATATTTGTTTTTTTTTTTTTTTAAATACTTAATTCAACAATTCAAAATAATCAAATAACAATACATAATAAACATTCACCAGTTTATTAATCAATTCATTAAAATAACTTTTTTTTTTTTTTAAATACTTAATTCAACAATTCAAAATAATCAAATAACAATACACAATAAACATTCACCAGTTAATTAATCAATTCATTAAAATAACTTTTTTTTTTTTTAAACATGTATCACATCTTTCCCAATATTTAAATTTATTTCAAATTTATTTTTCATTAATAAATTTATCAGTCCATCAATTTTTTTTTAAAAACTTTACCTTCATATGTAATACTTTGTTTAATTTATGTTTCATACCTTCATTCATGCAATGTTTCATAATTCATTCTTTCACTGATCACTTTTATATCAACTTTCACCGTATCATGCATCACCTCAAATTTTTCATACACATGAAAATATGTTTTTTTTTTTTTTTTTTTAATCTAATTTGATTATGTCCTTGATGTGATATTTATTTATAACATTTGTGTCTATATCTTTTAATACATAGACTATCTTGCTAACTTTCTTTTCTATTCTGGCTTTGACAAATTTTGGAGCCAACTTTGTACAGAAGTATTTCCCTGCATTTGATTGTATGAAATTTTTACGCCATACAATATCCCCTTGATCATAGACACGATTTGATCTACCTTTATAATAATAATTTGCATTTTTATTATATGCATCCCATAAATTTTCTGTTACAATTTTGTATAATGTGTTTAATTCCTTCATTTTATCTTTATGCATATCTCTATATTTATCTAATTCTTCCTTTGATTCTATTTCATCATTTACTATTTCACCATGAATTTCACCATTTAGTACAATCTCCCTACCTCTTGCTAATACATTAGGTGTGTATCCTGTTGCTAAATTGACTGTATTATTTATTATGCTTTGTACTGAATCTAAAAAAGTATCCCATTTTCTTTGTTCATTTTCAACAAAAATAGCTAATGTGTATACTATTGTTCTATTATATGTCTCTACATTATTGCACATGGGAGTATATAAAGTTGTATAAAATATTTTCTGTACTCCATATGAGTACATAAAATCTTTAAATGCATTAGACTTTAAATTCTTTCCATTATCTGTTATTATCGTTTGCGGTACTCCTTCTGTTAAAAATATTTTATTTTCTATTAATTTTACTATTTCTTCTGTAGTAGCTCTTCTTAAAGGAAATAACCAACAATATTTGGTAAAAACATCTATTATTGATAATATATGTATATAGCCCGTACTTGATTTTGGTAATGGTCGTATCAAATCAATACTCAGCATTTTTAACGGTCTATCCACTCTTTTTCTATTTTCCATTTTTCCTGCTGGAGGTAAATTATTCGGCTTATACATTTTACATTTTTGACATTTATTTATAAAACTTTTTATATCTGCATACATATTTTTCCAATTATATTCCTCTGTGAAAGGATTATCGTCATTTATTAGTTTAAATAATTTATTATCTACCATTTTGAATTTTTTGTATTTGTGTGGTGTTTTTGTACATCCTTCTGCGATATTATTATACCAAGGATCTGCAATATTTGAATTTATTACTTCCATTTCTTTAGTACCAGGAATCCTAGATAATACATCTGGCACTGTATGTTCTTTCCCTTTTCTATGCTCAATCTCGAATTCATACTGTGAAAGTCTCATGGCCCATCTTGCTAATCTACCTGTTGGATTTGATATTTTATTCAAGAATTTTAATGCCATATGATCAGTTATTACCTTGAATTTCATCCCATCTAGATAAGATCGAAAATGTTCAATTGACTCTACAATGGCAAGAAGCTCACGTTCTGATGTCGAATAGTTTTGTTCTCTAACTGTCAAACTTCTTGAAAAATATGCTATTGGCTTTTCGGACCCATTGATATTTTGGTTTAATACTGAAGCTACTTGATTTTTACTGGCATCAGTGTGTAAAAAAAAATATTTTGTGAAATCCGGACATATTAATACAGGGGCTGTGCTTTTAAGGCTAATTTTAAATTATTAAATGCATCCTCAGATTCTTTTGACCAATTAAAATTGTTCTGACCTTTTTTACCTCTCAATAATTTATTTAGTGGATATGATATCTCACTGCAGTTTCGTATAACTTTTCTATAAAATCCTACCAAACCTGAAAACATTCGTAGTTGTTTTACATTTTTCGGTGAAGGATATTCCTCTATAATCTTGACTTTATTTGAATCTGGCCTTAATCCATTTTCATCAATAATGTATCCCAAATATTTTAAACTATCTTTGCAAAATTCACATTTTGAAAATTTTACCGTTAACCCTGCTTCTTGTAATATATTTTTAACTTGTTTTAATAAATTTAAATGTGAATTGAAATCTTCGTTAATAATAATTAAGTCATCGATATAACAAAATATGTTAGTATCAAATTTAGGTCCAAATAACTTGTCTAATAAACGCTGTGTTTCAGAACTTGAATTTTTTAAACCGAACGGCATTTTTGTGAATTGAAACAACCCTCTATTTGGTACGACGAAGGCAGTTTTTTCTTTGGACGATTCTTCTAGTGGAATTTGCCAAAACGCCTTGCTTAAATCTATTGAAGAGATATATTTGGCATTTCGTAAATTTGCTAAAACTTGATTTAAATTTGGAATGGGATAGTTATCTCGTTTTGTTACTTCATTGAGTCTTCTAGAGTCCAAACAAAATCTAGGCGTTCCATCCTTTTTAATTACAATCACAACAGGACTGGACCACGAAGATTTGGATTGTTCAACTATACCTTCTTTTAACATTTTATCTAACTCTGTGTTAACCTGTCTCTGTCTTGCTGGACTGAGTGGATAATACTTTTGTTTTATTGGAGGACCTTCTGTCTGAATTCTGTGTTCAATGAGGTTTGTGCATCCTAAGCCTATTTTTTCATAAGAGATGTCCTTGAAATCATTTTCTATTGTTTTTAACTGCTGTAATTGGTTTTCTGTTAATTTAGTTCTATTTGTAATTTTACCTAATTCACTAATATTTTTGCTATTTGAATATGTAATTTTACTTATTAAACTCGGTTCTAATTCAAATTTTATCCAAAAATCTATTCCAAAAATTATGTCTTGTTGTAAACCTTGTAAAACATAAAAATCTACATGTTTTATTTGATTGTCACATTTTACCTCTAAATTTATTTTACCAAGTATTTTTATATTTTTACCATTTGCTAACGAGATACTTTCATGGGTTTTTATAATTTAGTAATTTCTTTGTAAAAAATAATCAAATGTTTTTTCATTGATTGCAGAAATAGATGCACCTGAATCTAGTAAACCTGTAAAATTTTTGTTCTCAATATTTACTGTTAAAAATGGTCTTTTATCAAATTGTTTAGCAAAAATGAGTGGTGCAATTTGATAATTTTTATTAAAAATTTGAATGAAATTAAGCCAGCTCTTCATTTCTGATTTTTGTGTTTGTACTGAAGGCCGACTATCTACAAGTTTTTTGAATTACTATTGTATGTCGTATTTGTTCTGTTTTGTATATTTATATTTCTGTTCATTTTTGTTTTGTCTGTATAATCACTTTTTTTCTTTTTAACAAAACAATCTTTTTGTACATGTCCTGTACGCTTACATGAGTAACAGATTACTGTGTGTTTTTTAAAATTTCCATTTTTTATAAAACAATTTCTTTCCACATGTCCTCTTTTATTACAAAAGTAGCATACTATATTATTTGTGAAACTTCTACATTTATTCTGTATGTAATCTAATTTTCTATTTTTAGTCCAACAATCTATTTCATCATGTCCTAATTTATTACAAAAATTGCATTTTTGCATTACATTTTTCTCTTCTGTGTCATTCATTACATTTAAATTCTTACATTCATTGCAAATTTGATTGCAATTTGAAAAATGATTCAAACTTGCTACATATTGTAGATAATTCCTCTGTATTTTTAATTTCAGATGTTGTCAGTAAAGTTGCATATTTTTCTGACAATCCATGAATTATTATGTCCATAAGTTCTTTATCATGCATTCTTTTATTTAATAAATTATTTTTTGATTTTACCTTTAAAATATAAACAGATGCATTATCATGACCTTGTACCATATTTAAAATTTCTAACTTAAGATTCCTTTGAAAGTCATATTTTTCAAATTGTTGTAAGAATTTGGTTTTAAAAATTTTCCAATCAAATTCACAGTTAATTGCTCTGTACCAAGTTAACGGAAAATCTGTTAAAAATATAGGCATACACTCTACCAAATAATCTAATTTTAATTTGTAGACTTTGGCTAATTCTTCTAACCTTATTATAAATTCATTTGGTTCACTTTCACCATTAAAAGATATTTTTAATTTGAGAGGATCAAAATTTATGGACTCCATTGTGTTACTTTCTAAATCCTTTTTATTATTTATTTTTTTAGATTTCGTCATTTGCTGTATATTTTCAATTTATGCAATTAAAAAAAATCATTTCATTGAAAAAATTTTTTTCATACAAATTAAATATAACACCATCTATATATATTTATCTAAACTGATTTGAAACAAACTGGTTCATATCCATTCTTCATTCTCCCGCGCGTTCGATTTTTAAATGTTCATTTCTTCTGAACGTAGGTAGGTAATTTGAATTCTCTCACCTTCAATATTTTCAAAACCGCCTTTGAAATCTTGCAATTTCTTGTTATAAATTGTATAAGTTGAGTTTTTTAAAACATTTTAAACGTGTTGATGCTTTCACAACCATAAATCTGTCCAATTTTAATTATTTCATATATTGTATTGTTTTCAATGTCATTTGTTGAAATCGACTGTCATTTGTTTTTGTTTGTGAAAAATTTTCTTCATAGGAATTTCATTTACAGATTTTTTCTTTTACGTTGGGCGCCAAAATGTGAGGGTTTTTCCTCTGTCCTTCTGATTGACACAATTAATAATGTAACAGCCACTTTAATATGTTTACTTTTATTCCTTTCACAATATATACACAATAAACCACAGCACAATAATATTAATTATTCTTAATTACACATGCTTGTGGCTCTCACGCCAGGCAAGCTTCTTCCCTCTTTTCTGCATTCTTTTGTTTTCCTTTTTCCATTCAAATTTAAATACAATGTTCCATTCTACCAAACAAACAAACTCATCTCGTTACAAGATACACAAAGTAAAGAGTTCCTGCGAGTAAATAAGAAAAATACATTAATTTAACAATTTGTATTTTTTTTGTTCATTAAACTGTTGTTTTAAGATGTTCGTGATTCACTTTACTATACAGGATCCACCAGTGGCGGCCCAGAATTTCCAAGCGGGGAGTGGGGAGACCCCAACTGAGGTGGCTGGACGACATCAAGGCATAGAGTAATGCATCAAGGGAACTGCACACAGAGGATGGCTGAACAGCCGATAGACAAAAATGGAGAAGAGACCTACGTCCAGGAGTGGACTGAGAAAGGCTGAGGAAGAACAAAAAGAAAGATACGATAGTATGATGCTGATCCTGCCCTGGTGAGAAGGCGCAGGCGCCTTACGACTCGGGCAGACGCCCTGGGCGCCACAACTTGTTTTTACACTATTGTAGCTACAAATCAGATCCGTCATACCTCCCATAAGTACTAACAAACAGGCAGATACGCGGCACCAAAGTGAGCGAGTATCGCCTCTTACTCGAGTGAGTATAAAACTATACTCTTATGAAAAAAATTGCTGAAAAAGTTTTTTCTTGAAATATGAAAATGAGACTGGCCTGTATTAAAATTTTAACTAAACTGCATGCATAGTGCGTCTTTTTACAGCATTTTTTTACGTGATTTTTTTGTGATAAAATTTGAATCTTAAAAAGTATCCTCACAACAAATGTTCCTTGACTTATAGGTTGGTATGAGGCTTAACACCCATACTGTAGAAATAGTTCACTTTGCCAAAATCAGTCCTTTTTCAGGGAAGGTCGGCTAGAGTTGCAGGGGGTTTTTAGTGTACATGCGGCATGTGTTAGCGTGAATTTATACGTGCTTATGGGAATGCATGTAATATGAATCTGAAATGTAATATATCTCTGCAACTTAGATTATATAGACACCTACGATTATATATTATCGATAACTCTCGAACAAAATTGGGATTACTCGATAACTTTGTTAGTTAGTAAAATAATTTTATGCTTATATAGGTACTCGGAGTACGAAAATGATGCAATGTGACGTCCAAATACAAAATGGCTAACTTATAATAGAAAATAAACGTCAAATTATGTAAGAGAACAATAAATGAATTATTGTTTCTTACATTCTTTAAAAAATATCAATTTTCAATTTAAGAAATGCATCGGTATTAAAACATCTTACAATATTATCTGACAAAATATTATTAAAGCTAATGTGTTCCTTGACTTACAGGTTGGTATGAGGCTGACCACCCATAGGTAGGCAAGAGTTGGAGGGCATACGTTCATTTGAGATTGGGTTTTTATGTGGTACATAAGCCCACGTATGACGTATTGCATGTGTAAACGCGAACTTATACATGTCTGCTTGTCAGAATGCATGTAATATGAATCTTAAATGTAATACATCTTTGCAACTTAGATTATAGATTACATAGATGAATTTGAGTTGATCACATTACATTTTTTAAATAATTGGTCCTTTTTATCTGCATTTTTTTCTCAACTAACATGTCCATAAGAGTACGAAGAACTTTAAAAGGTGAACTTAAATCTGATGTCATAAAAAGTGGCTTCTATTTTAGCCTTTAGAGCTGTAGAAATATTATCCTTTTTATCATACAAACGTCAATCATAATTTATTACAATTGTTATGGTGCGTCAATCATTTTAACTTGTGTACCACCAGAGATAAGATAATCTAAAAATCTAAACCTAAATCTAAGCTGCAAAGATATATATCATTTAAGATTCATATTAAACGCATTCCCACAAGCAGACATGTATAAGTTCGCGCATGCCACATGTGGACCTACAATATAAAAACCCGAATCTCAAATGAACACAAGCCCTGCAACTCTTGCCAAAGTTAACCATTTTCTACAGCATGAGGGGTCAGCCGCATACCAACCTATAAGTCAAGGAACATACTGTAAAGATCTGACTCTATCCATATTCGTTTATACATCCGTAATTCTATACAAAGTATTATATATCCCTTTATGACACTTAAAGACTTGAGAAAAAAAAGGTAGGTACCCTTATAAAAAACCCTTGAGCTGTCCTTTGACAAATGCATTGAATTCAGTTTTCGTTCTGAAGCCGTGGGTGACGTGTCTCTTCTAGATAAAATCTGAAAATTGCTGTTTAATATTTGATTTGTGGGTGTTTGTGTGAGGATGGAGCTGAGAATGGACCTGAGATGCTGCCGGGAGAAAATAATTAGGCTGATTGCACTAAAAATAACTAATGTCGCGACAATTAATATAAACTTAAAACCAGTGGCGTGTTCCTGTCCGTGAGTAAAGCGGTTTGCACAATTATTTTTCTACCATTCGAATTTCGATTGGTTAAGGCATTATTTATGGGGATGTGGAAAGGTCTTTCGTAGTCTGTACTTCGGGTCTTCCACCCATATCGGGTCTTTCCCCCCCATATTGAGGTGTACCAGGAACAGGTTATGGAGTAGATATTTCGACAAATATTGTTTTGCCAGGTTTTCTTTATTTTGGCATCTGTCTCGGGTCTACTTGGCCGGACTTGCTGAGCATCAGACGGTGCCATGGTATTGCGAATTTTGGTGGAATGATGGGGTAAATTAGAAGCTGTCTTCCCTAACAAAAGCAGCTTGGAATAGAGTATGGAGTAGGCGCGCGTTAAGTTTTGGTAACGGGAATGCTGAAATATCCGACCCAGTGGGGTAACACTTAGTCGAAGCTGGTGACAAGACTTCCTTTCCTTTTTCCAAAAATTAGCGTGCTAAAGTCCCGTGACGTTTCTTTGGTGAAGAAGGGGAGCGTTGAGCTTGTAATTCGATCGAATAACCCTACTCCAGAGGTCGCAAGTCCACTGGCTTCTCCATTGGAGCTAGCAGGCAGATTTTCTACTTAGAGGTGGGATTTTAATTAAAAATAATTATGGGGTGGGTGGAGGTAGATTTTGCATATTATTATAAATATATTATACGTAATACATTTAGGCGCTATGTAATTTATTCATATTGTTATTATATTATTATTCTGTAAATTTATGTAATCTGTCGAATAAAAAGACTAACAAAATTAACACATCAAGTAACTTTTCGCGATTTGCGTCCCCCCTTTTTTCCTTGTTCCCCATTTTGTATACGCCTTTGAATACGTTGACTGCCGTGTTTTTTCTATACGCCGTGACCTTACCAGAGCGGGTTCTAGTAATTTCACAGAAAACAAAATCCCATTAAAAATGAAAGTCACTTGTTTTAAAATCGGTTTTAATATCATGTAGTCATTTTACAATTCATGTAAAGTAAATCTCGTAAGCTTTTTAATTATAATTTTGAATTTACAATTTAGTTAGAAAGTGCGTATGTTCCACACCAAACGATAACGAATTTGGGTTTGCCACTAAAGTAGATTTTGAAACGGTAAAACAAAAAATAACACAACGTTCCGTTTCATAATCTTCCACACGACGAGGAGTCCTAACCTAGACTAGACGATCACACAAATGGACAAAACTACGATGACCCACCTGAGGAGGCAACGAGGGAATACCAGCACCAGCAGTACCAGTTCCAGTATGAGCAGTACCAGCGTTCCAAGATCTCTGATCTACCTTCACCTTCATCAGTAGCAGCAAAGGATTAAGCTCTTCAACAATCTCTCTGAGAGGGAAGATCTCACCAATTGGAATCATCTGGAGAACCTTGGATGCAGGAGCACGGCTTTTGGCTCGCCTGTACCATAATACCTTTTCCAGAATACCTTGTCCGGTCTTCTCCCCAATTTTTACTTCGCCAGGGGGGAGAACTCTACAATACACAACAAATTACATTTTTAAAATCAATAAATGATAATATAAAAGGACATAAAAAAACTAAACGGAAAACAAGTTTAAAAAACCCTAGCCCCGAACATTACAGATCAACCGCCATTTATTTCTGTCCTTACATACTTCTTTCATTTTCTCCAGAGTGAGAACCTTTTTCATACAGGCTCTCCCTGTTATTATGACTCTGGATATTCCAATTATTACCTCGATTTTTTTTTTTTCTGGTTTACCAAAATCGAAAAACTCTTCTTTCATACTTCTTTCATTTCTTTCTCGAACAAGCTCAATGGTTCATCCTTATAATGTGGTACTAGGGCGGTACTTCCATAAGTTGCCATAGCAGCGTGCAAGATATTTTTGGTAGCGGCAGAGAAAGAGTTAAATGCTTGGGAGATTCCTAGTCAATATTCAAATCTCTTATCGAACCATGGTAAAAAATGCTTTTAAGGATCGCCATTTTTTTAGCGATGAATATTTTAAAACGTAATCTTGATGTGATTTTCTCTCAGGACTATTTGGCACAAAAAATCTATTAAGAACGTGTTCACAAAATTATTTTATGTATGCATGTTATTATTTTATGTATGTAATTATTTTATGTAGATACATATTATGTATGTAAAAATAAGTTATTTTGGAATTCTTTCGGGTTAGACCATGTTCTATTTGCTACTTGTTTGCAATCCAACGCCGACCATGAAAATGAAAGCTTAAAAATATATTCAATAAACACAACGCAACTAAACTACATATATAGTGTTACTCCTTGTTACGTTTTCTCCAAAGGGATCGCATTTAGAAACATTTGGAAGCATTCGCAGTGAAAACTATTTACGCAAACCACTTCAGTTAAAATGGGGGTTTCCCAGCTGCCGAAGGGACTGGTACTCATTTCTTGTGAGGCTGACCACTCGTACTGCAAAAAATAGTTCACTTTGCCAATGTCACCCCTATTTCAGGGAAGGTCGCCAAAAGTTGCAGAGTGTATATTCATTTAAGGTTTCGATTATAATTTATAAGTAAAGATGCAGCATTTGTAAGCGCGAACTTACACGTGCCTGTTTGTGGGCATGAATTTCATATGAATTTTAAATGTTAAAATATCTTTGCAACTTAGATTATTATAATATTATTATTAATGTTGCAAAGTGGATGCCTCTGCAATCAATAAAATAATAAACAATTTAAATTCGCTGAAGAATGCATTTGAATGCTTTGTGCTTCTCTCTGGCTGCACAATTTCAGCGAAGCAGAAATTATTGGCAATCAATGACGGCTGAAATTGCAATAGCAACGCGAATAATAAATCAAATTACCTCTAAAGTAGTCCGCCATCGCTGCACGAAGATTAGATTTCCGAGTTTTAAACATAAAATGAGGAACAATGCTCGTACAGCACAAAATAAAAGGCTTCCGACGCGAACTGTGCAAGGTTTCTTTATCCGACTTGGTTGAACCAGAAGTCTGTGTTAAAATGAAACCTCAATTCTCGTCAACCTTTCCGTCCGTAAGCGCTTATAAAAACTGTACTAAACTGCACATCTAGTTAATCATATTTGGAGGACACAAAACTGATCATGTCACTCCTCTATTGCACCGACTTCACTGGCTACATGCCCCAGAGAGAGTGGAATATCTCTCTCAGAGGATTTGACTGAACTGTGTGAGGTTGAGAAGATTGTTGGTAAGCGGTGCATCCTTCGCTCAGCGAGGGGCGATGCTATCAACAGAGTGAAAATGCCATCTCGACGGACGACGGAGCAGAACAGGCTTTGGGGATAGGGCGTTTGGCTCAGCAGGACCGTCGTGTTGGAACCGGCTACCTCTGAAGCTGAGGACGGAGACTGGTGGACAACGTTTCAAGAAGGAGTTACAGACGTTCATGTTTTCCAAGAAGTAAGTGAAGGATGGGCGCCCTTGGGGTAGCTGGAGCCACTAAACGGCACTCAAGAAGGAAAAACAAATGTTATTTGTATAAAAACGTGTACTATATACTCGTAGTGGAACTTCTTGGCGCGTGCCAAAGAAGTCGAAGAGGTCGCGAGTGGAACCTAGGTATTTAGTTTTACAGGTAAGGGGGCCGGCTTGACGCCAACTACTTCAGTTGAAGTGAGGTGTGGGAAATTAAAAGCTGGCACTCATTTCTTGTGAAGGCTGAGTAAGCCTCGCTGGTATTTAACTTAGGGTTTGAAATAAAATAATCATTCCTGACACCCATGGTGGGATTCGAAGCTAATCTCTCGGCATGAAATGCAAGCACTCTACCAACAACTGTTCTATTTCCCATTCTTTCACAATATCACAAATCTGATCTTACCATACTTATCTCTACCTTCATTTTCCTCTCACATTCATTTTGTGTTGTCTTTCTTCTTTGCCAGCCTTCCATTAGCCATTCTTTCTACACGTCCAAACAATCTCGAAAAAAAAATTTAGTACCTTGACTTTAAATTTTCATTTCTTGTCTATCCATTCATTCTTAAAATTTAACCCTATTTCTTAGAGTTTTTCCTGTCATACCCCTCAAGTGTTTCATTTCCACCATACATACATTACTCATTTCCCTATCGGTTGTAGTCCATGCTTTATTCCCATAAATATGTTTGTTCTGTAGATATTTCAAATATTGTAACGATAACTTGAGGCTTTTGTAATTTTTTTTTTTCTCAAGAGCGCTCCTATAACACCTGACTATTCTTCTTCTTCGTGTCAGCTTCACACCGTATTGGCCCAGTTACGAGCAATGTCTACAGCTCTTTGGTTTCCCGCAAAGAGATCATCCATGGAGCAGCTTGTCGGACAGGAGGGACAACACCGCAGGTGCTCCATAGTTTGCTGAGCTCCACACTCACATACATAGTGTAGAGTCCTCCCGTCCCAGAAATCCCCAGGTCAACATGTTGGCCCGGGCTCTTCCAACATTGGTCCTCAATCTGTTCATAGATTTCCACACGGGCCTGTCTATGATAATATAATAATTTATAATCTAAGTTGCAAAGATATATTACTTGATTTCAGTTGGTTATTTCCAACGGTTCACACAGGTTTTACGAACATTGAACGAATTATAAAACACACGAATATGCAAGTCAGTATTTTAAGTACTGCACAAATTGTCCGAGATTCAAATCATCGACTAAAACAGCTCTCTCGGACCTGCAAGATGATATAAACGTACAATCGGCAGCGTTCTTCATTTGTATTTTCTTTTATTGCACATTTCCATTGTCTTGGATTATTTTTGTATGTTGTCGCAAAATAATCATAAATTATTTCATATTTAAAGGAACTTGCGAAGGAAAGCCATTGCCAAAAGTGCCATGTCTAACCCTGACAAAATATGTAAATACCGCGGTGTGAGTAACAGCGCCAAGTTAAAGCTTGCCAGGAGTCTCGTCCACTCTATTTTTCTCTATGTTGCTGAGACATGGAACACGCCAACCAATACGTGGAGTTTTCCAGCTTCCGAAGGGACTGGTACCTACTTATTTCTTGTGAAGCCGGTATTTTATTTTTGACTTTGAAATAAACACCGAAATGGGAAATCATTGTTGACACCCTCGATGGGATTCGGACCCGGGCTGCGGTATGGAATGCAAGCACTCTACCAACTGAGCTATCCACCGGAAGATAAATTTGTACAATCCGAGCCTTACTGATCAAGAAAATCACATTAAAAAGGCGCATTATTGTAGGCACCTACCCATATATATAATTTTATGCTTTCCTGGTCTATATTTTACATTTTCTTGTGCGGAACATTTTGAGTTATCGTCCGATAATTCCAGTCGCTAAGACAAGTAAATTGCATCCCCGTAACTTGGCTGCGCGGAAACTCTTGAAGATCGTCCACCACCAGCACCAAGAAGTCAATTTATGGCAGATGGTCAAGGGAGATATCTCCCATCAATAACATTGTCCGGTCAATAGCTCAGTTGGTAGAGTGCTAAAGCTCGGGTTTGAATCCCACCGAGGGTGTCAGAAATGATTTACCGTCTCGTTGTCGATTTCAAACCCAAAATAAAATACCGACAAGGTTTACTTAACCTTCACAAGAAATGAGTACCAGCCCTCTCAGGAGCTAGGAAGCCCCCACTTCAACTGAAGTGGTTGGCGTAAGGCCGGCCTCCTTGCCTTTAAAAATAAATAGGTTCTACTCGCCACATGCGACCCCTTTGGGAAAACGCCGCAAGATGTTACCAGTTACAGTATATTGTTACGATTTGTTTGGGGTCAGTTTAATATAACTTCGATTAAATTAATTTTAGAATTTGCCATATTCGGTTCACAGTTTAAACTTTGGTATTTCTCGCTTAACGGCTCGGGTTCTAATCGGGTACTGATGCCCTCTAAAGCATTGCAATCCATATTTATAGGCGATTAAAGTCTATTCTAGCATACCTACACCAGACCATGCCAGAACCGTCTCGAGCAGAAGCTTCGAGCAAATACGAGTAGGTACCTACAACCATTCAAATACTTACGTCTAGACACGCATAGTGACTAAAGGCTATTCTAGCATACACCAGACCATGCCAGAACCGTCTCGAGCCGAAGCTTCGAGGAGCAAATACGATTAGGTACAACCATACAAATACTTACGTCTAGACAGTAGACACATATATTCAAGTAAGTAAAAACACACAGACACACAATCACAAGTGAACATACACAGACATAAACCCATAAATTCGAAACAATATGTTTATATTTAATTTTGTGGACTTCCCTATATACATACATACATACACTGTAAATCAATATCAGCTGAAGTCATACGGGGCTATTATTAGACCTTTTAGTCGTCGGTTGAGCCCACGTTTTGACAAACTAATGATGCATTTGTATGAAGACGTGTCAATCCAAGATGGCCGCAAATGAACAGCTGATTAGTTTTTATACAAATATTACCAAAATTCGGTAGGCAAGAATGACCGTGGTGATGAGACTTTCAGGCCAGGCATCATTAGTTTGTCAAAGCGTGGGCTCAACCAACGACTAAAATGTCTAACTAATTTTTGCATACCATATTCATACACTTCTTATTCCTTGACTTATAGGTTGGTATGAGGCTGACCACCCATACTGTAAAAAATGGTTCACTTTGCCAATGTCACCCCTGTTTCAAGGAAGGTCGGCAAAAGTTGTGGGGCTTATGTTCATTTGAGGTTTGGATTTTATTTGTAAGTACACATTCAGCATTTGTAAGCGCGAACTACACTTGTTGGTTTGTGGGCATACATCTGAGAGCTTTAAATGAATATATCCTTGCAACTTAGATTATAGATTTATTATAGACTTCAACAATCTTTTCTTCAACAATCAACATATTTTGCTTCCTTATCAAGTATCAACATATTTTATTTTATGTTCCTTGACTTCCCCATTTCTCTCTAACTTTTAAAGGTCCTGTTTCCGTACAAAATACTTCACAATTATTTTCTCGTCCCATACCTTGGCACAGTGGCCGATCCGCCCCTCCTATGATTTACTGCGCAGCCTTCCCTGTAATTACAGACCAGTAGGTACGATTACAATCATTCTAGATCTCTTATCTGCCTGTACATTTGCTCTGTGTGTTCTATAACACGAGTGTACACTTTTAATAACATTTACTACTACAAAAAAAAACACTTATTTACTACTTACTTTACAAAGTCATCAAATAATCCAAATTCTGTTCGATAAGTTTTCAACGCGCTATCCTGTTATATTTTTGAGTGGGTTTTATTTAATCAAAATTGCGTTTATTTATTTTACACACTTTCGTGTCGTATCCATCTTGCTCGCCTTTCGGACAGGGCTTTGAGCAGGCGCCCTCCTCCTTCGATTCTTTGGAGATCTCTTCATTTGCTTGTGGAAATACGAGTATTAATAAGGTCCACTTCAAAAATACTACCACTTCATGATAAAGCGGTAAGAAGTTAATAAATCTGTCGCAAGATTGTTTTATTGACAGTCCCACCCAGTTGGAGAGTTTCCAGCTATATGTGCCAGATGACTACAGTTGGGATAGACGGCATGATCTTTTTTTATGTACCTCTCTACCGTACTGATTTCATGGCGCAACATGCTAGGTATATGTTATAACTCGTAGTGTATGTACCTAACTCTAATAAACTCTGCTATCATAGACATATTTCAGATAAATTAGAATTCTTTTAAAGATGTATTAAAGAGTTCCTGCCAGCTTGTTAATGACTGTGTGAGGGTGCACTGCGATGACGTTAACCTGTAAGAGTGCAGCTCGGATACAATACGACAAATTAATAATCCAAGTAAGAATCGCCGAAGTATATACGTTGTGGCATTATGCCCTGAAGGTTTTTGTGCTTTAAAAGCATTAGAGCGCTTTTTCCTTTGAAGTTTTTTGAATGAGTTATCAATCGACGGACATTCCGTAATCAGACAATTCGTTCACACCCATGTCTGAAGCGTACAGGCTATAAAATAATATTAAATCATAAAATATACACCGAACAATCATAAACAATAATTGCACTCCATCATATTCAGTGTTATAAAAATTAAAGTGTTAAAATACACGTGTTAACCAGGGTCAAAATTCTGACGCCATTTTTTTTAACCGTCAAAAGTTAAGTAGGTAAGTACAAGTACATGGGCGTAACCAGGAAGGGCCAAGGGGCAGCTGCCCCCCCCCCCCCCCTGGAAGAGAAAAATAATCTAAATAATCCAAAATTGTTATTAAATTGTATTGCAATTACTAAAATCACCATTATTCAATCATGGCCTTGTCCTTGACTGATAGGTTGGTATGCGGCTGACCACCCATACTGGTAAAAAATGGTTCACTTTGCCAATGTCATTCCTGCTTCAGGGAAGGTCGGCAAGAGTTGCAGGGCTTATATTCATTTGAGAGTTGGGTTTTTTATATTGCAGGTCCACATGCGGTATGTGTAAGCGCGAAATTATGCATGTCTGCTTGTGGGAATGCATTTAATATGAATCTCAAATGATACATATCTTTGCAGCTTAGATTTAGAGCTTGCCCCCCCCCCCAGATTTTTTACGGGCAAGATATGAACTTGAAAATTGTGTCATGAGTTGTTTTGTCACTGTGCTGTTCTAACCTGTCACCGCATGAATACAGTAAATACCATTGGGTAAATACATACAAGTATACGAAGAAGTAGTACCTACTCGTCTTAGATATCTTCGAAGGTGCTTTTCTTCACCCCCTGTGGCGGTTCGTGACTGAAGATTTACAAGGAGACCTGCAGAATACATCTTAACACTTTACATTTGCAGCACATAAAATAAGAAAGGTTGGTAATTAAAACCTGAAATGTACCTACTTTTATAGAACGAGCGTGAGGAATAAACATCAGTCATCTTTGTAAAGCCGTTTGAGACTTGAATCTTGAAAATCTCGTAGAGTGAATAGGGTACTATTTACTACAGACCTACAATTGGCTTAAAATGAGCGTGGTGAAAATCAAACTAACGCTGCCATCTTCACACTGCCGCGCCGTGGTCCAAATCAAACTAAAATGCACATAGGTTTTCTTTCGGTTGTTATCCGAAAAGGGAAATTTCGAAATTTGTGAAAATGAAAATAATCAAGATACACAGCTATAGATATATAAGCTATCGTACCTACGGTACCTACATAGGTAGGTATATATGTGCGGAATTGCCAATATCGTTCACATAACTCGTCTCCTCCGGTGCTTGTTTGGCTTATCTACCATTTGATTCAAATATGACAATTCAATGAAATTGTCTTAGAATCACATTTTAAACAATCTGAGTCAAGAAAAAAAATGTAAGACATGATAATGTGAGAGTTGTTTTAAATTTTTTTAAATAAATTTCCAGTTTTCATAAGACACATTGGTCCAGTACCTACACATGCAAATCTTGCTCATGTGAAATAACCTCTGATGGACAAAAAGCAAACAAGCACTTAGTATAATATGTGACTGATAAAAAAAACTACCATCAAGATTGACGTAAGTGCGTACTTCTCATTCGGTATAAAGTCGCTGTACTAACGTTGAAAATACCGGACCTAAGGGGACGATTGCTGTGTAGGTATAAAATCAGAAAAAACAATAAAACAAAAGATTTTTTAGAGACGTGCTATGATCAGACAAAGATGGATCGTAAAAATCAACAGCTAAGCGGCAAAAAATGACGATCATTAGCGTACACCTCTGTAATATGATACCAGCAGGAAAAAACATAGAAATCAATTTGTATAAAGTCTCTGGCAGAAACAATTCGCACCCAAACCACCCGAGGGCGTGATTAGCAAGAAAATTGATATTGTTCGCGTGATTATAGGAGCACTGACGCCAAATTGTATCATTTTTTTATAGCAAGATATTGTGTTTCTTTAATTTTGTAGGTACCTACTGATTATGCTTCCCGCGTATTTCTGACATGCCGTGTTTTGGAGCCATTACGATAAAATTTGGCAGTGAATCATCATGTGCCTATCATCAAAACATATTATAGGTACTTACCATTTATATTTTCAAACACTGGTACCTTAAAAGTACAACTGAATGAGTTACATATTAAGCTAACACGGGTTTCCCAGATAAATGCGCCTTTTTCCAATTTCTACAAGACAAAACACTAAAAAAATATAAAAATCCTGTAGTTAAGAAGTTTTTCATGATCATTTCCTTATAATTAGTTCACTCACTATAAGAAGTTACACCCAATAAAATGTGTGATCCTCCCTGCAGGGTTTGCATGTGGCGAGTGGAACTTATTTTTTTTTAAAGGTAAGGGAGCCGGTCTCACGCCAACTACTTTAGTTGAATTGGGAGTTTCCCAGCTTCTGAGGCAGCCGGTACTCATTTCTTGAGAAGGCTGAGTAAACCATGCCAGTATTTTACTTTGAGTTTTAAATCTACACCAAAACGGGATATCATTCTTGACACCCTCGGTAGTCGGTGGGATTCTAACCCGAGCTCTCGGAATGGAATGCAAGCACTCTACCAACTAAACTATCAACCGGACTCTTTAATATTAATTTAATTCTCATATTCTCTATTGTACCTCTCTCTTTCATAACCCAATCATTATTCATAGGATAAATAAATTAATTAACAGTAATATTAAACCAAAAATGAATCAGTCTTAAAATAATTTTATTTTATCTTAGAAGTAATACATTTCAAGAAAAAATTTGGTTCAACAAATTTAAAGGCAAAAAAGTAATATATCAAAGTACTTGGATAATTTTTCGAGACTCTTACTGGAAAAGCTCATCTTAAATAATCTTAATTTATTTTAAACCATAAGTAGTAGACAATATACATATTTAAAATAAATGTTTAGGAAGCGTCTGTCGCTCGGAAATGGTCTTCGTCTATGGTAGAATAAATATGTCCTTCGCCGCACATCCATTCCAATATTTTCCTGCAAATAAACAACATTTAATATAAAAACTGCCATCTACGGCATTGAATACAAGCTAAATGTATTATTTTTACATTGCTTAAAATTTTAAGCTAGTAAACACAAAACAAGATAAAAATATGTCTGTCTGCCATTTTTTCGGCATTTCAACATTAATTTCTAAAAATAACACAGACACTTATGAGTTTGCACTTTATATATACAAAAATGATGATCTGAACACCTTTGTAATCCCTGTTTCGCCTGTTAGAAAATTGATTCCCTATTGCAAATAAATGAGCAACTATCTTACACATATCAAATTGCTAGGCACGTGACTGCACTGGGTAGAGGCAAATACGTATAAGAATAAAGGTTTTTTTTCTTGTTTTCTTAAATACACATAAGAATTTAATTTAGATTCTATCACACAAAATAAAACATAAATTGAAATTTTTAACATTAATTTCAAGGTTAAATGGATTTTCCCCATTTGTTGGTCAAATCACAAATAGGTCCCGAATCGCCATATGCGACCCCTTCAGAGATAACGCAGGCAAGAAGTTACAATATATGTGTAGCTTAGTTTTAACTTATATGTTGGTATGAGGCTGCCCACCCATACTGTAAAAAATGGTTCACTTTGCCAATGTCACCCCTGTTTCAGGGAAGGTCGGCAAGAGTTGCAGGGCTTATTTTCATTTGAGATTGGGTTTTTATATTGTAGGTCCACATGCGGCATGTGTGAGCGCAAAATTATGCGTGTCTGCTTGTGGGAAAGCATTTAATATGAACCTCAAATGATACATATCTTTGCAACTTAGATTTAGATTAGATTAGTTTCATTGTTGCCTATGATATAGGTAATAGATTTTTTACTTACTCCATTTCCATGCTGGACATCTTTCCCTTGAGCGCATTAGCCATATCCGTCTTGTTGGCGCCCTTGTCCACCTTGGCAGCCCTGATCAGGTTGAAGACCATGGTCTGGCGGGGATTCAGACCCGCCACGGCGCCTCCCATGTCCATGCCTGTGACCATAGAGTTGGACGGCATCACCGATGTCGACATTGACACATCCCCGTTGGTCTTAGGCTAAAATATTGATTTCATTAGTAAACCAAATTAAAGCAAAAAAAAATTCACAAGTGTAAAATAATTATTTATGCCACTGCCTAGTAATGATAGTCTTTGTAACACGAGTGCTAGTTTGTGACATGAGGCGCAGCCGAATGGCACAATAGACAGCAAGAGTGTTACAAAGACTAATTACGTGCAGTGGCATACAATACTATTGAGGGAAACTATCTTGAAAATCCTCAAAGGGATTTGGGCTTCTCGACAGACTCCTGACTGCTTTGGACAAGCTGTTTTTATCCTCATCCCGAAAAGTAACCCCTGCACAAACCCAGTTGACACTCGCCCCATTGCACTCACCAACACTATATCAAAACTGTTTTTCAGTATAGTGCAGAGCAGAATGGTAACATACATGCTGAGAAACAAATACATTACTGAGAGTCAGCAAAAGGGATTCCTCCCTGGTGTGTCGGGATGTGTAGAGCATAATATGGTGCTGTCGGAAGCCTTAAAAGATGCCAGAAAGCATGAGAGACAAATAACAGCATGTTGGCTGGATTTGGCTAATGCTTTTGGCTCAATTAACCATGAGCTGCTCCTGTTTGCGCTGAAATGGTACAATTTTCCTGACCTAATGTGCAAAATAATCGCATCATATTATGCAAAACTCACATTTCAAGTGAGACTAAAGGGGAAGTTTACAAATACCATCATATATGAAGTGGGACTGTTCCAAGGTTGTTGTCTATCTCCTACCATATTCAACATTGTTTTCAATATCTTAATAGTAGACCTAACAAAAATAGGGAAAAATTGGGGATATCGCTTCAAAAGAAATGATGGGTACACATCTTCTTGCTTAGCATTTGCAGATGACCTAACAATTTTGACCAAAAAAACAAACCACTGCAAACTTTTACTCAAAAGAGTTGAACAGTTTTGTGAATGGACACAAGGTATGCAACTTAAGCCCTCAAAATGCTGCTGTATATCTCTGGCAAGAAGAGGAACTAAATTTGGACCCATTGATCCAGAGCTACATGTAAACAATATGAAAATAGGTACAATAGAGAGAGACAAGCCCTTCAAATTTCTGGGAAAATATATTGATTACAGAGGCAGAGAACATGCGGTAAACGAAATTATAGAGCGTTTCAAAGTTACCATGGACAGAATAGATAAAATTCATATCTCAGGGATAAGAAAAGCGTGGATTTACGATAACTATATCATTAACCAACTAACGTGGCCGTTCCTGATTTATAGTTTTAACAAAGACAGTTTAGGTATCCTGGACAGCGTAACTACTAGATACCTGAAACAATGGACGCGACTCGCAAAGCCTGCAGACCCCGCCACATTCTACAGATCGAGAGAAAACTTTGGTTTGGGATGGAAAAGACCATCTTTCGTACATGCACAACACCGCATTACAAAGCACCATATTCTTGAAAACTCCAAAGACCCAAGTGTCATAGACTGTTGGTCCAAAGATCCCCAAATGTTAGAGCTCAAAAATAGAGCAGAATTTCACCACAAATACCTAACCGGTGTAAGCACTAACAGAAGAGGTCTGGGATGGCAAAAGGTGGAATCGGAGAAAGCCCATATGAAGGCTCTAGTAAAGCATGACTCTGACTCTAAATACAGGCTTCATGCGTTAAACCTTGAGATGCAGCATGACTGGATCACTGTTGGTGAAATGTGTCTTCCACCTGCACTACACTGGAAGATACTAATATACAATTGGTCTCCTGAAATGCTACGATTTTACTTAAATGCATTTCAAAACACGCTCCCTGACCCTGGAAACCTAAAACGATGGGGTAAAAATACAACTGCTTCCTGTGATCTCTGTGCCATTGACAAATGCACAGCAAGACATATTCTAACAGGGTGCAAAGTGGCCCTTGAAAATGGCAGATATACCTACAGACACGACAGGGTACTGGAAATACTAAGGGAGAGTATAAGCCAAACAATTTCCAGAGCAAACAAAGGTTTGACAAGAGAGTCCATTGAAAAAATAAAATTTGTTAAGCCTGGAGAAAAGGGAGAGCGAAGGGCCAGGACCCAGACTTCCATTATAAAAAAGGCAAAGGACTGGAGGCTTGTGATGGATTCCACCACAGGACGATACATTTTCCCAGGAGAACTATGCACTACGGCTTTGAGACCCGACATAGTTCTATACTCAAATGAACTAAAGCAAGTACTCTTGGTTGAATTGACGGTGCCGTGGGAGATGAACATCCCTAAGGACCATGCCTACAAACTAAATAGGTATAAAGGACTAGTGGATGAAATCACAAATAATGGATATACCACAAGATTGTATGCAGTGGAGGTGGGAGCGAGAGGACTGCCAGCCAAATCGGTATATACTTTCCTTAAGGATCTGGGACTGAATAGATCCCAAATAAATGGATTTCTGGAAAGACTAACAAAAGCGGCCATCTCGGGATCATACCACATTTGGCTGCGAAGATCTGAGAGCCCAGACACCTCTGGACATGCAACGTAGTTAATCGGACTTACATATTGGAGGGAAGGATGAGTTGGGAGGAATTGGGAACGTTGTCATGACAAAAGGATCCTTAACCAACCAAAGACAGGTCGTAAGTCCTGTGACTCCCATCTCATCCTGACTCCGTGCGGCAGGCCTGAGTTTGGGTCTTAGATTTTCAAAATTAGAGACCTGACTCGGTGAGACCGTGGATGCTCAGCTATTTCACAAATCTACGACCATGAAATAAATAACAAAATAGTAAATAATAGTCATTATAATGTACTCGTCCATTTGAAGTAATTAATACCCCACCTTGGTCAAACCGTGTAATTTATCATTCCCCTCGATTATCTAATCTAATCTGCAAAGATATATTACATTTGGGATTCATTTTAAATTTATGCCCACAAGCAGACACATATAAGGTTGCGCTTATACATGCCGCATATAAGGGTTAACATTCAAACCCAAAACTCAAATAAACATAAGCCCTGCAACCACTGAAGTAGGGGTGTCATTGGCAAAGTGAACCAAGTTTTTACAGCATAGGTGGTCAACCTTATACCGACCTATTAGCCAAGCAACTATTTAAGTTTGTTTATTTTTTGCGGTGAAAATATCTCGCATTATTTTCCTTTCAAGCCTTCTGTTTTCCTTCGAAAAAAGGAAAGCTACAATTTGGAGTATTTTGATGAATAACATTGATGAATGATTACACTATTAACAATTTTATTTGACTCTAGGCATAAAATATATTCATTTTCATTTGAACAAAGATTGAACAGAGTGGGGAGGAACTATCAATAAATTGAAAATATTCATGTAATGGCTGACATCTAATGTATTCATCTAATGTAACATTACGCAACGGGTGTGGAAATGTATAGCATTGTGATTGCGTTAGCCGTTTTGTAATTAGTAAATTACCAAATGGGAGTAGAAAAATACATTTTACATATCGACATGGCTTTTAATAAACATGGTGAAAATTGGAACAAACGTCAACATCTTGTAAAACGTCACTTTTGATAGTTCAATGTGATGTTAGCTGATTTGCTAAAATTTAAAAGTATTTTGTTGACGAAAAACAAAATAATACGCCTTGATTTTAAGAGTCAGAAGGCCTCAAAGTCATAATAGTGTCCTCCTATAGCTCGTCCCCCCAGTGCCTGTTTGGCTTAACTACCATTGATTCAAAGATGGCCATTCAATGAAATTGTCTTAAGAATCACATTCTACACAATGTGAGCTTAAAAAAAATTGTACGTAAAACTCGATAATGTGAGAGTTGTTTTAAATTAATGTCCGGTATTTATAAGACACATTGGCCCATATACAGACAAACATTGCTAGAAATAGGTGGAAGACTGTTGAGCCGTAAAGGGTGCAGAACTGGTGGAGAGAGATGTAAGACAATAAAGGCGATGAGACGGTGATTTGTGTCCAAAAATAAGGTGTGCTGAGATTTTTTATCTATGGAGTTCTTTCGCAAGCTTTGACTCGGATTGATATCCAAAGTGTAAGGAATTCAGCAGAATAGCGCTTCAGAAATAGTCATCTTACTCCTTTGGATTTGGCTTCCATTTTGATTTTATTGTTGATGCACTGCAGGTAATGGAAGGTGATGGCGTTCATGTTGGTGACGTTCAGCATCTTGAAGACAGTGAGCATCTTCTTGCCCTGGCTCATCTTCACGTTGCCAAAGATTTGTACGTACGTGTTGATCATTACGTTGGGAATGGATTTATCCTGCAAAATAAACAATAGCGTTAATAATTATCAATGGACAAAATCTAGGACATAAAAAAAAGAGATAATAAATACACGGGGAGGATGAGAGAAAGATTGTTTTCTTGTGTTGTATAATCTGAAATGAACATAAGCCCTGCAACTCTTGATGACCTTCTCTGAAAGAGGGGAGAAATTGGCAAAGTGAACTGTTTTTTTTACAGGATGGGTGGTCAGCCTCATA
Source organism: Agapetus fuscipes (assembly GCA_951799405.1). Lineage (NCBI taxonomy): Eukaryota > Metazoa > Arthropoda > Insecta > Trichoptera > Glossosomatidae > Agapetus > Agapetus fuscipes. The sequence continues at coordinate 9,129,234 of OX637336.1, forward strand.
CCAACCTATAAGTCAACAAACAAAGAAGTTCATTATTGAAAAATTATGAACACAGGATATAGCGCAAACGTCACACTTACGTACATATGTACAGTTCTTAGCAACCGTTCACAACATTCCAGAAAATCACAGTTAGGGATCTGTACTAATGGACAAGCTTAAACACTAGATTGTTTTCCAGGATCTGTTGCTGCAACGGATATGGTAGTTCGGGACATTTCACCCATATATTCCATATTCTAAATTCTAATTCTTCTTACTCTAAATTCAAATTCTGTGTAAACTTAATCCAAAACCTTCTTATTCTAAATTCAAATCCTTATTATTCTAAATTCAAATGCAGTGTTACCCACATCGTCATCTTGCATGGTCTCCTGATCAATAAACAGTACGGCCTTCATCCTCCCAGTGATGTCCTCTATGGTGTACACTATTTTCGTGCTCTGCATTTTGATATTTCGTATCCTGGCAACGACGCACGCAATTTGAATGTCGTGGCCCCAAAGTTTTACACCTTCTTCTCCACTCCTCAAGATTTGTCTTATAACCAACGGTGCTGTACGCGAACTCCTTTTACCCTGAAAAAAATACAATTAAAAACAAGTTGCGTTGCGTAAAACTAAAGTATGGCTTTGTCATATCAGTTAAATTTTGTCAAAATCATCCAAACATGTAATACCACCTGCTTTATAAGACAAATAAACAAGTAATAAACAATCTCACTGATTTCTTTGTTTTATTTCCTGGAGTGTTGGCCGCACCAAATTGATTTGGTGAGTTGAAAAATCCACCTCCACCTTGTTGACCATTTTGATCTGTAAAATTACAATCACGTGAATCACCAAATACAAGTAATGTTATGAAGTTTCAGCTAATTCTAAAGATTAATATAATACCATTCCACATATTGACGGAAGATTTGCGCAATTAATAAGGTTATTTTAGGATATTTTATGATTTACAAGCGGCAAAACAAAAGTTTGACAGATTAACAATGAGGTTATGTTCGGCGATTGGCGCGAAAGATGTTTGAATGGAGCTCGTATATGTTCATGCCCACTCTAGGTATTATTACATAAATTTATTTAGATTTTTGTATATTTGCACAAAATTATAATTTTTTAAATGAACTATACATAAAATAAATAATTGATTTTTTGTACATATACCTACATTTTATACACTTAAAAAATATTTCATGCTGTTATCACTAAAATTGTTTGAAACTTTACAACTGTCAAAAAAGTTTATCAATAAAAATACTAACCTTAAACATTTTTAAATTTTCCATATTTATGTAGTTCAAATTAAATTAAAATGTATTTCAGCAGCGAAAAATATAATTTACCTAGTGTGTTCCATCGTGGAAATTATAAAGTCCTTTACAAAAATTCTCTAGAAGAAGTACGGAAAGATTTGAGTTTTGTTATTGAAAAACACTGTGAGACCGGCCAAATTGTATGATGATTTCTTCATACAGTAGAACCTCGATTATCGGAGCTAGTTTTGGATCAGATCTACCTGGGATAATTAAAATTTCAGATAGTGGTGACTTGATTGCACACTGTACAATATAGTCACATTTAAATATATTTATTTTGTTTACATTGCTCGGTCGATAGAATGCTTGCGTTTCATGCCAGAGAGCTAGGGTTCGATCCGAACCAAGACCTGTGAGAAAAGATATCCCGTTTAATAAAAATACTGGCATGGTTTACTTAGCCTTCATAAGAAATGAGAACTAGCCCTCTCGGGAGCTGAGAAACTCCCACTTCAAGTGGCTTACATTAGGCCCCCTTACCTGCGAAAAGAAATACCCCAAATAGACCCCTTTGTGGATGAGTCGTTAATACGTATTCAATGTAGGTGCATCTCAGTTGTGTTTTTTTTTGCGTTTGCAGCCACATATTATGTCATTTTTTTGCAGCAATATCTTGACTATGAGGCTGACCACCCATACTGCAAAAAAATATTCACTTTGCCAATGTCACCCTTGTTTCAGGGAACATCAACAAAAATTGCAGGGTTTATTCTCATTTGAGGTTTGGATTTGAATTTGTAAGTACGCATGCAACATTATTTTGTAATGTTAAAATATCTTTGCAACTTACTTAGATTATAGATGTCTCCATTTCTTGATAAAAAAAAATGTCTGCTACCGCTGCTTTATTATTCTACTCCACATAAGCTCAACAGTTTCAAATCCAGATAAAGCCTTCAATTGAGAAACATCCTTACGGATAATTTCAATGCGGCTAGGAACGGCATGTTGTATATGCGGTCAATATCCACCTTATTTAAAGTGAACTCAGATAATCGAGGTCCTACTGTACTTCAATGGAATCCTTTATGTGCTAGTGTTGAATACTAATTTCTTGTTTATATTTCAGAAAATTTGTATTTCAGATGAAAACGACCCATGTTTTCTGTGTGTTTTAACCGTTACAAGAAATGACTATGATGAGCTGAAGAAGGTGCAGGGACTCCTCGTAGACTTTGATAATTTCCCGTCGCAGCTTGTGCGACTCTTGCAGCAATGTAACTCAGGAAATTTGTAAGATTTCACATTAATTTATCACCGGAAAAGGGCTAAAAAACATACAGAATAAATTGAAAATAGATGTTCATTACTTTGAGTATAAAACATTGCTTCTTCTCTTCCCCATCATGTAAATAGAAATAAATATATCGCCACCTTAAAGGCAAAACTGCATTAGTGCTGATTCACTGATTTGAAAAATCATGGCTTAAACATTTTATTGCCTGTAACTTCTCATAGTAAGTGAATCTACGCAATGCTGTTCTATACCTTAGTTTTAAATAGATATCAGGATGATTTATTTGGTAATCGCTGTTTTTATATGAATCACACCACAAGAGCCCACTGCAACCTTGGTTGTCGCTATAAAAAGCACCAATTCTCAAGCAGACCCAGTTGCTGTAAGGCTGAATGGGACTTTGGTGACCGTTCTTTGGTAAATGCTCATGAATTTTTCAACTCAGCGAAGAGGATTTTTTTTTTGTTTGCGCTCCGTCGGGAATGAAACTCGGGTTCTTTGGCTTACAAGTCCATACCGTTAACCATCAAACTACAGACCGGTCTACTTGATTCCTAACAATGGCTAACTAGAAGTGGAGAGTGCCTAGGTACATTAGTACTCATTTAAATGAAGACATTACAAGATAACAGCTGATTTTGTGTAAGCAAAGGTTTGATCAAGAAGAAAGGCTTGAATCTCCTAATAAAATACAAGTTTTGTATCATAAATAAAGATAGTTTGTTCAATATAAAAAAACACAACTAAGCAAAAAATATAGCGTACTAAATTTTGACATTATATAAGTTGTATTTAAAAGTAAAAAAAGTTTTTCCCATCTGGTGCTAGATGTCTATATCCCGATACATTAAAAATTCATAACATAACTATTCTAGGTTTCTCACTCTTCAGCAACAAGGGCTTGCCAGCATATTTCTCGACATTGTGGAGCACAATGAATTTAAAAGATTGGTGCACCTGTCTCTCAAGGCAGGCCCAGCGTCAGACTCCGATATCAAAAGGAATATGGCTGAAAACATCTTAAATCTAAAGGTATTCATTAAGTGTTCTGCACCCTAAATCTGTCATTTTTGTTTCTTAAACTTCATGGTCTTAGTAAAAGAGTGTCAGTTATGAAAAAAAATCAAGCGTGTTTATTGATTTTTTTATCTAAATTATAAAGGTTAAAAAAAAAATGAGTTAAAAAATGTCATGACAAAAACATATTTATAAAAACACATTTATTCACCATTTTTATAAAAAAAAATCATGCGCTATATTTTGGAAATGTTTTTTTTTTATTTTTAATTATAGAAAAACGCAAACGAAACTAAGCTACACATATAGTGTAACTTCTTGCCAGCATTTCCCCGAAGGGGTCGCATGTGGCGCTTCGGGACCTATTTATTTTTACAGGTAAGGGGGCCGGCCTCACATCAACCACTTTCAGTTGAAGTGGGGGTTTCCCAGCTCCCGGGGGGGCTGGTTCTCATTTCTTGTGAAGGCTGTGTAAGCCTTTGAGATCAAACCCTTGCTCTCGGCATGGAGTGCAAGAATTCTACCAATTGAGCTATCGACCTTTTTACAAGCTTGATCGTTGTCGCTTCAAAGCGCCAATTCTCAAGTAAGACCCAGTTGCTGTTAGACTGGATGGACCTTTGGTGACCGGTCATTGGTAAAGGTTTTATGAATTTTTCAACCCAGCGAAGAGCGAATTTGAAAATATAAATGGTATATTTTTTGTGCTCCGCCGGGAATCTAACCCACAACCTTCCCATTCAGAGTCCGAAGTGTTACCACTGAACTTATGGACCGGTCAGAATTATACAATATTTAGTTTCACAAAAAGACAATTTTTTATGATGTCAATAGTTTTTGAGAAAATAATGAAGCGCATAACAAATGATAAAAAATGTGAAAACAACTAGTTTTTGTAAATATTTTTTTGTGTTGACACTTTTTAAGTTTTATAACTTTGTTAACCTTTTTAACATAGATAAATAGTTCTTAAATTTGCCTGATTTTTTTCATTATTGTCACTCTTTTACGAAGACCACAATGTTTTAGAAACAAAAACGGCAGGCTTAGGGTAAAAAGCGCTGTTAAAGACAGTCATAACAAATCAAATTACTATTGAATATGTTGAAAATGAAAATAGAAGTGAAACCAATAAAGAAACTTGTTAATGTTATCTTTTTTACAGAAAAATCTTGTTCAAGTATCATCAACATTATCGTCAAAAGAATCCATGTTTTTGGAAAGAGAAAAGAGCTTGGAAGCAAAAGTGAATGACTTAAACTGCCTATTGACAAAAGTGGAAGAAGAAAAGTTTAGGCGGGAAAATGAATACCAGGAAAATTTGAAAAAGGAACGGGAAAAATTTGAAAAAGTAAACAATATGTTTTTTTATGATAAACAATGCTTTCAATTATAAGTAATCTTTGTTCCTTAAAGTACTACTTAAGTTAAAAAAATAGTTCATTATTGCAAATGCAACCCTTGTTTCAGTTTTCATTTGAGGTTAGGGTTTTATTTTGTAATACACATTCAGCATGTGTAAGTGCTAACTTGCACATGTTTGCTTATGAGCAAACAAAAAGTGTGAGTCTTAAATGTTAATATATATTAGCAGATTAGATTGTAGTATTCCAGATATGTTATATTTTTATTTTATGTTATCTTTCATTCCAAATTAAAAGTTATTTCATCTGGGAGTACATTTATACACATTATTCTCTCTAAAAAAATGATTTCCTATTTATAGGATCGCTTGGATTTGAAACAGTGTGCAGATATGTGTTCAAAAACTCAAATAAATTCTTTACAAGATGTACTAGGAAGAAAAGAAAAACTACTAGAAGAATCTACATTAAAGTACCGACAATTACAAGAATCATTCAATAATTTGGAAACACAATTTACGTATGTATCTTATAAATTTGGTATGTATTATCCTGTAATTTGGCTGAACCAAATTGATCGCACCAATGCCCGCAGATCTGAGTTTCTGCCTCCTCACACCCATCTCAACAGGCGAAATCATGTCAGTCGGATAAGGTGGAGCTAAGCCATTGATGGCTTTATATAACATCAAACAAACACGGTAGGCCACCCTCTCCGGGAAGCAAAACCAATGTAGTTTTTTTTAACAGAGGAGTGATGTGAGCGAATTGCCATTCGCATTCAAATTGTTAAATGTTTTTTTTCAGGGAAAAGAGTCATCGTATAATAGCATTGGAGAAACAACTACATCAAGCGAGAACTGATGCAGATACTTGGAGAAATCAAACTGGAGCCCTGGACAGAGATTACCATGACAAAGAAATCAGTATACAAAAGTTAAAGGCTCTCATTACAGACATGGAAAAGGTGTGTCCGTTATTAACAAAATTCACCCTTCTTGTTTAAAAATGTTTATTTACCATCCAATATTACTCGCGTAATAAAAGATATTTTTTTCTTTGTATACTAAAAAATATGATAATAATGTAAAAATAAAACACAAAGTTTTTCTTCACAGCTTGAAGCTTTTTCTATATTATCACATCATTATCTAAAGGACAATGTGATAACATCGAAAGCGCTCGAGGAAATAAATCAACTCGTGAAGAAAAGCTTTGTGTTTTATTTTTACATTATTATTATATTTTTCAGTATGTATGCTAGTCAATTCGCTTCTCTGGCCACAGAGAGCTTTGGCCCTTATTTATAGTAAGACTAAGGATAATTCTCGATTCATTGAGAATTGAAACATGCGAGACTTTACTAGAACATCAAACACTCGAGCAATCTCGAATAATACAAATTATATAAGTACCTAACATCTAGAGACTTCACAGACTTTATCACAGACACTAACATAGACAAGAAAAACACACAATTACATATTCGTAACAATATGTTATCCAGCTTCTGTGTCAACTACTTCTAAGCAGTTATTCTATTGTAATCCATTATTAACGGGCTCTTGTTTTTTGTAGACATTAAAGGAGAAATCGGAAATGCTCAGAGACACGTCTGATTTGTTGCAGACCACAAAACGAGACAAGGTGAGCACACAAAATTAATTTACACCCTCTGATTATTGTTATAAGTTCTAAGTAATCCAACAAATCTCCAGTATATATATATACAAGGATAATTTATTTATAAGGTACACATAATAAAAGAGCGCCGTTTTTGTGTGTGTCACACCTCAAGGGCCCTCTCAAATCACGGATAAGATTTTTGTAAAGATGCGTCTTTAGAGCTCCTTTAAAGACACCCACAGTTTCTGCCTTCCTCACATTAGGTGGTAGTCTGTTCCACTCCATTGGGCCCGCAAACCGGAAAGCACGGTCGTCAAAATTAGTGTGTGTCTGACGTGACGGCTGGACTAAGTCAACCACCCCACACTCCGCAGATCTGAGAGTTTGGCGTCTCAAATCTATCTCAACACGTGAGAACATGGGGCCGTCCATAAATTACGTCATCGATTTTGGCCGATTTTCGACCCCCCCCCCCCCTTACAATCATCCTATAGTCATTATCTAATGACCCCCTCTTGCTGCAATAATGGATGAGCTTAATAATGAATAATGTTATATTACTTACTATTTCGTATATTTTGTACAAATTGGTATTTACAAGAACGACGTCACTTTTGGTACTCGAACATCATTTGCCATCATCCGCAGACCAGACTCCCCCCCCCCTTAATGCGAATGACGTAATATATGGACAGCCCCATGTCAGACAAGTATGAAGGAGCCATACCATTGACAGCTTTGTAAACCATCAGACAAACACGGTAGACCACCCTCTCCGGAAAACGAAGCCAATGCAGTTTTTTCAACAATGGAGTAATATGGTTAAATTTAGACATCCCGAATATGAGTCTTGCTGCAGAGTTCAGCACAGATTGAAGCCGGCTGAACTGTTTTTTCGCTTAACGCATTGTCGTTCTCACTTATTGTTTATTTTTAGCTTTGCTTGGAAGAGAAATTGAACTGCAGTGAAGTAGCATGCTCCAAGCTGCAAACAGACTTGGGCAGCATAAACGAGCAGCTCTTGAAAGCAAATCAAATCATCAGCAGGCAAAATACAGACTTGATTAATCTCCGAGAAAAGGTAAGGATGTTTGAAACTTCTGCAGTCGGTCGCATGAGATTGGGAGGCTGCCTGACAGGGCAATATAATCTATAGTCTAAGTTGCAAACATACATCACATTTAAGATAAATATTAAATACATTCCCATAAGCAGACACTTACAAGTTTGCGCTTACACATGCTGCGTGTAGAGTTACAACATGAAAACCCAATCTCAAATGGAAATAAGCCCTGCAACTCTTGACGACCTTCCCTGAAACAGGAGTGATATTGGCAAAGTGACCATTTTTACAGTACGGGTGGTCAGCCTTATACCAACCGAGGTATTCCTCGACTATAAGTCGAGGAATACCTCTAGAAAAAAGATTATATTATCTATAACCAATTGTAGAAAGAATGGATGATGAAAGACTTAAAAAGTGTGTATACAGAGAAAACGTGGAAGGGAAAAGAGGAAAGAGAAGACCAAGAAAAGTATGGCTGGCTCAGATTGGTGAAATTGTGACAGAATGGAATGTACAAAACGAATGTAAGAGAAGGAAATGTGTGAAAAAGGTGACGGATATGAATGTATTAAAAGAGGTATGCAAGGATAGGAAAAAATTGAGGCAAATCTGCAGAGGCTCTGGCCGCCCCTAGTGGAATGGTGACAGAGTAACAGTTACAGTTACATTTATGAACAGATCCAAATGCTGGATCATGTCCTGCTCGGATGCCCACTTAATAACTAATAACTGTGACTCAATAATGATTATAATAATAATATTAGGATGATTTATTTGGTGAGCGCTGTTTTTGTGTGAATCACACCTCAAGAGCCCTCTGCGAGCTTAGTCATCTTTCACTTACAATGCAAGAAGGATTAAATCTGTTTGTTTTTAGTTGATGTGTCGCACGGCTATTGCTCTGGAGCAGGAAAAAGTCATAGAGCGGCATGCCCGGGATATGACAAATGTGCACGACAAGGAAAAGCAACTCACGGAGGACGTGGAGAGACTAAAGAGGGAAAATGAGAGGCTGATGGCTGAGAGGAGGACTGATGAGCTAATCATCAATGAAAAAGAAGAGACCATCAAGAACAATAACACTGGTGAGGTTTGTTTTCTATCATCTATATTCTAAGATTCATATTTATTGTAATGCATGCCCACAAGCAGAAAAGTGTTATTTTGTTGATTGTAGAGGCTTAGTAGAGACTAGAGTAATCATTCATCTTTAAAGATAAAAAATAAAAATAAAATTGTTTTAGATTACGACGAGTATATATTGAATTCCACCTGAAGATGCAAACGGATTGTTTGCAAAACCGGTCGTGGAATTTAATATACAGTCAAACCTGGATCTATTAGTTGAAGAGCAAAAATATCAATATGCAATAAACTGTACAAAAACAGCAATAAATTAAATAAATCTGAAATATTATGACAGTACAGTAAATATGAACCTTTAATACTTTTAAAAACTTAGCTGCCAGCATTGCAGATCAACAGCCATTTTCCAACCACAACCAACAATTATGTGCAAAGTTTCACACATTTTGCTTTTAGAAACAGGGCATGCATTAAATATGAATCTTACATTTTAAAAGATCTTTGGAAAATGACAAAAAACATAAATTATCCAACAATGGACTCGGAACATTTTTTAATTTAAAACTTTTTTCTCAGCGAGCAAACGTCAGTCTTGTATAGGACGGTCATCCTTAGCAACCAATAACCAATTTTTTTTGCCTTTACCTTTGATTTAACAAATTGATTTAACAATATTGTCTGCCAATTTGTGTGCGGACCTCATACATTTCTAATTAAAAAGTGTCAATCAAAAGTTATTATCTACAGCAGAAATAGTGTACTTATTGTTGCATGATTCTTAATTCAAATACTTACTTAATTTATATTTTTTTCAGTTATTCAATGGCTACACAAAAAACTAGAAGCCACCCAGGCGTCTGAAGAATTTGCATCACAAAAACCTAGAGTTGCGTCTCTGTACAGCTCAACACCGTTTATGTCTGTCCGTTCAAGTAGCGAAAAAAGCCCGGGAGAAAACAACAATGATCTGATAAATTGCTATACTTCAGGGATCAACAGGAAGAGTCCGTCTTCTGCCATGTCTAATCGGTACACATCACAAGAAAGCGGACTAAGCAATGGAGGTAGTTCTAATCAGGGAGAAAATAAGTATAGTGTGGACCCAAAATATTTGAAGCCGTCGGAATATCAAGCCAGGAGTTCTTCGAGTAAATCTCAAGGGTCATGGGGTGTTTCGGATGTGGAACAGAATAAATACAGTGTGGATCCTGTATATCTAAAGCCGTCGGAATATTCCGCGAAAGGTTCTTCAAGAAGCAGATCTCAAGGTAAAAATGTAAATATAAATTCAGTATTAAAACATGATTGGTCTTTAGTCTAGCGGTTATAAGGCTGCGGACTCCTATTCCGAAGGTTGTGAGTTTGCTTCCCGGCAGAGTATAATAAAAAAGTATACATATTTTCTAATATGCTCTTCGCTGGGTTGAATAATTCATTTCTATAATCTTAGTTGCAAAGATAGATTCCATTAGTGCGACTTCTCGCCATGTTATCCCCTGAAGGTCTCGCATGTAGCGAATGGAACCTATTTCTTTAACAGGTTAAGGAGCTGGCGTTGCGCCAACCACTTCAGTTGAAGTGGAGGCTGGTACTCATTTCTTGTGAAGGCTGAGTAAACTCTTCCGGTATTTCATTTTCGTTTTTTTTAAATAAACACCGAAACAGGAAATCATTTCTGACACCCTTAGTGGGATTCGAACCCGAGCTCTACCAACTGAGCTATTGACCGGACATAACATTTTTTCTAAATATTTCAGATTCCTTACCAAAGCACACCTATGGATTAAAGAGCGGTGATCGATCACATCCATCAACAAAGGATAAAAACATTCCTAAGACTCCTCATAGTGGTACCAGTTCTAGTAGAGCTCCAAGTAGTGGTCAACATCCTCATTCCAAATATAGAAACACCCAATCACCTGTCTCGGCTTATTTTCCAAAACCGTAACATCCCTCCATCTCTGCTCAACGCGCCCTGTGATAGATCTATAATGTAAGTTGCAAAGATATACTCAGCGACGGTTTTAGCATTACCAGCGCCCTGGGCGAGATTTCTAAGGCGCCCCCTATCCACAACAGGTGTTGACAGGTATGTCCCAAGATTTCGTTTAAAAATACCATCAACGGGAGGGGGCAGGAACGTATTTCAAGGAAAATAGTATCAAAAAAAAAATTCCAATTTCAACTCAAAATTACCGGTAGGCATGTTATTTCGAAAGTTATACTCCATTAAGTGTATTGCTATTTTTTAAATCACAAATATATATCGATACATCTCTCCGCGCCCCTAAAGGGGCCCCATTGTGCCTGACGCCCTGGGCGGTCGCCCAACCGCGCCCTACCCTAATGCCGATACTGGATTGACTAACATTCCCACAATCAGTGTTATGATTATTTACTTTACCAGTTGGTAGTCCCAAATATCTTAGCACTGTCCTCGCTCAAATTCTACTCACATTCACCATGATCTGTGTACCACTGTATTGGTTAGGTTTAAAAATAAAATAACCATGAATTTATAGCAAAATTTATTGTAAGTATATAAAACATAAAGTACATGAATAATATGCCACAATCTAATGTAGGTGGCTACAAATAACTTTAGTCTAAAAAAATATTTTATAGACAAAAGTAAATAAAATTAGTACACATTTTTTTTTAGTAGGTTTCCTTCGATAGACTGGTGATATGGAAAAAGCAATCAATGCCTTCACAATTTTATCTTTTGAGGAAAGATTTTTCAATAACCAAACAAACAAAATCCTGAATAGGTTAATTATTTAACTGCCTTAAAAAATGGTTTTAGATTCAATAAACATTTCAAAATAATACCATGTATAAAGTATAACTTTGGATTGGTGAAAATATATTTGAAAGTGATGTAGGTACACATTTTTCATTCAAATTTCAACTTTGGTAAATATTTTTAGATTTTATCAAAAATAGCTTTGTATTTCTCCTGGAAATAAGTTTTAAAAAAAACTAGAAGTATGTAGACAGAAATATCAAATAAAAAATATTTCTTTGATATTTTCAGTTGGTTAAGGGGGATTTGAGACCCAAAACAACTTTGGCTGTTCAAAAAAAAAAATATATGGTCGTCTTCCTGTATATTTAAACGAAATGAAAATTTTTTTTTTTTTTTTTTTGCCTTCCAATCAGCTGGAAATATGCAAAAAACTATTTTAAAAAGGCTCATTTTCCAATGCAACTCACGTTTCTTTTATTAATATTTCAAATCCAAATATTCAATTTAATGATAGAGTATGTATTCAGCTAAATTACCAGGATTTCCGAAAATTCATTATTTACTTAGTTACTGAGTTATTAATTTTTTTGAAAATGTATTTACGTAATTTTTTTTCGTACGCGTTTTAAGTTCCTCCGAGTAATTTTCCGAAAAAATCACATCGTGATTAAATTAAAGAAATGTTTTTAATTATTTCGTAAATTTTTCATTTGTTTAACTTAATCAGCTAATTTTATATTTTTGTACTGTTTTATTTTTTGCACAGATGGCGGTTTCTTCCCCGTTTGGGTATTTTGCCAATTGCAATGGCGGACAGAATATAAAACGGCGACCGAACCGCTAATGTATCATTATGATACTGCATAAACAATATATGTATGAGTATATATGTATAAAAAAAACTCCGAGCCATGGAAAAGAGTAATAATAGGAATTCCAATGGAATTAATAATATTGCGGCAGCCGGCGAAACACACTTTACTATCTCGTTTCATGCATTACTCTTCATAAATCTATTTTAAAAACACATCCTTAACACAGCCTTACACCAACTGGGTCTTGCTTGAGAATTGTCGCTTATGATTTTAGCTGATTATTGAGTTCGTTGACAAAATATAGGTTTCTATTTAAGGCTGACCCCCTATGCTATACAAACTTAATTCACTTTTGCCAATCACACCACGTATTAGGGAATGGCAGCAGAGGGCCTTTCCTAATGGGCAAGAGTGGTGGAGGTGGCCTTGCGTCAACCACTTAGGTTTCCAAGCTCCCAATGGGCCTGAATGGAAGGTTGTGAGTTCGAATCCCGGCGGAGCACAAAAAATATTGCATTTATATTTTCAAATTTGCTCTTCGCTGGGTTGAAAAATTCATACACCTTTACCAATGACCGGTCACCAAAGGTCTATCCAGCTTTACAGCAACTGGGTCTTGCTTGACAATTGGCGCTTTGTAGCGACGACGACCAAGCTCGTAAAAAGTTCGATAGCTCAATTGGTAGAATGCTTGCATTCCATGCCGAGAGCAAGGGTTCGATCTCAAGGTTTACTCAGACTTCACAACAAATGAGAACCAGCCCCCTCGGGAGCTGGAAAACCCCCACTTCAACTGAAGTGGTTGGTGTAAATCTGGTCCCCTTACCTGTAAAAATAAAAAGGCTCGGAATCGCCCCATGGGACAACGCCAGTGGCGGGCCTACAGTTTCTGCCGTACGCATGCTGGATAATTAAGGTTGCACTAAATTACAAATAATACATCTTACCCCCATGTTTCTTTTCCCAAGTGCTTCTTAATTTCTTCAGACTTAGATTTTGGATTGAAACAATAAAACCTTCACACACTTAAGATCCTCACAAGGCACAACAATATTTTCACCGGAATTAATTTTATATACTATCAAAAAAGGTGGACAAAAAAAGACAAAAATAAAAAGCAAAATTAATAATCGAATGATTATTAATTTTTAATTTAGAAACAAAATTAACAATCTTTATAAAATAACAAAAATTATATTATCTTGGTTTTGCAAAAAAGTGGGTTCGATCGCAAACAAGGAATAAGTCAATTATTCTGATATTCGAATAAAACGCACCTGACGCGACAGTTTATTGAAAATACAATCGGTCATTCATACAACTCTAAATGGCTCCAGTCTGGAATCGTAAAATTGAATGGACGAAAAGCTAAGCATATGGTGATATTATTATCATGTGTACTCCCAAGCACAATCTGTAATAATATTGTGTTCATTTATAATGACAAAAGAGCTTAACCGACTATATTCATACAAGCTTACAGAGATCAAGCTTTTTTCATACGTTAAACAAAGACAGGGATACATTTCTCAATAACGGTTGCGTAACAGAGTTTACTTCATCAATGCCTAATAATAATAACCACACACAGATGGCAGCAGCACGACTTTTGATGGGGGGAAATTTAAAAAGACGAATGACTTTAAATGTCTGTAATCTACCCAAAAATATTCATTATTTGCATTTCTGATGGTACGCATGCTTAGCTTTTTAGCTTGTATGATAGTCACGCCACTGGACAACGCAGGCAAGAAGTTACACAATATGTGTAGCTTAGTTGCGTTCTGTGCTCCACCGGGAATTGAACTTACGACCTTCCGATTATGAGTTGGAAGCGTAACCACTAGACTACGGACCGATCTTTAGCACGCATTAGGAAAAAAATCACGAATTCTAAGATTATAATATTATTAATGATATTATAATAAAAATGGAATTCAAGTTTTTACCCGAACAAATAAGAAATATTATTACGTAGGTATTATATAACAAGTAGGTAGGTACCTTTTGTAGTATTTTGGCAGTTTCTTCGAGTTTCTGGGTCTCCATACTATTATTATTTGAAATGCACGTGTTCAACCATTTAATGCGTTAGGGCTGTCAAAAATATATTGTCTTCATGCGTGAAATAAATTTAAAAATATTTTTTCGTTACTTTGACTTAGCTTAAAATCTATAATCTATAAAGCCCTATTGCCATTTAAGTACGGCATATATTTAATGCATAACCTCACATGTTGTACAATAATAGTAAAAAATATAATATTAGGATGATTTATTCGATGAGCGCTGTTTTAGTGTCAATCCAACCCTTTCTCCCTCGAGCCCTCTGCGAGCTTGGTCGTCGCTGTAGAAAGCTCCAATTCTCATGCAAGACCCAGTTGTTGAAAGGCCGGATCGATCTATTGTGACCGACCTTTGACAGAGACATTAATTTTGCAACCCAACGAAGCGCCAATTTTAAAAATGAAACCTTTTTTTGTGCTCCGCCAGAATTCGAACCCACTTCCTTCCAATCTGGATTCAAAGTTTTGACCACTAGACTGCGGACCGGTGTGCCTTTTTATGTGTAGGTTCCTACAAAATAAATAAAATCTCACATGGACATGAACATAGCAACTCTTAACGCCGTGTTTTGAAATCGGGGTGGCAATTGCAAAAGTGAACCAAGTTTTTTTCAGTACGGGGGTAAGCCTCATACCAAACAACTAGTTAATCTAATCTAATCTAAGTTGCAAATATATGTTACATTGGAGATTCACATTACATGCATTCTCACAACCAGACATGTACAAGTTCGCGCTTGCACATGCCTCATGTGAGCCTACAACATAAAAACCAAATCTCAAATGGACATACACCCTGCAACTCTTGCCGTCCTTCCCTGTAACAGGGGTGACATTGGCAAAGTGAACCATTTTTACAGCATGGGTGGTCAGCCGCATACCAACCTATAAGTCAAGGAACAGTTAAGATTAATAAATAAAGGCATTATTTTCTGTAAACTTAACTCCTCTTGATATCTCTTTAATATTAATTTATCTTGACAGACTGCATTTGCGTCAACCCTCGTATAGTAGGAGGCAAGGACAGAGTGAAAAAAAATATGTGGATGTGTTAGTTTGTGCAGCGGTGTGAGAAGAAATATTTTATAAATTCTCTATTTTATTATTATTATTATTGTCATGTCCATCTGTGGGAGACTGATGACATTAATATTAGCAAAACAATGCTTACTTTTTTTAGTTTTCGACATTTACCAACAGATCTAGCCTTTTACGAATTTCGTGTATCTATAACTTGCCGTTAAATTGTTCACCATGATAAACAATAAAATCAACATTTTGACGGATTTATTTGGTGAGCACATTTTTTGTGTGAATCACACTTCAAGAGCTCTGTGCATGCTCGTTTGTCGCTAGTCTACGGCCTTGATGAACCAAAAAATCTAAATGAGCTAAATAATGAAATGATGAGAAAACATATCGACACCTTAAAGGTAAAACTGAACAAGTGTCGATACTGATATGAAAAATCGTGCATAAAACATGTTATTGTGTGTAACTTCTCATAGTAAGTGAACTAATTATAAGGTAATACTCATGACACACTCCGTAACTACAGGATTTTCAAACTTTGATAGTGTTTTCTTTCGTAAAAAATAGGACAAAAGGTGCATTTATCTTAGAAACCCATATAGGTAAGCTTAATATGTCATCATTCAGTTTTACTATTTTTGTACAATAATACTTATTTCTCCATTAATTGATAAGATATGACAATAAATCAAATTGCAACACGACATGCCATCATTCGTATAATCAGCCATAAGGTTCTACAATTTAATTGTTTTTATTTTAGTTTAAATGTAGGAATGGTATTACAATATAATTTTAGTTATTGTTAAGTTTTAGCTGAGCTGTATTCCCGTTGCCGCCTTTATCTGCTTGATGATGCGGGAGTTGGCATCCTTGTAGTCCACCGGCTGGGCAGTCATAATCGTTGACTTGAGTCTGGTCTCATCCTGAAATGTAATTGTTAAATATGAATTAAAAGACTGTACTATTTATAGTTACAATAAAAGTAATATTTTTCTACGACAATGCGTTTTTAAAAAAAATCTTTTGTAAAAGATTTTACGAACCGTGGATCAGTAGAGAAGGTTTCGTCGTAAAGACAGGACTCTTGATGGCATTGGTTTAGACTACCAATGAAACATTTAGACGTTCAACCTTCTCGTCTGTCGCGGTTTGCCAAATCGGTAATTTCATTTGATGTGTCACATCAAATGACAGTAATTTACATAGATAGGACAATATATTATAAGACAATATAAGACTCATTTTTGGTTGATTTAAGTACTGCCACATTACGCCCCTCCTTCAAGATCTACATTGGCTTAGAATCTCGGAGAATCAGGTACAAGCTGTGTCTACTGGCCTACAAGGCTGGACATGGATCAGCCCCAGAATACTTGTCTGAGTCACTGAAAAAGGCGGTGGTGACAGCGCGTGGGCAGACTCTACGATCATCGGACTCGAGCAAGACTCCTCCAGATCCCAAAAAGATTGATAAGGACAGTCTTTGGAGACCGGGCTTTTTGCACAACGGCACCGGTGGCCTGGAACGCGCTGCCCGTGTATCTGAGGGAGTCTCTGACAGAGGTGGACTTCAGGAGAAGCCTCAAGGCTCACCTGTTTTAAAAATTAAAAATGAGTAAGGATCTATCAAAATAGTACCCCAGTGTTCTACAATCAATTAATTAAAATACTTTTTTAACTTTGTTACAATTCACTTGAGTTTTATTTTTTAAAAAACACAACCAGTTTCGGGAGAAGCAGTACCTCCCATCTTCAGGTGTAACATGTAACAAAGTGAATTGTAACAAAGTTAAAAAAGTATTTTAATTAATTAAAATGTGCTTTCACAAAGTTACTGCCCAAAATCTAAATAATATTCTACAATCAACTCCAAAGAGTCAATATCAATTCTTGATGAAATTTTAATTTTAATCTTGAGGAAAAGAAACAAAACCAAGGCACTAAGTCCCTGTTTCAAGCTGCAGCATCCAAGGTCAAAATAGCTATGATGATCGCCGATCTTCTGTAGAAGTGGCACCAAAAGAAGAAAAGCAGATGGAATGCTCACACTGTAGTTCTCCATCTTGGTGCGTATTCTGAAGACGAGCGTCTTGAAGGTGATGTCCTCGAACATGGCCTGGTAGGCCTTCTTGTCCGTCTCCAGGGCTCGCCCAATGTCCTCAACCTTCTGTCCCAAGATGGCTTCCGCCTGCTCGTTGAAGATTGTGACCCACTGCTCTCCGGAAAAGTCCGAAATGTAGCCCTGAAACAAACATTACATAATAACAATAATACCAGGATGATTTATTTGATGAGCGCTGTTTTTGTGTAAATAACACCTCAAAAGCCTTGCTTTAAAAAAACTTTGTTTTCATTTCAACATTATTAATTTAATTGTAAATAGCTGGAAACCTTTGGTTTAAATATGAAGGAATCAGGTGGTTTTTCTAAAATACTATCGCGGTACAAACAATAAAATAGAACGTTCTTTGACAACAGGGCAAACCCCACTTTAAGTGAGTTTAACATTTTTGTTTCTGAATATTCTGGCTTTATGAATACAGTACGGAATACTTTTGAAGCACATTTTTTCTAAAATTTATCGATTTCCTGCCTTAATTGATTGACAACACTTCAAACTATGTAAATAGTCACATGTATGTACTAGTTATTCAAGAACAAAAATCACCAAGGCTTAGCACATATTTCCACTGGCAGACTTTTGAATTCTTGAACACAGATGTCAGGGATAAGTTCAAAGTTGGATGACATTTATCATTGACAGTCGCACTGTATGCAAGTTTACACTTGACGCCTTTGTGTGTCACCCGCAGTTGAAGGGTTAACAACATCATGTTTGAAGAAATCCAAAAATTGCACTCACCGACATAATAATCCTATATTTGAAGTTGGGGTACTCCCGGTTGCACTTCTCACAGCGGTACAGGCCGTTCTCCTGGTCCACCACCTTCTTGTTACAGGCCTCCTGCGGGCAGGCCTGGTAGAGGGCGTTGTCGCTGCTGATGTAGCTCAGCACGCCCAGCAGGTTGTAGTAGTCCCCCTTCTCCCCGGAGCCCATCTGCCTCTCCTCCGCGTCTGAGAAGGTCAGCCAGTCAGAGGAACCACCGCCACTGCTGCCACCACCAACCCTGGAATTTAAGTTATTGAGACAATCGCAAGTTCAAAACCCACCTGTGTCGTGTCCTATCAATAATAACTTTGACCCTGGCTCAACAGATGTCATGGGTAGGTAATTGTTGATTAATAGTTCATTAAAATTTGAAAATAATGAATTATTTACAATTATAATAACTACACAGTTAAAAAATTTAACAGGATATTAGACAAACCGTTATAAGAGAACTTAGATTTTTTTCAATGTTTCATTAGCGTCATAGCTAACGTCTTCAGGAGACACGAGTCAAGAATAATTTAAGTCATTTTATAACGGTTCGTCTAATATCAGAGTAAAATTTTTAACTGTGTAAGTAGTTATTATAATTGTAAATATGTCAAATGACCGTAATTACAATTTAAACCTAATAATGAATTATTAATTGATAATGTTAAAACCTGTTTCTCCCCAGGTAAAATAGGTTGGTGATTTGCATTCCTCTTCACAAATCTATTTTAAAAAAAAAACTAAATGAATTCTCACCTAGCAGACATGTTGACGGCGTCCATCTGGCAGCCCTCATTATCAAACCATCCCCTCAGCTGGTGCGCCTCGCTAACGTCAGGGTTGATGCGGATGACGGTGCCCCCTCGTGTGGCCAGACTCTTGCTGCCGTTGTACTCTGTGATGTGAGCCCCGCGCACAGCAACCACGGGCAGCTGGGACCCGTCAAACGTCTCAGCTTCTGTGCCCCACAGGGTTAAAGCCACCTGCGGAAATGCAACATTCAAATCATTCAAGACATAATAATAATAATTCATTCATAAAAATAGGGCAATTTCCGTTGACTTTCGATATCTGTGGACTAGAAATTATTTTAACCAAAATAGACAATATATCTGTTTCAACCTACTTACGAAAATTGTCATTTCCTTGACTTATAGGTTGGTATGAGGCTGACCACCCATACTGTAAAAAATGGTTCACTTTGCCAATGTCACCCCTGTTTCAGGGAATGTCGACAAGAGTTGCAGGGCTTATGTTCATTTGAGGTTTGGATTTTATTTGTAAGTACACAACCAGCATTTGTAAGCGCGAACTACACATGTTTGTTTGTGGGCATACATCTGAGAGCTTTGAATGAATATATATTTGCAACTTAGATTATAGATTAGATTATAGACAACAAAGAGCTTCACAATAGGGAAATTTCACAAAAAAAATTCTCGTCGATTTAATTATTTTTTTATTTGCTGATCATAAAACTTCTTGAATTTTATTTCTATTTGTTTTTTTACAAAGTTATTCATGTTCAAGCGCTAAAATGCTCCTTGGATTGAATTTTCGGCTGTGACATCATTTTCTTTGTCCATTTTATAGCCATCACAATAGGGAAGTATCACATATTTTTTTCATTGTATAAAATGGTAGAATACATTTTTTTAAATACATCTGCGTTTTCAAAAAAAAAATATCTTGTTTAGTTTTTAAACTAAAGCTCTTTAAAATTAGCGTATTCTCTAATCTAATCTAATCTAATCTAAGTTGCAAAGATATGTTACATTGGAGAATCACATTACATGCATTCTCACAACCAGACACGTACAAGTTCGCGCTTGCACATGCCTCATGTGAACCTACAACATAAAAACCAAATCTCAAATGGACATACACCCTGCAACTCTTGCCGTCCTTCCCTGAGACAGGGGTGACATTGGCAAAGTGAACCATTTTTACAGCATGGGTGGTCAGCCGCATACCAACCTATAAGTCAAGGAACACACACACACGACAAATTACATTTTATACATCACTAAATAATAAAATCCAAATACAAAATATCCATTTACAAATAAAAACAAATTCCAATTTAATAAACCCTAGCCGCCAACATTACAGATCAACCGCCATTTCTTTCTGTCCTTACATACTTCTTTCATTTCCTCCAGAGTCATAATTTTCTTCATACAGGCTCTTCTTTTATTATGACTCTGGATATTCCATTCATTCGCAATTTCGGATATTTGGTCCATCCATACCTTTCTCGGTCTTCCTCTACCACGACATCCATCTATTCTACCAACATATACTTTCTTCGTCAGTCTTTCCTCATTCATTCTCTCCATATGCCCAAACCATCTTAACAAACTTCTTTTAATCTTCACTTTCACACTTTCTCTTGCACCACATTCTTCTCTTACAAAATCATTCCTCACCCTGTCACTCCGTTTTTTCCCAATCATACTTCTTAGAAAGTCCATTTCAACAGTATGGACTTTACTAATTTCACTTTCATTCACCGTCCAGGCCTCGCTTCCATACATCAAGGTGGGTAAAAGTATGCCACTGCGTACCGCCAATCGAGCATTTTTAGATATGTTTTGATTTTTGGCGATACAAGCTGTGGCACCCAGTACACACCTGCCCTTCATTACTCTTCTTTCAAATTCACCGGATTTCCGGAAAAAAGGTCATTTTGTTTATTTAGGTAGATATGACGCTGATGCATTTTTGGAGTGTAGGTATCGACGGGCCCAGTGGCGAATCTTGACGTCAAGATTCGCGAAGTCGAACGCACTGCGTTTTGGCGCGACTAAAATTCTCCGCATTTTATTTTTTAAAATTATTTATCAATGATATTTTTATTTTTACTACACAAAAAATATATGGTTGTGATCCTTGAAATGTACTCTACAGAACCATATAATTTTCAACCGTTTTCCCTACCACTGCAACTACCCTATACTAGCAGTGTTGTGGATACAAGAAAATGACGTTACGGGGGCTACAAATTCACAATTAGTCTTTAGTTAGAGAGAACAATGATTCATGCGGTGTGACTTTACTGTATTTTTTTTAAGAAATCCTATGCAGGAGACTTCCTAGATTTCAGAGAATCTAGGGGTCAAAGACACTTGTAGTGCCGCAGAAGTGTTGGTGATGTGGCGTTTGATGCCCTGATCCTTTGTAGCAGGGCTGTTAGCCGCATAGTGTTGTGTTGGCTTTGTTTTGAGATACTGAGAGAATGTGGTGATTGATATTGGTTTTGAGTAGGACAAAAAGATGATAAAAACGCTCTCAATATCAAAATTGAAAAGACCAGATTGATTTATGTTTTTTAAAGTCTCACAACCTACATGTGTGACATGCCTGCTCTACTGTTAATGCAAATAACTCACCGCACTACCAGATTTGTCTACGAGTGTGATTTCCCGTTTCTTCAGTTGCCTTCCTGAACTGCGCGCCACCAGTTCAGTAATGTCCGACGTCGTCTTGCAAACTCCAATCACATCTAATGTAAGGAGAAAATATTGTTATTAATAAATTACAATACAATCACATTAATTATCTTAAATTTACAACAAAAATTCATTAAGAAACAAAAATAATAATATCCATTCAGT
This sequence comes from Agapetus fuscipes, assembly GCA_951799405.1. Classification (NCBI taxonomy): domain Eukaryota; kingdom Metazoa; phylum Arthropoda; class Insecta; order Trichoptera; family Glossosomatidae; genus Agapetus; species Agapetus fuscipes. Next base: position 9,151,114 of record OX637336.1, read on the forward strand.
TACGTTCCATCATTATGAATATGTATATTAACATTTAAAATTCATATTAAATGCATTCCCATGAACAAACACATGTAAGTTGGCGCTCACAAATGCTGCATGTGTACTTACAAAAACAAAATTTCAAATGAACATAAACCTTGCAATTTTTACCGACTTTCCTTGTAACACGGGTGACATTGGCAAAGTGAACCATTTTTTACAATATGGGTGGTCAGCCTCATACCAACCTACGAGTCAAGGAATGTATGAGTGAGGATATTTCATCAGAACAGACACCGTTATAGTACAAAGAGTGTGCATGATAATATGAGTACTTAGTAGTAAGTAGTAGAAAAGAGTGGAATATAGACATCTGACTGACATTTGACCTCACCAAATAAATCATCCTAATACTATTATTATTATCTCACCGACTGCAGCATCAGGCTCCTTGGTGGCCAGCTCGCTGATGGGTATGAAGTTGTACTGCATGCTGGGGATGGAGTCTACAGTGTCGGTGCACTCCTCCACCACCGTGTCAGGCGTGAAGGACATCTCGTAGTCGTTCTTCAGGGTGGTGTACTGCTTGTTGGCCGTCTTCAGGGTGCAGCGGCTGATGAAGTACACCTTGTCTATCTGCGCAACAAAACAAACACTTCAATAAATGCTATTAACCAATTAACTGTGGGTGACACGCATAGGCGTCAAGTGAAAACTTGCATACAGTGCGGCTGTCAATCATAGACGTCATCCAACTTTAAACTTATTTGTGACATCTGTGTTCAAGAATTCAAAAGTCTGCATACATGCAACATAAAGAAAGTGTGAAAGGAAAAAGAGGGAAGGGACGACCGAGAAAAGTATGGAGTGATCAGATTGAGGAGATTGTGAAAGAATGGGATATACAAAGTGAGCGTAAAAGAAGAAAATGCATGAAAAAGGTGATGGATATGAATGAATTGAAAGAGGTATGTAAGGATAGGAAAAAATGGAGGAAACTCTGCAGAGGCTCTGTCCGCCCCTAGCGGAATGGCGACAGAGGTACAGTTACAGTTACAGTTGCAAGTGAAATGTGCTAAACCTTTGTAATTTTTATTACTATTCGCTAAATAGTAGGTATGTTTTATCCGTATTGTTCTTAGTATACAGTTTTATAAATTAACATAAGTTATTCTTGGTAAATTTTCTATTCTTCCCTAATTCTTATTGCATAAAACTACCCACCAAGAAAATCAAAGCATTAATTTTTGTTTGTGAATTATTAAAAAAATATATTTCAAGTTGACCTTGTAAACTGAGGAGTTTAAAGATAAAATTCTCAATTTCTTCACATGACACACACACAACAAAGAAAAGGTACTGTTTACATGACAAAGGGTCACTGCTCCCTAACATTTATGTACCCACCTGGCTCATGGTTACTTTATGTCTATTCTTAGAACACCATGCTTTTATTGTGAGTATAATACTATATTGTGAGTAGGTATAATATTGTGAGGCAGTCCAGTAAATACATCACTCATGACCTTTTACTAAATAATTCACTAAAAAATCTTTGTTTCACTGTCTTTTGAAATAAAAAAACGGATAGGAGATACGTTTTGTATCAATGGAGATATTTAAAATCATAACCAAGAGTTCAGTAGCTGGATAATGGTTAAGAATTGCCGACACACTAGAAGTTAAGAAGATTACAGAAAAAGTCTTGCAAGTAGATTTAAGTATTAGTTACCTCAATCATGTCATAGAACTTGTCGCATTGATCCTTGAAGGCCGTGGCCCTGATTTCTCCGCTTTCATCACACAGATCCATGCTGAACAGCTTCCCTTCTCCTTTAGAGTTGCTCCAAGAACGGATGGAGCTCTTACTCATGACTCGTGCCTTTATCACCCATCTGAAATAACAGATCACATTTTTACGCTTTTCTTATTGTCGGAACATATGCATATATTGCGCAAGGCTTAGTGTACCGCCTCCCACAATTGAAAATGTCAGGCAAGATAAAGGTACGCCAGGGAGCTGGCTCAAGACAGACGTTGTGGCTGCGTAATGTACCAAATTGGATAAGAATAAGAGGTGTCTTTACAAATATATATGATTCTTATTTATTTTAAATTACAAATGGTAAGAGAGCGCCGTCTTTGTGTGTGTCACACCTCAAGGGCCCTCTCCGGTCACGGATAAAACTTTTTAAAAAGGTGTGTCTTGAGTGCTCCATCAAATACACCCACAGATTTAGAGTTCTTCATTCCGGATGGACCAAACTGGACCAACTTGAGTCGCATGCAGTCAATTTAATTTAAATATTACTTAACTTGAAAATAAATGAAAGACTTACTTGTTTTGATATGGACTCAGCCCAGCAATAGGGTGAGTCATGCTCTGATGCAGCTGCGATCCACCATTGCTTACAGAGCTAGAGGCCGATGTGTCCATGAGGTTTCGATTAGTAGAGGGGGCGGGGGCGAGACGGGGGGGAGGCGCAGACGTGGAGGGGGCGGGGGTGGAGCCCTCCAACCATGTCTGCGGGTTGCCGATCTTCATGCCCAGGTCCTTCCCAGGCGTCAGCACTTGGACGTCTAGGATTATCATCACACGCCTGGAAGAACAACAAAGTTTTATTCATTTATACATGTTCACTGCAGCCATGGAGAAAGAATGGATGATGATAGACTTACAAAGTGCATATGCAGAGGAAATGTGGAAGGGAATAAACGAAAGGGAAGACCGAAAAAAGTATGGCTGGATCAGATTGGTGAAATTGTGAAAGAATGGGACATACAAAGCGAATGTAAAGAAGGAAATGTGTGAAAAAGGTGATGGATATGAATGAATTGAAAGAGGTATGCAAGGATAGGAAAAAATAAGTGCTGATTCACTGATTTGAGAAATCGTGGATTAAACATTTTATTGGTTGTAACTTCCCATAGAAAGTGAACAAAAAAATAAGGAAGTGCTCATGAAAAACTTCTAAACTACATGATTTTCACACATTTTTTTAGCAATTTCTCTCATGTAAAATAGGAAAAAGCATTTATCTGAGAAACCCACGTTAGCTTAATATGTCACTTATTCAGTTTTACCTTTAAGGTATTGATATATGAAAAAGAATAAACAATATTTTCCTGTGCTATGCCAGGAATCAATCCCTCGACCTTCCGTTAACAAGTCCGTAGCATTAATCCTTAAATCACGGACCGGGCAACACTACGTAGAGAAACAAACAATAAAGAATCCTCGTGCATAAGAAAATCAAGCTTACTTCTCTCCCTTGCCCGTATTATTGAGCACGGATGTGATGAAGCGCACTATTTTAATGACGGTGAAGTCGCTGAGCTCCCCGTCTATCAGCCTCTGGTTCAGCTGCGTGGCCAGCATGGCAAAGCTGTGGGAGTGCTTGCCGTCAGAGATGAGCAGGCGGTATCTGTCATTGGCCCCGTTGCCCTGGATCTTCTTGCTGCCCAGGATCTGCATCACAGGCTCGTCCACATCCCCTCCCGTCATTATTATCTGAAACACACAACAACCAGTGTTATGGCCGAGCAGACCAAGTGGGCTGATCTTTCTAGCGTATTTGGAATAGAATAACATTGGTTCGATCCCCGCCTGGGTCGTTTGATTATAACTTTGACCCTGGTTCAACAGATGTAATTGGTTAATTATTAATTAATAATTCATTAAACTAAACAATAATAAATTATTAATTGATGATATTAATACCTGTTTCTGGCCAGGCAGAATAGGTTGATGAATTGCATTCCTCTTCACAAATCTATTTTTTTTATTTAAAAAAAAAAAACTCCCATGCTAATTCATACATACAAGATTAATTTATTTGGAAGATACACATAATTAAAGAGCGTCGTTTTTGTGTACGTCTTTAGTGCTTCTATAAAGATACCAAAGGTTTTTCCTTCCTCACATTAGGCGGTAGTCTGTTTCACTCCATTGGGCCCACAAACCGGAAAGCAGTCCCCAAAATTAGTGTGTGTCTGACGGTATGGCTGGACTAAGTCAACCGCTCCATACCCCGCAGATCTGAGCATCTGGCGCCTCAAATCTATCTCACTGGATGAGAGCATGTCAGACACATATGAAGGAGCCGCACCGTTTACAGCTTTTTAGATCAGACCAACACAGTAGACCACCCTCTCTGGAAAACAAAGCCAATGCTTCTCCAAAGATTCTTTACAATGGAGTAATGTGAGTAAATTTGGACATCCCAAATATGAGTCTTGCTGCCGAGTTCAGCACAAATTAAAGCCGGTTAAACTGTTTTTTCTGCTGACCTATGTACAGCGTTGAGCAATAGTCAACTCGAGACATCACAAAAGCGTTAACCAGGGTCCTGACCGCCCCTGATGGTAAACATCCCTTAATTGCTTAAATAACCTCCTGTTTAACAGAAGACGAAGGACTCGGCCACCCACTGTGACCATGCAGAGTAAGGAGCACAGTGTTGGAGACCGCACTTTCGCCATTGCAGGACAGTCCACTTGGAATTAGCTGCCCCCAGAAGTGTGCGCCAAGGAAGGAATTGAGAGCTTCAATAAGGGAATGAAGACCCACTTCTTCACCGCCGCGTCTAGACTGAAAGCGCCCTTGCAGTGACAGTAGTCACGAAACGGCGCTCTACAAATCATCATCTCAACACAAATTAGAATTTAGAACTGTTTTCTTGGCAGGTAAACGTCACACTTATGTGGGACTATTGACCCGGCCGTCTGGTATCACAATTTTGCCTAAGTCAATTACGCCACTAAAGCACTAGTAACAACGCAGAACTTTCAATGGACTCCGCACATTAATTGACATGTACAAAATTGTGACGTGACGTCTAAGGAAAGGGCAAGGAAATATTATTTGTTGCCGAGGATTGTAGCACACCTACTCAGCAGTGGGACGACGCCTGCCTGCTAAGAAAAGTTCTAAATTCAAATATGCGTTTGAACAATGGTTTGAACTCATTCTAATTTCAAATCTTGTCCAAGCCCATATTCAAATACAAGTTATCGGGGTTATTTTTACGTTTGTGTCAGATGTTACTTGAACGTAACGACCATATTGGCTATTTTCTAATACAATGTACTCTTTGGAAAAGTAGATCTGTATAAAATGTATTAATATGGTGATAAAATCATGTTCAGACATTGCACAAATGGATTTGAGTAATACCATTGAGTGATACTCAATATTCAGTGACAATAATAGTCTATTTTTCTTACCTCAAGAGCTCCTTCAGTTAATTTGATCGCCATTGTGTTGTTTTAAGTTGAAATATACGATAAATTGCAAATTATTCTTGAAAATATTTTTTGTTGTAATCTTGGAAACAAAAAGCAAGATTTTTTGACAGACGGCAAGTTGGCGCGTATTTGGAATAGTGAAGTTCCTCTTCGAATGTCTTTCGTCTATGGTCCATTCGGTTGAAAATTATTTTCCCTCGTGTGGCAGCAGTGTCTTACAAAATGGTATTTTTTTATGATTCATGTCAGTCGGGTTTTTATTTTCTGTTTTCTAATTATTTTCGCAAGTTTCATGAAATAAGTTTGCCTTTATAATATAGGTGACTTTATCGTATTTATAAAAACTGTGTCTGTATTTGAAAACTTGATAAATATAAAAAGTTGGTGAAGTCGAGATCAACGTGTGAGAGATAACTGAACTGACATTTGTGTGCTGGCTATGTCAGTGGAGAGAGGTGTGTATTGCGAAAGATGATGATTAAGGCTCGGGGCCACTGCTAAACTAGTGACAATGCTCGGGACGTGAGTGTGGGTACTGCGAGTCGAACATGCCTTGCAAATTCCTTTGCTGTGTCCGCAAGGGCCCCGCAGACGTCAGCGAGCTGGATTATTCCCATTGCTCCCTGTACGATGTCCCGAGCGAGGTGTTTAGCTACGAGCGGACACTGGAGCGCTTGCACTGCCAGAGCAACCGCATCTGCGAGCTGCCCAGGCAGCTGTTCATCTGCCACGAGCTCAAGGTGCTCAACATCAGCGACAATGAAGTCATGGAGATCCCAGCTGCCATCTCCGCCTTGGTGAATTTGCAATTACTGGACTGCAGCAAGAACGCCATATCAACCTTACCTGAAACCGTCAAGTGCCTTAAACAGCTCCACGTCTTAGATCTGAGCGTGAATCCACTAGAGAAGCTCCCAGAAGCCATCACAAACCTCATTTTCTTACAAGAACTCTTTCTGAACGACGGACTTTTGGAGTATTTACCCGCCAACTTTGGCCGCCTTACAAATTTGAAAATTCTAGAACTGAGAGACAACTATTTGATTAATTTACCCAAATCTATGGCTCGCTTGAGTGAACTGCTGAGACTGGATGTTGGGCAGAATGAATTCAGTGAATTCCCCGAAGTAATAGGAAAGTTCACTAAGCTTGAAGAGCTGTGGATTGACTGCAACAGCTTGACTTCTGTCCCCCCAGTGATGGAGCATCTTTCCAAGCTTGTCCACTTTGAAGCCAGCAATAACATGATTGGAGACCTCCCATCAGAGATATCCTGCTGTACGGACCTTGTGGAGCTGAGCCTCTCCAACAATCACTTGAACCAATTACCTGAAACCATCGGCAGCCTCGTGAAACTTGTCTCGCTCAAGCTAGACTCAAACAAATTATTCAATCTCCCCGATGGCATCGGAGACTTGGCAAGCTTAGAAGAGCTCATCCTCACCAGTAACTTCTTGTACGAGTTGCCTGCAACAGTTGGACGGCTGCGTAAGTTACAATGCTTGAATGTGGATGAGAACATGCTCAAAGAAATTCCACCCGAGATTGGAAGCTGTACATCACTAACTGTGCTCTCATTACGAGCTAACCGTTTAACGTTTGTCCCGGGAGATATCGGACATCTATCTAAACTTAAAGTATTAAACCTTGTCAGCAATTCCCTTCAAAGTCTTCCTCAAAGTTTACTGAACTGTGGGGAGTTAGTTGCACTATGGTTATCTGAGAATCAAAGCAAACCACTGGTCCCGATGCAGTCAGAAATTGATCCCAGGACTCGGCAGCAAGTTTTGACTTGCTTCTTGTTTCCTCAAGTTCCCATGGCTCCAATTGATCCATCAGCAAGTGACAGGAAGTCTTATATGTCGGATGGGGCAGGGGCAGCAAGGCACATAAGCTTTGGAGACATGAAAGCTGCGAGCAAACAAGCTACCGAGAAGCAAAGTCAACTTCGAAGAGCTCCCACACCTTATCCTAAAGAACTACGAGCTTTGGCTAAACATGCTCGGAGTATTCAAAAAGATTCAGCGGATGAATCATTACTGTCTATGCAGAATGCTGTTCACATCAAAGCTGCTAAAATAACACCCACACTTCAGCAGAGATTTGCAAGTAACCATCCAGTCGGAGCTATCGTTGCTACAAATGATTGGTTAGACGTCACGTCTGAAGACCCACAACTTAAAGGTTTAGAGTCGCCGTATGGAAGTCCTGAAAACCCGTATGATAAACCTATCAATTTAGATACTGACAAATCTTATCAAAATTTAGATCAAACAATGTATTCAGAGAGTAATGATAGCGCTTATGGTGGATTTGCTGAACAAACAAGAGTGGATGACAATCCATACGGAGAAGCGGCAATCAGAGCACTTGAAAACCACACAATAGAAGACAGAGTGGATGGGATCATACAGCAGTCATCACATGATCTATATGCTCCCACAGTTAGAAGTGCAGAGAGGAGAATGAGTCCGTTGGTTGTACCTTCATTTGAAATTCTACCCAGTGGAAATCGTAGCAGCATATCGAGTAACCTCAGCCACGGAAACCAGGGCATCTATCAGAAAACAAGAGAATCTCCTCAATACGATCAAGGCTACGCAGAAAAAACTTACAATTCAATAAAGTCCCAGCAAAGCCCTGTTGGTAATCCATATACCTATGATCCTAATATGCCTTACGGAGAAACGTATGCTCAAGCTAAAGAAAAGATTTACGCCAGACGAAGAGAAGACATTTACGCACAACATCCAGGACAAGCAAATGAAGTATATGTGTCGAAACCGCTTACTCCAAATAATGTTACGCAAGGTGAAAACCATTTGTTTACTCATTATGAAAGTGAAAAGGTTTACTTTTCAAATCAAGGCAACCATTACCCTGTGCATTCTAACCAACAGAACAGTTCATACAGCAATCTCAACAATCTGAACCACAACCCTGATACAACATATGAAATTAGAAGTGGCTCTATGAGTCACGGTGTATACGGACAGGCCAACAACACACCATACTACAATAGTGCTAATATTTATGAAAGTGTTCCCAACGCAAACAATATAAACGTCCCTAACACAAGTCCAGGTGTGCCAACCGTCCCTTCCGTTGTGAAACCGAACCCTCCGCCCTACCACATAGCAGCTACTTACTCTAAGCAAGCACAATATTTCAACCAATAGACAATACAATTATTTTGCATGTCGCCCTTTGGAATGTGTAGGTTCACTGCTATCTGTGTTTGTGTAGTCTTAGTTTAACTGTGTTGTTTTATATTTGGAGTTGACATTCAGCTTATCACAGATTTCAGGCGGGTAGCTTACTTTTCATTGCTTTATCTTGTACTGACAAGAAAAAAATATCTTATTTTTCTACAGTAAACAACAATGTATTTTTCTTATTTTTTAATTTGTATTGTTTTAGCATAATACAATAATAATTTGTAAGAATAAAATATAAGATTGTATGGTCTATAGATTAGGCAATATACACTTATGAAATTTTATAGAAAAGTAGTTGAATTATAAGCGGCAAACACACCATACAATGGTGGCTTATGCAATCTGTAAAACACAGTTGCATGTTGTATTTTCCTTGCTATCACAACAACAAAACTCTGTGTATGTTGTTGCTTTCTATATTATTCCTAAACAGTTGATGCAAAGCTCAACATCTGTCGCACCTTTTATCAATTATGATAATTCTATTAGGATGATTTATTTGGTGTGCACTGTTTTTATGTTAATCACACCTGAAGAGCCCTCTGCGACCTTGGTCGACACTGTAGAAAGCGCTGATTCTCAAGCAAGACCCAGTTGCTGTAAGGCTATAAAGACCTATAGGGACCGGTCTTTGGTAAAGGTAGATTTTTTTTATGCTCTGCCGGGAGCTTTCAATCATGAGTCTGAAGCGTTAGCCTTTAGACTACAGATCAGTCATAACGATGATGATACATACCCATGAATAATACATATAATTACCACTTTGGCTCTTCAATGTAGAACTACCTAATGACATCACTGAAAGGAAATGTTGGCCACTTATTGAACAAGTGAAGACCCTACAGAATCTAATCTAATCTAAGCTGCAAAGATATATATATCATTTAAGATTTATATTAAATGAATTCCCACAAGCAGACATGTATAATTTCGCGCTAACACATGCCGCATGTGGACCTACAATATAAAAACCCAATCTCAAATGAATATATGTTATAAATCTTTTAGCAATGGAACATTATAAGCAATGTTTTCACAATAGTTGGGACATGGAGTTCCAATTTTTTTTTAGCAAATGTCTCTGGTTATGTGACCAGGGTCCTAAGCAATCAATGAAATTTACTTTAAAAAAACACAATTTTAATTCACTATTTATTATTATTTTATTTTATGGTTGAATATTTTCACCTTAAAAGGCATCATCAAGAGCCTCTTTTTATTAATTTTAATTTAAGGCGAAAATATTTGAGCATAAAATAAAATAATAAAAAATAGTGAATTAAAACTGTGTGTGTTTTTTTTAAATAAATACAATGGAGTTTCACAGTGTGAACCACCAAACCCTAACAAATATAATCAATGAAATGTTGGTCAGCTTTTTCCCAAGCAAACCGTCTTGATGATGTCACATTTTTTCATCTCTGTCAAATGTGCAGACTGCATCATCTCTTGCAAGTCTAATGACCTGCCAATGGACTAGGCATAATAAAATAGTACCTCATCAACCATAGTAGATAAAAAATGGATTCCCAATAATCAGGATTTTTTTCTGTTTCACAGCATTGTGAACATATGCAGTTGACAGTTGTGTTAAATGCAGTACATAGTGCGTTAGTGTATTTTGAATCTACCTACATAATATTGTATGGAAGTTATGTCTCTGTCCTGTCTCTAGCCGTGTCATACTATGAGCAAGTGATATCACATTTTTTCCCCACATTTTAAATGTACTGAGTCCATCCTTAATTATGCTAGCCAAGCACACCTGTATTACAGTACAAAAATTGTTTGTCAGTTGCAAATGCAACCATTGTATCATGTGAACGCTGCTTATATTCTGTATTTTTAACAATACTACCAAATATCAATTATTTATTTTACTACGTATGTACTGAAATGTATAATTGTCCCATGCCATATTTTTTATAGATAAAATGTAATGATAATCTCCATTTTTTGTAAATATTAAAGAAAACATGTATTTTCATAAAATATATCCTAACTATAATGAATAATAATAAATTAAAACTCTGGTTATAAGAACAAACCTAAAAAAATATCCTTCACCCAAAAAGGGTTGTAAACTTTTGGTCAATTAACAAACCGAATGAATAAAACTTCAAAATTATTTTTTAAAGGATATTTTCCAAGATTCATAGATTCCAGAATTTCAATGAGATACTTATTGCCCACTGCCTTTTATCCAAAACATAATTTTTCTGTATATTTTACTGATATACATTTTAGTAATGTGAAAATTTACCAATCTTTGTAGGTATCTTGTAGAAATTATAGCCATACTTACTAAAAGAAATTTAGAATGTAGTTACAAAATCTTTTCAAATTATCAACTGAGTTGTGATCAGCTCATTAATGAATGCCTTTCAATAAATAATTTATGTAAAATAATAAATAAGTAGTAGAGCCTTTAACTAATTAAAAATGAACCAAAATTATGCCCTGCCATCTTGATTTTTTTTCCATGGAAACAGTGCTGCCAACTACTATGACGTAATAAATAACAGCTACTGAAGCAGCTTTTTTTAAACATACAATTTTATACCTACCCATTTTAAAGTTGATTATAGATGTCACGAAAGACACAATTTTTTAAACAACTTTAATCTTATAAGAATTCTAATGTATTTAGGTGCCTTTGTATAAGTAATTTATTAATTAAAGTAGAAAATAACTTTGTATTTTGCAATAATAAGATGCAAAAACTTTTAAGGCAATTTTAAAAGAAAATTAAAATGGTGTGTAAGTACTAGATATCCGCGGGGACCAATAAATACAATTTTATTGTATTTTTACTATTGGCAATCTACACAAGTTTAAATAAAAGCTGTAATTTTGACTAGTAAAATAGTTCAAAGTGCCATACTTAGAAAATTTCATACTTAAAGTAATTAAAGAAAATTATTTATCGCAACATTTTACTTGATTACTTTTATACAAATGTTCACACAAAGTATTTAGTATTTCTTTATTAAGTATCTATATTTATGTAATGGCAACACATAAATGTGTTGAAATATAATTTGCACCATAAACCAAGATCCAATTTTAATATTCTGGGTGTCAAATCTACACAATGGACTCGGCTCATGATTTGACATAAACAATATTGTGACGTCACCTGGCCGAGTTGCTAGGGTAAAGGCAGAAAAATATTTTGTTATTTGTCCATTATACTGAAAGCCTGATATACATGGGCGTACATAGGATGGGGCAAAATCAAAATAAATTATACAGTGGATATAAATTAATAGCAAAAAACAAGGTTGTGTTCAATTTTCAAAACTTGCCCCCCCCTACTTTTGATCCTGGGTACGCCATTACTGAGATATATATATTGATTGATGGAGGAAACACAAAACAAAGACATCCTCTGTGCTTTCATATATTTGTGACATTTGCAAAAAAATCCTAACAGTTGTCTATAGTTCTATAGGAATTATTTTACAATTAAAGTTATTTTAAACTGTAAGTATTGTAAATATTCATCTAGTCATTTCTGTATGAGAGTATATAACATTATATTACACACACATACATACACACCAGTGGCGAAGGGTGCCATACAAGCCCGTTCCCATCGGCTTCCCTTTTTAAATGACGTAAGAAAGTAGTTAAAAAATATAGGCACAAAGTAAAAAAATACATTTAAAACCAAAGAAACAATACATATTTTTTCCCCATTGAAACCATGCAGTCTACTTGATTATCATTTTTGCCTCATTTTAAACGGGAAACCGATGGGAATCGGCTTGTATGGCACCCTTCGCCACTGATACACACACCCTGGTTGTGACATTTCATTTATGTAATTTTTTTATTCAATGCCATCTACTGGTAAAAGGCAGAAGTACAATTTCCATTCAAATTTCTGTATAATAAACTGACTGACTATTTAAACTGTTGAAATATATTCATACATTGCTTTTAAGTATTGTTTATGGATTTTCAGGGCTAATTATTTTTTTCAGTTGCAAGAAATATACTGCCTGGTAACATTTAAAATAATTAGCCCTGATAATCTATAAATAACATTTTTTTAAATATATATTTAAAAAACTGTGTAAATGCAGTTTATTTTTGCTTACAGCGATTTGAAACCTTGTAAATTTGTATGGAAATTAAGCCTCCCCTACTGAATACAGATGGCATCAAAATTGGTTCTATTTGTCCATGTTGTTTTAAGATTTTGTAAGAACACTTCGAACATGTAATCCCCTCAGTGCTTGTTTGGCTTATCTACCATTTGATTCAAAGATGACCTTTAAATGAAATAGTCTTAGATATCCCAATGTGCACAATCTGAGCTAAGAAAAAAACGTAAACACGATAATGTGAGAGTTGTTTTTAATGTTTTCAAAATCAATTTCTAGCATTCACAAGACACATTGATCCAGTACACATGCAAGCATCGCTCATGTGATATTACCTCTGTTGGAGCTAAGACAAACAAGCACTAAGGGCACAATGTGTAAGCGCGAACTTACACATTTTATCTGTGAGCATATATTTAATATGAATCTTACTTAAATGTTTACATATCTTTATGCTTAGATTATAGCCTTGTGTCATCTCTACTTCACGAAGGCCTCTTCCATAGTTGCCATGAAAAGTTTTTGGCATTTGAACACCACACTTGTCTGGCAGGTTGTGTCTTGAAAGTAAAATGTCAATTATGGGAAACAAATATATTTTTTAAAATAACATTATTATTACTAATAAATACATTTTAATTGCTTAACTTCTTTGATAGCATTTACATTGAATTGCCATTATGCAACCTTCGATCTTGGACATTTTTTTTCTTTATTATATATTTTTAATATATATTTTTGATACCAGGCGATTGATCAATTCATCACCAGTTTGGGTCAAAGCTTTCCTAAATTGTTTTCACTTTTAAACACTCCTTTCATATCTTAAGTATACAGATGTGAACTGTCGTAAGAGAAGTCAACGGCTTTATTTGAACAAATTTTTACAGACCATTCAGACAATTACTCAGAGTATAAAACATTAATGTAAATCTCACCTCGATTGCGTAAATGAAAGTGCATGGAATATACAGTCCTATAGAGTGATTTAATTTGCATACTTTTTTCTATTTACACAATCGAGGTGAGTTTACGCATGTTTTATACTAGGTGCAAACGCAGGCGTTGCTAAGTTGGCTTTTTATGGTATTAGTGTAAAATATAAAGACTTCTTGTCTGTATATGCACAGACTAGCACACATCCTGGTCAAGGGGATAAGGCATCGGCGTTCGAATTTGCATTATTGACACTAACGCTGGTTTGAACCCTGCTTTGGTCATGTCTTATCGACAATAACTTCAACCCTGATTGAACAGATGTCATAGGGTAATTATTAATTAATAATTTGTTAAAAAATTAAATGTGAATTACCAATTGATAATGTTAATACCTGTTTGTGGCCAGGCAAAATAGGTTGATGAATTGCATTCCTCTTTAAAAATCTATGTATTTTTTTAAATATACTGTTTTTATCTGTTTTGGTCTTTGGGTGGAAATTTACTGTTAATAAAAATCACTTATTTTGAAACATTACTTTATTTCTTTTCATGTGGATCACTTTAATGACATACAAATATGTACGTATTTGTTTTAATAGAAAATAAGGTTGTATTTGTATAATTCAAAATAATATGGAATCTCTTTAAGAACTACATTAATTCTATTAAGTATTGACTGTTAAATCTTCCATTGATGCAAGAATAATCCTGGATTACACACCAAACTGGAGAAGTGTTCATACGTACATAAAAATGCATTGTATAACTGCTAACTAAAACCTTTCTGGGAAGTGTTTTTCATAAAGTGTTACTAAATAATTGACTTGGTTGTTTAATTTATTTTATGTGCCAATTAACGACTCAGTTGAATGAAAATTAACATAAAATTGCTACCAGAAAGGTTCATCATGTAATTATTCTTGCGTCAATGCATTTGTCCCACCATTTAATTGACTAAGCTATATTTTATAAACATCTTTTGTTAGCAAACATCACCTAAAGTAAAATATGCAAATGGTTCATATCTTCAATAATAGTATATCAATTTTGACACTGGATGAAAAGGAAAAACTTCTGAAATAAGGTCAGAACATTTTTGAATTTGGATTTTTTTCTCAGTGTGCAAACGTCAGTCTTGTATGGGACTGCCGAGTATTTCTGTAACTTTTCCCTAGCAACCCAGCCGGATGTTTTTTTTTATCTATGTCAATTACGTGCAAACGTCATTGAAGTATTATTTTCATTTAGTTTAAAATGGACTCAAATTCCAAAGATAATAAAATTGTGACTTCACACGGCCGGCTTGCCACAAAAAAATTAAGAAATATTTTGTCCATGGTTGCTAGGAACCCTAGTCATATAGACCTGTGACATTTGCACTCCGAGAAGAAAAAAAAATTCAAAGTTTGTCATTAGATTTTGTCCATCAGATATTTTTTTATCAATCGACTGCATTCATTTTTTTGTTTTCATTGCCGATGTTTTAATGCATTCTGCATATTTGATAAAGACAAAAAGTTGTGATGTCACACGGCCGGGTTGCAAGGCCAAAGGCCAACTAATATTTTGCTGTATACAAGTGACGTTTAACCACCGAGAAAAAACCTATTTGTAATATCTATATTAACAACGTTCAGTCTTTTTAAACGAGCCTGGCCTATTCTTAAAAGGCTGTAAGTACGCTATCCAAGCACACCTGTGTTACAATACAGTCACTTGTAACTATTATAACTTAATACCTGAAACAAATTTGTTTGTATTTGTAAATCTGTCACACACAACCTTCTAAATTCTATTTTTAAAATACTAAAAATGATAAGAGTTTAAAATCTCTTTTTTGTTGCAGCTGTTTTTTTATCTAGTAAGTTATAAAATGGACTCAGCACATATTTGAATTTAGAACTTTTTTCTTGGCTGGCAAACGTTCGTCACACTTGTATGAGACTGTTGTCCTTAGCAACTAACGAAAAAAAAGTTTGCCATTTCTCTAGCAACCGACCGGGTGACTTCACCATTTTATCTATATGAATAGGGTAATTGCAGTGGTGGGGAAAACGGTTTAAAATACTATGGTTGTGTAGAGTACATTTCAAGGATCCCAACCATATATTTTTTAAGTAATAAAAATAAAGATATTGATAATTTTCAAAAATAAAATGCGGAGAATTTGAGTCCCGCCAAAACGCAGCGCGGCCGGCTAGCTAAGCTGTGACGTCAAAATGATGTAGATGGATCTGACCACTACCTGGGCCCAACAGTACACTCCGAAGATCCATCTACGTCAAATCCGACTAAATAAAAAATGACGTGTTTTACCGGAAATTAAAAATGCGCAAATTTTAAAGAGCTATAATTTAAAAACTAAGCTAGATATTTTTTTTTTAAAGGCAGATGCATTTTAAAAAATGTAAGTACTTAGTCGTTTTTATAAAAAAAAGGTGAAATTACCCTATTCATGTCCATTATGATATAAAACATCTAATTAATTATTTTTCAGATTTTTAAAATATCAGTTTGAGATTTTCCAAATCAGAACCGCTTTTAATTTTTCATGTAAATAAGGCAATACTTCTTAACCTAATAATTTACCAAATTTAAAAATAAATTGGAGAGAGTTCAAATTTAGAATGCATTTCTTAACTTTCTAATTTTTGCCAGTAATGCAAAAAAAATCCCTAACAGGTAGGTATAAAAAGTTTTGACACTAAAAAGGTGATGTTTGTATTTTAAAACTTTTCATTTTTAAACATCTGTGATTCTATATGCCTTTACTGAGGTAAACTTTTACTCTTTAAAAACTGATCTACAATTAAATTAAACTATTGTTTTATTTTTTATTAAAATACAAAAATACGATAATGATTCTAATCATATTATTAATGCATTTTCCAATATAATTTTATATTGCAGCTTAAAATTAAATAATCTGTTATTTATTTTAATTTTATATAATATTCTTCCGATGGCAACACTGATCCACTTATATTGTTGTAAGAAAAAAATGTTCAAGTCTTCGTCTTTGTTCTTTGTTGAGTGAAAAAATATTATTCATTAAGTGCTAGGTTTTAATTCATTTGAAACTTTTAATAAAGTAAAGGTATATTTGAGAAATTATTTGAAATTTATCCAGAAGATGGCATTCATTTTAAATTCAAATTTGGAATAAGTAGAACCTATGTCGCCGCTTTGTCGAAAATTCTTACATATTGTATACTTCTAAAAGAAGTGAATAGAAATGAATATTTTATAACAATAATTAAAAAAAAAACTATACGTAACAATGTACCAAGTGTGATGTGACTATATCCTTGTATACCTTTATAATTGTAATAACATTGCAATATAAACAGATTCTTTAAAAAATATACTTTAATCTAATAAACTGTGAAAAAGTAAAGCATTTCATTTTTATCACCTAGTATTTTCTTTCAGTTCCCCTACCCAGTTTTAAACCTTTTGTAATAGAATTCTCTTATATAAAATGTGCCTGTAGTACCCACTACAGAATTTCTTAACACCTTTTTGCAACATCAGATCAACACTCTATTTTTAGTATGGTAGATGGCAGAGCTCCCCCTACTTCAATAGAGTCTATAGACCGGTCCGTAGTCTAGTGGTAACGCTTCGGGCTCGTACTTGGAAGGTAGTGGGTTCAAATCCCAACAAAGCATGAAAAAATATTTCAAATTTGCTCTTTGCTAGGTTGGAAAATTAACTGCTTTTGCCAAAGACCGGTCACCATAGACCCATCCAGCCTTACACCGACTGAGTCTTGCCTGAGAAATGGAGTTGTCAACAGCGACGACCAAGCTCAGAGGGCTCTTGAGGTGTGGTTCACTAGAAAACAGCGCTCTCTGAATAAATCAGCCTAATATTATAGATGCAAACTACAATGAGTGCAAATCTTCTCATGACATATTTGCATGTCACTCGCATTAAACAGGCAAGAGCCTGACTTACAGCTATTTCAGACACAATACACTGTGCCAGGATTGTCTATGGATTAAGTACCGTACAAATTGTGTGAAAGCTTTCATACATCCCCGTACACTGCTAGACTTCTGACCCGGTAATCCATAGAAAAACCGAGCAGAATGCGTGTAGTGTGTAACGGGCCTTATACTCGCCAGTACCTATTTCAACTTAGAGGTTTACGCTGTTCCTTAAGTAGCAGGGTTTCATACGAAATAATGACTAAGGAAACTTTGTGTGTACCAAAATCTGGATTCAAATAAAACACTGAAACAGGAAATCGTGTCCAACACCCTCTACTTCAAGCTGTATAATCTAAGTTGCAAAGATATGTTGGCGTTTAAAGTTTATACTCAATGCATGTCCACAAGCAGACACGTCTTAAGTTCGCGATTACACATGCTGCATTTGCACTTATAAAAATATCAAACCTGACATGAACATAAATCTTGCAACTCTTGTTGCCTTTTCCTGAAACCGAGGTGACAAAAGTGAACCAATGTTTTTACATTTTGGGGATCAGCCTCCTATCAACCTATTGGTCAAGAAAAGTATAATTAAGGTCATTTCATAAGTTTTGTTTTCTAAAAATTGATTTGTGAAGAGGAATGCAATTCACCAGCTTATTTTGCCTAGCCAGAAACAGGTATAAACATTATCATTTAATAATTCATTGTATAATATGTTCAACGAATTATTAATTAATGGCACCAGATGGCATCTTTTGAAGCCGGGTCGAAGTTATTGTCGATAGGACACGTCGCAGGCGGCGTTCGAACCGGCGGTGTTGTCAATAACGCAAAGAGTGCCAACGCCTATCCCCTCGACCATCCCAGCGACAAAAAGTCAATATATCTTTGCAACTTAGATTATTTTATAGGTGAAGATGACTTTTCAAGAAGGAAGTTCTAGAAAAAATTGAGATAATGACGTGTGATCGTTGCATAATAATTAAATATAAAAATGATGAAACCACTTCCATGTACTTAGGTAATGTAACTTCCATATTAGACTATGAACCAAGAGCTATTTCTAATATTTCAGCGAAAAATGCAATTCAGTCTTGAAATTGATAAGATAAAACCAAATATTTTTGACAGATCGTCCCCCCGTGTTTGTTTGGCGTATCTACCATTTCAGACAATTTCATTGTCTTTAGAATCACATTCTACACAATCTGAGCTAAGAAAAAAATGTAAAACACGATAATGTGAGAGTGGTTTTAAATATTTTTAAAATAAATTTCCAGTTTTCATCAGACACATTGCTCCAGTAGGTACCTACACGTATACAAACATTGCTCATCTGAAATTATCTCTGATGGACATACGACAAACAAGCACTAAGGAGATGAGATGGGCAAACTTATATACTTGAGCAAAACGGTGAAAGTTTATACTTTGATTTATAATTTAAGTTGCAAAGTTATATTCACATTTAAAAATCATACTTCTTCTTTTTCTTTGTGGCGGATTCCCGCATAAAAATCATACTCACAATCAGACACGTGTAGGTATGTTTGCTCTTACAAATTCTGCAGGTGTAGGTACTTACAATTAATTAAAATCTCAAATGAACATAAGCCTTCCAACTTTTGCCGACCTCTCCTGAAACAGGGGTGACATTGGAAAAGTGAATCATTTTTTACAGTAAAGGATCAACCTCATACCAACCTATATATATCAAGGAGTTCTTCTTCTTCTTCTTCTTGTGCCACTTCTAACGAAGATCGGCGATCATCATAGCTATTTTGATTTTTGATGCTGCGGCTCGAAACAGGGACTTGGTGCTTCTGCCGAACCACTGTCGCAGGTTCTTCAGCCATGATGTCCTTCGGCGTCCCTGAGATCTTCTCCCCTCAATCTTAGCCTGAATGATAAGATGAAGGAGACGGTACTTCTCATTTCTCATAATGTGACCGAAGTACATTAGCTTTCTCTGCTTAATGGTAGGCAGGAGCTCCTTTGTAGTGCGCATTCGTTGAAGGACTTCTTCATTGGTGACTCGATCACGCCAAGAGATCCGAAGCATTTTTCGGTATGGACACATCTCGAATGCTTCAATTCGTCTCTCCAGTGCCTGCGTGAGAGTCCATCCCTCCATACCATACCTACAGAGCGATTGGGAAAACGTAGCACCTCACTATGCGCTTCCGAAGTTCAAGGCTTAAATTTCGGCACAACAGTAATTTGCTCATTTTAGCGAAGACATTTCGGGCTTGCTCTAGTCTGCTTCTGACTTCTTGACACATGTCCCACTTTTCGTTGACCACACATCCCAGGTACCTGTAACTAGTGCATCTTTCAATGCTTTCGCCATCTAGTTCTACATGTACAAAAGAGGTGACATGTCAAGGAGTAAAAATATATTATTCATTAATAAGTTAGTATCTACCTACATAAACTCGCCTTGACCGCGTAAATAAAAAAAATATATGACAGCTAATTCACTCAAAAGGAGTGCTGTCGTATCTTACATTTATTTTTCTACTGACGAGATCCAGAGAATGTAATGTTCGACTGAAACTTTTTTCCATACAAAATATGAGAGTGCTTATGGATTATGGCTCCCCCAATAATTTTAGAGATAAACCTGTCCTAGCATATCGCCACCTTGAAAGTAAAACTGAGGAAGTGCTGATTCACCGATTTGATGATAAATCATTTGCTTGGGTGTTACTTCTCACAGCAAGTGAACTTTTGAAATTAGACAGTCTTGACTGTCTGACGCTTTGTGCCAACTAACTCTACCTCGCACGCAAAATTCCTCCTTTCTACAGGTTTACTTGTTCCACCAGAAAGGTCCATTTGGCTTGGCCCCAGACATTATAAAAAAAGCTCAATATCATTCCAGTACCTACATCAATTTATCATTATTCCTACTTTACTTACATTATTATCTATTAAGGTTCCTTGACAAATAGGTTGTTATGAGGCTGACCCCCATGCTGTAAAAACTTGGTTCACGTTTGCCTTGATGCCGTCCCGGTTTTAGGGAAAGGTGGCAGGCTTGGTTTATTTTGTAAGTAGGTACACATGCGGCACGTGTAAATGTGAATTTACACGTGTCTGCCTTTGGGTGTGCAATAAATATTATCCTTAAATTTCAATGTATTTTTGCAATTGCAACTTAGATCATAGATCTACTGGCAAACTAATGATTATAACACTAATTATAATCATTATCTTATATAGATACTCAAATATAATCATAACAATATGGATAGGTAATAAAATTGGTGACTTTATCATTTCGTATCTGAAAACAATATGCTACAATAGATTATTATTTGAAATAACAAGAGAAAATCCAGTACTTGCTTTCAGTTCATATTGTGAAACAGTCCATGTAAAGACTTGGATTAAAAGTTCATTGTTTTAAAATTACGAACTAAAGGTAAGAACGCCATTCATACTTTAATTTTATTAAATTAGTTGCATTGAATTAAAGACGACCATATAATAAGATGTTTTTCAAAGTAAAATAAATATGTGCAAATGAAAAAAAAAATCCCATGTACAGCAGGTGCTTGGTAATCTGGCTACTTTTTTGCAATACCGAATTATCGGAAATTTCTAATTATTGCTATTTTAATAAAGTTGTTTTACATTTTACATTGTTTACATTTTACTTTCGCTTTGATAACTCGCCTTGAGAATGCTTTCTGCTCGTGAAAGCGAAACGTCGGCAGATAAATTAAGCTACAAATAGTCCATTCTTGAAAAATTACAAAATGAAATGAGTATTTTGCATATTTTACATCGAAATAATTACCTCCATCATATCTCCAGCTGATTTAAAAGAAAAATGTACATTTTTTCTTTTCTTTTAAATAAATAGCAAACCAATCCTATATAGGTAGGTACCTACTTTTTTTAGAATACCATATTCAGGTTGATGGAATTGTGGTTGTTTGGATGCACTCAAATAGATTCAAAATCTTTTTTTAAATAATATTTTGAATCTATTTGAAATAAGTTCTAAGTTCATGATAACTTTATCTTAATCCTGTGTCTGTAATTTGTTTTTCTTTTTCGCATTCTTTCTTTTCTTGACAGGTCTAAAGCTACCGTTCATCCTTTTTCATAATAAGCGTCGGTTTCTTATTCATATTGGCCTTCCAGATTATTTTTTCATATTTTCATTTAATTTAAATCAATATGTAGAGAATTCAAAGACCATTCTTTAATTTATAATCTAAGTTGCAAATATATATTAGCAATTAAAATTAATATTAAATGCATGCCCACAGGCCACAAACAACGCGTGTAAATTCGCGCTTACAAAATTTGTACTTACAGCATTTGTAATACAAGTGCTGCATGGGTACTTACAAATTAAAATCCAAACCTCAAATGGACATAAGCCCTGCAACTTTTGCCGACCTTCCCTGAAACAGGGGTGACATTGGCAAAGTGAACTAATTTTTACAGTATGTGTGGTCAGCCTCATATCAACCTATTAGTCGAGGAAAGGTCACAGAGAAGTTATTAAAAAACATTAAATTATAGTAAAATGTGCTACCTATATATTCAATACAATTCCCAAATAACATTTAATAACAAATGAAAATGTAACAATGAAAACGATGTTTTATAAAATACTTTTATCAAGTAATCACATTAATTCGCGATATATTCCACAGTACAATGAAAAGTTAGTACCTACCTACTCACCTGTGCCTCGAACAATACGGAAATTTTTGTTTCAAATAGTTTGAATAGGTACATACAAGAGTTATAATCACAAACCATAGAGGAGTAGAAACTAACTTACGGCATTGATGCATACTATGCGGCACAGTTGTCCCCAGACGTGTCAAACACAGCAGTAGTGTAGTCATACAAAACATGTTCTCCCCTGTGAAATCCTATATTTCCTTGCATTCTCCATTTTGTGTTTCGACACTTATATTTATACAGGCCATGTTGTCTTAAAATAATGCTTTTTACGTTTTAAAATAGACAAAAATACCGATCCAAAGATTTATACAGCGTGAGCACAATGTTCGCGCAGGCGTGAGTTTTAAAGCTACCAACTTTCTGGAATGATTTTGTTGTTTCCCCCGAGTTTTTATTTGTGTACAACGAAATGACACTATGAAGATCTTTTGTTCTCTTTCTTAGTTTGGACGAGTTGCTATAAAGAAAGTTGAATTAACGGATTATTTTCGTTGGAATAGTTTCTAGTCCACAGATACCATAACTCAATGAATAAGTACCTACAACAAATACCAATGATTAAGCACATAGGAACTTACGGGGCTTCTTCTTATTCTTAGACGTTTTAGTCGTCGGTTGAGCCCACGCTTTGACAAACTAATGATGCCTGGCCTGAAAGTCTCATCACCACGGTCATTCTTACCTTCCGAATATCGGTAATATTTGTATGAAGTATAATCAGCTGTTCACTTGCGGCCATCTTGGATTGACAGGTCTTCATACAAATGCATCATTAGTTTGTCAAAGCATGGGCTCAACGGGCGACTAAAATGTTTAAGAATAGCCCCGTTATACAATAAGTAAGGACTAACAACTGAAGTAAGTTCTCATTAGGTACCTATTTAATTTTGCAGGTACCTATTTATATTTAAAAAAATTATATGTGGGTACTCACTTATGTAATGGACTCTGCACAGATTAGATACAAAACAAAATTGTGACGTCATACAGCCGGGTTGCTAGGGAAAAGAGATACAAGTATTTTTTTTATAAAATAATCAATTCAAAATCAAAACACACAGTTTTAGTGCACTTTTTAGTTGAAGTATTTTTTATTGGTTGCTGAGGAACCTAGCCACATAGATGTGTGACGTTTTATTTTTAATCTTATCTATATATTGAGACATAAAATTAACCAATCTGAAATTATCACAGTAGGTACTTAATTTTCTTTCTTATTGCATTTTTACGTCTCTATTATAAGTTATAATTTAGGTAATTAAAAGTGAAAAATTAAAGATAAAAAGTATTGGTGTAATTACTAACCTTTTTATTGCTACTTTTAAAACTGTGTACGAGTGCCAACCACCAACGTAAATAATTTCAATAACAATAACTTTATCCACGTAAAGAAATATATTTTTCTTATTGTGCCTCTTTAATGAAAATTGGTGACCATCATAGAAATTTGCACGTCCGATTCTACTGCAGAAAAGTCGATGTAAAAAACGTATTATGCTAATGCACGTTTTTGATTTTCAATCGTTTCAAAAGTCATGCTCGCGTAAAAAGTTTTTGTTGTTGTTCCAGTCCGGTCGAAAGCTCGGTTGGTAGAGTGCTTGCATTCCATACCGAGAGCTCGGGTTCGAATCCCACCTAGGGTGTCAGAAATGATTTCTCGTTTCTGTGTTTATTTAAAAAATCTTCATAAATCCCCACTTCAACTGAAGTGGTTGGCGTAGGGGCCCCTTTATCTATAAAAATAAATAGTTTCCACTCTTAACATGCGTAATCCTTCAGGGATAACGCGGCAAGAAGTTGCGCTATATGTCCAGCTTCATTGCGTTTGCGTTGTTGTTGTAAATCGCATTATTCGAAGGATTGCCCAAATAATAAGCAATTTCAAACAGGTATTCGAGGTACATCTCCCAGATAAGTGCGTCCTATCTAATTAAAATAATTTCGGTATGTCATCGTCACGTTCTCTATCGATCTCCTGATAAGATTCCGCTAACAATGTTATCGCTTTAATTGCTGGCAGTTGTCGAAGAGTGAAGGCTGGAGACAGAAGAGGACCTCTGCAGGGTCAGCTAACCTGGCGACATGAAGACCAGCAACATGGCCAACGGGGGGAACACGGAGAAGAAAGAGAAAGGACCCCTAGACGTGTAAGTTAACGCATTTCTTCCTGCTATTGTTAGTTAATGTTTTGTGTCCAAAATCAATCGAATGATAAGGCTGTGATAGGTAGGTACTAAAAATAAGGAAATCAACAAAGGAAGATGGGGTTCCAAGTGTATATTTTTCTCTGTAGTATTAGGGTCTATTGCACCAACCTCCAATCAATATTTCATTGACAAATTTGATTGCTTAGTTCTAGTAAGTGGTGGAATTCAAAAAGGCGAGATTATGTACTACGTACATGTAACCAAATGTTTGATTTAATTTTAAGAAATCAAACTTCATTTTATTTTTTTCTGAAGGGAGCTTGGTGCAACAGGCCCTTAATCTCATTCACATGTAGTATATAATAATGCTATATTATATGTCCATGAGACCGGTCCGTAGTCTAGTGGTAACGCTTCGGACTCGTAAATAGAAGGTTGTGAGTTCGAATCCCGGTGGAGCACAAAAAAATACCATTTATATTTTTAAACATGCTCTTCGCTGGGTTGAAATCTTCATATATCTTTACCGAAGACCGGTCACCGAAGGTCCATCCAGCCTCACAGCAACTGGGTCTTGAGAATTGGCGCTTTGTAGCGACAACCAAGCTCGTAAAAAGTCAGTTCGATAACTCAATTGGTAGAATGCTTGCATTACTTGCGGACAGCAAGGATTCTATCCCCACCGAGGGTGACAGAAATGATTTCCCGTTTCGGTGCTTATTTCAGACCCAAAATAAATACTGGCAAGGTTAACTGTCCTCAAGTCAAGGTTTAGGTACTATCCCTTGACTTATAGGTTGGTATGAGGCTGACGCACCGATGCTATAAAAATGGTTCACTTTACCAATGTCACCCCTGTTGCAGGTAAGGATGACAAAAGTTGTATTGTTTATACTCATTTGAGGTTTGTTTTTTAATTGTAAGTACCTACACATGCAGCACTTGTAAGCGCAAACTTACGAGTGTCTGTTTGTGGACATGGACAATTTGAACTTTAAATGTTAGTATGTCTTTGCAACATAGATTAGATTGGATAAGATTTACTCAGCCTTCACAAGAAATTAGGGAGCTGGGAAACCCCCACTTCAACTGAAGTGGTTGGCGTGAGGCCGGCCCCCTTACCCGTAAAATAAATAGGTCCCGAATCACGACATGCAAACCCTTCGGGGATAACGCAGGCAAGAAGTTACACTATATGTGTAGCTTAGTTGCGTTTTTGCGTTGCGTCCATGATTAATTATAAACTTTATCGATATCCTTTTTGTTTTAGGAACATGACTTTATTTGGTATTACACACAGATCACGGAATATAACGTATTACAGTACCTATTTGAATCAATGCAGTCCGAGACATTAGACATAGAGCATAGACAATAGGTATTGCGTCGTCACTTGGCCGGGTTTTTAGGGAAAATGTATACATATACATAATTTGTTTTTGGTAGCTAAGAACAGCAGCCCCATACAAAGATGACGATTGCTCGTCGAGAAAAAAAATCCGAATTCAAAATTATTCCGACCTCATTATCAAGTTTAAAAAGAATACAGAACAATAACAAAACATTATTTTATTGCCAGATAAGAAAAAAATTCAGCCAGTAAGTATGTTGTTTTATTTTTACCTTCTCATCTATGTATGACTGGCAGAAAACAAACAATAAATGCATTAAGCCTGCCAATAAAAATAAAAACAATATCTAAATCAGCTTGTTATATAAAATGATTTTCTTTCAAATTCATGTATCGTTTGTCCATTTATCATAAAAATTTTCTCTATCTGAGATAACTTTGATACCAACTTATTATATAATGCTATGAATCATTATCTGCTGTTCTTATATAAACCGAGACTGCTAACTTTATATAACTGTCGGACTGACTTGTTAGGAAAGCCCCTCTTCAGTGCCTCCTTACCTGTGAAAATAAATAGGTTTCACTCGTCAAACGCGCAATAATTTGCAATTTTTCATGCAGCATAGTTGAAACAAAATTATATATTATTTATGATAAGGTTGGCACGTGAATTGACATAGACAAAATTATATTGTTACGCGGCCGGGTTGCTAGGGAAAAGGCCATATCCTACTAAAACACCTTGTTTTGATTTTTTTTTTATTTTCTTAATTATTTTCAAACAATCACCATTATACAATGTTTTGTGTCATTTTATCAGAAATATCTTATCTCGTTACACATGAATATTATTTTACAATAAGTTATTCTAAAAATAAGTAAGGTGCGAAATATTTTAGCAGATAGGTTTTTCCGGAAAAAAACTACTCAACATGGCAATGATTAATCAATAGCTGTACTTCGAACAGACTCACTTTTTCGTAAGTCATATTCCGATTAATTTATTTATAGAATACCTCATATATCAACATTTGGTTTTTCTGATTTATCAAGTAGGTACCTAATTCCCTTTTTTATTAATTAATTCATTTATCACGTTTATTTGATTGTATACATTTCAAGGAATTAATTTTGGTTCGTAAGAAAGAGTCCCCCCAGTGCTTGTTTGGTTTATCTAAAATTTTATTCAAAGATGACCTGTAAATGAAATCGTCTGTCCAGAAAATCGGAATATCCAGAGTCATAATTAAAGGAGAGCTTGTATGAAGAAGGTTATGACTCTGGAGGAAATGAAAGAAGTAGGTATGTAAGGACAGAAAGAAATAGCGGTTGATCTGTAATGTTGGCGGCTAGGGTTTTTGATATTAGAATTGGTTTTCTTTTTAGTTTTAATGTCCGCATACATACCGTGTACTGAAAAATTATGAAGTCACTCAGTTGAGTTTATAGGGAAAAGGTAAACTAATATTTTGATGTTGGTTACTAAGGACCATAGTCACATAGACTTGAGAAATCGGTCCGCAGAGAAAAAATATAATTTGGGCATTATTTTAATTTTGTAGACCCAGAAAATATATATGTGTGTGTCCAATCGCACAGAGACAAGACGCCATTGCTCTCCATGATTGCTCTTTTATTCTAGACATTAAAAAAATCTAGATAATGAACCAGATTTACGGGTGTAGGGGTGCATTCGCTGTCACCACATAAAAACTACGGTTAATTTATTTCACACAATTTATTTTAAGATTTCGTTCACATTTGGTTCGAACGGCTCTAATACGAGGCTCTCTTCAAAGCATCTCGATCTCTATTTATAGGTATATAAGGGTTATTCTGGCACACTCCCGACTAGAATATTCTTACTTAGAAGATTCGAGCAAATGCTCACACCATCGAAAAAATACAAGTATAATTATTTAAGAAAAAAACAAGTATAATTATAAAAATACAAGTATATTATTAAAGCACTTAAGTACCTACATCTAGAGACACATACACACTCACACAACTAAACACACACAGACACACATTCGTAACAATATGGTTTACTTGTTTTTATTTTAATGAGTAAACTGATGGCTCGTTCAATTTCTTACAGCAATAAGCACCTTCACATGAGAGAATTAAATTAAATTCTTAACTTACAAAAGCGTTACCTGTAGTACGCTCACATGTCGTGTAGGTAAGTGAAAAATGTATAGAAGTTCGCGTTGCCATTTACGCTCACTGTGAGCGAAAATCGCTATGCGAACTTCCAAACACTTTTTTATTCCTCCACGACATGCGGGCATACCTAAGGTACCTCCTCATGAGGGTACATGAAAATCTAATCTAATCTAATCTAATCTAAGTTGCAAAGATATGTTACATTGGAGAATCACATTACATGCATTCTCACAACCAGACACGTACAAGTTCGCGCTTGCACATGCCTCATGTGAACCTACAACATAAAAACCAAGTCTCAAATGGACATACACCCTGCAACTCTTGCCGTCCTTCCCTGAGACAGGGGTGACATTGGCAAAGTGAACCATTTTTACAGCATAGGTGGTCAGCCGCATACCAACCTATAAGTCAAGGAACACACACACACGACAAATTACATTTTATACATCACTAAATAATAATATCCGAATACAAAATATCCATTTACAAATAAAAACAAATTCCAATTTAATAAACCCTAGCCGCCAACATTACAGATCAACCGCCATTTCTTTCTGTCCTTACATACTTCTTTCATTTCCTCCAGAGTCATAATTTTCTTCATACAGGCTCTTCTTTTATTATGACTCTGGATATTCCATTCATTCGCAATTTCGGATATTTGGTCCATCCATACCTTTCTCGGTCTTCCTCTACCACGACATCCATCTATTCTACCAACATATACTTTCTTCGTCAGTCTTTCCTCATTCATTCTCTCCATATGCCCAAACCATCTTAACAAACTTCTTTTAATCTTCACTTTCACACTTTCTCTTGCACCACATTCTTCTCTTACAAAATCATTCCTCACCCTGTCACTCCGTTTTTTCCCAATCATACTTCTTAGAAAGTCCATTTCAACAGTATGGACTTTACTAATTTCACTTTCATTCACCGTCCAGGCCTCGCTTCCATACATCAAGGTGGGTAAAAGTATGCCACTGCGTACCGCAGTAAAATTATCCACAATATATGCTACTTCAGGAGACAGGTTTCAGAAGCCTGGAAACTGCAGGCGCAACGGGTTCCTTATGGTGCTCTCTCCTAAAGTAATCTCTCCTACAGTAACAGATATACACAGTCCCCCCATGTTGGAGAGCATTATGTTGTATGTGCCAGACGACTACAGCCGTGGGTGAATAACTTATTTTATGCACCGAAAAGCCGTAAGGATGTCGTCGCACAGCATCCTGTAACTTGAAGTATAAAACTCTTGAATGAGTCTAATATAGACATCTTCGATTGCAATCTAAATAGATTTTAAAATTTACTTACAGTTGATAGCTGAAAGGGTGCATTGTAATTAGGGAAACCTGTTGTGCACAAAAAAAATGCTGATTTCTTTAATACTCAGGGGTTATTGGATGTAGGGTAACAAAACGTGCTATCTGAGATGGATATTTTGTATAGAGTGGCAATGCTTTTATTTAAGTGATAAGAAATGTATCTCACAAATGTAGGTACAATCTCTTCATCATCATTATAGCACGGCCCACGGCAACCCAGGTTCGCGTCTTGGCCATTTATCCAACCCTGCTTTCCTCTAGTTCCATGTGCTACCGCTCCATCCTGAGCTGGGTCTCCCCACTGCCCTGAACTCTACTGGATTTGTCACTACAATTGTGCTCGCATGATTGCTGGTCAGCCGAAATTCAATCACATTACACCTCTTCTCCAGAAGCTTCACTGGCTCCGTGTCCCAGAGCGCGTCGAGCTTAAAGGTGCTTGATGGTACACAAAGCTTTATTTGGAAAAACACCCAAATATCTCGATGATTTAATCAAGCCCGTCGTCCTCAGAAAAAAAAGTCTCACACTACGTTTGGCAGAACCCGGAGCTAAGTCGTGTATTAAAGAGCCAATACGAAGAGTTAAAACAGTGCTTGGAGAGCGTGCATTTGCAGTTGCTGGTCCTCTGGCCAGGGACCGCCTGCCTCATCATGCGAGAGAGCTAGAAGACCATGGAAAGTTCCGAAATGCACTGAAGACAAGCCAGTTTCTGGTATCATTTGCACAAGCGCCCTTGGATTGACTACATCACGAAATGGCGCTATAAAGAAATCACCAACTCATCATCATCAATCATCATTTCCAGGCTCTGATGATCAACGCTCTGAATGTCAATGCAGTCTTCTGACTTTACAAGCTTTTGAAATATCCTTATCATTTATTTGTTTCATGTCACATTTCAGAACATTTGTACCGCCACCTATAAAAGACAGCAAAGATGAAAAGACAAAGAAAAAAGATGAAGTACCCACTGTAGGGTTTTGGAGCTTAGTGAGTATTTATCCATATTATTGTATTGATAAAATGCTTTATTATTGGACATTTAAGATTCATATTGCAAACTCGATATTTGTCTCAATATGTACTCAATACGAACGATATTGTCCAGCTGATGGGAAAACAGTGGTATTGTGTTGCTCAAGATAGAAGAATGTGGAAAAGTTTTGAAGAGGCCTATATCCCGCAGTGGAGAGAAGAAGGCTAGCAGGAAGTAAGTATTGCAAACTCACAAGAGTTCACAAGCAAACATCCTTGAGTTTGGGCTGACAAAGTACAAAGTAAAACCCAAATCCCAAATGAACATTAACCTTGCAACTCTATAGTCACCTTTCCCTGAAAAAGGAGTGACACTAGTAAAAGTGTACAATTTTTTCCCTTTTGTGCTGACTCCGTTAAATTTTCCATTCTATTTTATTTTTTCAGTTCAAATTTGCCACAAAAACAGACCGGATAATGTTATCGGTGGCGTTTGTAAGCGCTCTGTTCACGGGAGCAGTCGCCCCTTTAAATACCCTGGTCTTCTCAGAGCTCACACAGGCCATGATCAGTTATGCCATGGAACAGAATAACATCACCATGCCGGGAATCGAGCCCGTGGACTTCAGCCGGGAGATTGCCCTGTTTGCGCTGAGAAATGTGGGCCTGGGCTGCATCCTTCTGGTGTTCAGCTATTTGGCAGCCATGCTGTCTAACTACACAGCACATAATCAGGTGAGTTGGTTTGTCTTGTGGGGGGTTTATTCAGTGAACGCATGCATACTAAGTATTATTTGACAGCACCTTTGGCAAGAATAGAATTTTAACAAATACAAACAAATTTTGAAAACATGTCTCTTCTAACAAAAAAATGGCTGCACCGCCCATAAATTGAGCTCTAATATTACTCAGAATAAATTTCCGGTGGATAGTTCAGTTGGTAGAGTGCTTGCATTCCATGTCGAGAGCTCGGGTTCCAATCCCACCGAGGGTGTCAGAAATAATTTCCTGTTCCGGTGAAATTTTTCAACCCAAAATAAAATACCGGCAAGGTTTACTCAGCCTCCGCAAGAAATGAGTAACAGCTTTCTCGTGAGCTGAGAAACCCCCACTTCAACTAAGTATAAGTAATAAATAAGTTCCACTCGCCACATGCAACCCATTCGGGGAGAGCGCGGCATGAAGTTACACTGTATTTGTAGCTTAGTCACTTTTTTTTCACGTTATAAATGAGGAAATACTCACATAGTAAATATGTGCGCAGAAAATCTGATGGGCATTGCTTTTATATCTAGCCTGTCATGTCATTTTTAATGATCACCTGTTGATTACATCTCGCGCATACAGATTACAATGTGACACTTTACAAAAGACATGTAATTAGTTGTTGATTTGTCTCTCAGATATTCACGATAAGGAGGAGATTCCTGCAATCTGCCCTGAATCAGGATATTTCCTACTACGACCTAAACGAGTCGGGAGACTTTGCATCACGAATGACCGAGTAAGCCCAACACTACTTCCTTTTTTTCTATTCATCGCACATATTTCATAGAATTCTCCCTTACTATCTTACATGCATAGATTTGATTCTTGGAAGACCATATTTGAGTCTCTTTTTATCACAATATATTTAATCAGCTAGTATTTTAATGCACAAAATCAATAAAAAATATGTTAATTAGACAAAATCTATTGGATTGCTTAACATGTAAATATCTTCAGCTGTTTCAATCTCGCCGGTCGAATTCGACCGACATTCTTTCTATTTTTTCCATATTCTTTTTCGCCTCTATGTGATTGGCCACTTAGTCAGGAGAGCGCCTCCCGAACTGTCTCAGTAGTAGCATCTCGAATTCTATGTCTTCTCTAAGTCGTATGTTAAGACGCTCAGAATCACTTTGCATTTTTGTTTGTAAATTTAAAATCCTCGAGCCCTAAACCCTCACGGCTATAGTCTTTCAGTGATTTCTGAGCCTCCTTTGCTTTGTGTAAACACTTGGGAAAGTGTAGCTTCACGCCTCACGGTAGGGCCTTCTGCCACTCGCATCTCACATAACTTTTGCATGCGAGTCCTGTGACACATCCCCGGATGGGATGGATATACAGGGCGTGGGTCAGTGGTGGGGAGACTGACCCTGAGAGAAGGTTGTAATGTTTCAATTGTAGAATTAGTGTTCATCAATTTTAATTATTTTTTGACATATCTCCCTATCCAAGGCAATCCATTTAAATTTTGTGAAAGTCTAAAAGTAGGTACAAGTATTAACCCCGTCTATTCAACTTCTATTTTACATCAAAGGAAAATCAGGCAGAGTATGGCTGAACACAGCAGCGAAATGGAGAGGACTGGAGGATGCCTACATTCAGGAGTGTACTGAGAAAGGCTGAGGAAGAAGAAGAAGTACACATTGAGAACTCTAAATCTACATGTGTCTATTTCGTGGAGCACTCAAGACGCACATTTTTAAAATGCCTTATCTATGATTGGAGAGGGCGCTTGAGGTGTCAAACACAAGAACGGCCGCTCTCTTATCATTTGTGAATGCAATTTTGAGATATTACCAATTTCCGTCTCTGGATTTGGAAATAATAATAACAATTCATGATTTCATAGGTACAATTAAGAAATTTGAAGTCAATCATTCAGTAATACATGACTATTTCTTAGTGATCTCCTGAAACTGGAAGACGGCTTGGGTGAGAAGGTCACCACGTGCTTCCACTACTGGATATCCTTCTTGGGCTGCATCATCCTGGCCTTTGTGCGCGGATGGAAGCTGGCGCTGGTCTGCATGGCCACCTTCCCCATCACCCTGCTGTCTGTCGGAACTGTCGGAGTGGTGAGTCACTTCAGACAATTCTTATACAAAATGTGGTGACAGCGAACGCACCCGTGTCAGCAAGCGAAGCAGACGCCGCCACGCGGGAATGCGCACGCGGCGAGTTGCGTGACAGACACCGAGGTATCAAGACGTGTGACAAGTGCGTGTGTGTGCGAGTGAACCACGTGGACTGTTTTACATGACTATTTCTTCGCCACAAGCTATTTCGGCTCCCCCCCAAAAGTAAATATGTCGAGCGCGAAGATGGGTGATTTGGTGAGGTGCTTTGACGGGGAAGGCGATGTTATACAGTGGTTAACGAAGCTGGAGCTCGTCGCCAAACTTAAAGGGGAGAAGGATGTGGCGATAATCATTCCTCTTTCTTTGGAGGGACCAGCGTTCGCTGTGTATAACGAACTCGGCGATGCAGAAAAAAGGAATGCCGGGTCTATCAAAGACGCCTTGATAAGTGCGTTTGCCACGAACCCGTTCGTGGCTTACGAGGAATTTATCCGACGCACGTGGCGTGATGAACCAGTAGATGTTTACATCACGGACCTGAGGCGACTGGCGCGGCTGGCGGGGGTTACAGCGGACTCTCTCCTCATGAAGGCGTTCGTGGTGGGGCTGCCCTCAGCGGTTTCGCGTGAGCTGCGCGCTCTTCCTGCCGTGGGCACCATGCCGCTGTCAAGTATCGTGGAGCGAGCCAGAGCCCTGATGGCCGAGTATGTGAGCCAGCCAATCGTTGCAGTGGCTCAAGACAGGCGGAAGGCTGCAGGGCCGCAAAGTGGCGGGAGACGCTGCTTCAGGTGCGGGGGACCGCATCTCCTCAGGTTCTGCACGGAGCAGCCGCGTGTCACTTGCTGGAGTTGTGGGGAGGATGGCCACCTCTCCAAACATTGCGACAAGGGAAACGGCATCTGGACTAAAGGCGCTGCCAGTGATAGACATCAGTGTTAACGGGAAGCAAGTGCGTGCTCTCGTTGATTCAGGGTGCTCGCGCACCGTGCTCAGGAGTGGGTTGTGCAGGGTCTTCAGCCCAGTGGGGGACGTGATCGCTGTGGATGGCAGCCACGTGAGGTGTGAGGGCCAAGGTGTGGCCAGGATAAGTGTGCATGGTGTAGCCCTGACAGTAGACTGCGTACTCGCTGCAAAGTTGTTCAGCGCTGTTGATGCGGTGCTAGGGATGGACGTCATTGGGAAGATGGGCGGTGTGACTATACTGGGTTATGCACGGGTTCAGTTTGCTAAGGGCAGAAGTCAAGATGTCGGTTGTGTTAGTGTTGCCTCGCCACCAAGTTTGTCAATTGAGGACAAAGATTTCACTGCGGCATTTAATGGAAAACATTGGTGTGTGAGTTGGGTTTGGAAGGATGCACCTGCTGAGCTGGCCAACACTGTGGAGTGTTATAAAAGTGTAAAGTCACCAGAAGCAGAGGAGGCATTTGACAAAGAAATCCAAAAGTGGATTGCCGAGGGCTGGCTTAAGCCATGGAAAGGGAGCTCGCTTGGTATTCTTCCTCTGATGGCGGTACTTCAGAGAAATAAGGGGAAGGTGCGCCCCGTGATGGATTATCGGGAGCTCAATGAAAGTGTGCAGTGTCACACTGGTGAGGATTCAGCGGTCTGTGATGAAACCCTTAGGAAGTGGAGGAGGATGGGAGGATCAATCAAGCTGCTCGACCTCCAGTCCGCATATCTCCAGATAAACGTACATGAAAAACTGTGGAAATACCAGCTGGTCAAGTATAAAGGAAAAACATATTGCCTGACAAGACTAGGCTTTGGTTTGAAGTGTGGGCCAAAAATAATGTCCCGGATCGTGAACGAGGTACTCTCACTGGATGAAAGAATGCGGCAAGGCACCGACAGCTACATAGATGACATTATTGTGAATGAGGAGGTAATATCTGCCGAAGAGGTTGCGGCTCATCTACTAGCCTACGGCCTCGTAACTAAGCCGCCTCAGGAGTTGGAGGGCGCCAAAGTTCTTGGACTGTGTGTTGAGCGGGACAAAAGCAAAAGACTCCTCTTCAAAAGAGGCAACAGTGTTCCAGCTCTCCCGACTGCATCGAGACTTAGCAAAAGGGAATTGTTCTCAATCTGCGGCAAACTAATAGGACATTATCCAGTGTGTGGATGGCTGAGAGTGGCTTGCAGCTTCTTGAAGAGAGAAAGCGAAGGCCAAAGGTGGGATGATTATATAGGTGACAGAGCACAGCAAATGGCAGAGGATCTGGTGATAAAAGTGCGCATTGATGATCCAGTTCGTGGATTCTGGTCTGTCCCTAAAGCCACAAACGATGCCACGGTCTTCTGCGATGCAAGCTCCCTGGCCCTGGGAGTAACCTTGGAAGTCGATGGAAAGACTGTCGAAGATGCTGCATGGCTGCGAAAGGCGTCTGATGTGGGTCATATAAACCTAGCCGAATTGGATGCTGTGCTGAAAGGGGTGAATCTTGCTCTCAAGTGGAATCTCAGGACCTTGAAGATAATTACAGATTCAGCAACAGTGCTGTGTTGGGTGAGGTCTACACTGACTGGGTGTAACCGTGTAAAAGTTGCAGGGATGTCAGAGATGCTTGTAAAACGGCGGTTGGGATTGTTAAAAGAGGTCGTACAAGAATTTGGCCTAGCTCTGTCAATCGACTTCATTGAGTCTTGCAGGAATAAGGCAGATCCACTCACTAGGGTCTGTAAAGCCTGGGCAAGGTGTAATGCCAAAGTAAAGCCAATTGGAGAGAGCGTTTCCATCTGCGCCGTTACTCTGGAAGACATGCATGCTCAACACCACTTCGGTGTGGATCGAACGCTGCACCTTGCAAAAATGGTAAATCCCGGGGTGACAAGGAGTGACGTGGAGCTCTGTGTGCGATCATGCATAAAATGTAAAACAATTGACCCCTCACCATCTTCCCATGAGGCGGGCAACCTTAGTGTCCCGAATACGTGGAGCCGTCTGGCCGTTGACGTGACTCATTTTGATGGGAGATGCTTTCTTACACTAATCGACTGTGGACCGAGCAGATTTGCTATATGGCGGGAAGTAAAGTCCGAAAATGCCACTTCTGTCATTTCCCATCTGGAGGAAATCTTTCGGGAAAGAGGTCCACCCGCAGAATTACTGATGGACAATGGCACGGCATTTCGCTCGCACAGGGTTGCTGACATGTGCAACAAGTGGGGAGTAAGTAGGAGGTTTCGAGCGGCTCACCGTCCAGCAGGGAATGGCATTGTTGAACGGCATCATCGTACAATAAAGAGGACGGCGGCCAGAAGTGGTAGCAACCCTTTGCAGGCGGTGTTTTGGTACAACCTGGCTGCTAAGAGTCAGGGTGACCAGGGTGCAGCACCCTCTGGACAGGTTCACTCCTATGCCTGGAAACATCCTTCAGCCCTAGTGAGACTCCAGGAAAAGCTGTCATCCGAGTTTCAGGCTGGCGACGTTGTAGCAGTGAAGCCATCAGATCCGAAATGTACTTCCCAGTGGAGGCTTGGGAGAGTAACGGGAGTCATCTCGGTAAACAATATTGAAGTGGATGGTATGCCAAGACACGTGCTGGATCTGCGGAAGATAGATAGCGTCAAGCAAACGGACCCTGGTAGAAGTGTCAATAGAAGAGCTAATGCACGCTTATTAAATCTATCAGATCTGTTTGAAGAAGAAACAGAGGAATCGATGGCAAATGAAACACATCAGGAGGAAGACAGCCCGAGAAGCCAGGAAGGTGAGGAATCAGAAGAGGACAGTCCAGTGGAAGAAGGACGGTTGGAAAGACCTTCTAGACCACGAAGACCCCCAGCCTGGTTGAGTGACTATTTGTGATGATAACATCAGGAGGGCGTGTGGTGACAGCGAACGCACCCGTATCAGCAAGCGAAGCAGACGCCGCCACGCGGGAATGCGCACGCGGCGAGTTGCGTGACAGACACCGAGGTATCAAGACGTGTGACAAGTGCGTGTGTGTGCGAGTGAACCACGTGGACTGTTTTACATGACTATTTCTTCGCCACACAAAATACACTTGGAGCCTCAACTCGTATCATGCTGCCGGTCTATGTCTCGGCCGTCATAATGTCTGTCAAATGCCAAGTAGACCTGCACAGATTCGAATATTCAGTCACTTTTATCTTTCTGGAAATCATTAATTTTTAAGGGAATGTATTTTTATGAGGTTTCTATATTCATCAACTTTTGGAAAAATAAATTTGTGAAGAGGAATCCCATTTACTAATCTATTTTGCCTGGCCATGGCAGGTATTAAAACAGTCAACTAGGGGCGTTGCCCCTGGCTGCTACGCAACCCAACCCCTTAACATTTGGTGAATGTGTATATAGCGCATAGTTTCCTCGCGTTAAAATTCGGAAAACATGTAAAATAAAAACATGCAGCCTTTGTAAAAGAAAATCGACCACCCATAGTTTAAAAAATGGTTCACTTTGAAGATTTCAGCTGTGTTTCAGGGAAGATTGGCAAGAGTTGCAGGGCTTATATTAATTTGAGATTGGGTTTTGATGTTGTAAGTCAACATGCATTATGTGTAAGCGCGAACTTATAAATGTCTGCTTGTGGGAATGCATTTAATATGAATCTCGATTGGTATGTATCTTTGCAACTTAGATTATAGAACTTAATAAAATAATTTCCTTGACTTATAGGTTAGTATGTGGCTGACCACCCATACTGTAAGAATGGTTTACCATGAAAATTTTATCTCTGTTTGAGGAAAAGTCGGCAAGAGTTGCAGGGCTTATGTTCATTTGAGATTAGTTTTTTATTTTATAAGTCCACATGGGGCATTTGTAAGCGCGAACTTATACCTGTCTGCTTGTGGGAATGCATTTAATATGAATCTCAAATGGTATGTATCTTTGCAACTTAGATTAAAGAACTAAACAAAATAATTTCCTTGACTAAAAGGTTAGTATGTGGCTGACCACCCATACTGTAAGCAATGGTTCACAATGCAAATTTTATCTCTGTTTGAGGAAAAGTCGGCAAGAGTTGCAGGGCTTATGTTCATTTGAGATTAGTTTTTTTTATTTTGCAAGTCCACATTGGGCATTTGTAAGCGTGAACTTGTACCTGTCTGCTTGTGGGAATGCATTTAATATGAATCTCAAATGGTATGTATCTTTGCAACTTAGATTATAGAACTAAACAAAATAATTTCCTTGACTAAAAGGTTAGTATGTGGCTGACCACCCATACTGTAAGCAATGGTTTACCATGCAAATTTTATCTCTGTTTGAGGAAAAGTCGGCAAAAGTTGCAGGGCTTATGTTCATTTGAGATTAGTTTTTTTTATTTTGCAAGTCCACATTGGGCATTTGTAAGCGTGAACTTGTACCTGTCTGCGTGTGGGAATGCATTTAATATGAATCTCAAATGGTATGTATCTTTGCAACTTAGATTATAGAACTTAATAAAATAATTTCCTTGACTTATAGGTTAGTATGTGGCTGACCACCCATACTGTAAGAATGGTTTACAATGAAAATTTTATCTCTGTTTGAGGAAAAGTCGGCAAGAGTTGCAGGGCATATGTTCATTTGAGATTAGTTTTTTATTTCATAAGTCCACATGGGGCATTTGTAAGCGCGAACTTATACCTGTCTGCTTGTGGGAATGCATTTAATATGAATCTCAAATGGTATGTATCTTTGCAACTTAGATTATAGAACTTAATAAAATAATTTCCTTGACTTATAGGTTAGTATGTGGCTGACCACCCATACTGTAAGAATGGTTTACAATGAAAATTTTATCTCTGTTTGAGGAAAAGTCGGCAAGAGTTGCAGGGCTTATGTTCATTTGAGATTAGTTTTTTATTTTATAAGTCCACATGGGGCATTTGTAAGCGCGAACTTATACCTGTCTGCTTGTGGGAATGCATTTAATATGAATCTCAAATGGTATGTATCTTTGCAACTTAGATTAATGAACTAAACAAAATAATTTCCTTGACTAAAAGGTTAGTATGTGGCTGACCACCCATACTGTAAGCAATGGTTCACAATGCAAATTTTATCTCTGTTTGAGGAAAAGTCGGCAAGAGTTGCAGGGCTTATGTTCATTTGAGATTAGTTTTTTTTATTTTGCAAGTCCACATTGGGCATTTGTAAGCGTGAACTTGTACCTGTCTGCTTGTGGGAATGCATTTAATATGAATCTCAAATGGTATGTATCTTTGCAACTTAGATTAATGAACTAAACAAAATAATTTCCTTGACTAAAAGGTTAGTATGTGGCTGACCACCCATACTGTAAGCAATGGTTTACCATGCAAATTTTATCTCTGTTTGAGGAAAAGTCGGCAAAAGTTGCAGGGCTTATGTTCATTTGAGATTAGTTTTTTTATTTTGCAAGTCCACATTGGGCATTTGTAAGCGTGAACTTGTACCTGTCTGCGTGTGGGAATGCATTTAATATGAATCTCAAATGGTATGTATCTTTGCAACTTAGATTATAGAACTTAATAAAATAATTTCCTTGACTTATAGGTTAGTATGTGGCTGACCACCCATACTGTAAGAATGGTTTACAATGAAAATTTTATCTCTGTTTGAGGAAAAGTCGGCAAGAGTTGCAGGGCTTATGTTCATTTGAGATTAGTTTTTTATTTTATAAGTCCACATGGGGCATTTGTAAGCGCGAACTTATACCTGTCTGCTTGTGGGAATGCATTTAATATGAATCTCAAATGGTATGTATCTTTGCAACTTAGATTAATGAACTAAACAAAATAATTTCCTTGACTAAAAGGTTAGTATGTGGCTGACCACCCATACTGTAAGCAATGGTTCACAATGCAAATTTTATCTCTGTTTGAGGAAAAGTCGGCAAGAGTTGCAGGGCTTATGTTCATTTGAGATTAGTTTTTTTTATTTTGCAAGTCCACATTGGGCATTTGTAAGCGTGAACTTGTACCTGTCTGCTTGTGGGAATGCATTTAATATGAATCTCAAATGGTATGTATCTTTGCAACTTAGATTAATGAACTAAACAAAATAATTTCCTTGACTAAAAGGTTAGTATGTGGCTGACCACCCATACTGTAAGCAATGGTTTACCATGCAAATTTTATCTCTGTTTGAGGAAAAGTCGGCAAAAGTTGCAGGGCTTATGTTCATTTGAGATTAGTTTTTTTTATTTTGCAAGTCCACATTGGGCATTTGTAAGCGTGAACTTGTACCTGTCTGCGTGTGGGAATGCATTTAATATGAATCTTAAATGGTATGTATCTTTGCAACTTAGATTATGTAAAGAAATACACAAAATAATTTTCTTGACTTATAGGTTGGTATGAGGCTGACCACCCATACTTTAAAAAATGGTTTACTTTGCAAATTCACCTTTGTTTCAGGGAAGGTTGGCAAGAGTTGCAGGGCTTATGTTCATTTGGAATGGGCTGTTATGTTGTAAGTACACATGCAGCATATGTAAGCGGGAACTTATACATATCTGCTTGTGGGAATGCATTTAATATAAATCTTAAATGATATATATCTTTGCAGCTTAGATTAGATTAGATAAGAACTTATACATGTCTGCTCGTAAGAATGCATGTAATATGAATCTCAAATGTTATATATGTTTGCAACTTAGATTACAGATTGAAATCCATTTTTATATGGCTTTTTTTTTATTTTTAATTTGCATGAAATAAAAGAAAATGTAAAAAAAACTTTTAAGTTTTGCCGCTAGATGTCAATATTGTTCCATACATTTTTAGTATGAACAAACAGATTAATTCCTAAAAGATTTCATACATTTGTAAACACACACGCGTAAGCTCGCCGCATTGCAGCATATATACAAAAATTAATTTGCTATAGAGCATGAATGTGTTTCATCTGCTGTGATGGCATTGATTTTGAAAATCGAAACTCGACGACGAATGACGACGACGAAGGGCAATATAATAAAGGATTAATAATTCATTATGAATTATGAATAAGAAATTAACCAATGACATTTGTGAAACCAGGAATAAAATCATAATCGAAGGAATTGAATCAGCATAATTTTATTTCAAATACTCTTAGTCAATATTACTATCTTGACCGCTTGGCCATGGCATCAAATTTTTATGCAAAAACAGTGATTTCTAAAGGAATGGATAGTACAACAATCTTTTTAACATTCTCAAGTCTGTCACTCCTTCCTGACCATCCAAAACCAGTGGTCCAGCCAGGATATGCCACTACTGAACAGATGCTTATTTTATTTTGCATGAAATTGGCTAGCAACAAAATACCTACACATATAAGGAAGGTGCAAAGGAAGATGCGTGATAGGAGCGTTTGGTAGAATAGCAAAGAATAAAAGGATCCCAAAGAAAATGAAAATGGCGGTACACAATTGTATATTGTTGCCTGATGTATGGAAGCGAGTCATGGACGGTGAATAGAAGAGAAGTAAATAACGTATGCACCGTAGAAATGGCTCATTTGAGAAGTATGACAGGAAAGACACTGAAAGATAGAGTGAGAAACGAATGGGTTCTGAATGAATGCGGAGTAAAAGAAAGCGTGAAAGTGAAACTTCAAAGAAGTGTGATGCGATGCTTTGGACATATTGAAAGGGTGAATGAAGACCGACTGACAAAAAGAGTGTATAAAGGGAATGTAATAGGCAAGCGTGGAAAGGGAAGACCTAGGAAAGAATGGATTGATCAGATAAGTGAGATTGCGAATGAATGGAATTTACAGAGTGGAAACAAG
The DNA here is from genome assembly GCA_951799405.1 of Agapetus fuscipes. Taxonomy (NCBI): domain Eukaryota; kingdom Metazoa; phylum Arthropoda; class Insecta; order Trichoptera; family Glossosomatidae; genus Agapetus; species Agapetus fuscipes. Next base: position 9,192,798 of record OX637336.1, read on the forward strand.
AGAAGAGCATGCATGAAAAGAGTGATGAAATTAGATGAGATGAAAGAAGTATGCAAGGACAGAGTCAAGTGGAGGCACTTGTGTGGAGGTACCGCCCGCCGGTACCGGCCACTCCTAGAGGAATGGCGGCAGGATACAAGACAAGACAAGACAATATAAAGATATAAAATAGCATACAAAGACACATACATAAACTTAACCTTTGGCTTGTTTCAGATTTCATCTAGACTTGCCAAGAAAGAGTCCGTAGCCTACGGCTTTGCTGGCTCGGTGGCTGAAGAGGTTCTCAGTGGGATCAGAACGGTGGTAGCCTTTGGAGGTCAGGCCAAAGAATCTGTGCGCTTCTCAGAAAACTTGATTGATGCTAAGAAAATCAATATCAAAAGAAGTAAGTGCTTATTGGAACAAAAGATTTATGTGTAAAGTAAACTAAACAAAAAAAAAGCAGGGAGGGTTGAAAAATGAGTTGACAAGTTGTTTTATGTATTTTCGGGTAAGACCATGGTCTATCTGATGCTTTTTTTTTGCTGCAGATAAAATAGCTGCAAATAACCCATGGTCTAACCTGAAAAATTACAACAATATGTTACATAACACTGACCGTGAAAGTTAGAAATATTATTGAACCTTGAATTGTTTGGAATGCACAAGATCAATCTCGTGCATCTCTTGAATTCTTAAATTTACAGAATCCCGTGACTTTGTTGAATCTGAACTCATCATTTTATCAGTCAATTTTAATGAGTTCTAATTAATTTTTTCCAGGTTTCTTCACCGGCATTGGCTTGGGATGTCTTTACTTCTGTATCTACTCAACTTACGCCTTGTCCTTCTGGTATGGCGTGGGACTCGTCATCGAAGACAGAGAAACTTACTCTCCCGGAGTCATGGTGTCGGTAAGGCTGAAATTGCTACAACTATTTAATATTACAAGTGAAAAAGCACCATCTATAATTCAAACATTTAAAATCTAGCTCTACTTCTTCTACTTGACCATAGATGGCCAAATTATGTCACTTTTTCTTTTTTTCTTTGCTGCCAATGTTCTAGTCATTCTACTTTGGTATTTCCTCATTTTTAAAGCTGTTCAGGGTCTCATTCTTTCTGCAAAAGTTTTCCTCTGAAATGAGTAAGACCTTTAAAAAGATGCCAGCTATCCTGAAACACTCAGTAATGTACAAAGCTCTGAAGGCTTTAAACACAAATTAGTAAATAAAGCCTAAAGACTAAACGATGGAACACCCTTAAGACCCGAAAAGAATATTCATCAGTTATCCTTTATTATATTACCCTTCGTCGTCGTCATTCGTCGTCGAGTTTCGATTTTCAAAACCAATGCCATCACAGCAGATGAAACACATTCATGCTCTATAGCAAATTAATTTTTGTATATATGCTGCAATGCGGCGAGCTTACGCGTGTGTGTTTACAAATGTATGAAAACTTTTAGGAATTAATCTGTTTGTTCATACTAAAAATGTATGGAACAATATTGACATCTAGCGGCAAAACGTAAAAGTTTTTTTTACATTTTCTTTTATTTCATGCAAATTAAAAATAAAAAAAAAGCCAAATAAAAATGGATTTCAATCTGTAATCTAAGTTGCAAACATATATAACATTTGAGATTCATATTACATGCATTCTTACGAGCAGACATGTATAAGTTCTAATCTAATCTAATCTAAGCTGCAAAGATATATATCATTTAAGATTTATATTAAATGCATTCCCACAAGCAGATATGTATAAGTTCCCGCTTACATATGCTGCATGTGTACTTACAACATAACAGCCCATTCCAAATGAACATAAGCCCTGCAACTCTTGCCAACCTTCCCTGAAACAAAGGTGAATTTGCAAAGTAAACCATTGCTTACAGTATGGGTGGTCAGACACATACTAACCTTTTAGTCAAGGAAATTATTTTGTTTAGTTCTATAATCTAAGTTGCAAAGATACATACCATTTGAGATTCATATTAAATGCATTCCCACAAGCAGACAGGTACAAGTTCACGCTTACAAATGCCCAATGTGGACTTGCAAAATAAAAAAAACTAATCTCAAATGAACATAAGCCCTGCAACTCTTGCCGACTTTTCCTCAAACAGAGATAAAATTTGCATTGTGAACCATTGCTTACAGTATGGGTGGTCAGCCACATACTAACCTTTTAGTCAAGGAAATTATTTTGTTTAGTTCATTAATCTAAGTTGCAAAGATACATACCATTTGAGATTCATATTAAATGCATTCCCACAAGCAGACAGGTATAAGTTCGCGCTTACAAATGCCCCATGTGGACTTATAAAATAAAAAACTAATCTCAAATGAACATAAGCCCTGCAACTCTTGCCGACTTTTCCTCAAACAGAGATAAAATTTTCATTGTAAACCATTCTTACAGTATGGGTGGTCAGCCACATACTAACCTATAAGTCAAGGAAATTATTTTATTAAGTTCTATAATCTAAGTTGCACAGATACATACCATTTGATATTCATATTAAATGCATTCCCACAAGCAGACAGGTATAAGTTCGCGCTTACAAATGCCCCATGTGGACTTATAAAATAAAAAACTAATCTCAAATGAACATAAGCCCTGCAACTCTTGCCGACTTTTCCTCAAACAGAGATAAAATTTTCATTGTAAACCATTCTTACAGTATGGGTGGTCAGCCACATACTAACCTATAAGTCAAGGAAATTATTTTATTAAGTTCTATAATCTAAGTTGCAAAGATACATACCATTTGAGATTCATATTAAATGCATTCCCACACGCAGACAGGTACAAGTTCACGCTTACAAATGCCCAATGTGGACTTGCAAAATAAAAAAACTAATCTCAAATGAACATAAGCCCTGCAACTTTTGCCGACTTTTCCTCAAACAGAGATAAAATTTGCATGGTAAACCATTGCTTACAGTATGGGTGGTCAGCCACATACTAACCTTTTAGTCAAGGAAATTATTTTGTTTAGTTCTTTAATCTAAGTTGCAAAGATACATACCATTTGAGATTCATATTAAATGCATTCCCACAAGCAGACAGGTATAAGTTCGCGCTTACAAATGCCCCATGTGGACTTATACAATAAAAAACTAATCTCAAATGAACATAAGCCCTGCAACTCTTGCCGACTTTTCCTCAAACAGAGATAAAATTTTCATGGTAAACCATTCTTACAGTATGGGTGGTCAGCCACATACTAACCTATAAGTCAAGGAAATTATTTTGTTAAGTTCTATAATCTAAGTTGCAAAGATACATACCAATCGAGATTCATATTAAATGCATTCCCACACGCAGACAGGTATAAGTTCGCGCTTACAAATGCCCCATGTGGACTTATAAAATAAAAAACTAATCTCAAATGAACATAAGCCCTGCAACTCTTGCCGACTTTTCCTCAAACAGAGATAAAATTTTCATTGTAAACCATTCTTACAGTATGGGTGGTCAGCCACATACTAACCTATAAGTCAAGGAAATTATTTTATTAAGTTCTATAATCTAAGTTGCAAAGATACATACCATTTGATATTCATATTAAATGCATTCCCACAAGCAGACAGGTATAAGTTCGCGCTTACAAATGCCCCATGTGGACTTATAAAATAAAAAACTAATCTCAAATGAACATAAGCCCTGCAACTCTTGCCGACTTTTCCTCAAACAGAGATAAAATTTTCATTGTAAACCATTCTTACAGTATGGGTGGTCAGCCACATACTAACCTATAAGTCAAGGAAATTATTTTATTAAGTTCTATAATCTAAGTTGCAAAGATACATACCATTTGAGATTCATATTAAATGCATTCCCACAAGCAGACAGGTATAAGTTCGCGCTTACAAATGCCCCATGTGGACTTATAAAATAAAAAACTAATCTCAAATGAACATAAGCCCTGCAACTCTTGCCGACTTTTCCTCAAACAGAGATAAAATTTTCATTGTAAACCATTCTTACAGTATGGGTGGTCAGCCACATACTAACCTATAAGTCAAGGAAATTATTTTATTAAGTTCTATAATCTAAGTTGCAAAGATACATACCATTTGATATTCATATTAAATGCATTCCCACAAGCAGACAGGTATAAGTTCGCGCTTACAAATGCCCCATGTGGACTTATAAAATAAAAAACTAATCTCAAATGAACATAAGCCCTGCAACTCTTGCCGACTTTTCCTCAAACAGAGATAAAATTTTCATTGTAAACCATTCTTACAGTATGGGTGGTCAGCCACATACTAACCTATAAGTCAAGGAAATTATTTTATTAAGTTCTATAATCTAAGTTGCAAAGATACATACCATTTGAGATTCATATTAAATGCATTCCCACACGCAGACAGGTACAAGTTCACGCTTACAAATGCCCAATGTGGACTTGCAAAATAAAAAACTAATCTCAAATGAACATAAGCCCTGCAACTCTTGCCGACTTTTCCTCAAACAGAGATAAAATTTGCATTGTGAACCATTGCTTACAGTATGGGTGGTCAGCCACATACTAACCTTTTAGTCAAGGAAATTATTTTGTTTAGTTCATTAATCTAAGTTGCAAGATACATACCATTTGAGATTCATATTAAATGCATTCCCACTAGCAGACAGGTATAAGTTCGCGCTTACAAATGCCCCATGTGGACTTATAAAATAAAAAACTAATCTCAAATGAACATAAGCCCTGCAACTCTTGCCGACTTTTCCTCAAACAGAGATAAAATTTGCATGGTGAACCATTGCTTACAGTATGGGTGGTCAGCCACATACTAACCTTTTAGTCAAGGAAATTATTTTGTTTAGTTCTTTAATCTAAGTTGCAAAGATACATACCATTTGAGATTCATATTAAATGCATTCCCACAAGCAGACAGGTATAAGTTCGCGCTTACAAATGCCCCATGTGGACTTATAAAATAAAAAACTAATCTCAAATGAACATAAGCCCTGCAACTCTTGCCGACTTTTCCTCAAACAGAGATAAAATTTTCATGGTAAACCATTCTTACAGTATGGGTGGTCAGCCACATACTAACCTATAAGTCAAGGAAATTATTTTGTTAAGTTTTATAATCTAAGTTGCAAAGATACATACCAATCGAGATTCATATTAAATGCATTCCCACAAGCAGACATTTATAAGTTCACGCTTACACATAATGCATGTTGACTTACAACATAAAAACCCAATCTCAAATTAATATAAGCCCTGCAACTCTTGCCAATCTTCCCTGAAACACAGCTGAAATCTTCAAAGTGAACCATTTTTTAAACTATGGGTGGTCGATTTTCTTTTACAAAGGCTGCATGTTTTTATTTTACATGTTTTCCGAATTTTAACGCGAGGAAACTATGCGCAATATACACATTCACCAAATGTTAAGGGGTTGGGCTGCGTAGCAGCCAGGGGCTACGCCCCTAGTATATATTTTTAATTGTTTTCCACAGGTATTCTTTGGAGTGCTGATGGGTACTATGAACTTTGGCATGTCAACTCCGTTCATCGAGATCTTTGGTGTGGCGAAGGGTGCCGGAGCCAAGATCTTCTCTGTGATTGACAGCATCCCCACCGTAGATCCACTCCTGGACAGAGGAGTCAAGCCCAGCAAGTGCCAGGGGAGCATCACATTCAGAAACGTGCATTTCAACTATCCATCAAGACCTGAAGTCAATGTAAGATATAATTTATTATTCTCCATATAGGTTAAGATATAATCAATGCTACATAAAACAAAAAGCCTCTTCAGAACAGAACTTTTAGGCTTTCACAACTGGTGCTTGACATTAGAGAGTAGCTTTCTACGATCTATTGCCGTGGTCAATCGGAGCTGTAACTTTCAGAAGTTTCACCCATACCTGCAATGGGCTCTTTCAGCATAATGATGATGTTGATGACTGTTTGAACAGTTTGACCAATAAATATATAGACTTTCTACAATATTTTATACTGATCTGCTGTTGTATTTTTGCAGATCCTGCAAGGATTTAACTTGGAGATTCCTCACGGGCAGTGTGTTGCAGTGGTTGGTGGTTCAGGTTGTGGAAAGTCCACCTGCATACAGTTGGTGCAAAGATTCTACGACCCCCTGCAAGGAAATGTAAGAAAATGTTATTCTGATTTATCGATTCTAAAAAGAAATTGGAACAAGCTATCTACAAGAGCTAATACTAAAGCATATTTTTTGTAATGTCTACACCAGTGTTTTTTAACCGATTGACAAAAGCCACATATCTCTACCAACAAGCTTTGAGTTTTACTCAGAGAATAAAACATACTAGTTTATGCTCACATGTCGTGGGAACAAAAAAATGTATGACATTTCGCGATGCCATTCACGCTCACTAGAGGCGCTGTTAAATCATCTATATAAATATTCATCGTTAATGACAATGCAAACTTCCATACAGTTTTTTACTACCCACCGCATGTGATCATGCTAGTCTTTTATACTAGGGGTACTTGTACCAACTTCAGTTCATCCTGGAATTATTCCCTAACCATCTTCATGTTTTTGTTTAGGTAATGGTGGACGACAATGACATCAGAGACCTGTCAATCACTTGGCTGAGGAGCCACATTGGTGTGGTGGGGCAGGAGCCTGTTCTGTTCAACACTACCATCGCGGAGAACATCAGATACGGACACGAGTCTGCTACCAGAGAGGACATTGAAATAGCCGCAAAGCAATCTAATGCACATGACTTCATAAAGATCTTACCTCAGGTTAGTGGTGTTTGTAATGCCATCCTATTTTAATTGATGTTTAACTCATTGTGAACAAAAATGCCTAAACTATACCATTTTGTGTATCAAAAATATACTAAGATAAATTGTAACCTCTTAATTTTTGGGTATTTTGAAAGATTGGATTAAAAAAAAAGAAACTTGTATGTTTTGTACTAAATTTGCAGGGTTACGACACAATGGTAGGAGAGCGAGGAACGCAGCTGTCGGGAGGTCAGAAACAACGCATTGCCATTGCCCGAGCCCTGATTCGCAACCCCAGGATATTGCTTCTGGATGAAGCCACATCAGCTCTGGACAATGCCAGTGAAGCCAAAGTACAAGATGCCCTAGACAAGGTAATCTATCTATCTAATCTACTTAGTAACTGTGCCGTCGCCCAAGCCCTGCAATTCAAGATGCGGAAAATGAAAAGAGAGGTCAGGAACAACTGAAGTTACTACATCTAGATTAGTGGTTCCCAACCTGGCAGGGCATTTGAATTCTCCTTAGGGCAATTCATAAGTTGGAGGTAATGAGTATTCAAAGGGAGAAAAATTAAAAATAAATGTGCCGAAAGAAGACTAAAATTGAAATAAAAAGGATGTGATTATTCCTGTTTTTGTAGGCTGGAGCAGGTCGCACCACCATCATTGTAGCCCATCGTCTGTCCACCATCCGAGGAGCCGACATGATTGTGGCTCTTCACGAAGGAGTGGTGGTGGAAAAGGGAACCCACGACCAGCTGATGGCTCTCAAAGGACATTACTACAACCTCGTCATGGCACAAGTATCACCCGTTGACGCTGAAAATGGTGAGAATTGCTTTTCACAATTTTCACTCACATTTGGTACATAGTTAAACTTTCATACTATTTTGCTTAACGACTCTGGTACTAATACGCCTTAAAAGCATCACCATCTCTATACATATATAGGTGTATAAGGGCTACTTTGGCATATGCCAGATCATGCTAGAATTCTGAATTTACTTGCTACATACGCACCGCCAGAACGGAATACTTTTATTTATGAAATAGTATATTCATTAGTTATCCAGTAACACAAATCACAAACTTTCAACACATGTTTTTACTTGTTGTTTTATATAAAAACAAGTAAATCACAATAATATTACTTAAAAAAAAATATTATATGCACATTCCATAACTAAATTTTTATCCATTAGGTTTTAAACAATTTTTTACTCACTTAAATATTCGTCACTAAAGAGAAAAACATATTAGCTATTTTACAAAAAAACAAAAAAACGTAAACAGTCATATCTATCTGAATAGAGTATACTTGCCTGGATTTTGTTTATAAACATTGGTACACATGCGCGGGACGAGAGATCGAGCTGTTCTGACGAAATATTTGATGGGGCATCCACACGCTTGCCAACCTCGGCCAAGTCGAGCGTGTGGACGGCCGTTTGGCTCAGCTGGGGGCGTGGCTTAAGCCGCCTTGGCTCAGCTTGTCGCCGATCCGACCAGAGTCGGTTTTTTGACGCAAGTCAAAGGGAATTCACGCATGCGCATGCCAGGCACACACATACTTGTGCGCGCGCATTCTGGTGCGGTACGGTTTCTATGAATTTTGATCATCCACCATCGTCTTTGCCGAATTATTCGTTTCTTTTTAGTTTCTCTCTTTTTGTTTTGTTTTTTTTTTAAATAAAAATAAGTTTATCCAAATGTTATAGCTAAAAGCTGGACGTCCACCATGCTTGCTTATTCTAACACACACAGACGCACGCACAAGCGTGTGGATGACCCTGTTTGGTTTTCCAAGAGCTTGCAAGCCCTTGACTCAAGGCGTTTGAGGCAAGCGTGTGGAAGCCCCATGAGAAATAATATTTTCAAAATTTGTATAATATGAGATTTTATTAGTGTACCTATAATGTAAGCAACAAAAAAGTATGAAAATTTTTAACACAGATGTCAGGGGAAGCTTTAAACTTCGATGGCATGGATAGATGCCAGCTGCACTGTATGCAAGTTACGTCATGACATCTATGCATGCCAGCCGCAGCAAATAGACTAAGAGCCGGACGCAGCCGGACGTACGAAACCTTACCTCATCGACTACCAGGCAGAGACATGGTCAGGCTGGTAGTTTGCATCGAGTACATCATTTTTTCACTGGTCTGCCTTTTCCTATCCTGGAGCGTTTTGGATGCGGCCTCTTCAAAGAGGCCCAAAAAATGGTGCAAACTACCTCATCGACTACCAGGCAGAAACATGTTTGGGGAGGTGTCCGGCATCGAGTACATGCCTTTTCTGCGGATTTTGGTGTTCCTACCCTGGAGCGTTCTGGATGCGGCCTCTTCAAAGAGGCCCAAAAAATGGTGCAAACTACCTCATCGACTACCAGGCAGAGACTAATAAGAGATGATGACTTACATTATTAACCTGTTTTTTGCATTAAAAGAAATACCCCAAACCTGGAGCATTTTGAATGCGGTCATTTTTTTAACAAATATATAAATCGATCTTTTGATATAAGTTGTATGAGTCGTGAGAATAAACAAAAAAATAATTATGTTATTTCCGTTATTCATAGCAAGATAATTTAGATACCAAAAATTTGTATTTCCAACCCTTCTAGTTCAGGAGAAAGAAGGGTAAAACGGTATTTTGTACATTCTATTTTATAACTCAAAAACAAAGTACAATAATTGAAATTTTTGTACGTCAAAAATAAGAACACTAATTTTAAAACAATAATAATCTCTTACATATTCTTTCTATCTGCTATAGTTTCACGGGAAATGAATTTTAAAGTTAAATATTTTCCAAAAAACTTTACGTCGTTTCCCGTTTTTGGTCAAAATCTGGCTTAAACGCCTCGGTACTTTATTTTAACGGAATATAAAAAATGGTATCGTACAGAAGATTAAATTAACTTTAAGACTGTATAAATATTTACTGTTCTATCATGAAAGGGTTGTATATAGTGGCAGTTAATCTTTCGTACCATGCTAAGATTATTGGAAATATGTGAGTACGAGTATGTAGGTACTGATCTATCACGCTCACGATGCGTGGCGATGCGAACGCGCACACCTGCAGGCAGAGCTTCGTGGTCTGTCCCGCGCATGGAGTTAATAATAATTTTCAATATTAAGAGCGCTATACGAGTATACCCTAAACCTGTTGTTTATTTTCTTTTTTGAGAAAATTAACAGTTTTTGATAATAATGAAAAATAGTGATATACGCGCTTGATTTGATATACGTGTTTGATTTATTCTGATAAATTATCCTTACTGTATCGTGCAGCGTATCTTTTCCAGTTGCAGTGCCCATAAATCGATCATAGTGGTATGTAAATATTAAAATATGTATGAGTATTAGTTATAGGAACTCTTTATTGTATTGGCGGATAGGATTAATAATTGTGTGTAAATAGAGAAGTCACTAGATTACTTTAATTATGTATGTGCCTCGAGAACAGTCTCGCAACAATGTGCTCTCGATAGTTCCATCTTCTTAGTATAAAAAGGATGTAAGTTGCTTGCACTAGTCAGTCAGTCATCTGTATAAAATGGTAGAATACATTTAAAAAAATATATATCTTGCTTGGTTTTTAAACTAAAGCTCTTTAAAATTAGCGTAGTTTTGATTTTCGGAAAAAAGGTCATTTTGTTTATTTAGGCAGATATGACGCGATGCATCTTCGGAGCGTAAGTATCGACGGTCCTAATGGTGAACCTTGACGTCATTTTGACGTCAAAGTTCGCTAAGTCGAACGCGCTGCGTTTTGGCGCGACTCAAATTCTCCGCATTTTATTTTAGAAAATTATCAATGGTATTTTTATTGTTACTACACAAAAAAATTATGGTTGTAATCCTTGAAATGTACTCTACAGAACCATATTATCTTCAACCGTTTTCCTTACCACTGTCCGATATTGTCCATCGACCATTGGCAAACTAAATCAATTCTAACATTGTCCGTATCTGATATTGAGGGTCTTATGTTGTCTGATCCCTTAACTAAAGCAGATATAAGTTCATACAGCTCTTCTGGGATTTTGCATTCACCCTCATTAATATTTTCTGGAGTAAGTTTTTTCGGCAGTCTTTTAATTTCCTGATTTTTGACTGATGCTCGAACATCAAAAACCACATCACGTAGTTTAGAGACCAGATTTTTTTTGTGCGATAACACTTCATTTACCATTTTACAGGCATCCATTCCATTTTTATAATTTTTTTTTTTCCATATAGTGCTTTTAGACTTTTCAATTATGAGTAAGTCTCCAAAGTGATTTTGAAGTTTTTTCTGCAAATTTTGTGTGGTAAAACCTGACAATTTGTGCTCTTAATAACTAGTTTACCCTAATTCACAGACAATTGTATTGTAATAATGTAACACATCTCGCAAATACATAACATCTTCATTAACTAGGATTTTTTCATCAATAAAGTTTATCAAACCTTAACCCCATCGTTTGATGAAGCTGACCATACTTTAGAAAAAGGATTGAACCTGTTGTCCAAATACTACAAAGAAAACTACCTTAAACCTAACCCATCAAAAACCCAGGTCTCCTACTTCCATCTTAAGAATAAGTTTGCATCAAGGAAACCAGTAATCAGATGGGAAGACCAAGTGCTGCCTCCCAGCGATAACCCCAAATACCTGGGAGTTACCCTTGACCGGTCGCTCACATATAGAGCCCACTGCAACAACACAAAACTGAAAGTGGCTACCCGTAATAATCTACTCTGGAAGCTCGTGGGCACCAACTGGGGTGCGCAGCCACAAGTAATACGCGTAACTGCAATGGCTTTGTGTTTCTCAGCCGGAGAGTACGCAGCCCCGGTATGGGAACGCTCCGCACATGCGAAGCAAGTTGATGTCGCGCTGAATGATACCTGCCGTATTGGTATTGTATCAGGATGCCTCAAGCCAACTCATGGGGAAGTTGTATACTCTTGCAGGCATAGCCCCACCCCACATCAGAAGCAAGGTGGCTTCGAGAGTCGAGAGGCAGAAGGCTCTAACGTGCACACAGCACTGCATTTACGGAAGTGGCTTTTCATCACAGCAGCGCCTGAAGTCGAGACACAGCTTCCTTAGTTCCGTGTAGCCCTTGTCTTCGGATCCAGTGGCGGAGAAATTGCAAATGTGGAAAGAGGAATGCCCGGAGAGCTTTGTGCAGCCTGCAGAAAGCCTAACTCCAGAAAAGAACCTCGAGTGGCCCGTGTGGAAATCCATGAACAGATTGAGGACCAATGTTGAAAGAGCCCGGGCCAACATGCTGACCTAGGGATTTCTGGGACGGGAGGACTCTACACTATGTGAGTGTGGAGCTCAGCAAACTATGGAGCACCTGCGGTGTTGTCCCTCCTGTCCGGCGAGCTGCTCCATGGATGATCTCTTTGCAGGAAACCAAAGAGCTGTAGACATTGCTCGTTACTGGGCCAATACGGTGTGAAGCTGACACGAAGAAGAAGATCAAACCGTGAAAAGCTTTTTTGTGGATTTATCGTTGAAAATGCTATTTACCTTCGTTATTGACAACGCTTGAACTTTTTTTATCGATGTTGAAGTAAAGATGGACAATGTCGATGATAATGTTGTATTTTCTTCTCGATGAATCTATTATATAAATCAACATCTCCTAGAGTACTGATTTCATCCATCACCGACCCAATAACTGTACTTGTAAGTAAACTAAGGTATTGCCTTGAGGAACCTACTCTTTTTGTGGATTTTAAGCAAAAAATACACACACGGTTCGTGTTTTGTTTTTGTGAAGATGAAGAAGTACCTGAATTGTTTTCCTCTCTAGTATTGCTTTTATCAATGTCATTACCCTGGTGTAATTTTTTTTCATTTCGGATACTGTTTATATCATATTCATCATCATCGGGGTAATTTTATTCATCTCGGTTATCGTCTTCATCACTTTCATCCAGATGCAAGATGATGTCGTGATCAACCTGTGTGACAATATACACAAAAAATGTACAATGGCTTGTATATCAAGGCACACAAGCATTCGCTTTCGCCTGAGGGTTAGATTCTAATAACAATGTATATAAAAAAAAAAAAATAATAATGTAATCTATTTTTAAATAAAAAAAAATAATATATTTATATTGACAAACTGTGCAATTTATTACATAAAGTCTTTACATACTGACATACTGTATAAGAGACCTCAAAATATGAGTGATTTTTAGGCTTAAAATACATACATGGTTTGTGTTACTAATGGTCTTGAATTGCTGCGAGGATTGCGGACCAGTTTCAAAATCCTCGAGTGAATGTTCTTCATCTCGAGTATCGTCACCACTTTCATCCAGATGCAAGACGATGTCGTGATCAACCTGTGTGACAATATACATCCAAAATGGATAATGACTTGGAAATATCGGTTATCTTTTCAATTTGTTTTATAAAATCTTGATATCCTGACTTATAGTCACAATATACCATATCATCTAGTGGTCAATAATTCACAATATACCATATCATGGAGTGGTCAATAATTCACATTTATAAAAATCAGCTTCTTGCGAGATTAAATAATGTATAATTTTGTCATTAGGAAGAAAAAAAAATCCCAAAATATGACTTGGAAAAACTGTGTTCCTTGATTTAATTAAAATTTAATTCTTTAATAAGTTTAAGTTTTTCCATATTTACTCAAAAACTTTTGACATTATAAAAAAATGTTCCGATATTTCACTAAACAATGTATAGTTCTGTGGTATAGTTGTTTTCGGGTTAGACCATGTTCTACACCCACGCCGGAGCCTGCGCAACCCCCTGCGCACACGCCTGTACGCACGCCTGTGTGTACCCCTGCGCATGCGCAGCCACCCTCCATCGCCCATCACGCCAATCACAATGAAGATACATGATGACAGAGATGAGAAGAGCATCAGCAGCCAGCCAGTTAGACATGGGTCGGTACGCGTTTGTGCGATACTGAACCGATATCAGATATTGCGTACCAATATCGGATTTTAAAACTATATATTGTAATATCTATATATTGGAGATGCGGCGCGGTACCGCGCCGCATATCAGATACCGATATCAGATATTACAATATATAGTTTTAAAATCCGATATTGGTATGCTATGAATACCTACGAATCCTACGATGTATTATTTACGCGATAAACCTAGATATGTATTTTGATGAGGCTTCGGTTTTCTAATATGTTACGGAACCAGTAGAATTTGGAGTTTGAAATCAAAGTTTATGAAATTTTAAATAGATTTTTATTTTAAAGGATTTCTACGGTTTGTATGTCATAATTCATTAAAATTTTAAATTCCTAGAAAAGTAGCATAATGAAATGAATTGCGTTTAATTAAACAAATAATTACGCGGCGCGAATACATAGTTTTTTTTCATCCATAGATATCGTGGATCGCAATATCTGATATTCGGAGAACCCAGAACCCGAAAACACAACGCTGTACGCGCGCGCCGCGAATACATAGTTTTTTTTCAATACATAGTTTTTTTTCAATACATAGATATCGTGGATCGCAATATCTGATATTCGGTTTTGATCGCAATATCGGATATTGAAACTATATACGGTTTGAACCGCCCACTTCTACAGCCAGTTGCCAAAAGTAAACGGAGGATAAAGGTCCCCCGTCGCTACGAGCCTTGATAATGTTCCCAGCTCGAGGGAATGAAACGTCGGCAGATATAATAACTGCAAGTAGAAATGGTCTAACCCGAAAACAACTATACCATTGAACACCGACCATGAAAGTGAAAGTGAAAGTTTAAAACTTTATTTAATGTATAGTTCTGTAAATAAAATGAAAAAAAAACATCCAAAATACAGCACACACGAAAAAAACGCTAAAAATGTGAAAAAAACCTGTTTTTTCAAACAGTTTTTTATGGTGGCAATTCTCAAGTTATATATTTTGTTTAAACTTTAAAATTAAGATAAAATATGCAATAAATATGCTTTATTTTTTTCATTACTGTACCTATTTTGCTAAGACCATAAAGCGTAAGAATCACAAACGGCAGATTTAGGTTTATGAGGCGCCTTAAGGTATAAAGCGCTCTTCAAAGAAGCTACTTTGCGTGGAATGGATGAAACAAATGGAAAAATGAATGATATAATACTGTACATACTAGACTGTCATCAATCTGCAGCATTTTTGATGAAATGGGTGCAACTTCTGCTTGTAGTGGATCTATTGCATATTTATCGGCACTACAAAAGGAAGCAAATGTACATTTTTGATCGCAATTTTTTTTTATTATGCATTTAATATTATGAAAATATGCATGGGAACATGCTTCTGTAAAATATGGTTTATCAATTACCTTTGACCTTCCGCCAAATAGTTGTTTACACTTTCGACCTGATTTGTCAATAAATAGACTATTTTGAATTTTGAAACACGTAAGTTTTTTAAAACAGATCGAATGAAAACCGTAATTTCCTCTATTTTGAGAATCGCTGTATTTCCACCTATTCAGTTTTTGGTACTGAATTGCATCACAATTATCTTAATAAATGCCCCATCGCTAATAATATTTATAGTTCCGGTAATATCTTCATATAAAAAGCATTTAATTTTTTCGCCTTGAAAACAGTGAACCTGCTAGGCCAACGTAGAATCAAGAGTGTCTAGTAGACGAAGCTCTGCCTGCAGGTGTGCGCGTTCGCATCGCCACGCATCGTGAGCGTGATAGATCAGTACCTACATACTCGTACTCACATATTTCCAATAATCTTAGCATGGTACGAAAGATTAACTGCCACTATATACAACCCTTTCATGATAAAACAGTAAATATTTATACAGTCTTAAAGTTAATTTAATCTTCTGTACGATACCATTTTTTATATTCCGTTAAAATAAAGTACCGAGGCGTTTAAGCCAGATTTTGACCAAAAACGGGAAACGACGTAAAGTTTTTTGGAAAATATTTAACTTTAAAATTCATTTCCCGTGAAACTATAGCAGATAGAAAGAATATGTAAGAGATTATTATTGTTTTAAAATTAGTGTTCTTATTTTTGACGTACAAAAATTTCAATTATTGTACTTTGTTTTTGAGTTATAAAATAGAATGTACAAAATACCGTTTTACCCTTCTTTCTCCTGAACTAGAAGGGTTGGAAATACAAATTTTTGGTATCTAAATTATCTTGCTATGAATAACGGAAATAACATAATTATTTTTTTGTTTATTCTCACGACTCATACAACTTATATCAAAAGATCGATTTATATATTTGTTAAAAAAATGACCGCATTCAAAATGCTCCAGGTTTGGGGTAAGTATTTCTTTTAATGCAAAAAACAGGTTAATAATGTAAGTCATCATCTCTTATTAGTCTCTGCCTGGTAGTCGATGAGGTAGTTTGCACCATTTTTTGGGCCTCTTTGAAGAGGCCGCATCCAGAACGCTCCAGGGTAGGAACACCAAAATCCGCAGAAAAGGCATGTACTCGATGCCGGACACCTCCCCAAACATGTTTCTGCCTGGTAGTCGATGAGGTAGTTTGCACCATTTTTTGGGCCTCTTTGAAGAGGCCGCATCCAAAACGCTCCAGGATAGGAAAAGGCAGACCAGTGAAAAAATGATGTACTCGATGCAAACTACCAGCCTGACCATGTCTCTGCCTGGTAGTCGATGAGGTAAGGTTTCGTACGTCCGGCTCTTAGTCTAAAAGGGTTAAGCTTCTGCTTTGAGCAAACACTAGTACAACCATCCAAATATCTACATCTAGAGACACACACACACACACAAGTAAGTAAAAACACACAGACACACAATCATAAGTAAACGTACACAGACACATGGGCATACCCAGGAAGAGCCAGGGGGGGGGGGGGCAGCTGCCCCCCCCTAATCTAATCTAATCTAAGTTGCAAAGATATGTTACATTAGAGGTTCACATTATACTTATGCATTCTCACAAACAGACACATACAAGTTCGCGCTTGCACATGCTGCATGTGAACCTACAACATAAAAACCAAAACCTGGAAGTAAAGAAATGTATAAATCGTTATTAAATTTTGTTCTGGGATTTATTAAAATGATTGAAATAACCATTTTCATAATCAAAATAAATTGCAGTACAGCATGTACAGCACGTGTACGGGCCTTATAGCATAATATAACGTTGTGTTCAATTTTTCATCTTCAATTTTCAAAACTTGCCCCCCTCCCCCCTAGTTTTGATCAATGACAATGGGTACGCCATTGCACAGACATACAATCACACATTTGTAACCAGTACCGGCGCTAGGGTTGGGCGCGGTCGGGCGACCGCCCAGGGCGCCAGGTATGAAGGGGCGCCGCAGGCGCCCCTTTATATTTTTTAGTAATTTCTAAGTTTTTGGGGCATTAAAACTCGAAAATATTTATTTTTCGTAAACAGTAAAATTGAACCTGTAACATTTTACATTCTTAGAAAGAGAAATGAAAACAATAATTAAATTTTATTTTTATTTTGTTATTGCTAGATATATTATATATCTTTTTACTTAAAAAGGTACATATTATGTATTTCACGACCTTGTTTTTTATTTCGTTAAATGTTTTGATTATGAATGACTGAAATTATTTTAAGGAAGATGATTTAAGAAATGGACTATCTAAGAAGTATGATTTGGAAAAAAACGAAGCGACAGGGTGAGGAATGATCTTGTAAGAGAAAAATGTGGTGTAAGAGAAAGTGTGAAATTGAAGGTTAAAAGAAGTTTGCTAAGATGGTTCGGGTATATGGAGAGAATGAGTGATGAAAGACTGACGAATAAAGTATATGTTGCAAGAATAGATGGATGTCGTGGTAGAGGAAGACCGAGAAAAGTATGGATGGATCAAAATTTTGAAATAGCGAATGAATGTGATTTCCAGAGTCATAATAAAAAGAGGGTTTGTATGAAAAAGGTTATGACTCTGGATGAAATGAAAGAAGTATGCAAGGACAGGAAGAAGTGGCGGCTAATCTGCAATGTTGATTTATAATGTTGGTTTATTAATTTGTTACATTTTTTGGATAGAAAATTATTGACTTTTTTGTATTGATTTATTTTTAAGGTTTTGTTCTTTTTTTATACTTAAACGTTATTTATTATTTGTATTCCTTGACTTATAGGTTGGTATGAGGCTGACCATCCATACTGTAAGAAATGGTTCACTTTGCCAATGTCACCCCTGTGTTAGGGAAAGTCGGCAAAAGTTGTAGCGCTTATGTTAATTTGAGGTTTGGATTTTATTGTAAGAACACATTCAGCATTTGTAAGCGCGAACTACACGTGTTTGTTTGTGGGCATTAGAATCGTTACAACGGTTTTTTTTTATTATTTTTCCGATTACCGCCCCCTAAAATGTGCCAATTGACTAAAAAAATATTCACAGAGTTTGAGGATCATAAAATAACGGGAAAGCGAGGCTCATCGACGTTATATTTGAGAAAATATTCCATGTTTAATTAAAAAATCATCGATTTTTCAGATAAAATAAACACCATTTATTTTATACACCTTCACTGTATTTTATAAAATGGGAAATGTGATTATCTTGACGTTTTATTCCTGCAATTATTTTTATAGAACTTTTAGTTTTTATGTTTTAAACTATTTCTGTCTTTTCCATTATTTTTTTATTTTTGCTTTCTAAATATTGAATTTCAAATTATTCTACATTCGTATATTTTTTTTTAGTTTCATTTTTTGTACTTTCGTCAAATTTTCATTTTTGTCCATTTTTTATTTTTGATGAAATTTATTAAAAAATGTATTATTTTTCAAAATAGTTTTTTGGGCTCTCTCTCTAAGTTTATATTTTTCACCATTTGATTAGCTGTCAACTGTATTGTCATATATTTTTTTAATGGTTAGTAGGTACACTCCTTTTTTTCATATGAATTTGAATTTTCGAATGGCGAATAGGGGGGGGGGGGGGGGGGGGGGCGCCTTAAAAAATCTCGCCCAGGGCGCTGGTAGTGCTAAAACCGGCACTGTTTGTAACAATACAATACAAGGTATTGATTTTGATTTATTGTTATTTTCAGAACAAGAAGCTGACAGAAGACAGAGTGTATCTAGCTCCAAGAGCATGGATGAGGACACCATTCCACCTCCCCAAGTCATTGTGAGTCCACTCAAACCCAACAATACTTACCCAAATAAATGATGCATTATGTAATACGGTCCTGTCCATAATGCACTTCTTGTTTGTGAGTAAGGACATATCATTATCTTCCATTATTACTTTATGAAAAAATAGTGAACCAAATATTCAATACTCACACAAGCATCATCTTTCTGAACTGAAAATTTTGGTTATTTATAAATTCAATAGAATAAAACAAAGTTTTAATTCACTTTTTATTTAATTTTTTGCTCAAACGTTTTCGTGTAATAAGGCATCTTCAGGAACATAATTGTTACAAATATTTTTATAAAATCATTTTCAAAACAAAAATTCATAAACGTAAAACTTTGTCTATGAATTTTTGTTTTGAAAAATTTTGTTTTGAAAATGATTTTATAAAAATATTTGTAACAATTATGTTCCTGAAGATGCCTTATTACGCGAAAACGTTTGAGCAAAAAAATTAAACTAAAAGGTAATTAAAACTCTGTTTTATCCTATTGAATTTATAATAATACAATAGACTACAACAGATTTACACTTAAAAATATAATGAAAATTTTGGTTTTGAATCCGAGAGTGACCAGTCTTAGAATATCTTAAATGAATAATTACCCACACATTTCCAAGTTTAATGATGTATCTGTGTCTTTCAGGTTGAAGATGATGATAACTTTGATGCCCCTATTCTTCCAATGTCAAGAATCATCGAGTTGAACGGCCCCGAGTGGCACATTGTCCTGTCTGCCTGTATTTGCTCCCTGATCATGGGATCCGCCATGCCTGTCTTCTCAATTCTCTTCGGTGACATCATTGGGGTAATGTTGCTAAAGCGAACTTGGCTCAAATTCTATAGACTACAAAATTGTAACATCACCCGGTTCGTTTGCTCGGGAAAAAGCGAACTAATACTTTGTTAACGGTAGATAAGCATCCTGGGCTGGAAGCCTCATCACCACATCAATCCAAGATGGCCGCAAGTGAACAGGTGATTAGTCTTCATACAAATATTACCGATATTCGGTAGGTAAGACTTACCGTGGTGATGGAACTTCCAGCCCTGGTGAACCTACACCTGTGATGTTACCCCACTAAGAAGAAGTATTGGTCTTCGATAGATGTGCGAGGATTTATAACAGTCGAGTAGTCAAAAAACCAAATGAAGACAAGTTTGTCAATGGGACTATACAAAAAGCACTCTATGAGGGACAAGGTGTGACGAAATAGCGCTTACAATTTTATGACCAAGATCGTAATGAAGAGTTTGACATTTAGAACTTTGTTCTGCCTCCATACGATTACCAGATCAAAACTTTAATAGTAAGCATTCTATAATCTATAATTTAAAGCTACATAGGTATATTACATTTAAGATTCATATTAAATGCATTCTAATAAGCAGACACCCATAAGTTTGTGCTTAAACCCCAAATCCCAAATGAAGACAAGTTCTGCAACTCTTGCCGACCTTACGTGACAAAGGGGTGACATTGGCCCTTTTTTACAGTATGACTAGTTTACAGTATGATGGTCCGGTTGATAGCTCAGTTGATAGAGTGCTTGCATTCCATGCCGTGAGCTCGGGTTCGAATCCCACCAAGGTTTTCAGAAATGATTACCCGTTTCGGTGTTTATTTCAAACCCCAAAATAAAGTACCGGCAAGGTTTACTCAGCCTTCACAAGAAATGAGTACCAGCCTTTCGGGAGCTGGGAAACCCCCACTTCAACTGAAGTGGTTGGCGTAAGGCCGGCCCCCTTACCTGTAAAAATAAATAGGTTCAAATCGCCACATGTGACCCCTTCGGGAATAACGCGGCAAGAAGTTACACTATAAATGTAGCTTAGTTGCATTTTTTTTTTACTAGTCGGCCTCATACAGAACCCATAAGTAAAGCATTATTTATTTATATATTTTTTTAGACCGGTCGATAGTCTAGTGGTTAATATTTTGGACTTATGATTGGAAGGTAGTGGGTTTGAATCCTGGCCGAGCATGAAAAAATATTTAATTTTTCATACTAAATGCTCTTTGCTGGGCTGAAAAATTTATCTGCCTCTACCAAAAACCGGTTGCCATAGGTCCATCCAGCCTTACACTTATTACGTTACGATATTACGACATACTTATGAGAATTGGCACTTTCTACAGCGACGAGCAAGCTCTCAGAAGGCTCTTGAGGTGTAATTCACACAAAAAACAGCGCTTACCAAATAAACCTAATATCACTACCTTAAAGGTAAAACTAATTAAGTGCTGATTCACTGATTTGAGAAATTGTGGATAAAATATTTTATTGAGAGCAACTTCTCCTAGTAAGTTAACTAAAGACAAGTAAATGCTCATGACAAACTTCTAGAATACAGGATTCGTACACTTTGTTAGTGTTGTCTCATCTAGAAAATATGAACAAATGGGCATTTATCTAAGAAACCCATGTTGGCTTATGATGCCTATTGTTCAGTCTTACCTGTAAGTATCAATCATAAGTATCAATCATAAATATCAATCATATCTTACCTGTAAGTATCATATGCAAGATTCTTATCCATAGGGTAAGATT
Organism: Agapetus fuscipes; assembly: GCA_951799405.1. Taxonomy (NCBI): domain Eukaryota; kingdom Metazoa; phylum Arthropoda; class Insecta; order Trichoptera; family Glossosomatidae; genus Agapetus; species Agapetus fuscipes. Next base: position 9,214,231 of record OX637336.1, read on the forward strand.
ATCCACCCAGGAGAAGGTCTCAGATATACAATCTGGCTTTATGCCGGAAAGAGGTTGCGTAGACCAGATATTCGTGCTTCGACAGATAGTCGAAAAACAGCTGGCCGTAAATAAAAAGGTCTACGCGGCTTTCGTAGATCTTGAGAAAGCCTTCGACTCGGTGGATAGATGTATGATGTGGTGTGTGCTTGAGAGGTATGGTGTGAACAAAGCACTTCTGAACGCGATACGCGCCATCTATCTAAATAGCAGGGCGTGTGTCAGGGTGGATGGAGAATACAGCGAGTATTTTAATGTATACAAGGGTGTGAGACAGGGTTGCATAATGAGCCCATGGTTATTCAATATAATCATGGATCATTGTGTTAAACAAGCGAATCTGGAAGGACATGGCATACAGATTGGAGAGAGAAAAGTTGGAGTTCTGCTTTATGCTGATGACGCAGTATTAATTGCTGATTCAGCAGCGGAACTTCAGGCAATGCTCTCTAGTCTGAACCATGCTCTGTGTGTGAACAAGTTGAAAATTAATGCAAGTAAGACGAAAGTACTGATTTTTGACAGAACGGATGAAAATGAAGAATGCACGTTTATGTTGAATGGTACGAAAGTTGAAATTGTGGATGAATTTAGATACTTGGGAAGTATGTTTGAGAAGAATGGAAAGATGACAAGAGAACTTGAGAATAGGATGTGTAAGGGCAAGCAAGTGGTCGGTGCAATAGGAAGAATAGCAAAGAACAAGCGATTGACGATGGATCTGAGAATGGCGGTACACAATGGCATATTGTTACCGACTTTGATGTATGGAAGTGAAGCATGGACAGTGAACGATAGCGAAATGAGTAAAGTATGTACGGTGGAAATGAAGCATTTGAGAAGTATGACAGGAAAAACTCTGAGGGATAGAGTTAGGAATGAATGGGTAAAAAAAGAATGTAATTTGAAAGAGGATGTGAAAGTTAAGGTACAAAAGAATGTGATGAGATGGTTTGGGCATGTGGAAAGAATGAATGATGATAGACTGACAAAGTATGTATACAAAGAAAGTGTGAAAGGAAAAAGAGGGAAGGGACGACCGAGAAAAGTATGGAGTGATCAGATTGAGGAGATTGTGAAAGAATGGGATATACAAAGTGAGCGTAAAAGAAGAAAATGCATGAAAAAGGTGATGGATATGAATGAATTGAAAGAGGTATGTAAGGATAGGAAAAAATGGAGGCAACTCTGCAGAGGCTCTGGCCACCCCTAGCGGAATGGCGACAGAGTTACAGTTACAGTTACAGTTACAGTTACAGTTACAGTTACAGTATCAATACATATTATTCATTGTAATTTATTCAACCACTTAATGAGAGTATTTTTGTTTTAGGTTCTCTCCAGCGATGATGATGACTACATCAGGGACAATACTAACATCTACTGCATCATATTTGTGTGCGTCGGCATTCTAACTGGCTTTGCCACATTCTTCTCGGTGAGTTTCCAAGACAAATTACTTCTGAAAAACTGGTACTACAAGTCTTGGGTGTAAAAAAGACTGAAGTCTTCAAGACGTTAACGTAGTGGCATCTCTCCTCACTTCACCCTTCTGCTACTTAGGCCTCCCTACCCTCCAGTCCCAGTAAAATCAGGTCAATTGACAGACATTACAATAAAAATCTTCTTTTGTGCTGGTGGAATTGTAGTTTGGCATAAGGTTCTTTAAGGCTTGAGGTAATTTTTGTGGTATTTTTTCTTCAGATTTCCATGTTTGGTCTTGCTGGTGAGCGCATGACGATGCGACTTCGTTCTCTTACATTTGATCACATGCTGCGACAGGAGATTGGATGGTACGATGACAAAGCTAACGCCACGGGATCCCTGTGTGCGAGATTATCTGGCGAAGCCAGTGCAGTTCAAGGGGTGAGTTTTGAGATCGCACTCTTCTTTTGCTTGTTCCCCTTTAGTTAGGAATGTATCCTTTTGTCTTAGGAGCCTGCTCATGAGATGGAAATGTCCAGATATCCCGCTAGAGTCTTCACACATCAAAATGAGACTGTTGGCTTGAAGTTAGATCCAGTGTTGCATTTTTATTGTACGAAGGGTAGCAATTCACTCTTAAATTGGTGCTATTTAATGCAACCCTTTAGAAACATTGCCACTTCCAAGGCAAGTGTCCTAATGGAACCAAGGACTGGTCCATAGTCTAGTGGTAGCGTCTAAGACTCGTAAATGGAAGGTTGTGGGCTTGAATCCCGGTGAAGCACAAAAATAGGCCATTTATATTTTCAAATATGCTCTTCCCTGGGTTGAAAAATTCATATAACTTTACCAAAGACTGGTCACCAAAGGTCCATCCAGCTTTACTTGCTTGAGAATTGGTGTTTTGACCGACTGAGCTTCCAGAGGGCTCTTGAGGTGTGATTCAAGGCTTCAACCGAGATTATTGTTTTCCAGGCCACAGGTCAGCGGATTGGCTCCATAGTTCAGTCTATAACAACTCTGGTCCTTGCCATAGTCTTGGCTATGTACTACGAATGGCGCCTCGGGCTGGTGGCTCTCTGCTTCACTCCCTTCACCCTGGTAGCCACCTACATGCACCGCTCAGTCGCTGTGTCCGAGAGCTTCGGCTCTTCCAAGGCCATGGAGAAGAGTACTAAGGTGAGGAATACCTAACTGTCGTCAATTGTATCTGCGGTAAATTAGGCATAGATTGCTGAATAAATACTAGAGCCACACAAGTCCGGTCGATAGCTCAGTTGGTAGAGTGCTCACATTCCATGCCAAGAACTCGGGTTCGAATCCCACCGAGAGTTTCAGAAATGATATTCTGTTTTTCTGTTTATTTCAAACCCAAAATAAAATACCGGCAATTTTTACTCAGCCTTCACAAGAAATGAGTACCTGTACCAGCATGGTCAGCATCATACCAAGCTATAAGTCAAAAGATTTGATTAACCAACTGACAACTGACTGGTCCGTAGTCTAGTGGTAACGCTTCAGACTCATAAGTGGAAGGTCATGGATTCGAATCCTGACGGTGCACGAAAAATAAACCATTTATATTTTCAAATATGCTCTTTACTGGGTTGAAAAATTCATATACCTTTACCAACAACCGACCAGTCACCAGATGTCCATCCAGCCTAACAGCAACTGGGTCTTGCTTGAGAATTGTCGCTTTCTAAAGCGACGACCAAACTCGCAGAGGGCTCTTGAGGTGTGATTCACACAAAACCAGCTCCAAATAAATCATCCTTATATAATTATTATTAATTAATATCACACACTCTTTACAAAATATCTCCGAATACCACATAATCTCTTTGATCTGTCCAGCTTGCAGTAGATGTGATCAGTAACATCCGCACGGTGGCTTCTCTGGGCCGTGAGAAGCAGTTCCTTGCTGCGTTCAGCGCAGAGCTGGAGCCCGCCATGCTGAAAGCTAAGAAGAACACCCACTACAGGGGCATGGTGTACGGCATCGCCAGAAGTCTCATGTTCTTTGCTTTTGCTGCGTCAATCTTCTACGGAGGCTTCCTCATCGAAAACAAGGGTGTAGAGTACTCCAGCGTCCTCAAGTAAGTGCACTCATTCTTTATTCTCATACAACAAGCTCATTGTTATTTTTTTCTTGGTGCACAGCAGGTTACCTAATAACAGTGCACCCTCACAGCTATCAACATGCTCTATCGCTAGATTTTTAAATCTAAATAAATTACAGTAAAAAATGTCTATATTAGACTCATTTAAGAGATTTATACTCCGAGTCACAGAGTGTGGCGCCACGACATCAGTACGGCTTTTATTAAGTATATTTCTAACAAATCTATTTTTTTTAAAATACTTATGATTAACAGCCAGCAAACAAAGGAATTTTCCTTTTCTACTTGGATGTACGAGCGTAGGCAGGCCAAAAGTAAAATTGCTTCATAAGGTGATTGCCAACATTCAAACACGATTGGAACTGAGCGTACTACAAATATGTAAAACTGAATAAGTGACATATTAAGCCAGCGGTCGAGGAACTTTTTTAACCATTACCCCAAAAATTTTTGCAAAAGTCGATATTACCCTTTCCCTCATTCTGAAAAAAAGGCAATCAATGTATATAAACATTATTTATTGAATTAATTTACACAGAAAATAAAAAAAAGTTACATGAAAATAGTAAGTAGGTATGTAATAGACAAACAAAATAAAATTCAATAATTTGTTAATTTTTAGGATTCAAATTAGACACTGTTTTATTTTCACGTCTACAATTTTTTATTTTTAAATTTTTACAAAAAAAAAATTTTTTTTAATTGTATACGTGAAAATAAAACAGTGTTTAATTTGAATCCTAAAAAATAACAAATTATTGAATATGAATTTTCACATAATACACAAACAATACAAAATAAAAAATAAAAAAATTCTCAAATTGGATCAAATTACCCCATTTGGGGTAATTTACCTCGGTTCCCCAGGTTTCTCAAATAAATGCTCCTTTTTTCTTGTTTCCTACGAGAGAAAAAACTAAAAAATGTGAACATCATGTAGCTTAGAAATTTGTCATGAGCACTTCCTTATAATTCGTACACTTACTATGAAAAATTAAACCCAATCAAATCTATTATCCACGATTTCTCAAATCAGTGAATCAGCATTTATTCAGTCTTACCTTATGATGTATTAAAAATGAGTGTTTTGAAAATAAATAAATTTTGTAGGGTTTGTGTATTCACACAGTGAAAATTATAATAATATATTTTTTTATACATCGCTCTTGATAATGACCTGAGTATTGACGGTCGAAAGTGCTCGAGATTTAAAATATTATTGTGAAAATTAAACTACGTTTAAGAAAAAAATATTTTATTTTAAAATATATAAATGTTTCCAGAGTATCTCAAGCTTTGATCATGAGCACAGTGTCCATCGCCAATGCTCTCACCTTTGCACCAAATCTGCAGAAGGGCATCCAGTCTGCGAGCAGGATCATACACTTCCTGAACCGGCAGCCCAAGATCAGGGACCCAGAGAAGAAGAGTTATGAGAGATTTGTGAGTGACAATTGTATATTTTCTTCTTGGTTTCGACCTGCTGATCTGTTTATCCCGAGTTGCCCCTCTCCTGTGGAATTGACTCCCCGCTGTCTTTCATCTTCTGAGTGGACTGCTGTTAAATGATGCGGAAGTCTGAAACTGGCTTTCCTTCCAAAACGGACAATTTGCTCAAATAATAACCAATATTTTTTTGGCAGCTGCCCTTATCATTTCAATTTATATTATAGTACTTATAAATTGTACACAATTAAGAGTTTGACGTGGGGCTGGCCCTTTCGCCTATAAAAATAAATAAGTTCTACAGACCTTTGAGGATACAGTGTTGATAAGAGTGCACACTGAATAAAGCAAGACTTGTGCTGAAAAAGACCTTCACAAGAAATGAGAACCAGTCCCGTCTTAGCTGGGAAGTCCCCACTTCAAGTGAAGTAGTTGATGCACCCTACCCTATAAAAATAAATTGTTTCCACACACCACATGCGATCTTTTCATGGGCAAGGCTTTAAGAAGCTATAGTTTAGTTGTGGTGTGAAAAAAACACATTCCGATGTGACCTCCAGCCTCCAACTTTGAACGCAAACACTATCCACCTGACTGTTAGGTTCACTCAAATAAAATCATGAAAAAAACTGTATTTGATTGTTTTTTTTCATATTTTTAGGAAGCGGAAGGCCGTGTAAAGTACATGGGTGTGGACTTTGCCTACCCCACCAGGCCTTACTTGAGGATCCTGAACGGGTTGGGTCTGACAGTGCCTGAAGGGAAAACTGTGGCCCTAGTCGGTGCTAGCGGTTGCGGTAAATCCACTTGTATACAACTTCTGGAAAGGTTCTACGACCCGCTGGGTGGGAAAGTGGTAAGATATGGCTCTGTGTATGCTTACTTTAAAGTCCATAATTATATTTGAAAAGGAAATTACAAGATTGATAACAAATAAATGGAACGCAAAGCTCAAGTACCTATGGTTTAAAAAATGTTACATATAATGTTTCGCTTTCCTATTGGTGATTCAAAGGCTTGATCAAAAAGAGAGCTTGAATAGCTAAAGGAAATTGGTATTGTTACAAATGCATGATTTTATGTCTGAGTATGTTTTCTTATGATTGTGTGTTTTTACTTACTTGTGGGAGTGTGTCTCTAGAGGGAGGTATTTGAATGGTTGTACTAGTGTTACTTCAAAGCTTCTCATTAAGAAGATTCTGGCATGATCTGGTATATGTCAGAGTAGCCCTTATTCACCTATAAATACAGATCGCAGTGCTTTGAAGGGGAAGTACCTAAGCCATTGAGCGAGATAGTACGAAAGATTAACTGTGAATCAAATGTGAGCCAATCCTAAAATAAGCTGCGTAAAATAAATTTAATCAATGTTTTATTAAATCATAAGTGTATATTGTTTTTATAACCATAAACAATTATATTTCGTTTGCTCAACTAAACGTAAACATGAAGCATATTTTTTTCCCTTATGAAGTTTTGACATCAGCTTGTAGTTCAAGATATAAAAAGTTTTGCCTATCTGGCGCTAAATTCTATAAGTGGTGGTATATTGAAAATGAATGCAGGTACACTTGACAGTTTTGGTTGATTGTCGTCTGTCTCTTTTTTAATGTGTTGCCGACAAATCAATTGTCAAACAGCCTATAAAACTTGTTATATTAAGTTTTGAATTTTCAGCTGCTGGATGACGAGCCTGTTAACGAGCTGATGATGAGTGAACTGAGAAGTAACCTGGGCATTGTGTCCCAAGAGCCCATCCTGTTTGACAGAACCATCGGGCAGAACATTGCTTACGGAGATAACAGCCGCACCGTGTCTGAACAAGAAATCATTGAGGCTGCAAAACAAGCCAACATTCACAACTTCATTAGCAACCTGCCAATGGTGAGTTTAGCTACTTTTTCAAATAAAGTTGTTATGATGAATACAATTCACCATTTTATTTTAGCCAAACAAGAAACAAGGTAGCAATTTTGCTAGCACCTCTATTTATTTATTTATTTATTTTTTTTTTTTTTTTTTAAATAGATTTGTGGAAAGGAATGCAATCCACCAACCTATTTTGCCTGGCCAGTTGTCTTTATGCGAAAGCAGAAGCTTGTGTGCATGCAACGGCATTTGTTGAACCAGGGTCGAAGTTATCGTCGCGGGATTCGAACCAGCGTTATCCGGTTCCAAATAACCTGCCTTGATCCCCGCGGCCATAACACCGACTATCTATGGCAGTAATTAAAAAATAGAGTTTTTACATTGACACAATTGTGAAGTTGCAACGACAGGTTGCTAGGAAAAAAGCAAACATATCTTTTGAATTTTGAAGGAATTGGTTGGTAAGCAACAAAGTCCCATAAAAGTGTGACGGTTGCCTGCCGAGAAAAAGTAATTTTAATAAGAATTTGAAGCATACTTGAACTTATTTGTTTTCTTTTTTAGGGTTATGACACTCGTCTAGGAACCCGCGGAGCTCAGCTGTCAGGAGGGCAGAAGCAGAGGGTGGCTATTGCCCGGGCACTCCTGAGGAACCCCCGTGTCTTGTTGCTGGACGAAGCCACTTCTGCGCTGGACACCGAAAGTGAAAAGGTCTCTACTCCATACTCCATAATACTTCTTCTGTTAAATTTCAGGTATTCTCAACGTTGGTAATCACCATAAAGAAGACCTCTGTGTCCTGCGTAGCCCGCAACAACTCCCTCACTCGTTATATTCCGGGACAATCCTGAATGTTGGGCAGCCATGACATCTGCCTTCTGCCTACATCCCAGCGAGACTCAAATTCTCAGCATTTTATTTTAGAAAATCATCAATGAAATCATTATTTTTACTTCTTAAAAAGTATAACATAGTTGTGATCCTTGAATAGTTATTTATGCCACTGCCAAGTAATGATAGTCTTTTTAACACGAGTGCTAGTTTGTGCCATGAGGCGCAGCCGAATGGCACAATAGAAAGCACGAGTGTTACAAAGACTAATTACGTGCAGTGGCATACAATACTTTTTCTACGACCATGAGAGAATTAACAAAATAGTGAATAATAGTCATTATAATGTACTCGTCCATTTGAAGTAATTAAAACCTTACCTTTGTCAAAACGTGTGATTTATCATTCCCTTCGATTATCTAATCTAACCTAAGTTGTAAAAATAAATTATATTTAGGTTTCATATTGAATTCATGCCCACAAGCCGACACATATGTATAAGGTCGCGCTTTTACATCCTGCATATAAGCTTAAACATTCAAACCCAAAACTCAAATAAACATATGCCCTGCAGTTGTATTGGCAGGTGAACCAAATTTGTACAGCATAGGTGATCAACCTCATACTTACCTATTAACCAAGTAACTTTTTGAGTTTGTTTATTTTTTGCGGTGAAATTTTTTGTATTGTTTTCCTTTCAAGCCTTTTATTTTCCATTGAAAAAAGGAAAGCTTTATTTGGAGCAATCCGATAAATAAATTCGATAAATTTTAGCACTATTAACAATTTTTATTTGACTCTACACATAAAATATACTTATTTATTTTCATCTGAACAGGGCTGAAAGTCTCATCACCACGGTAATTCCTACCTACCGAATATTACTAATATTGTATGAAGCCTAATCAGCTGATCGCTTGCGGCCATCTTGGATTGACAGGTCTTCATACCCCCATACAAGGTTGACATTTGAAATTAAAAAATGGTTCCAATTCTGACAATGCGCATGCGCACATGTTCATTTTAACACGGTTACTGGTTGCATAATGTAACATTATGCAACGGGTGTAGAAATGTATGGCATTGTGATTGCGTTAGCCGTTTTGTAATTAGTAAATTACCAAATGGGAGTAGAAAAATGTACTTTACACAATTGTACCATTTTCAACCTTTTTCCCCACCACTGCAATTAGCCTATTAAAATGCATTTGTAGCTCAAGCAGTTTTTAAATTGTTTACATTTTACAGGTTGTGCAAGAAGCACTGGACAAAGCCAAGCTGGGGAGGACCTGCATCACAATCGCCCACAGGCTGAGCACCATCAAAGACGCTGATCTCATCTGCGTGTTCAACGAAGGAAAGGTGGCAGAATCCGGCACACACACACAGCTCATGCAGAGGAAGGGCATCTACTACAGACTGCAGACTCAGAAGAAACGAGCTTAAACCGCGTATATATGTAATTAGTATTTAATATACTCCTGTAACCAAGGTCAAAAAAAGGAAATAAACACTGACAGCTTGTTGCACTGTTCAAATTGTATTTTAAGTATTGGCTAGCGTACGAGTTGTGTTTCTAACCTGTTTGTTGATTTTATGATCTTTATTAACAACAGTTAGTCATAATGTGATTGAAAAATTAAATGAATCTTTTTAAGTACTTACTATTTTTTATTTTGATTTCTTAACCATTACCCTTGCCTTCTTAAGACCTTCAATGGAGTCACCACACATGACATAGACAAAAAAAATGTGACGTCACACAGCCAGGTTACTAAAAAAAGTTCCAACTAATGTTTTGTAATCGGTAGCTAAAGACCCTAGTCACACAGACCTGTGATATTTGCCTGACATGAAAAAAATTAATTATTTGTTCAAACTCCAATACTTAGTTACTTTTTAAGCTTTTATTTGTTGTAACTCCATCATTAATTAATCAAATGTTTTGAATGATTAACAGTTTAGTTGGATCTTGGATATGTGATCATTTATTTATCTAAAAATGATTAATAATGTACTAAATTGAATTTAATTTAATCGCTATTCTTGATAAGCTTGTCTTGGATATACTTTGATAGATATACTTATACCCAAGTGTTAATTATTATCTATTGAAAATGGGTATACTTGAGTGATATATAATTTAATGTTGATTTTTTTTGATCAATTGATTGTTTTGTCCTCATTTATTTTTGTGTTATCTGTATGTATTATTTTTAATCTGATGTTTGCAAATAAAAAATGTCTTGTGATTTGAGAAATTTTCTTTGTGGAAATAAAAAATGACAAATCAATGAAGAAAGAGACAAAGAATCATTCAATGAAGGGAAATCCAAAACATTTCTTTGCTCGTTTTAAATATTGCATAAAATAAACCACAAAAAGTTATCAATATTATTTATTTCACACTAAAAAATACAATAAAAGCAATCAGTATAATAATATTTTGCACAACGATAAAAAACATATTTGTCTTCATGTCATAATGCAAACATACGGCAAAAAAAAATAGCAACAAAAACACTTATTCTGTATTCACCAATCCAGCTAACGAATGGGTTTTATTTATATACAATTTGCATAAATAAAAACCAATCTAATATGTCTTTGTAAGGCCTAAGGAATGTGTTAGTAGGATTGGAAAATATTTCAGGCAATATGCTGAAAGGTACTCCTTTATCCCTAAACAAAAAAATACTAAGTAGTGAATAAAAATATTAAATTAAATATTGATGAATTATCGTCAAAAATTCAAAGTTCAATTAATTACTAACAACAATAAATTTAAAGTATTCTTCCACTCTTGTTAAAACTAGACAATATAATAATAATCTTTAAATTTTTACTCCTTGCTGAAATATCCAAAACTGTCATTTGCTCCTAAATCTTTCATTTGTCCCAGATTGACATAAAGCAAGGCAGCTGCTTCAGTGTGCCCTAAAAATTGTCAAACAAAAGCAATGTTTCACGTGCACATGACACAAAATAAACAAGCAAAATCTTAAACTGCCATCTAGTGAATATAAACATGTAAGTTTTTAATAAAGTTTTTAGAAATTGGCCACAGATGGCAATATATTACCGAATTTGTTTGCGAGGTGCCAGGGAGTGATTTTGCAGCATGAGGGAGCTGGATCGGCGCCCTTTGAGAGGAGCCAGCGTACCAGGGGCGCGTGGCCAAAACGAGCGGCCAAATGGAGGGCCGTGTAGCCGTTGCGCTTCGGAACATTCATGGCACATCCTGGACAGTACATAAAATTTGTTTGAGTTAGTTGCAGGAAGACACAACAGAGTTTAAAAAGTATTGAACTGAAGAACAAAAGTGTGAGCAATAGCAGTAATCTAGTATTGTTTTCAAAATGAGACAAATCGTCACCTTAGTGCTTATTTATCTTATCTCCAACAGAGGTAATTTAACTTGAGCAATGTTTGTACGTGTACTGGGACAATGTGTCTTATGAAAATATGAAATTGATTTTAAAAATATTTAAATCACTTTTCACATTATCGTGTTTAACATATTTTTCTTAGCTCAAATTGTGGATAATGTTTTTTAAGACAACCATTTAATAATCATCTTTGAATCAAATGGTAAATAAACCAAACAAGCACTGGGTAATGAAATATAAAGAAACACAGAAAATGGTAGTAGCCCGATTTTCACACGAGAATCATTCTGCCCGCATTGTCTATAAATTACCGGACAGACCGTGTGAAAGCTTTCACACATGCCCACATGCTACTATGTAGACTTGGTTATCCATGGATAAACCATAAACAATCCAGATAGGATGCGTTCTTGTCTAATAAGGCTGTAAGTAGGTATGTGTTTGTTTCAATTTATCTATCTCAGCTTTGAAAAAAAAATCCACTTTTGGTGTTTTAAAGGCCCATTCATAGTTGCAAATTTTCCTGCAAGCATCCAATTTTGATAGCACCCCTAGCGGCAGGATTTTATTTTCTATGCATGTATCTCCCTTCCTCACTTTCCCCCATCCTAGTGAAAATCGCTCAGTGACAGCTAAAACTGACGCTAGGGGAGCTATCAAAATTGGATCCCGGGCCAGAATATCATCAGGTTTTTAGGCTTGCCTGAGTCACACAGTATTTGCAATATCTTGAAGTCAGTCCTTCTTTGTGTGATGATGCAATACACGGCCAAATATATTGCACTGTCTCCGTCAAACGTGCAAACTTCTACATTAGCCCCTAAAACAAAAAAAATTGACATATTATATTTACAATTATTTTAACTAAATTCCTTGACTTATTTTATTGGTTGGTATGATTCCTTGACTTATAAGTTGATATGAAGCTGACCACCCATACTGTGAAAAAATGGTTTGCCAATGTCACCCCTGTTTCAGGGAAGGTCAGCAAGAGTTGCAGGCCTTATGTTCATTTGAGATTGGCTTTTATATTGTAAGTCCATATGCGGCATATTTAAGTGCGAGCTTATATGTGTCTGCTTGTGGGAATGCATTTTATATGAATCTTAAATGTGATATATCTTTGCAACTTAGATTATAGATTACATCATTCTCGACGTTTCGTTGGTGACATGGCAAACTTTTCAGGAGACATCCGCTCTGTATGAAGACTGAGGATGGAGTTTAATTACCTAATTGTGGGTTAATATCGCCAACTTAAAGGTAATACTGAGTAAGTGCTGATTCACTGATTTGAGAAATCATGGATAAAACATTTTATTGGGTGTAACTTATCATCTAATAGTCGGTGTTGTTATGGCCGCGGGGATCAAGTCGGGTTATTTGGAACTGAATAACGTTGGTTCGAATCTCGCGACGATAACTTCGACCCTGGTTCAACAGATGCCGTTGCATGCACACAAGCTTCTGCTTTTGCATGAAGACAACTGGCCAGGCAAAATAGGTTGGTGGATTGTATTCCTTTCCACAAATCAATTTTTGAAAGTATTCATGAAAAACTCTTAAACTACAGGATTTTCATACTTAGAGTTTTCTCTTGTAGAAAATAGGAAAAAAGGTACATTTATCTTAGAGACCCAAGATAGTTTAATATGTCACTTATTCAGTTTTACCTTCAAGGTACATAATTGTAAATATCTCATTTCCCCTTAATCATAAATAGGTTTTAACTTTTAAACCACCTTAAAGTTGATTTTGCAGTACTAGAAAGTGGATTTAGCTTTGGTTTTTGGTTCAACCTATCTAACGAATAAGGCGTATTATGTTTACTTGTACAGTGATTATATTAGGTAGGTATATTTAGAAAATCAATAGATAAAAATAATGATGAATAGTCATGATGTGCTCGTACCTTTCCTTATCATGCAAATGATAAGTTCCTCGCATCCAAGTAAGCATGCCCTCTAAAATTAAAAAGAACAGTCATGATAAATAGACAAAAAGCTACAACAAAGCTACTGTACTCTAATCATAATAATAAAATTACGATAAATCATTTGGTGAGCACTGTTTTTGTGTAAAACACATCTAAAGAGCCCTCTGCAAGCTTGGTCGTCACTATACAAAGCGCCAATTATCCATCAAGACCCAGTTGCTATAAGGCTGGATGGACCTTTGGTGACCGGTCTTTGTAAAGGCACATGAATTTTTCCACCCAGCTAAGGGCGGATTTTGAATATAAAATCATCTGTTTTGTGCTCTTCCAGGAAGGAAAAATGAACTCGGGTCCTCTGGTTTGCGAGCCGAGTCCATAGCATTATGTGCTAGACTACAGACCAGTCAAAGTCTATTTGTATGTACATTCTAAATTTGTTTCAATGACAGTGACTTGTTTGGTCGATAGATAAGACGCTTCAGTGCTTTCTTTCAAAGCCAGAGGGCTATGGTTCTTTCCCGACCAAGAGTGTTAGAAATTATTTCCTGATTCCATGTTTACGACCAAAAAAATCTCCCGCAAGGTTCGTTCAGCCTTCACAAGAAATGACAGCCAGCCCCTTGGGAGCAGGAAAACCCCCATTTCAAATGAATGTCACAAGTGAAATTGAAAATTCCCACAGCCAAGTTGCTAGAAAAAAGGCAAAAAATATTATGTTATTGGTTGCCAAGGACCGTAGTCTCATAGAATGTTGAAGTTTGCCCGCCGAGAAAAAATCTTACAAGAAACGGAGTGTAGCCGCTTGGGGGAAGTGAGACATTGACAGCGTTGGGTAGAATATTCAACAAATCCTTACAACGCTCAATGTTATCGTTTTTGTGGCAGTTCTGAAACAAACCAAGAAACATTGTTAGAATAAAATTATTTAAAAGGAGAGCTTGAATGTAAAATTTTATGACTATGTATGAAATGAAAGTAATATGCAAGGAGTGAACATAAGGGTGGTTGACCCGCAATTATGGTGGCTAAATTTGAAATGTTGATTTTGATTGTTAGATTTTATTTTTTATCAATATAAAAAACATGGAAAGTGTATGTCTGTTTTTTACGTAGTAACAAACGTACCATGAAAAAGAATTATAGGTAAACAACAATTAAAATTAGACTTATGATATTAACGTAAAACATAGACATAAACATGACGGTTGGCTGGAAACTGATTATAACAAGACCTCGTACAATATGTATAAAGATGACGCCCTAGGACACACTCTTTTTTGGTACAAAAATCAGTCCAGATGCTCTATCTACCGATGCTTTTTTATGTTGATTGATGAAAAATATTCATTTAAGATTTTATATTTGCTCATGTTGGTTTTTATATTTTATTGTATTTTGTAACTATGTTTTCACATAATAGATATTTCATATTTAACTGCATGAAGGTATATTAATAACTATATAGCATAAATAATCATTTTTTTAAATTCAATATAAATCCACTTACACTAACTGCATGATGCACTTCTTTAATGACATCATGGTTGTTTTTTACTTTGTTTACTGGTTTGACACCCAAGTTGTTGAGCAATTCCCTTGATTTCTCAAGTTTCACAAATAAATTTCGAGAAGAAAATTGCAGGATAAAGATTAAAACTATAATAAACGATATTACTGCTCCACAAACATAAAAATTTGAAGATTTTTTCCAAAGATTCTTTACAAATTCCATGGACACAAACATCTGAAAGAAAGAAAACTGGTTAACTTTTTGATTATATTGTACGCATTCAAAACAAAATCTTCTTATCGGATATTATCGTACGATTTTACCTTTTGAATAGTTGATGGTGGTTTATTTAATAAAAAATATTAGCAGATTATTTCTCTTTATTCAAAATGCCGCCAAGTCTTTTGAAAACAGGATTACCAACATACTATTATTTTTAATGTTCTCGTCTCAAAAAAAGTAGAGTGTGGATTTTTATTCGAAACTATTTACCTATCAATAGAATGGCTAGCTATTTTTGTTGCTCGCCCAATGTAAATGTCAAATTGACAGATTGACTTATCATTTTGAACTTTGAAGTTTGCTGAGTTGTGATTATTTAAAACATCTTTAAAAATATACAATTACATGTCGGACTTGATTTCAAATGGTTGGTTCACAATCTCATGTTGTGTCGTTCTTTTCATTAGTATAATTTTTATAAGTTTTCATCCCAAATCAGGTATTTTTTGTTGTAATAGGTTAAGTCATTATTATCATTATTTTAATTGCTCGGAATAAAGACAAGTTTAAATGATAAGATAACATTTGTTTTCAGATAATATTCCCAGTGGGAAGATGGCACAAACCGGCCTTCTTATTGTGTCTAATTTAGCAAAGATTCCTAATATTTTAGGCAATGTGAGACAACATGTTAGCAAAACACTTTATGTGACTTTAAGGCCCGTTGAAGTCCTACCAGTAATTTCTTACAGCAAACATATTACTCAACTTTATACCCAGGTAATAAAAAAAACGAAATAATTAAATATAATATATACATTACAGCCACTCAAAACAACTTGCAACTGTCTATTTCAAAATCAGAAAAAGTTTTGATTTTGAAAAAGGAATCTAAAGTGAGACGTGGTTTTAAAAAAAAGTTTTTTTTTGTTATTTTATTGAAATAAAGGACTTTTTTGAATTTGGAACATTTTTCTTGGTGAGCAAATGAGTTTTGTCTGGAACTGCAGTCTCTGGTGGGCAATAACAAAATATTTATGCTTATGCAATATCGTGTCGTTACACGGCCGGGTTGCTAGAGAAAAGACATACAAATATTTTATTATTGTTTGCTAAGGACGGTTGACCTCATTTAAATTTTCAGTCCACGGAAGTTTGCAGTAATTTGAATATTCATATATTGATGGAGAACTTGAAGACATCTAAAAAAATGAAAATAATAACAAGGAAACCTATTGAAGTTGTCATGTTTGATGAAAGTAAAGAAAAGGATGAAGCGCAAGATTATGTTCAAGGACACATTACCAACTTGAAGCAAGAATACTCGATTGTCAATATAGGTAAAATATATGTAAATGTATTTTTTTTTAAAATTGATTTGTGAAGAGGAAGGCAATTCACCAACCTATTTTGCCTGGCCAAAAACAGGTATTAACATTATCAATTAATAATTCATTATTTTAATGAATTGTTAATTGCGACCACCGAGCTCGCAGAGGGCTCTTAAGGTGTGATTCACACAAAAACAGCGATCACCAAATAAATCATCCATGTATTATTATTATTATAATGTGCAATGGTGATCGGTGATTGCGTGCATCTCCCAGGATAATAGTCAGTTGTACAACGCTGTACGCAGTGCCTGAGCGTTAACAGGAAAACAGGAAATCTTTTTTATTATGGCTTGGACCAATTGGAGCATGCACATACAACCTGTAGCCCTCTAACAGGATGGGACTCTCAATTTAGCCGTTGACGACCTTATAGGAGAGTGACAACGTGGTGGACAACAAGCTTGCTGCCTTGTCACCAAAACTAGCCGTTTTTAGCAGAGGGGCAAGTGAGCAACCAACAAAAATTGACAGTTTACACACCTTACATTATATCCGCCTTGGCAACTATTCAACCAATGGCAAGTGCCTGGCAACCTGACAATTGACTTTGCATGTTTTTGTGCACTCTATTACATACAGCGATACCTCGAGATATGAGTTTAATTTGTTCCATAACCTTGCTCGTATGTCAATTTGCTCGTATCTCAAAGCAATTTTCCCCATTGAAATTAATTGAAATACCATGAATCCGTTCCGGCCTAAAAATGCTACTCCAATTGTTTTTGTTACATTTGAATAAGAAAAATGTATTTATAAATAAAAATATTTTATAAACACATAATAAAAGAGAATGTAAAGCGTGTATAAACTTGAATTCTTCGAGGATGTCATCTTCGCAGGAGCATTGTCGAGCACGAGTAGGGCTTGCATGGGCAGGTTGTTTTCCTGTACATATTCCTTAACAGAAGGGCCAAAACCAGGTTACCCGTTCCTCATATCTCAAATGTCGCTCGTATTTCAAAACAAAACTTTGCTCGCTCGAAAATATAATTGTCATTTTCTTTTTATTTATTGGAATCCAATTAAAATTATCAGTGTCACATGTTTTTGTTTAGTTTTAGCAAATATGAGTAAGCAAAGATCAAAAATAATTGTTTTATGTAATTTACTTCAATAATTAGAGGCAGATAATAAAATAAATGTTTTATGTAATCGCCCTGAATTAAAAAGCCATTAAAATATTTTTGCCTTTTTTTTCCTAATCCCAAATGCTAATCATTGTATTTTGCAATTTTCAAGGTGACAATGTAAAAGCAAGCCCTGCCCCTGATGTGAGCATGACGGTGGAAGGAAAGTCGTATGATTTTGTGGCATTGGGAGGCACATTTGACAGGTTACACACAGGACATAAAATTTTACTCTCTGAGGGCATTTTGCGAGCAAGAAAGCATCTCGCCGTTGGAGTCACAGGCACCAATATGATCAAATGTAATTTGTTACTTTTTTTAACCTCTTTTTCTCTTCCTCAGCCTTTCTCAGTCCACTCCTGGACGTAGGCCTCCTCCAATCCTCTCCATGTTTGTCTATCGGCTGCTGTGTTCAGCCATCCTCTGCCTGCAGTTCCCTTTATGTGGTCCAGCCACCTTAGTTCGGGTCTCCCCACTCCCCGCTTGGACATCCTGGGCCGCCACTGAATGAGCCTTCGTCGATCAGACACCATTTAGAGAAATTATGACACGTGTCTAATCTGACGATTAAGGATAAACTCATGATTATCCTTAATCTTTGTACAGAAAGAGGGCCTTTGAAGTCGTTGGCTATGATGACAACAAAATATCGAGAGTAATGTTAATATCCAAATAAATGATTCACTTTGTCAATGTCGACCCTATTTCAGGGAAGGTTTGCAAAAGTGGTAGGGCATTTGAGGTTTTGACTTTATTTTGTATGTACATATGCAGCAATTGTAAGAGCAAACTTACAAGTGTCTGTTTGTGGGCATGTATTTAATATGAATTTTAAATGTTAATATATCTTTGCAACTTAGATTATAGATATAGGTATACATAGTAGTACTTTTAATCTATAAATATTTATTATGATGGTGTTCCGGACACGGGAAGTAAGTAAGTAATATTTTCTTGAAATATTTATCTCATTTAATACAAAATCTAAGACTGGCACTCTTAGTTGTAAAGTACTAATACCGATTCTTGACTTATAGGTTAGTATGAAGTTGACCCCCATGCTCTAAAAACTTGGTTCTCTTTTGCCCGTGCCATCCTGGTTTAAAGGAAAGGCGGCAGGAGTTTATGTTCATGTGAGGTTGGTTAACACACAGGCATGTGTAAACGCAAACTTACATGTGCTTGCTTTTGGGCATGCATTCAATATGAGCCATGTTAATGTAATTTTTGCAAATTTGATTACAGATTAATACACACTTACCAATAATTAAAAACAATAAGTATTCAGCTTTTATTAGTTCTCACCGATCTCTTTCAGGGTTATTCACAACACGTTTGATCCATAGCTGATTAATGGACCATCATTTTTGTATGAAAAATTCATGTCAGGTGGCGGTTGAGCTATGGATTTGCTGTGTGCAAATAACATTGTTTAAGTTTCTGATTAAAACAGGAATTTTATTTTATTGATTGTAGAGGCATTAACTTTGTAATCGTTCATCATTAATGATAAAAGAAAAACAGTTTCGTTTTCGATTATGTGAGTAACGTAATCGAAAACGAAACTGTTTTTCTTTTATCATTCAGGAATTTTATTTTTCTACATCTACTGGATGTTATCTTTTCAGCTAAGAAGTTGTGGGAACTAATCGAGCCTGTTGAAGTGAGAATTGAAAAAGTAAGGGAATTTCTCTATGAAGTGGATCCCTCTCTAGAATACAATGTGGTGCCTATACAAGATATGTATGGACCAACTAAAGAAGACACAAGATTACAGGTAAGAGGTTCTATTCATGCATCCTCCATAACAAAAAACAAACAAATCTGTTACAGTGATAAATCTTAAATATGTTATACCATTTTCATGCCAGAGGGCTTCAATTTCTTTCCCGTTTCGGTGTGTATTTCAAACTCAAAAATTATAGAACTGTCAAGGTTTAATCGGCCTTCATAAAAGATGAGAACTTCGGTTCCCTGTGAGCAGGGAAACCGCAAATTGATATGAAGCGGTTGGCGTGAGGCTGTGAAAATAAATCAGTTCCTCTCCAAACATGCAACTACTCTGGAGACAACTCACTAAGAAATTACACTTCACCTGCAGCTTAGTTGAGTTGTGTTTTCAACAGATTTTTTTTTCAAATCCTATGCGGGAGACTCCCTAGATTTCAGCGACACTAGGGTCTATGACACTTGTTGTAGTACCGCCGAGGTGTTGTTTACGAGCTTGGTCGTCCCTACAAAGCGCCCATACTCATGAAAGACCCAGTTGCTGTAAGGCTCAATTGACCTTTACAGACCGGTCTTTGGTAAAGGATTGATAAGTTTTTCAACCCAGCGAAGAGCATATTTGAAAATATAAATGGTATATTTTTTGTGCTCCGCCGGGATTCAAACCCACTAACTTCCATTTACGAATCCAAAGCGTTGTCACTGGACTACGGACCGGTCAATATTTCAGTCAGTATTTACAATATTATCACAATTTTATTGATTGAAATTCGGACAGGACAAAGCCAAATTTGCAGAGGCTCTGGCCACCCATAGCGGAATTACGACTGAGTTACAGTTGCAGTTACAATTTCTGATAGGTCAGCTAGAGTGTTATAATATGTTTACAACATTGAGTTGATTTCAGTTGCTGGTGGTGAGTCAGGAGACCATCAGAGGAGGCGACAAGGTCAACGAGAAGCGGAGAGAAAACGGCCTGCCTGAGATGGAGGTGTACAGTATTGACCTTGCCGCCGAGGCTGAAGGTCACAGCTCTGAGGAGGAGGACAAGGTCAGCTCCAGCAACTCCAGAATGAGAACTCTTGGGACTGTTATAAAGGAGCCTCAGGTTAGTCAGAAAAACATGAGGATGAAGGTGAATGCAATAGGCTGATTGCAGTGGTGGGGAATACGGTTGAAAATGCTATGGTTGTGTGGAGTGCGTTTCAAGGATTACAACCATGTGTATTTTTATGTAGTGAAAATAAAGATTTCATTGATAATTTTCTAAAATAAAATGCCGAGAATTAGAGGGCTTCGGTGCAGTTCTATAAAATACATATTATCCGAAGATCCAGTGACGTCACATCAGCCTAAATAAAAAATGACCTGTTTTACTGGAAATTGAAAATGCGCAAATTTAAAAAAACTATACTTAAAAAACTACACCAGATACTTTTTTCTTTAAAACCTAAATGCATTTTTAAAAATGTAGTCTATCATTTTATGAAATAAAAAAACATGTGAAATTACTCTATTGTGCACATAGTACAATTTCTTACTTCCTTATGTTCCTCGACTTATAGTTTGGTATGACGCTGACCATTCACACTGTAAAAAATGATTCAGTTTGCAAATGTCACACCTGTTTCTGGGAAGGTCGGCAAGATTATAGGGCTTATGTTTATTTGAGATCTGGGTTTTCATGCTGTAAGTTCACATGCAGCATGTGTATGTGCAAACTTTGGTGTGTCAGCTTGTGGGAATACATTTTACACAAATCTTAAATGCAATATATCTTTGCAACTCTCAAAGATAGATTATAAAGTATACAAATAAACCAAAATATTGAGTACATATTATTTTTTCAGGAAAACAAAAATATACCTTCTCATCCCTATGTTATTGGATTGACTGGAGGAATCGCAAGTGGGAAAACAAAAATAGCTGAAAGATTGGGGTAAACATTCTTCATTACATATTGCCCTTAGAAAAGCTCTACCTTTCTTATTTTCTGACTCCAACTCGAGCTACTACCCTTTAATCTTTACTAATTTTTTTAGGACTAAAACAATTCCAATAAAACACTCTTTTATTTTCACTTTATTTAAAAATTAATGCAATTGTTGTAGTTCTATAAAATTTATTTAAGATTATATATGAATTTTCAATGTTATTTTCACAAACCATAAATAATATAGTGTTACTTTTTATCTTAACTAGTGTTATTTCCTACCGTACAAAACTTGAAAGAAAAGTGTTGTTATAATGAGTCGGAAAATTCCTAATCTGTCTTGGCAGGGGGACGTCACAGGTTTAGGTGACCAGGGTCCTTGGCAACCGAAAACAAATTTATAAAAAAAAATGATTGGGAATTCGACGGAGTTACATTGCATTTTTTCTCGCCGTTTTTAGTATAATAATTGAATATTAAATATGATGCAATGTTTGTTAGGAATCTGGGAGCAGGCGTGGTGAACTGCGACCTGTTGGCTCACGAGCTGTACAGAGCGGGTCAGCCCCTTAATGCCACCATAGCGGAGACTTTTGGCCGGGATGTCATCATGCAAGATGGTGAAGTAGACCGGAAGAAGCTGGGCAGTATCGTGTTCAATGATCCCGTAAGAACACCGTTTTAAATGTTTACACTTTTTAACCGATTGACTGTAGGAGGCGTGCATATATGTCATGAGCAAACTTGGACTGAGTGTGGCTGGCGTCTATGGATATTATGGAAGTTTGAAGCTACCTCTGCTGTCCACCATTGTAACAACATTGGTCATCTTTTAATAAACGTAGGAAATTCGTGTGAAAAAAAAATGAAGGCAGAAAATATCGCAAAGTTTCGTTGCAATATTTAGTACCAGGTCAATACAGGTACTAAGTACTAAAAATTTATTTTTTGACTAAATGACTAAATGGACTAATGGTACTAAATGCTAAAAAATACTTTTCAGACTCGGTTGATTGAGTTGAATAACTTGCTGTGGCCCGCTATAAGGGAGCTGGCGAGGAAGCGAGTTGAAGAGTTGGGTCGTCAGGGGTTCAAGGTCGTCGTCATGGAGGCCGCGGTCCTCCTGCAGGCAGGCTGGCAAGGTCACTGCCACCAGGTGTGGACCTCCATCATACCAGCTGACGAGGTTATTCATAAACTTATTTCATCCTAATGAGTTTAGATTGAGTCAAGTTAAAACAACAATTCAATTATTTTTTCAAGAACATTGCATTTTAGTTGTTTTGCGACATACATATTCTCTCCTTAAATTGTTACCGTTTTCAAAAGAAAGATTCATGAAAACCTTGGAGAGTTGCTCTCCGGGATATGTTGGCGTGATCTGTAGGTTATGTTTACGTCTCTTTTTGACGTATGACGTTAATATCTTATGTCTCATTTTTTCATTGTTTACCTGTTATTCCGTTTCCTGGTACGTTTAGTTATATGAAAAAAAAACAGACGTAAGCCATCTATGCCTTTTATATTGGTCGATAGTTCCATATTTAGATTTTCTTCATTAAGTCAGCTTTACATTGCAATGACCCAGGGATGAGCGATGTTTATGGCTCTCTGGTTTCCCTTGTAGAGATCATCCATCGAGCAGCGCAGGTGCTCCATAGTTTGCTGAGCTCCCCACACTTACAAAGAGAGAAGTCATTGTGTTCCAAAATCTCCAGGTCAACATGTAGACTCGGGGTCTTCCAGCTTTAGCTCTCAGTCTGTTAAGGCATCTCCACCAGGCTTCTTGAATCTTGATCATGAATACTTCTTTTTCAGGCTGTCAAGAGATTGAAAGAGCGCAACGGTTTATCAGAAGAAATGGCCAAAGATCGCTTATCTTCTCAGCCCAGCAACTCTGAACAGGTCGCGGCTGCCAATGTTGTATTTTCCTCTTTGTGGAGCTACGATTATACTTCTGAGCAAGTCTCCAAGGCGTGGAGGAACCTGCAAGAGTATCTGGAAGCTAGAAGCAAACAAGCAAAGATGTAAACTGTTGCTTGTATTCAAATACCGCTCAAATCATTAATGTTTATTTTATTGTAGAGATGTGCACAGCATTTTAAGTACGGGGGTAGGCAACCAAATTGATTTTTCCGATACCAGACATTAATTCATTGTACAAATCTGTGCCATGTGTGTCAATATGTGCATGCTTTGTGTTTTCAGGTTTTCTGAAAGACTGTTGCAAAGTGATTGCTAATGCAACTTTTTATTACACTGCTAAATTAATTATTGTTATTGTTTTTATAAGATGTGTGTTATTGTTACCATTGGGATAAATGTGAAAAATAAATAATTTTATTTTGTTATCAGAATTGACTTTTATTTTCACCCTCTTTTGTCTTCTATTTTAAGTTTCTCAGCAGCATTTTTGGAGGGAGAATTTAGGAAAGATAAAACTTAAGGTCGTCCAAGAACTTCATACTTCCAGGATCTAAAACGAACCAAGGGTGTCACCTCCTATTCACTACTCAAGAGGATGGCGACAAGTAGGGACAAAAGGCTAACACAACAAACCACGGCCTTTACAAAATGATAATTATCTTACATAAAACATTAAAAGTACTGATCCATAAAAGCATGTTTTTTTAAAGCAAATGAGGACTTGAAATTTTGGGACAATGGACTCTGCACTGATTTCAAAATTGGAATTCTTTCTCGGCGAACAAACATGATTCCTAGCAACCGACAATAAAACATAATTAAGCCTTCGTCCTAACATCCCACTGTGTAATTTTAGAACTTTGTCAAAGTCAATGAATTTGCGGACATCATTAATATTGTTGAAGACTTCGGTCATTTTCTGCCTGGCCAGAAACAGGTATTAACACTATCAATTAATAATTAAATATTTAATGAATTTATTAAATATTTAATTAATTCATTAAATATTTCAATGAATTATTAACTAATAATAACCCAATGACACCCGTTGAACCAGGGTCAAAGTAGTTGTCGATAGGAGTTTTTTTTTCATTTACAATGAAATGACACTGAAGATCTTTATTCTCTTTCTAACTAAGAACGATTTGCAGTTAAGTAAATTAAAACTGATATAGTGACTATTTTTATTAAAATAGTTTCTAGTCCACAGGTATCATAAACCATAGACTAGAAACTCTAATCTAGATATTTGTAATCTCCCATGAACATAGATATATGAAAACAAGACAAAATGCAATCTCGTGTACTTTTTAACAATTTATTTTGTACTCAATTAACATTTTTATAAACACAAGAACAATTTCATAATAAGTCAGATCATTTCTTTATATACATAATTTTTCTAACAGGAATGTAAAGAGGGGCTTAAAGGCACATCTAGTTATTGATAACAAAGAAGACAAATAAAATATTTTCAAAAATACACTCAGTTAAAATTTAATTGATCAAATTGACTAAATATTGTGTTGGCTTGATCCGATATTGTCTCTGCTTCAGGAGGTCCATTGGGGAAATGCTCAGCTAGTATTGCGTTTGGCTTAGCCTGAAAATTCACAAGAACATAAGTTTAATTGAACAAGTAATCAATTGCATTTGACTGGTCCGTAGTCTAGTGGTTAGCTCTACAGGCTCATAGAAATGAAAGGTGATAGGTTTTATTTCATGCAGAGTACAAAAAGTATACCATTTATATTTTCAAATATGCTTTCGGCTGGGTTGAAAAATTTATATAACTTAACCAAAGACCAGTCACCAAATGGAACTTGCCTGAGCAGAGGGCTCTTGAGGTGGGATTTACACAAAAACAGCGCTCACCAAATAAATCATCCTAATATTATTATTAAACAGGTCTGCACCCTAGTTCTTACGGCTTCATACTCGTGATCTCAAATCTGAAGGTAGTGGGCTTCATCCCCGGCAGATCACACAAAACATTTATTTAAAGTCGGTCTTATGGCCGCGGGGATCAAGACAGGTTATTTGGAACCGGATAACGCTGGTTCGAATCCCGCGACGATAACTTCGACCCTGGTTCAACAGATGCCGTTGCATGCACACAAGCTTCTGCTTTCGCATGAAGACAACTGGCCAGGCCAAATAGGTTGGTGGATTGCATTCCTTTCCACAAATCTATTTAAAAAAAAAAAAAAAAAACTCTCAAACATGCTCTTTTATTGATTGGCTTATAGTTTGTTACGAGGCCGACCAACTGTTACTGTTTCTGTATCCTGCCACCATTCCACAAGGGGTGGACGGTACCTCCGCAGATGCGTCTCCATATACAACCATACTGTAAAAAATGTTTCACTCTGCCAATGCCACCCCTGTTTGAGGGAAGGTCGGTAAAAGTTGTTTATATGTTCATTTGAGATTTGGATTTTAAAGTGTAAGTGCACATGCAGCATTTAAATGCGAACTTACACTTGTCTAATTGTGGCCTTCATTTGTAAATGTTAATGTATCTATATGCAACGCAACCAAGCTACACATACAATGTTACTTCTTGCTGCGTTATCCCCGAAGGGTTTCGCATCTGGCGAATGAACCTATTTATATTTACAGGTGAGGGGGCCGGCCTTGTCTAATCGATGGAACTTAGATTAAAGATTTTTTTTTGACTTAAAGTAATATTCTGTGGGCTAACAGCTTGCAGCAAAAGTTGGAATTTTTACCGTCATAGCTCTGGCCTGAGCGAAGTTGAATCCCTTGAAGAAGGCTGTCTCCTGCAGGGCCTTCAGGGAGCGCAGCCTGCGTGCAGGGTCCCCCTCCAGCAGGCGCTCCAGGAGACGCCTGGCTGAAGAGCTGATGGGCCAGCATGGTGGCACCCCACCACCTTCATCAGGGTACTGAAACAATCACATCATCTAATTAAAGCGTTACTTGGTACCGTATTTTTCTTTAAAAATTGATTTGTGAAGAGAAATGAAATTCACCAACTTATTTTGTCTGGGCTGAAAGTCTCATCTCCACGGTAATTCTTACCTACCACTCGAGTATCAGTTATATTTGTATGAAGACCTGTCAATCCAAGATGGCCGTAAGTGAACAACTGATTAGTGTCCATACAAATATTACCGATATTCGGTAGGTAAGAATTACCGTGGTGATGAGACTTCCAGGCCTAGTCAGACACAGGTATCAACATATTTTTTTTATAAGTTATAAAAAAATATTTTCACTGTTTAAACTCTAAAAAATAACGGCACACGTAAGTTCGCGCTTACCTAATTAAAACTAGCTAATGTGTACCCACATACAAAATAAACTAAACCTCACATGAACATAAACTATGTAACTCCTGCCGAAAAATTCCTTTCCCAGAAACCGGGGGGGCGTTGACAAAAGTAAACCAAATATTTACTGCATGGGGGATCAGCCTCATACCAACCTATTAGTCAAGGAATCATCAGAGTTGAAATTCCGTTTTGGTGTTTTTTCCAAACAAAAATCATAAAAGCTACAGGAAGGGTTCAGTAAGTCACCAAATGGAACTTGCCTGAGCAGAGGGCTCTTGAGGTGGGATTTACACAAAAACAGCGCTCACCAAATAAATCATCCTAATATTATTATTAAACAGGTCTGCTACAGGAAGGGTTCAGTAAGTCTTCACAAGAAAAAGAGAGAATATATACAATAGAGAGTTGGAAAGCTTGAACTCAAAGTTAAGCGGTTGGAATAAGTCTGCTTCCTTACCTATGAAAATAAATAAGTTCCAGCGCAGGGTTACCTTACGTATCAGATAATGTACCGTTGCGTTGTCTAGTGACGCCTAGTAGGTCCATCAGCCAACTCTACAAGCTATACCTGTACGTGTACCTCACTCATCTATTTTCCTATATAAAAGGTAGGTTTTGCAAGTCGCAGTTTAAATATCACAGTGTCGTAGATTGGTTAACCAGAATCAATGAGCGTAGCACAAAAGAACTTCTGCCAAAAATTAAGCAGAGAAAGCTGATGTACTTTTGTCGCGTTATGAGAAATACCGCCTTCTCTTATTGTTACGATTTTCGGGCTCAATTTAATAAAACTTAGATTTATTTATTGTACGCAATTTATTTTAGGGTTCACTCACATTTGATTCACAGTAAATTTTTGTACTGTACCCTTAGTACGAGTTGCAAAACTTGAGTAATGTAAAGTTTACGGCAATTATTAAAGAGTGATTTCTCCCAAAATCCGCCGTTTTTGTTTCTTTAAACTTGATTTTCTTCATCACTGTAACTCTTTTGCTAAGACATACTCGTAAAGTGTAAGAAACAAAAACGGCAGATTTTGGGAGAAATCACTCTTTAATATTTTCCGTAAACTTTACTTTTCTCAAGTTTTGCAACTCGTACTAAGGGTACAGTACCCACACACAAGTAAACACACTGACACACACAATCACACATTCGTTACATTACCATACAGGGTAATATTGAGGGGAGAAGAAGGACATCGTGGCTGAGAAACCTGCGACTATAGTTCAACAATAGCACCATTCCCCTGTTTCGAGCCGCAGCGTCCAAGGTCAAAATAGCCACGATTGTCCCCGATCTTCAAAAGAAGAAGAAGGGTGTCAGAAATGCTTTCCCATTGAGGTGTTTATTTTGGACCCAAAAATTATCCAACCGGCTGAAAAACCAGCGCCAATGGTTCAACAAAAGCACCAAGTCCCTGTTATGAAGCTATGATGATCGTTGATCATCGATAGAAGTGGCATCAAAAAATAATGTTATGTAAATAACAAATACATATAAATGTTAGGTAGGTAGGTGTATTAGTTATAGCCGATGAGAGTTGGAGTAATTATTATAGGTACCTAGGGTAAATAGACATTCAATTATGTACCTACTCGAAGCTTGCAGAAGTCCGTTGTTCTTGAATATTCCAGAAAAACAGGCTTCTAGTAACTACTGTCTTTGGGAGTATAAAGGGCTGCAAGCGGCTTGCAAGAGTCAGTCTATATACGACGCTCTGCTTTTGAACAAGAAAGACTTTGTAAGTGAACCAACGGTGAAATAAATGTAAATTGCTTAACCATAAATGTGAATCTAATCTAATCTAATCTAAGTTGCAAAGATATGTTACATTGGAGATTAACATTACATGCATTCTCACAACCAGACACGTACAAGTTCGCGCTTGCCAAGGAACCAAGTGAATTGTTAAAAATAAATATAGATTGTTAAATAAATCTAAGTGTAAAATAAATATCCTGTAAAGAAGAGTTTTTTTTTTAATTTAAAGACTATTTGAACCCTAAGAGCCCGTTCCCACTTTTCGGGTGTCGGGTCCGTATATTGATCGGAGGTTCCAGTGGCAGAACATAATGTATGAAGCTATTCACACTTGTCGGAACCCGATTTTGTCCGAATGCTATGCCACTGGAAACTCCGATTATACAGATCCGACACCCGACAAGTGGGAACGGGCTCTAAAAACACAACAACAAGAAGAATCTATAAGATTCAAGCCAAAGTGAGAGAAATAAACTGAGCCGAAAAGAAAATTTCACGAAGACATGGGGAGGTTTTTTTTCAACTGCAAGAAAGTTCAAATTTTCAAACCATAGACAATGGATTTATTATGGAAAAATAATATACCTACTGATACGCTCGGATACGCCAGTATTTGGCAGAAAAGTCACATTCTTCCGACCGAAAAAAAAAACACCTTTCTCATTTTTTTTTGTGGCGATATAAGTTACTTATATTTAATTATTTGATTTTCAAATCAATATAAATAATCTAAGCACGCGTCTCATTCATTTATTTATAAATGTTACTCTCACACTAAAAATAAAAATAAAAAACGATGATTAAAGAAGGTCAATTTTAGGGTATGCCTTTAAATAAAACAAGTTTAGTGACACGCAACTGCACTGGTTTTTGCCGATGGAATAAAAAGAGAAACACAGTCTTGACAAGCAATACCGAGGTCCGAGGAGCAGATTGTTTGCAAAGACAACGAAGCATGTGATAATTTTACGCTTGATACCAATAATAAGTACAAGTACTTTAATACTAAGTAGAAACTTTCGAAGAAAGGTTCTACTTAGTATTAAAAAATAATAATTAAAAAGTTCACCCACTACACAATTTATGTTGATGTTTTTCGTATTCTTCTTTTTTTATTTATTCCGGCAAACAGACGTAATAATACGTGGTAATATATGTATAAACAAAAATATAATTAAGGCCATCGAATAAAACTCCATGATTAAGGCAATTAAATACACCAGCAAAGTTTGCAAGCATTGTATGATCGGTCGATAGCTCAGTTGGTAGAGTGCTTGCATTCTACCCCGTGAGCTCGGGTTCGAATCCCACCGAGGAGGGTCTCAGAAATGATTTCCAATTTCGGTGTGTATTTAAAACCCCATTATATAAATACCGGCGAGGTTTACTCAGCCTTTACAAGAAATGAGTACCAGCCCCCTCGGGAGCTGGGAAATTCCCACTTCAACTGAAGTGGTTGGCGTAAGGCCGGCCCCCTTACCTGTAAAAATAAATAGGTTCAACTCGCCACATGCGACCCCTTCGGGGATAACGCGGCAAGAAGTTACACTATATGTGTAGCTTAGTTGCGTTTTTTTTTGCGTTTTGCGTATACTGTGACATAATTTAGTTGACAGCCACCTTCGGCTAAAAAAGAAAATAAAAGAAAATCAGGCAAGTAAAATGAGGAAATGAGGAGAGAGGAAAAAAACGGTTATCAACTCAGTCATCGCGTAAGGCAAGGAAAATGAATGGGGAGGAAAATGAGAAAGGTAAGTAAAAGCATCCAACGGTTAAACCCCACGAGACCCCGCTGTCATCAGGGATCTTTTTACTACCTTTTTTAAGTTGCAGTATCGTGGTGTTAAATAGTTCGCCGTACCAACACCGTACTATCGTACAAACACCGTACTATCGTACCAACACCGTACTATCGTACCAACACCGCTCGCAGCGCCTGAGCAAAAGGGGAAACTTGTGATATTAATTGTTATTATGGTATTTTTTGGCAACCAATAAGCTTGCTCTTGTTGTGACAACAGTGGGGCCTTATAAAGAAGAACTGAACGGCAATCCACAAAAAGTATCTAGTTTACACTATATCTATAATATAAGCTGCCAATAGGTATATACACATTTAAGGCTCATATCCAAATACGCCCACAAGCATGACGCGTGAGAGTGGACTTCTTTATTCACTTTGTTTGGGTTGAAAGGCCATCGAAGAAGAAAATCGCCCTCTTTTATGATATATAAACAAGAATATGCTTTTCTGAATCAAGACAACATTGTCTATGAATGTATTTGTCTATGGTATTTGTTAACCTTACAATACAATGTGTGTTTAGTAAGTTTGCAGCCCTGTAGCTGTGAGGTTCAGTGATGGCGCCGGCTATCTTGCTTAGGATCGGCTTGGACAGCTTAACGCTTTTAACAGCGCACAACAACCGCATTCAAGATGGCGTCAGTCTGCAGAGGACCTGACAGCTATCTACCGGCTAATTCCAGCTACTGGCACCAACAACTAGACGAGAAGACTAGTTCCTGAGGCTATGGGCACTAGAGCCTGCTGCAAAACAATCAGAGACAGTATGCAAGTTCTTTGATTTGGTACAGATGACAGTACAAGTTTCTACTTACTTGTGTGAGCGTGTCTCTCGACATATGTATTTGGGTGGTTGTACTAGTATTCGCTCGATGTTTCTAATTAAGAAGTTTCTAGCATGGTCTAGTGTATGGCAGAGTAGCCCTAAGGTATACACTTATAAACAGAGATGGCAGACTAGTACCAGAACCGTTAAGCGAAAGTTAACTGTGAACCAAATGCGAGTGAATCATAAAATAAATTGTGTAAAATAAATTTCATCGAAGTTTTATTAAATTGAACCCAAGGAAACCGTTACAATATAGTGAGGCTCCCCATGTATTTCGTCGCACCAGGGGATATAATCCGGGCCTGAGTTCAGGCTGTAAAGTAAATAAAACAAGAGTGGAAGTGATAGTTTGAAGCTCCTCACAATCAAAAAAACAAAAAAGTCTCCAGTGTGTTCTTGTTCAATCATCATACGTTGGGCCGAGCTTCGAAGCGACGAGATTCGAAGAGAGAGTGATTCGTGCCCAAAAATAAGGTGTAGGGAGATTTTATCTATGGAGTTCTTTCGCAAGCGCTAGCAAGCTTCGACTTGGATTAATATCCAAAGTATAAGGAATTTAGCAGAATACCACTTCTGGAAACTTGCAAGTATCCATGGAGCGCTGCCTTGGTGTGAACTCTGGCGATAGACCGCTTTAGATACTACTTGTAGCATCCACACACCGGTTGAACAGAAATAGAACAAGTAATTACTGGCCACAGCATGTAGGAAGCCCTTGATTACTAGTATTTCTTGGTTTAGCTATAAATTGGTAACATCACGAATAGGCCTAGAGGTCTCTTGAATGTCATGGTCATAGATAAAAAGGTAACGCTTGAATGGTTGATTAACAAATAGCACAAGCACCATAGTGATACGCTACTTAGCTACACATATAATGTAACTTCTTGCAGCGTTTTCCCCGAAGGGATCACACGTGGCGAGTGGAACCAATTTATTTTTAGAGGTAAGGGGGCCGGCCTTACGCAAACCACTTCAGTTCAAGTGGGGGTTTTCCACCTCCTAAGGGGGCTGGTACTCATATCTTAGAAAGGCTAAGTAAACCTTGCCGGTATTTTATTTTGGGTTTGAAATAAACACCCGAAACGGTAAATAATTTCTGACACCCTCGGTGCGATTTGAACCAGAGCTCTCGGCATGGAATGCTTCTACTGCCACTCACCAAATGCGATAACAAGGATGTGTCTCCTGATGATGTTGGATAAGAAGCCACCGAAACGTCGAGTTTACTGAAATTCTCCACTAACGGTTCGTACAAATATCCGTCTATTTAATTTATTTTAATAATTTTACAAATATGTCTAACGACCATAAATCCTACGTAAATTCGATTATAATAAATAATTTATTATATTGGTCTACGAATACTGATGTTTTTCAACTTTGTTTTTCATCCACACAATGCGTCATCCAAAAATTGTTTTGACGGGGATTTTCATTGTGGAAGACAATGAATGAAAATTACCATTAAGTATACTAGATAAGATTTTTTGTATAGAATCGCTTAAAATTTGCCAAATCTGGTTGAATGCGGTTATGCATCATGAAAACTTTCAGCTAAAAAATATTATTAACTTTAACTCGGTATAAACAAGTCGGTAATCTAGGATTTTTTTCACAGTGAGACTAATGTAAGACAGTGAGACTAATATAAGGATATGAGGCTGACCACCCATAATAAAAAAAATGGTGCACTCTCAGAAAGGGCTCTTAACCCTCTGTGAGCTCGAGAGGGAGGTGTGATTCACACAAAAACAGCGCTCACCAAATAAATCATCCTATTATTATTAGTACTATTTATATTATTAATTCCTTCACTTATAGGTTGGTATGAGGCTAACCACCCATACTGTAACTAATGATTCACTTTGCCAATGTCACCCATGTTTCAGGCAAGGCCGGCAAAAGTTGCAGGGCTTATGTTTATTTGAGGCTTGGATTTTAATTTGTAAGTACACATGCGCAATTGTAAGCGTGAACTTACACGTGTCTGTTTTTGGGCATGCATTTGATATTAGTTTTCCATGTTAATATATCTTTGCAACTTAGATTATAGATTATTATTAATTCCTCGAGGAGGCCAAGACCCACACTGGGTTGTAGCGCCCTGATGTTGATGATTTAAGAGTTGGCCAGGTTCCACTGACCAGTGTATGGTTAGGTAGGTATAATGCTTAGGATTATGTCTGTAAATCGTGAACAACTTAGCAAGTGTCCTTGACCGCCAAAGCATCAGTGGTACCAACTGGCTGGTGCCAAGCACAGAGGATAAAGTCGTGCGACTGAGGTGGTTCCCATTATACTAGATTCCATCGCCCACGCGGCGACTGGGGTACAACTCCATTGATCCCCGGTGGTGTACCAGTCGCTTGAAAGTTCCAGGCAATCGACGCGACGTATAATTTCAGTGTTCAAAATACAAGTAAGTACTTTATCTATAATCTATATTGTAGATATAGGCAAAACATCTAAAAACTCCAGCTCCCATAGGCTACGGCAAGAGACCCCGGAAAGAAACTCGTGTCTACCACTGAATTTACTGAAAGACCACGACACCAGATCCCTAAAAGAAATTCGTATCTACCACTGAATATGCTGAAAGACCACAACAGATCCCGGAAAGAAACTGATCTTCATCAAGCTGAGGAAGTCTCCCATAGACCACGAAACTCGTGTCTACCACTGAATTTACAGAAAGACCATGACAACAGATCCCGGAAAGAAACTCATGTCTACCATTGAATTTCCTAAAAGACCATGATAACAGATCCCTGAAAGAAACTTGTGTCTACCATTGATTTTACTGAAAGACCACAAACACAAATCCCGGAAAGAAATTAGTGTCCACCACTGAATTTCCTGAAAAACCACGACTACAGATTCCGGAAAGAAATTGATCTTCATCAAGCAGAAGTCGCCCATAGACCACGAAACTCGTGTCTACCATTGAATTCCTGAAAGAGAGTTGAGTTGCAGTCCTCTACGATTTGTGCCGGCGCGTGGGCAGAGGGCCTGGCGGACTGTAATGGCCGCCATGGTATCTGAAATGGACCGCCTGTTTTTTGTGTTCCGACCAACAGAGATTAAACTAGACTGGCAACAAGCTGGTGATGTTGCGTAATTTGCTGTTGGGATCCCGTTACCTGGACGCCATGCACGCCGAGATGAATATTGAGCGCATTAAATTATTAACCGTTCCTCTACCGTCGATATTTCCTATGCCAATTCACGTGCGGACCTCATTGAGTAGATACAAGATTGACAAATTTGACTAATACTCCTGAAACAAATCGATACCTACCTTAAAGGTACAACTAAATAAGTGACGTATTAAGCTAACATGGGTTTCTCAGATACGAGTAAATGCATCTTTTGACCTAATTTCTATCAGAGAAACCACTGAAAAATTGTAAAATTTCTATGGATACGAAGTTTTTCATGAGCGCTTCCTTTTACTACTGTGAGAAGTTACTCCCAATAAAATGTCTTATTTCGATTTCTCAAATCAGTGCATCAGCATTTATTCAGTTTTAACTTTAAGGTGGCGAAATAGTGTATAAGTTATCTTACCTGTAAAAATAAATAGGTTCCACTCGCCACATGCGAAACTCTTCGGGGATAACGCGGCAAGAAGTGGCACTTCATGTATAGCTTAGTTGCGTTTTTTTTTATCTCAATGAAAAATCACCTGTAATGGGGCTTCCACACGCTTGCCAACCCATCACAAGTCAAGCGCACAGTGTGTCGTCTAGAACATGCTAGCTGGACAAAATTAGTCCATTAGACAAAATTTTGTCCAGCTAGCATGTTCTAGACGCACACTGTGCGCTTGACTTGTGATGGGTTGGCAAGCGTGTGGAAGCCCCATAAAAGCACTACCCAAGGTGAAGGCGAATAAATATATTCAAGTGATTTATTCGGTGAACACTATTTTTGCCTGAATCAAACCTCAAGAGCCCTCTACGTGCTTGGTCTCCCTCAGTGCGAGGATATGGGTACGAAAGCCTCATCTCAGATTGACCATAGAAACAGTTCCCGTAAACTAGACCTCAAGTTAATGGCTTATTTAATGAGCTCAAAGCAAATCTTTCCTACAAGACGGGAACGATCGAGTAGCAACTGTGAAAGAAAGAATATAAATAAATAAATAAATACTTTTTATGCAACACAAAGTTTTATTTTCTCATTTTTTGTAATTTTTCACATTTGCAAAAAATGTGAAAATAAAACTAAATTGTGTTAAATTAAAAGTGATCTTAAATGAATATTAAAAATGAATTTTCACTTCGTAAATGCACAACTTTAGAAAATTAAAGTAAAAGTGCTATATGGAGGGTTTTTAGAAGGTTAAATGACTTATATTGTTTCTGGCGTAGAAGCGACGTATATTTTGACAAGAATCTTGTCTTGTATAAGAAGACTTATTTTGCACATATTTGACGTAGTCTTGATAAGATAGTATTTCGTCTTTGGTATGGTGTGCACGGCTCTATAAGACGAGTTATCTGGCCTATTACAGGCACGTATTCTGTCAAGATATTTTTCCATGACGAGATGTATGTATCTGTTTCTGTAATACGAATTATTGTGTGACTACATATTCTACAGGTATTTTTTCTCGATAACTGATAAGATATCTTGTCTTTGGTCTGGTGTGGATTGCTCTGTAAGACAAATTATCTTGTTACTGTAAATCTGTCACCATTCCGCTAGGGGTAGCCAGAGCCTCTGCAGAGCTGCCTCCATTTTTTCCTATCCTTACATACCTCTTTCAATTCATTCATATCCATCACCTTTATCATGCATTTTCTTCTTTTACGCTCACTTTGTATATCCCATTCTTTCACAATCTCCTCAATCTGATCACTCCATACTTTTCTCGGTCGTCCCTTCCCTCTTTTTACTCTCACACTTTCTTTGTATACATACTTTGTCAGTCTATCATCATTCATTCTTTCCACATGCCCAAACCATCTCATCACATTCTTTTGTACCTTAACTTTCACATCCTCTTTCAAATTACATTATTTTTTTACCCATTCATTCCTAGCTCTATCCTTCAGAGTTTTTCCTGCCATGCTTCTCAAATGCTTCATTTCCACCGTACATACTTTACTCATTTCGCTATCGCTATCTTGGATTCAACATAACCATTTTCGACAAGATATGCTGTCTTCAGTGAGGTGTGAACGACTCTATAAGACGCGTTATCTCGTTTTTATCGAGATATCTTGTCTGCAGCAATGAAAAGGTTAATCAGATATGACCGCCATGACAGGCATCCGCCATTCTAAGGAATGTGGAGAAGAACACGTAAAGCGTAAACAAACTCTGTTCTGATTACAGGTCAACACAATAAATTAATGGTGTTTTATTACAATCATATAAATGAAACATGGCTTAGATTTTAAATATACCTGTTAACCGATAGCTTAAGATTTATACAACCCGTTTTATTTTTATTTTCTTTTACTTGTAGCCTTCTTCCATTCACTACTGGATCCATATTGTAACGATTTACGAATTCAATTTAATAACAACTTCGGTTTATATATTTCACACAATTTATTTTGATACATCGATCACATTTTGTTCAAACAGAGTTATTTTTATACTGTATTGCTTGCCAGCTCCGATACAAGTCTGCACTAAGGTTCTTGAAAGGTTGCATACTAGAACATGTGAGATTTTTCCAGAATATGTGAGCAAACATTAAAATAATTATCCAAACACCTACATCTAGAGACGCACTCACACAAGTAAAAAAAAACACACAGACACACAATCATAAGTTGAAACACACAAGCACACAATCACACATTCGTAACAATGTTATTACCGTACACTCTTTAGGATAAAAAAATCCCTAAGAATCAGCTAAAGTAGGAATATTTCAGGGGCAAGCATCCCATACAGGCATGTGCCTACCTATAAAGTATTAGTGTTTCAACCTCATAGGCCCATGAATTTCTACGTCAACTTTACACCACAATATTAAGATGATTATTTGTTGAGCGCTGTTTTTGTGTGAATCACACCTCAAGAGCCCTCTGCGAGCTTGGTCGTCGCTATAGAAAGCACTGATTCTCAAACAAGACCCAGTTGCTGTCAAGCTGGATGGACCTTTTTGTGACCGGTCTTTAGTAAAGGCATATGAATTTTTCAACCCATCGAAGTTTTTGTGCTCCGCCGGGATTCGAACCCACGATTTCCATTAGCTAGTCTGAAGCGTTACCACTACACTACAGTTATGTTTTATGTATTAATTTAGATAACTTTAATGGTGTCTGAGGGAAACTTTTAGGTCAATTTGTTAAAAAAATAAGTAGACAGACATCAGGTTTGTATAAAGTCACCTTTGTTGTTAAAACGTCCAAATAAAAAATGATACCGGGCAGTTATTTGCTAACCACAAAATATGGAAATTTCAAGTTAATAGGTTATATCTATTAACGTACAGATATTCTGAACATCATCAAGTTCTTTAACAAGGAAAATAGATACCAAGAATCGAGAATCTCTTATGGAATTTTAATAACTTTCAGGGTTAGGTATAACACATTAGCTGATCTAAGGATCATCAATTTTTTGTAAAGAAAATTCACTGTAGGCTGCGAATGAGCCATGGATTTGCTGTGTGTGAATATATGTAGTTTGTTTACAAAAAAAATATTGGATCTATAATCTAACATGGTTCATTTGGCCAGCCCTTTTCCAGGGAAAGGCGGCAGGAGTTGCAAAGTTTATGTTCACGCGAAGTTTGGTGTATTTTATACGTACACATGCAGCATGTAAATGCACATGCTTGTGGCATGCATTAAATATGAGCCTTAAAACTAACGCAACTAATCTACATACATAGTGTAACTTCTTGCCACGTTATACCCAAATGATTTCGCATATGGCGATTGAAACCTATTAATTTTTACAGAAAAGAGGGCCGGCCTCACGCCAACAACTTCAGTTGAAGTGGGGGTTT
Organism: Agapetus fuscipes; assembly: GCA_951799405.1. Lineage (NCBI taxonomy): Eukaryota > Metazoa > Arthropoda > Insecta > Trichoptera > Glossosomatidae > Agapetus > Agapetus fuscipes. The sequence continues at coordinate 9,251,801 of OX637336.1, forward strand.
CCCAGCTCCCGAAGGGGGCTGCTACTCATTTCTTGTGAAGGCTGAGTAAAACTTGCTGGTATTTGATTTTGGAGTTTGAAATAAGCACCGAAACGGGAAATAATTTCTGACACCGACGCGACGCGACGGTGGGATTCGAACCCGAGCTCACGACATGGAATGCAATCACTCTACCAACTGAGTTATCAACCGGTCGATATGTCGATATATGGACCCTAAATGTCAATATATCTCTCTGCAACTAAGATTATGGATGTATCCATTTCTTTCTTGTCGTCCAGGGACACACTCGCACATATATGGTTCCAAAAAAATATCTTACAAGCTCTAATACCCTTTTAAATGCTTTACGACCAGCTGTGAGGGTTCCACGAAAAAATGTTCAAAGACAGAATATCCAACGTCACAATGTTCACAGGCATAATGTCTACCCGGAAAATTGTCCACGAGACAAGATGTCCACCAAATAATGTCCATAAACAGAATGTCCAACGACACAATGTCCACCGTCATAATGTCCACCGAAAAAAAATCTACCGTCAAAATGTCCATCGACAAAATTTTCACGCGACAAAATGTCCACGCGACAAAATGTCCATCGACAAAATATTCACCGACATAATGTCCACCGAAAAAATGACCACCAACGTTTGTGAACATTAAACGTAATACTGTCGGTGGATATTCTGTCGGTTGACAATTTGTCGCGTGAACATTATGTCGCGTGGACAATTTGTCAGGGGGCATTTTGTTGCGTGAAAAATAAATCGGTGTACATTTTGTCGATGGACATTCTGTCGGTGGGCATTTTGTCGGTGGGCAGATTGTCGTGAAACGAGCTGTGAGACAAGATTCTTTTTTGTTGTTGTTTTTAAACGGGTTTGCCGAATTTGGCTTGGGGAAAGATCCAGAATATGGTCGGGATGAGAGTAAATGGACCCGATTTGAAAATTTATGGAAGGTTATGGACATGCGCTCCAAAAACCTTGAAACTCGCGCCGTAAGTTCAAGGTTAAAAAGGGTTGAGTGTGAAAAAAGAAAGGCGTGTGTGAAATGAGGGATGAACGTCGAAAAAATGAATGACTTAATTAAATTTATTCGAAAGGCTTTTTAAAGATTTGTCCGGTCAATAGCTTAGTTGGTAGAGTGCTTGCATTCCATGCCGAAAGCTCGGGTTCGAATCCTATCGAGGGTGTCAGAGATGATTTTCCGTTTGGGTGTTTATTTAAAATCCTTGACTTATAGTGGCATGCGGCTGACAGCCCATGCTGAAAAAAATGGTTCACTTTGCCAATGTCACCCCGGGCCCGTTTCGGGAAAGGTCGGCAGGAGTTGCAGGACGGATGTTCATTTGAGATTTGGGTTTTTATATTGTAAGTCCACATGCGGCATGTTAAAGCGTGAACTTATACGTGTTTAAAACGGAGCTGGGAAACGCCCACTTCAACTGAAGTGGTTGGCGTAAGGCCAGCCTTCTTCAAAAATAAATAGATACAATAGCAGTATCCGCACCTTTTGGGGAGAACACGGCAAGAAGTTGTACTATATGTGTGTACTACATGCAGTCACGCTCTTTAAATTGTTTTGGTTGATTTTATGGGTTAGTAGGCCCTAACATTAAAACAGCGTCCTCTCTTGAATGTCTCGTATCTTCAGTGCATTCGTGTAGCACTCTACAAAGAAATAATGCCTGAGAGTTGGTACTAAGTGCAGGGCATTGCTCTGAAAAAAACGTCTACTTTTTTGCTTGAGAAGCCTTTGATTTTAATTATACATACATACACATTACGTATCTGGATGACATTGACAGTGAATGATTGTTCTAGTTTTTTCTGAAGTAATTTTCCTTGGCAACTTGCAACTATTTTCTATTTGTTTTTCGTTGTTGATAAAATATGTTTACCATATATGTAGTTAGTTAGTATTTCAGGTTTTTAAGCTTTAATGATTTTTACTTATTTAATGCCCCATTTACATTCAGCCCCTAGCGGGAAGTGAGCAGAGCATGGATTGCAAACGCTCTATAACTGAGCTATCGACCGGAGGTAAATTCTAGCATCTCTCACAATTGTCTGATAACAGTAAAGTCACACTCGGTTCATCTTAGTTCTCTTTCTAACTAAGAAAGGTGTGTGTTTAGGTGAATTGAAACGGATATAGTATATATCACCACTTTAAAGGTAAAACTGAATGAGAGCTGATTCACTGATTTGAGAAATCGTGGATAAAACATTTTATTGGGGGTAATTTCTTATAGTGAATGAACTAATTATAAATAAGTGCTAATGAAAAACTTCTAAACTACAGAATCGTCACACTTATTTAGTGTTTTCTCTCGCACAAAATAGGAAAAAGGTGCATTTTTCTGAGAAGCCCATGTTAGCTTAAAATGCCACTTGTTATGTTCAAGGAAAAGTGCCTGCCGATAGAGGAAACCAAAACCCTTGTACTTTTGCAATGGAATACGAGTATACAGTGGCCTACCATGTGTGCAGTTGAACAGACTTCAATCGATGCTCAATATGGGAGCACGTATAATACATAGGTTATTTAAGTATTAGTGCTTCCATTACCTCTACATTAAGAGACCAGCTTACTGGCTTAAAATTGGGGAAAGGGTTGAGTATAAAAGGTCTGTTTAACTGTCTCAACAGCAGTGTGTTGCCCCGCGGTATATTCCATAACTTTGGGTGATGTACACGATGGAGGGTAAACGGATGGCATAAAGGTCTGCAAATAGTACACCTGGGAATAAATAGATTATTCCAAAACGATCTAATAAAGCAAAGTACTTGGATGGTGCCTTCTACATAGCTGGCCCTGTTCTGTGAAATGCCTTACCCCATGAGCTTTAGAGAGTGCAAGTGCGTTTAAGTCAGGATTGAAGACATGTTTGTTTCGGAGATGTACAGTTGAATATTGCCCTTGCAGTGATTTATCACAAAACGACAATTGTCTGATTGTTATTAGTATTCAGGTTTACCTTTAAGTTACCGATATTTGCGTTAAAAAGCCGTTTAGGTCTTTAAGATAGATCTTGTTTGATGTCCATCTTTGTAGCTGGTTTGCCTGGCAGCAGTGCACGAGCAAAGTGATACAAGTGCACCACAAGACGTCACGGTTACGTAAACAGTGATTGCATATGTATTAGGTACGGCCGCGCTGCAGTACAGCATATGCAGTTGCCTGCAGGTACCTGTTTGCACCGAGGAGGGAGGACGCTGCACTCGCACAGACTATAGGCGTGCAAGTAGACGCATCTATCGCAGGCGTGGAAAACCAATGGAACAAGGAACTCTAGAGAAAAAAGTGCAGCAAGATACGGATAAAAAAAACAAGAAGAAATTGTTGTCTTGATTTTGGTGCGATAACACCGAAAGAGCTTGAGGAAATCAATCAAGTCGTGAAGAAAAACTTTTTCGGTGCTATCACACCATTATCAAGAGAAAAACTTGTTGTTTTATTTTAATTTTAACATTATATACCTTTTCGCTTTTGAATATTCTAGCTATATGAATACCCACAGTAAAGAATACATTTTCAAGCACATTTTTTTAAACATTTATTGATTTCCTACCTTAATTGATTGACAACAATTGAAACTATGTGACCAGTCACATGAATTAGTTATTCAAGAACGAAAATCACCAAGGTTTAGCACATGTTTCCACTTACAGTCTGTTGAATTGTTGAACACAGATGCCAGGGATAAGTTCCAAGTTGGATGACGTCTATGATTGACTGCCGCACTGTATGCAAGTTTAAACTTGACGACTATGCGTGTCTACCGCAGTTCAAGGGTTAAATTAAAATGAATCTTCACAAAATGTCAATACACAAACCCTTACGGCCTTATTCATTAGATTGGTTCAACCCAAAACCGGAGTTAAACCAACTTATTAGTACAGGAAACCGACCTTATACTGGTTTAAAAATTAAAACCTTTTTATGAATAAGGCGGATACAGTTTAATAAAAAATATAGCACTAACTAAAAAAGTGGAACTGGAACAAGAGAGAATAGACTCGGCACCAAATTTGAGTTAATTTTTTTTTGACGGTAATAAACGTTACAGGTGTGTGAAAGTATAGCCCTTAGAAACCAATAACAAAATGTTACGATTTTAGTTTGGTTCTTTTAATCAAACTGAAATTTATTTTTCAACATTTATTTTACACAATGTTGGTTTACAATGAACTGATTTCTAGCTGTTGGCTTATCGACTTCACGGCTCAATGTTTCAATCAACTCTGGTCTTTCACACAATTGCGGTCCGAATATATAGCGTCTAAACGGACGCTTTTTTCTCGCATATTCCAGACCCTTCTATAGTGAACCTCTTCACACACCTCTGTATTGTTCTATTCTTTTCTAGTTACGCATACCAACAACTACGTGCCTGCGCACATGTATACATTAAAACTCACATAGACTATACTAGAGGCGAACACACTCACATAAGCAAGCCACGCAATTGGGCTCATAAGTGCGTAACAGTATCATAAAAATGAATATTTCTACTGTGTGAATGCACAAACTCTAAAAGTATAGGCACATGTAAGTTCGCGCTCACACATACAGGATGTGACATAGATACTGCACGTGTACCACCTACTTACAAAATAAACCAAACTTATAGTAGACTTTACTCTTTTAAATCAGAGCTCATAAGTTCGTAACAATAATATTTTTATCGAAATAAATTATTGCATTATATTTCTCTGTCATCCCCAACCTTCAGGAAAAGTGTGAACATTAATTTATTTCGATAAAAATATATATCTGGGTTTCGCATGGTTCACCTGCCCTGCCTCCTAGACCGTCCAGTGGCCGCAAGATCAGGGTCCTGCCCGTGGTTGAGCCCCGCGCGGCAAAAACCTCGACCAAGGACGCTGCCAAGTGATGCAACTATCATGCCGTATAGACGGAGACAGTAGCGATCTCTCTAGGACGAGGGGTTAGTAAATTTTTATTTATTTAATAGATTTGTGAAGAGGAAATTTCCTTGACTTATAGGTAGGTATGAGTCTGACCACTCATACTGTAAAAAAAATGGTTCACTTAGCCAATGTCTCCCGTTTCAGGAAAGGTCGGGAAGAGTTGCAGGGCCAATGTTCATTTGAGATTGGGTTTTTATATTGTAAGTCCACGTGATGCATGTGTAAGCGCAAACTCATACGTGTCTGCTTGTGAGAATGCATTTAAAATTAATCATAAATCTTTGCATATTAGATTATAGATATATTCACCAACTTATTTTGTCAGAAAAGGTATTATTGTACTGTTATGTTTATTGTATCCTGCCGCTGTTCCCCTAGGGGGGGGGGCAGTAGACCTACGCAGACGCGTCTACACTTTTTTCTGTCTTTTCATATCACTTTCATCTCTTCCCTATTCATCACTTTCCACATACATACTCTTCTCTTATTCTCACTCTGCACGTTCTATTCTTTTGCAATCTCACTTATTTGGTCTATCCATTCCTATCTCACTTTTCCCCTTTAACGCTTTCCTCGTTTATATGATATTTTCTCTGTTTATATTAAATACTCATGATAATCTTCTAAAGTACACATATTAAGCTAACATATCAGTCTACAAGTGTGTTATGAGTATATCCTAATAATCAGTTTATTTGCCGCGAGAAGTTTCACTCAATAAAATGTTTTGTCCACGGTTTCTCAAATCAGTGAATCAGAACTTATTCAGTTTTACCTTTAAAGTGGCGGTATATACCTACTATATCCGTTTCAATTCACCTAAACACATATCTTTCTGAGTTAGAAAAGAGAACAAAGATGAACCGAGTGTGATTTAACTGTTATCAGACTATTGTGAGAGATGCTAGAATTTACCTTCGGTCCATAGCTCAGTTGGCAATCCATGTCTTGCTCACTTCCCTGCTGCTAGGAGATGAATGTAATCAGCAGTTATTCACTTTTACCTTTAAGGTGGGGATATGTTCATTTAAGATTCGTATTGACAAAATTCCTACTAAAATTCCTAGCATGTCGTTGCTGACTGCGTCTGAAAGCTCTGCAGTGTTATAGGAGTCGCAGCCTGGCTGCAACGTCATTAAGTCGGCTATAGAGGAAAAACACGTAATAACCGATCATTTTATAACATTACGCGTGCGGGGAATTGTATAATAGGTATTACGTTCGCATTTAATGCACTCGCTCCTTTTTTTGTTTACACGATGCTCATTTCAAGAGCACAAAACAAAACATAAATGTGCAACAGAGGGATCTTTAATCCATCTATAATCTAAGTTGCAAAGATATATTAACATTTAAAGCTCATATCAAATGCATGCCTACAAACAAACACGTGTAGTTCGCGCTTACAAATGCTGAATGTGTACTTACAAAAAAAATCCAAACCTCAAATGAACATAAAACCTAAAACTTTTGCCAACCTTCCCTGACACAGGGGTGGCATTGGCAAAGTGAACCATTTTTTACAGTATGAGTGGTCAGGAATATGAGTATCAAGGAATACAAAAGATAAATAACATTTAAGTACATAAAAACAACAAAACCTTAAAAAGAAATCTATACAAAAAAAAGTCAATACTTAGTACCTATAAAAAAATGTAACATACATATAAAAATGTAATGTATCGTCCCTGAAAATAAAATTATCTGAGTAGTCCGGTCGATGGCTCAGTTAGCACAACACTTGCATTCCACGCCGACAGCTCGGGTTCGAATCCCACGGGGGATGTTTGAAATGATATCCTGTTTCTAAGCCTCACATAAACGTAAACCTTGCAACTCTTGCCCCTGAAAGCGGGGTGGCATTGGCACAAGTGAATAACAAAATAAACCTACAAAAACGAAAAGGATTTCAATGATAACCATGTTTTTACTGTTCCATGATAGAACGACACAGTGACAAAACAACACATGACATAACGACACATGACGAAATGACATATGACAGAAAGATACTTGACGGAAAAACACATGACAAAACCATACATGAAAGAACGACACACGACGAAACAAAGCACATGACAAAACGACACGTGACAGAAAAAAAACATGACAGAATATCACAATGACACATGATAAGACAACACAGAAAATGCATCACTGGATAAAACATCACATACCTAAACAGAACATACCATAAACGATACATGAAAAAACATCACTGGATAAAACATCACATACCTAAACAGAACATACCATAAACGATACATGAAAAAACATCAGATGACAAAATATCCTATCTTGTGTTGTTTTGATGATGATGATGAGTTGATGAGTTCTTTATGGCGCCGTTTCGTGATGTAGTCCAAGTGCGTTTTGTCATTGTGGTGTACTTTTCTGTGATGTTTTGTCATGGTAATTTCTTGTCCTGTCATTGTGATGTTGTCATGTGTAATTATATCATGCGTCGTTTTGTCACTGTGCCGTTCTAACTTGTCACCATTTTTACACGTTGCACTATTTGTTCTCAGCTAAGAGAGTTGTTCCTTGACATACAGGTTGATATGAGGCTGACCACCCATACTGTTAAAAAATGCTTCATTTTGCCCATGTCACCCCTGTTTCAGGAAAGGTCGGCAAGAGTTGCAGGGCTTATGTTTATTCATTGTAAGAATAGTTTCAGTTGCAGGCGTTACCCTGTCCCCATCATTATTTTGTGCAGCAACCCTGCTCTCCCCTTGTTTCTCCACTGACCAGACTGGTTTCTATTCTTAGCCCTCGCCTGGAAGTATGTTAGAGTAGTTGTCGGGCCGCGTGCAGACGTCTTAGCGAAGATGAAAGTAAAAAGGGGAAAAGACAACGCACGGGCGTAACATGTAAGCTCCGCATTACTTGTTTTTCTTTCTTCTTATTATCATTTTTATTATATTCTTCACGCTACCCGTGATCTAACTACAATCCTACAAGGAGTGCCACCTGAGGTATGCTACTAGCTTCAGTAACATCGAACCACTTACTTTTAGAGTCATGGGCACGCCTCTGACCTAGAAATTCTTTTTTTTGTCGTGTTGTTGCTTTTAGTTCACGGAAAGGTCTTCCGCCACTTAAGAAAGTATATAACTTTGCTTGAGAGTCAATGTGCTGTGGGTGTTTCTGACACATATCTATATTTCATGTTTAAATTCATGTTTATGGGTTTCTGGGTAATCCGTTGACTATGCTTGTTCTCGAGCCGACGTTTCGAATCGATCACACGATTCATCATCAGGGCGGTCTTTGTGCGTGCGCGGTTGGCCTTTGACTGGTTTGTGATGTGCTTCTGTTGCGGGTCGGTGCGGGGCGGGGTGAGAAGGGGGGCTGCATTTCTCTCTTCTTTTGCCTTGTCGTCAGCAACGACTTGTCGCGGCAAAGGAGTGGGTATCTAATCTAATCTAAGCTGCAAAGATATATATCATTTAATATTTATATTAAATGCATTCCCACAAGCAGATATGTATAATTTCGCGCTAACACATGCCGCATGTGGACCTAGAATATAAAAACCCAATCTCAAATGAACATAAGCCTTGCAACTCTTGCCGTCCTTCCCTGAAACAGGGGTGACATTGGCAAAGTGAACCATTTTTTACAGTTTGGGTGGTCAGCCGCATAACAACCTATAAGTCAAGGAACAATTATTTTAAAGATTTCCCTGGGTTGACAGCTTCGGACCAAAACTAGATTACATTTGCCTTTATCGAAGATCGGCCACCAAAGGTCCATCCAGCCTCGCAGCAACTAGGGTTATAATATAATCTATAATCTAAGTTGCAAGGATATATTCATTCAAAGCTCTCAGATGTATGCCCACAAACAAACACGTGTAGTTTGCGCTGACAAATGCTGATTGTGTACTTACAAATAAAATCCAAACCTCAAATGAACATAAGCCCTGCAACTCTTGCCGACATTCCCTGAAACAGGGGTGCCATTGGCAAAGTGAAACATTTTTTACAGTATGGGTGGTCAGCCTCATACCAACCTATAAATCAAGGTCTTGTTTGGTAATTGGCGCCGGCTCTTGAGATGTGTTTCACACATAAAACAGCGTTCAATAAATAAATCTCCCAATATTAATTTGTTTTATAGCTGGTTTTCAATCTATTAAAGTTATAAGATATCACATAATAATATATCACGATATCATAACAATTATACCAAAATTTTTAACCATAATGTACAACTTATAAAACATTACGTAAACTCCTCTTGTTTGAACGGATTGTGGGTAAGTATTCCGTGTATGATTGCACACTATTAAATTCCTTACACCTGTCTATCCTTATCTTCTCACCTTGTAACAATAAAACTATGTGAAGTTCAGTGCTTGTTAATTCTCGAGGGTGAAGAGACTTGTGATGTCCATCGGCTGCATCACAAGTCGCGCGCAGTTGACAGGGAGAACCGCGTAAAAGAAGATCGTTAAGAAGTAAGGTGAGTCCTTTCTGATTAGTCCAAGACTCCTATCCTTGTTAACAGATAGTCTGCAGCTCTAGCAGATTTGCCTGTGATTAGTTTTTCTCAAACACCTAATTAGTTGAGAAACAGCACTCAATCTCCTCTCTGCTAACGCACATCGTGGAGTCATACTTGTCTTCACCACCCCTCTCTCGCTAATAGAGATGTATTAAAGATATAACAGCCCCCTGGTGAAAATTTTAATTGTATACATTGTTTTATTTACACAATTGAGGGGAGTTGACGCCATGTTTTAAACTCGGGGTAGTATTTCCATTTACCTTTGGATGAGCCCCTGGAAAGTTGCCGACTCAACAATTGACTCATGATAACTGACAAGGAAGAAAGAAGAGAATATTGTGTAAGCTTGTTACGCCTCTGATGCGAGGAAAGACTGTGTGATTTAATGGCCGGCCATCCAGCCGGCCATAAAGCGGCCTGTTCCCCACGGGAGGCGAACCCGCGACCCCCGGCTCCCTGCTCCGTACCATCAGGTACCGGCCACTGCACCAAGCACCAGCTCTTACAGGCAACCAGCTCAACACTGTGAGGTAGGCACGTAGATGCTGCTCCCTGGGATGGCAAACTAAATCATCGAGGGCATTTGTTTAACGCAAAAACGCCACTAAACTACACATACACAGGCTTATGTTGATTCGAGATCGGGTTATTAAATTGTAAGTCCACATGCGGCATGTTTAAGCGCGAACTTATACGTGTCTACTTGTGGAAGTGCATTTAATATGAGTCTCAAATAATATCTTTGCAAATTAAATTATAGATGTCAGGATAGAAAATAAACGAAGCAACATCAGCCACCTCTAGTGGAAAGGCATAAGAGTTACAGATACAGTCTATTTTCGTCATTCGATGATCTCTTTGACACCAAGGACGCAAAAACCATTTCAATCAATAACAAACATCATCATCAAAAGACGGTCAAATCCGGGACCGAGTAACCATTAATTGTTTACCCACAAAATAAACTAGTTACATTTCGTTCTATTTTTTTTAAATCATAAAAAAAACTGGTATTCCAAACCGATCGTCCATTGTTCTTCGCAAGACGATGCGCAAAATCTAAAATGTCATCCATCGATATCTAAGTGCTAGATGGGCTAAGAAAGCAATTAAATTCACTGTCAATCGCTAACCTTCCAACTATCAAAAGGTGTTATCTAGGTTTTTGGCAGTTACTTCGTGAAAGTTCATTTTAATAGATTAAAATAAAAAACTTATTTGTTACAATTCACATGAGCTTTTATTATTTTTAAACACAGTGTTTAAAAATAATAAAAGCTCATGTGAATTGTAACAAATAAGTTTTTTATTTTAATCTATCAAAAGGTGTGTTATCTAATAGGAAACAAAATCCATATAAATGCCGAACTAGACAAGACGATTTTTTTAATAAAATGTGGAATAATATTTCACAAAAACTATGTTATGTGATTACTTTCATGTCTAAATTCTTTTATTTGTCGAAATATTTTGCCTGCAAAAGTGATTTCTAGAACTATCGTAGCATCATAGCAAATATCGTTATTATGGTGATTTCATTGCTTTCTGTGGTGATATGTTCAAAGGGTGAAGACGGAGTAGAGACACGTTGGTTACATACTGTTACTGTAACTGTAACTCTGTCACCATTTCACTAAGGGTGGCCAGAGCCTCTGCAGATCTGCCTCCATTTCTTCTTATTCTTACATACCTCTTTCAATTCATTAAAATCCATCACCTTTTTTATGCATTTTCTTCTTTTACGCTCACTTTCTATACCCCATTCTTTCACAATCTCCTCAAACTGATTACTCCATACTTTCCGCGGTCGTCCTTTACCCCTTTTTCCTTTCACACTTCCTCTGTATACATACTTTGTCAGTCTATTATCATTCAAAAATGACAAAAACATTTCTTATCGCTCCATACTTTTCTCGGTCGTCCCTTACCTCTTTTTCCTTTCACACTTCCTCTGTATACATACTTTGTCAGTCTATCATCATCAGAAAATGACAAAATCATTTCATATGTCATGAGCAAGACAGCATTTTTAACAATGCCTGGTGTCAAAGACTGGTGCATCATGTCGTTAGGAACTTAATCTTATTAACTAGCCACTCCATAGAATTTTTACCTCAATAGCCGCGCCAATCATTTGAAAAGATACCACTAGAATATGCGATCTGATTCAATCATCGATACCAACGATGAATAGATATGACAGTCAAATATACCGCCGATTGATATTTTGCGCATGATTTGTAAAATGGCAGGTTTAAATGTAAAACTGTTTACAATTCTCGTGCCAAAAAAATAGTTATTAAAAAAAATGTTTAAAAAAGAATTGAAAAATAATGTTCCTTGACTAATAGGTTGTGTAACGAGATGGATTTGTTTGTTAGGTAAAATGGAACATGAGATTTGAATTTGAATGAAAAGGAAAACAAAGGAAGGCAGAAGGAGAGAAAAAAGCTGGCCTGGCGGGATAGCCACAAGCCTGTGTAATTAAGAATAAAGAATATTATTGTGCTGTGGTTAATTGTGTATACATTGTGAAAGAAATAAAAGTAAACATATTAAAGTGTGTATGTTATATTATTAATTGTGTCAATCAGCAGGACAGAAGAAAAACCCTCACATTTTGGCGCCCAACGTAAAAGAAAAATCTGTAAATGAAATTCCTATGAAGAAAATTTTTCACAAACAAAAACAAATGACAGTCAATTTCAACAAATGACATTGAAAACAATACAATATATGAAATGATTAAAATTGGACAGATTTATGGTTGTGAAAGCATCAACACGTTTAAAAGCTAGTGAAGACATCGACTTATACAATTAACAACAAGAAATTACAAGATTTGAAACGCTGTTTGAAAATATTGAAGGTGAGAGAATTCAAACTACCTACATTACGTTCAGAAGAATGGAAATTCAAAAATCGAACGTCGCGGGAGAATGAAGAATGGATATGAACCTGTTTGTTTCAAATCAGTTTAGATAAATATATATAGATGGTGTTATATTTCATTTGTATGAAAAACTTTTTTCAATGAAATGATTTTTAATTGCATTATAATTTGCATCATAATTGATTTTTTTTAATTGCATAAATTGAAAATATACAGCAAATGACGAAATCTAAAAAAATAAATAATAAAAAGGATTTAGAAAGTAACACAATGGAGTCCATAAATTTTGATCCTCTCAAATTAAAAATATCTTTTAATGGTGAAAGTGAACCAAATGAATTTATAATAAGGTTAGAAGAATTAGCCAAAGTCTACAAATTAAAATTAGATTATTTGGTAGAGTGTATGCCTATATTTTTAACAGATTTTCCGTTGACTTGGTACAGAGCAATTAACTGTGAATTTGATTGGAAAATTTTTAAAACCAAATTCTTACAACAATTTGAAAAATATGACTTTCAAAGGAATCTTAAGTTAGAAATTTTAAATATGGTACAAGGTCATGATAATGCATCTGTTTATATTTTAAAGGTAAAATCAAAAAATAATTTATTAAATAAAAGAATGCATGATAAAGAACTTATGGACATAATAATTCATGGATTGTCAGAAAAATATGCAACTTTACTGACAACATCTGAAATTAAAAATACAGAGGAATTATCTACAATATGTAGCAAGTTTGAATCATTTATAAAATTTAATGAATGTAAAAATTTAAATGTAATGAATGACATAAAAGAGAAAAATGTAATGCAAAAATGCAATTTTTGTAATAAATTAGGACATGATGAAATAGATTGTTGGACTAAAAATAGAAAATTAGATTACATACAGAATAAATGCCTTCGTCGTACCAAATAGAGGGTTGTTTCAATTCACAAAAATGCCGTTCGGTTTAAAAAATTCAAGTTCTGAAACACAGCGTTTATTAGACAAATTATTTGGACCTAAATTTGATACTAACATATTTTGTTATATCGATGACTTAATTATTATTAACGAAGATTTCAATTCACATTTAAATTTATTAAAACAAGTTAAAAATATATTACAAGAAGCAGGGTTAACGGTAAAATTTTCAAAATGTGAATTTTGCAAAGATAGTTTAAAATATTTGGGATACATTATTGATGAAAATGGATTAAGGCCAGATTCAAATAAAGTCAAGATTATAGAGGAATATCCTTCACCGAAAAATTTAAAACAACTACGAATGTTTTTAGGTTTGGTAGGATTTTATAGAAAAGTTATACGAAACTGCAGTGAGATATCATATCCACTAAATAAATTATTGAGAGGTAAAAAAGGTCAGAACAATTTTAATTGGTCAAAAGAATCTGAGGATGCATTTAATAATTTAAAATTAGCCTTAAGCACAGCCCCTGTATTAATATGTCCGGATTTCACAAAAGATTTTTTTTTACACACTGATGCCAGTAAAAATCAAGTAGCTTCAGTATTAAACCAAAATATCAATGGGTCCGAAAAGCCAATAGCATATTTTTCAAGAAGTTTGACAGTTAGAGAACAAAACTATTCGACATCAGAACGTGAGCTTCTTGCCATTGTAGAGTCAATTGAACATTTTCGATCTTATCTAGATGGGATGAAATTCAAGGTAATAACTGATCATATGGCATTAAAATTCTTGAATAAAATATCAAATCCAACAGGTAGATTAGCAAGATGGGCCATGAGACTTTCACAGTATGAATTTGAGATTGAGCATAGAAAAGGGAAAGAACATACAGTGCCAGATGTATTATCTAGGATTCCTGGTACTAAAGAAATGGAAGTAATAAATTCAAATATTGCAGATCCTTGGTATAATAATATCGCAGAAGGATGTACAAAAACACCACACAAATACAAAAAATTCAAAATGGTAGATAATAAATTATTTAAACTAATAAATGATGATAATCCTTTCACAGAGGAATATAATTGGAAAGAGATACCTATTATAGACAATAGATTAACTATAATAAAGAATCATCATGATAATGGACATGTAGGTATTTTTAAAACTTATAAATACATATCAAGATGTTACTATTGGAAAAATATGTATGCAGATATAAAAAGTTTTATAAATAAATGTCAAAAATGTAAAATGTATAAGCCGAATAATTTACCTCCAGCAGGAAAAATGGAAAATAGAAAAAGAGTGGATAGACCGTTAAAAATGCTGAGTATTGATTTGATAGGACCATTACCAAAATCAAGTACGGGCTAAATACATATATTATCAATAATAGATGTTTTTACCAAATATTGTTGGTTATTTCCTTTAAGAAGAGCTACTACAGAAGAAATAGTAAAATTAATAGAAAATAAAATATTTTTAACAGAAGGAGTACCGCAAACGATAATAACAGATAATGGAAAGAATTTAAAGTCTAATGCATTTAAAGATTTTATGTACTCATATGGAGTACAGAAAATATTTTATACAACTTTATATACTCCCATGTGCAATAATGTAGAGACATATAATAGAACAATAGGATACACATTAGCTATTTTTGTTGAAAATGAACAAAGAAAATGGGATACTTTCTTAGATTCAGTACAAAGCATAATAAATAATACAGTCAATTTAGCAACAGGATACACACCTAATGTATTAGCAAGAGGTAGGGAGATTGTACTAAATGGTGAAATTCATGGTGAAATAGTAAATGATGAAATAGAATCAAAGGAAGATTTAGATAAATATAGAGATATGCATAAAGATAAAATGAAGGAATTAAACACATTATACAAAATTGTAACAGAAAATTTATGGGATGCATATAATAAAAATGCAAATTATTATAATAAAGGTAGATCAAATCGTGTCTATGATCAAGGGGATATTGTATGGCGTAAAAATTTCATACAATCAAATGCAGGGAAATACTTCTGTACAAAGTTGGCTCCAAAATTTGTCAAAGCCAGAATAGAAAAGAAAGTTAGCAAGATAGTCTATGTATTAAAAGATATAGACACAAATGTTATAAATAAATATCACATCAAGGACATAATCAAATTAGATTAAAAAAAAAAAAAAAACATATTTTCATGTGTATGAAAAATTTGAGGTGATGAATGATACGGTGAAAGTTGATATAAAAGTGATCAGTGAAAGAATGAATTATGAAATATTGCATGAATGAAGGTATGAAACATAAATTAAACAAAGTATTACATATGAAGGTAAAGTTTTTTTAAAAAAAAAAAATTGATGGACTGATAAATTTATTAATGAAAAATAAATTTGAAATAAATTTAAATATTGGGAAAGATGTGATACATGTTTAAAAAAAAAAAGTTATTTTAATAAATTTATTAATAAACTGGTGAATGTTTATTATGTATTGTTATTTGATTATTTTGAATTGTTGAATTAAGTATTTAAAAAAAAAAAAAACAAATATTTGTTTATAATATTGAATATGAAATTTGTGTTAAAAAAAAAAAAATATTAATTTTAGTATGAAAATAATTGGTATTGTTAAAAAAGGTATTAATGACTGAATAATGTATCAGAAACAGGTTTTTTTTTATTTTCATATTTTTGAAATTTATCCTTAAAATAAAACAAAATATGTGGCGCCGGCTGAGCATTATGATACATTATTTACTCATTGTAAAAGAAAAAAAAAATTGGGAATGTTTTTTTTTTTATGAGAGGAAGGAGGTGTATTGTAACGAGATGGATTTGTTTGTTAGGTAAAATGGAACATGAGATTTGAATTTGAATGAAAAGGAAAACAAAGGAAGGCAGAAGGAGAGAAAAAAGCTGGCCTGGCGGGATAGCCACAAGCCTGTGTAATTAAGAATAAAGAATATTATTGTGCTGTGGTTAATTGTGTATACATTGTGAAAGAAATAAAAGTAAACATATTAAAGTGTGTATGTTATATTATTAATTGTGTCAATCAGCAGGACAGAAGAAAAACCCTCACAGTTGTTATGAGGCTGACCCCTAGCTGTAAAAACTTGGTCCACTTTTGCCTATGCAAGAGTTACAAAGTTTATGTTCATGTGAGTTTTGGTTTATTTAATATGTAAATATGCAGCATTTGTAAGCGCAAAATTTTATATGTCTGCTTGTGCGCATGCATTGAATATAAGCCTTAGATGTCAATATATCTTTGCCAATCAGGGGTGGCACAGAGGCTCCACAGATTTGTCTCCCTTTTTTCCCATCCTTGCATACCTCTTTCAATTCATTTGTAACAATCACTTTTTTCATACACCTCATTCTTTTACATTCACTTTGTATGTCCCATTCTTTCACAATTTTACCAATCTGATCCAGTCATACTTTTCTTTTTTCGGTCTCCCTTTCCCTCTTTTCCCTTCAACGTTTCCTCTGTAGGTACATAAGCTTTGTAAGTCTTTCATCATCCATTCTTTCTATATGTCCAAACCATCTTATTACATTATTTTGCACCTTTACTTTCACGTCCTCTTTATCCTGCATATTTTGCCTTTCACCCATTCATTCCAATATTTTAGATTTTTTCACTCTTGAAGTGTTTCATTTCCACTGTACACACCTTACTCATTTCGCTGGCGTTCGTAGTCCATGCTTCACTCCCATACATCAACATTGGTAACAGTATGCCATTGTGTACTGAGATTCTCAAATTCATCGTCAGCCGCTTGCCTACAGTAAAAATAGTAAAAATATACCTCGGGGGCTCTTACATACATCAGAGTCTAAGCCGCCATTAGCAATTCAACTGTAATACTGTTATAGGTACTCCAAATAGTTGACTATTCAGTGAATATCACAAGGAAAGCGGGCCACATCTATGCAAAGACTCTCAATACATCAAAATTATGACGTGTGGAATATTTAAAAATGTGAAAGGCTTCTTTAATAATAATACTTCAAACAAATATTTATCTACATACTGTTACAAACGTTTATACATGCCTACGTGTGTTTATAATTGTGTGTCTACTCAGCAGTGGCGAAGGGTGCCATACAACTCGATTCCCATCGGTTTCCCTTTTAAAATGAGGCAAAAATGATAATAATGTTATGTAAATATAAATATTGAAATAAGTATGGGTAGTTATAGTTATAAGAATCCTCAAAAGTATTGGTAGGTAAGATCGATAATTATGTATAAGTGTAGAATTCTCTAGGCTAAGTAGGTACTTGTTATAATTATAGGAATTCTGTATTACATTTGTAGGTAGGATTTTGGTTGTATCTCTAGGTAGTACGTGAAGCGTCGAGAAGTAATAATTACTCTGGAACCGTCTAGCAACTTTGGTTCTAGATCATACTGCTTTACAGAGTATAAAGGTGCGAATGGCCTGCAGAGCGGGCCAGTATCATAGAGACTTACAAACACATCGAAGTCATCTGATCAGTGAACCAAAACCAAGTGGAATAATCGAGAAAGTAGTGTGAAAATAAATTTTGTAACTGTGTAAAATAAATAACTATTGAAGAAGACCTGTGTATTTTTAATTTGAAGACAATTGAACCCTAATTTCGTAACAATTGGCGTCAGGTGCGGAATTGTCAAGAAAAATTAAGATCTTCTTCCTAAAAATAAATAAAATAAATTAAATAGTGTTAAAATGAACTTTAGTCAAATTGAACTTTGTGTGAACTGACTTTTGTGAAAACAAGTGTTTAAATAAATTTTTGTTAAAAGAAAAGACGCAAAAAGCAAGTTCAAAAAAAATTCTGGAACATAATTCTGGACATAACATAATGACTATTTTACCGCATTGAGAAAGTCATCAAATTGGACCATAGTTTTTTTTTATTATTGTGTGTGATTAAAAAATAAAATAAATAAATAAAAATCTTGAAAAATATTACAAAAGAACGTTCCAGATTCATCGAGAAAAAGTTTTTGAATAACTGCCCTTCGTTTACAAGTGTGTGAATGTACATTAAGTACCTACCTGTGTGTTTGAAAGACTTGAGACGAAATAAATAATTATGTACTATCAGACATTATTATGTAAAAAAATATTGGTGAATTAAAAATAAATATTAAAAGACAGTACCTACTCACAGTGTAATCAGATAAATTATTATTTTTGCTAAAGTACGTATTCAAAACAGCTATATATATAAAACTCAAAACTTGTATTAAATAAATTTGAAAATATTTTTGTTTTGACGTAAATTTTGAAAAAAATGGCAACTAAAGTGAACGTCAAGGACCTCAAAGTCACTGAGCTTAAAAATGAGCTTCTGGAGAGGGACCTGGAGACCTCAGGAGGAAAGGCAGCCTTACAAGCACGCCTCATAGAGGCCTTGGAACAGTCAGGCGAAGACCCGGCATATTTTGTCATGGCGTCTGGAGGGGACCGCGCCTTGGACGAGCTAAATATCAGCATCAACAGTAACCTGACAGGACTGAAGACTGAGATGGCTGACAACGCCAAGACCCTGGAGGAGAAGATGGCTGACAACGCCAAGACCGTGAAGGAGGACCTGACCGGGCTGGAGGAGAAGATGGCTGACAACGCCAAGACTCTGGAGGAGAAGATGGCTGACAACGCCAAGACCCTGGAGGAGAAGATGACCAGCAACCTGACCGGGCTAGAGGAAAAGATGACCAGCCTGAAGGTGGAGATGGCTGACAGCCTCACTACCCTGAAGGAGGACCTCAATAAGAATCTCACAACCCTGAAAGGAGAAATGGAGGAGAAGATGACAACCAACCTCTCGGCCCTGAAGGGGGAAATGGAGACTCGGATGTCAAACCTGGAAGACCGTCTGCGTGCCGAGCTGGCTGACAAGTGCCAGATGGAGTCCACCAGGATATCCCCCAAAGGCCTTCACGACGAGATCGAACAGGGATGCTCAACTCCAACCAGGGTCACTAGAGGGGATGACGACCCTTCGCTGGCGAAGCACAACCTTCCGACCTTCGACGGGAAGACGTCGTGGGAGGAGTATTTGACCCTCTTTGAGACGGCTGCCATGATGGGAGCCTGGAGCCAGCAGAAGAAGGCTTCGGTTCTCAGCCTGTCGCTCCGAGGAGACGCTCTCAGGGTTCTGCAGGCCATACCCCTGGACAACCGTGGTGACTTTGGGCAGCTGAAGCAGCGCTTGGATATGCGCTATGGCCACAAGTGCTTGGAGCAGCTGTACAAGTCACAGCTGAACACAAGGGTGCAGAAGCCCAACGAGAGCCTCCAGGAGTTTGAGATGGACATCGCCCGCCTGGTACGAGACGCTTACCCGACAGCCTCCGACGACATCTGTGAGAGCTTGGCAGTGGATAAGTTCCTGAACGGGTTGCGGGAATGGGAGACGCAGCAAGCCGTAAAACTGGCCCACCCCAAGGCGTTGAACGAGGCGCTAAGCCAAGCTCTCGAGTTTGAGGCTGTCAAACAGTCCATCAGGGGCCACGCCAGGGTTCGTGCAGTCGAGGCAGAGGAAGTCAAGCTACCAACAACCGAAGAGTTAATTGAAAAAGTGCTGGAACGTCTGAGACCTCGAAGACGAGACCCACGCTGCTGGAACTGCGGACAGCTGGGCCACCTTAGCACCAAGTGTCCCAAGCCTCAGAAACCCAGAAAACAGGCTGCGGAAAACTAGAAAGGGTTAATGGGAAGGGGCAACCGTTGACCCGCGCTGGAGAGGCCCTGAAATCTGCTGCTACTGTCGCAACTGTGAGAGGAAAAGCCAGCAGCATTTTTATCAATGGCATAATAGATGGAGTAACCCGTGAACTACTGGTGGACACGGGAGCAACCAGGACAATTCTGAGACGCGACATAGTGGCACGAGGTAAGCAGATTGCACCAACAAAGTGGTCTCTGCACACCGCCACGGGAGAGTCAGCACAGGTGTATGGGGAGACGATTGCCACCTTCCAAATTGGCAGCACCACTTTTGATCATCGGACGTTGGTGGCCAACATTGAAGAAGACGTTATATTGGGAATGGACATACTGGACAGATTTGGGTGCAGCTTAAATTTAAAAAAAGGTGCCATTAAAATTGAAAATGAAGAAGTCATCCTGCAAAGACGGAAAGAACTGGCTGCACGTGTGGTCCTAGCCAAGAATACCGAAGTGAAGGGGCGATCCGAGATGATAGTGAGTGCCCGCCTGGATTCCAGTAGTACAAATGACCAAATCTGTATGATAGAACCGGAGAACATGGACAATGTTAACAAAGGAGTCATGGTGGCAAGAACAGTGATTCGCGCGCAGGAGACCATTCCTGTCAAGATCATGAATGTGAACAGCTACCCAGTTAAAATGAATGAAGGTTTTGTTTTGGGCAGATGTGAGAGGATAACTTCCATTGTGCAACAGATGACAAACATGACATGCGAGGGAAGAAAATTATCGACACAATTGGAAACCCTGGTCCACGACGCTTCCCAAGGTCTAACCGAGGAAAACAGACTTAGAGTGAGGAGTTTGATCTGCCGCTACCAGAACATTTTCGAGGACTCTAATGGCCGTCTGGGAAGAACCAAGGTAGTGCGACATAGCATAGACACCGGAGAAGCAAGACCAATCAAACAGGCTCCAAGAAGACTACCCTTTGCAAAGCGGGAAGAAGCCGACAAGATCATCAAAGACATGAGCAAGGATGGCATCATAGAACCATCAAGTAGCCCTTGGACATCCCCGGTGGTACTGGTGAAAAAGAAGGATGGTACCACGAGATTTTGTGTGGACTACAGACTGCTCAACGATGTTACGAAAAAGGATAGTTACCCTCTGCCAAGGATTGACGACACCTTGGATACATTGGCAGGATGCACCATTTTTTCCACATTGGACCTGAAAAGTGGCTACTGGCAAGTTGAATTGGAAGCCAAAGATAAGGAGAAAACTGCATTCTCGACTGGATCTGGACTTTGGCAGTTCACCGTGATGCCATTTGGCTTATGCAATGCCCCCGCCACGTTTGAAAGGCTGATGGAGAATGTGCTGCGAGGACTGTCATGGGAAACCTGCCTTGTATATTTGGATGACATAATC
This sequence comes from Agapetus fuscipes, assembly GCA_951799405.1. Lineage (NCBI taxonomy): Eukaryota > Metazoa > Arthropoda > Insecta > Trichoptera > Glossosomatidae > Agapetus > Agapetus fuscipes. The sequence continues at coordinate 9,273,188 of OX637336.1, forward strand.
ATCTTAGGAAAGGACTTCAACCATCAGTTGAGAAATCTGGAGCAAGTTTTCGGGCGACTACAAGACGCTGGACTGAAGCTCAACCCGAAAAAGTGTAACCTGTTCAAGAAACAAGTAAATTACTTGGGACACATAGTTTCTCAACGTGGAGTTGAGGTTGACCCTGCTAAAATCAAGGCAGTAAGAGACTGGCCCGTGCTGAAGGACAAACATGAAACTAGGAGTTTCCTGGGGCTGTGCACTTATTACAGGAGGTTTGTGCCAAGATTTGCGGACATTGCAAAACCGCTCACCAAGCTTACGGAAGAAAACACTCGCTTCCACTGGAGTGATTCCTGCGCACAAGCATTTGAAGAGCTTAAGGGAAGATTAACGAGTGCCCCAATCTTGAGCTACCCACGAAAAGATGGAAAATTCATCCTGGATACCGACGCTAGTAATGTGGGGATAGGAGGTGTCCTTTCCCAAATACAGGATGGGCATGAGACTGTTCTGGGTTACTTCAGTAAAGTGCTTTCCAAGCCAGAACGAAATTATTGCGTGACCAGACGAGAGCTTCTTGCCGTGATAAAATCAGTGGAACACTTCCGCAAATACTTGTACGGGAGAAAATTCACACTACGGACTGATCATGCTGCACTGGTTTGGCTTCTGAAATTCAAAAACCCAGAAGGGCAAGTGGCTAGATGGATTGAAAGGCTCCAGGAGTATGATTATGACTCCGAACATAGACCTGGCACGCTTCATCGAAATGCGGATGCATTATCCAGACGACCATGCGCCAGTGACTGCAAACATTGCAGCAAGATGGAGGACAAGGTAGCAATTGTCCAAAGGACGACCACCGAAGATGAGGACTGGCAAGATGAAAAATTGGCGCAAGACCAACTGAATGATCCGGACTTGAAGTATGTGATGGAATGGGCGCGAGAAGGAGAAAGGCCAACCTGGGAAAAACTCGCCCCCTTATCACCAACTGTCAAGGCTTATTGGGCTCAATGGGGATCAATAGTGATAGAAGGAGGGTTTCTGAAACGAAAGATCGAGAAGGAAGACGGCACACTTAGAAGAAAGCAAACCCTCGTTCCGAGGAGCCGAGTACCGGAAATCCTTGGACTGCTGCATGGAGGAACTTCTGGAGGACATCTAGGCGTTAAGAAGACGCTGGAGAAAGTGAAAGAGCGATTTTACTGGATCAACTGCAGCGAAGACGTCAAAGATTGGTGTCGAAAATGTGTAACCTGTGCAACGGCCAATGGACCGCAAAGGAAAAGGCGAGCACCAATGCGTCAGTACAATGTTGGCAGCCCCTTTGAAAGAATTGCCATCGACATAGCTGGCCCATTTCCTACAACTGAGAAGGGTAACAAGTACATCATGGTGGTGATGGATTACTTCAGCAAGTGGGTGGAAGCTTACTCAATCCCTAACCAAGAGGCCGTAACCGTGACTGAAGTTCTAGTTACCGAATTTATCAGCAGGTTTGGCGTACCCCTGGAATTACATTCTGATCAGGGAAGGAACTTTGAAGCTGCTATCTTCCAGCAAATGTGTGAGCGGCTAGGGATCTACAAGACCAGGACCACTGCGCTACATCCACAGTCTGATGGAATGGTGGAAAGGATGAACCGTACCGTGGGGAGGTACTTAGCCAAAGTAGTGTCCAGCCATCAGCGGGACTGGGACCGACATCTGCCTTTGTTCTTATTGGCTTACCGGTCGGCTGTTCAGGAAACGACGAAGAAGACTCCCAGCAGCATACTGTTTGGGCGAGAAATGCGACTTCCTTGTGATCTCAAATTTGGCTGCAAACCAGGTGAAGACCTAGCCGGAGAAGACTATGTGACAGACCTTCGCAGGAGGCTGGATGACATCCATGATCAGGTCCGCATGAACATCGGGGAAGCCAGCGATCAAATGAAGGAGCGCTATGACACCAGAGCTGACAGCATGGGGTACAAAGCTGGTGACTGGGTGTGGCTTTTTGACCCCAAGAGGCGCCAAGGATACTGTCCGAAACTTCAGCGTTCCTGGGACGGGCCGTACGAGATCTTGGAGCGCGTCAACGATGTGGTCTACCGCATAAAAAAGAGACCAAACGGAAAACCAAGGATCGTGCACTACAATCGCCTCTCACCATACCTAGGCGATAATGATGACCAACCAGCCCAAAAAGTACGACAGTGCGTCGCATCCGAAAGATCACCAGCCTTTGAGACGTTTTGGGAGAACGCGAAGGCAGGGCAGAAGTTTCGCCATGGAGTGACCACAGAAGTCCACAAGGACTTATTTGAGGTCACTGGGGACCACACACTGGCATGCAGTGTACCGGAAGATCTAGATATGTCTAGAGGAATTGCACGGGTCTTCCGATACAAATTCGGAGAACCGCAACCCTCGAGCAGCCCGCAAGGAAGAGCTCTGAGACTACCGAAGGGGCGTCAACAAGCATACTGCCTGGTTGTCCCGGATTCCAGCAACCTGGAAGAGGACTACAAGGCATTGTGGGACGGCCTTGTTGAGCTGCGTGACTACATGTTGGAGGATCAGCAGGCGCGTCTGGCAATACCGAAGATGGGTGGCGGCCGCGCTAATCGAGACTGGTGGATAATCCGGAGTATGATTGAAGCAGTGTTCTCGGGAGTCGGCATCAGCGTCATGGTGTGCTGCGAGCAAGCGCAGCCGAGAGCCAGTGGGGAGAAATCCGTGGACTGCCACTTCTTCCTGACCACAGGGTGTCGACGTGGATCAGCATGCCCCTACCTACACAGAGTCAAGACTGTTCCGGGACGAAACAGTCTAGGTGGGGGGTAGTGTTATGTTAATATAAATATTGAAATAAGTATGGGTAGTTATAGTTATAAGAATCCTCAAAAGTATTGGTAGGTAAGATCGATAATTATGTATAAGTGTAGAATTCTCTAGGCTAAGTAGGTACTTGTTATAATTATAGGAATTCTGTATTACATTTGTAGGTAGGATTTTGGTTGTATCTCTAGGTAGTACGTGAAGCGTCGAGAAGTAATAATTACTCTGGAACCGTCTAGCAACTTTGGTTCTAGATCATACTGCTCTACAGAGTATAAAGGTGCGAATGGCCTGCAGAGCGGGCCAGTATCATAGAGACTTACAAACACATCGAAGTCATCTGATCAGTGAACCAAAACCAAGTGGAATAATCGAGAAAGTAGTGTGAAAATAAATTTTGTAACTGTGTAAAATAAATAACTATTGAAGAAGACCTGTGTATTTTTAATTTGAAGACAATTGAACCCTAATTTCGTAACAATAAAGTAGACTGCATGGTTTCAATGGGGAAAAAATACGTATCGTTTCTTTGGTTTTAAATGTATTTTTTTTACTTTGTGCCTATCTATACTTTATAACTACTTTGTTGCCTCATTTAAAAAGAGAAGTCGATGGGAATCGAGTTGTTTGGCACCCTTTACCAATGGCACTCACTGTATAGGCATAACACTAACGAAATGTCGAGAATAAAGTAAGTTCTCTTATAACTGTTCGTCTAATATCCGAATAAAAAATAATTAACTGTGTAGTTATTATAATTCTAAATATATTCATGAAGTAATGCCAACATCCAATTGTCCGAGATGCAATAATTGTTGATGAGATTGAATTCTAAGAGCAAACATGAATGTCGATGTTCGCAAGGTCACAGCATTTATATGAGAGCTACAAAGATCGACCTTGTCAAGTCCTAAAAGCAACACTCGACAGTAATGACTCTTTGGACAATGAAGTGCTTCACGATCTTCCCGCGATAAGAACTTTATATTTCATCTAAACGTTGGTGTGTTTTTTATTTATATAATTCAATGATTAATAAGGTAAAGCAATTACAAACTGTGATAAATCTGATGGTATCTCGTTTATAATTTAACGTGTGAAGGGAGATAATCTCAGGGACGCCAAAGGACATCGCGGCTGAAAAACCTGCGACAATGGTCCAACAAAAGCACCGAGTCCCTGTTTTCAGCCGCAGCATTCAAGGTCAAAATAGCCATGATGATCTTCGATGGAAGCGGCACCAAAAGAGAAAGAAGAAGTGGATGAGTGTGAAAATGAGAGTGCACAATGGTATATTGACATTTCTGAACGGAAGAGAATTTTAAACGATCCAGGTAACTTCTTGTCGCGTTTTCCCCGAAGATGTCGCATATGGCGAGTGGAACCTATTTATTTTTACAGGTAAGGAGGGTGGTCTTACTCATAACGTATTGGCGTTTATACGAAATAACCATACGATATATTCACGCGCACATAACACATAAGTGTGTACACATGTTTTGTGGTTTGCGGTTCGAAAAGTATGAGTCAGCTACTGAAGGGCAAAGCAATCATTCTGTTCGATTGATTCGTTTGTCAGTGGTGGACATCACTACAAAGTTACTGATGAATCAGTGCTGCCAATGTCAATGTCTGACAGCACTGAAGTGACCATAGATAACGTAAATTATTATAATGGAGTCGTGACAAAAAACAATGGAAAACAATGTGACGTACGCCCGCTGAATTGCTATGGTACCATTATTTGTTTGGCTGCTAACGATTCTACTTTATTAATCTGCTATCAGTTCTATCAACATTTTCATCTGTTTTTGACACTCTCGGTAGGGTTTAAACACGAGCTCTCGGCATGGAATGCAAGCACTCCACCAACTGAACTATCGACCGGGCCGGATAACCATCAATACAAAATAAGGAAGACAGTAATTCAAGTGAACTCAAATAGGTTCTGGCCACCTCTAGTGAAGTGAAGAAAGAGCAACAAAACAAATAAGGTTTTTATGTTTAAAATGAAGTTTTAATCTGGTTGCAACAAAATTACAAAAACGATCGTATCAGTAGCTATGTTAAGGTTTCGCGCTTACTTTAACGTTGGCATAAAATGCTTCAATCAACACGTCAATTAAGGCACAACATCAAACGGGGCTATTCTTAGACATTTTAGTCGTCCGTTGAGCCCACGCTTTGACAAACTAATGATGCAAGACCTGTCAGTCCAAGATGGCCACAAGTGAACAGCTGATTAGTCTTCATACAAATATTACCAAAATTAAGTATGTAAGAATGACCGTGGTGATGAGACTCTCAGCCCAGGCATCATTAGTTTTTTAAAGCGTGGGCTCAACAGACGTCTAAAATGTCTAAGAATAGCCCCGAATGTGCTCAAAACATCGATCCATCTATAATGTATAATCTAAGCTGCAAAGATATGTTAACGTTTAAGGCTCATATTAAATGCATGCCCACACAGACAGACACATGTAGGTTCGCGCCTACACATTCTACATGCGTGCATAGAAATAAACAAAACCTCACATGAACATAAGCCTTGCAACTCCAGCCGCTTTTCCCTGAATCCGGTGATTTGTGATTTTGTTATAAAAAAATCAGTTCATTCTCAGTCGTCGTGCAGAGAGGGTGTCTCCTGAAAACGTTGGCTACGTCACCAACGAAACGTCGAGAATGAGTTTGGTCCCCCACAACGGTTCGCCTAATATCCAAACAGTTTAATTATCTAACTGTGTAGTTATTACAATTGTAAATATGTCAAACGATAGTAATTTCAGTTTAACTTTACAATACTCACCAGTTCTTTGACTAATTCTACCTTTTCAGTCATTTTCAGTTTTTTTTTAGATTTACTTAGGTCCTCCATAAAAGCATTTTGTTAAATTAAAAAATGAAGATTGACGATGAGCAACTTAGTATATTTTTGATTAGAAAAATGAGAGCGCATATTCAAGCTGTGAAGAGTGCAAATGCTTTTAAATCAGGATTAAAGATGTTCAGGAGCTATGGCTCTACAGTGTCCTTGGATTGAGTACACAAAACGGCACTAAAAAATGTCCAATTATTATTATTATTAGTATAAAGCACATTTTGTGAATGTTGTCTTTGCATGAAATCATTTAAATAATATAATTATTAATAAAATCTCATACGAGTTTAAGATGAACAGTTAGAAGGAAATATAATGGCTAAAAAATAAACACGTAGAGGCTGCTTATAGGAACCGGTTGGTCGTAAATAGGACCGCATTTCGGATGCACATCTCAACACAAAACAAGAAAAAGTGGACAACTAACAAAATGTTAATAACAATAATGGGATTGATTAACAATTATAATAACTACACACGTAAAAGTTTTACTCGGATATTAAACGAGCCGTTGTAAAGTAACTTACATTATTCTCGACATTTCGTTAGCGACGTAGCTAACGTCTTTAAGAGACACCTTCCCTGCATGACGACTGATAATGAACAAACAAACAATAATGGTATTGAGATGGTTCATTAAGTAAGCGCTGCTTTTGTGTGAATTACACACCAAGAGCTCTTTGCTAGATTGCTCGACGCTGCAGAGTTGCTATTTCATTCAATTCAAATTTTAGGTTTAAACTGGAATTAAGATTGTTTGGCATATTTACAATTATAAATAAGACATTAGCTGCGTCCCCAACGAAACGTCTATAAGTAAATAAGTTCACCCATAACGGTTCGTCTAATATCCGAAATGTTTAATAACATAACTGTGAAGCAATTTAAATTTATTAAAACTTTATTTATTTAAAATGAGTCTTCACAATTTCAATACACAAAAAATGAGTACCAGCCTGCTCGAGAGCTGGGAAATCCCCAGTTTAACTGGAGTGGTTGGCGAAAGGCTGGTCTAGGTTCCACTCGCCATATGCGAAACGCTTCGGGGATAACTAATCTAATCTAAGTAGCAAGGGGATTCATATTATATGCATTTTCACAAGCAGACACGTATAAGCTCGCGCTTGCACATGCCGCGTATGAACCTACAACATAAAAATCCAAATCTCAAATGAACACACACCCTGCAACTCTTGCCGACTTTCCTTGAAATAGGGTCTGGCATTGACAAAGTGAACCATTTTCTACAGCATGGGTGGTCAGCCGCATATCAACCTATAAGTCAAGGGACGTGGCAACAAATTACACTACATGCATAGCTTAGTTTCGTTTAGTTGAGTTTGGCCAAGTCCACAGCGTCAAATTATGGGAGAGTTCATCACCAATCAGTAGTCAAATTTCTCTCTTGCTGGCTTCTACTCATACGACGTGGATCTTTTCCAAATCTATCCACACACATCACTTTAATAATGCCACATACGCTGAACGTGCATCATTTTTATCGTATTTAACTGGTTTCAAGTTGTTTATGATAGGCCTTTCCAAGCTCTAAAAATAAACTCTTAGTTGTGACTTATTGAATCCTATTTTCGTGTTGATTTAACAGTGAACAGAAAAATAACAAGTTTTCTCTGTTTGGTCGTAAAGAAAAAAACATTGATGCGTAATTAAAACATAGAGTTCTTCTTCTTCTCCTGTTTCAATCCTAGGATTGGTTTGCAGCAATATCTTTTACTCTTGTTCTCCATTCCTCCCTGTCTTGTGCGGCTCTTTTTAGGTCTGGATATGTTGAGCAGCGCACGTCCACCAGCAGGTCCTCCACATAGAGTTAGGAGCGGTATATACCCTAAAACTGCCGCTTTATAAAAAATGTGTTTCTGAAACTTTATGGTCGTAGTAAAAGAGTAACAGTAATGAAACAAACCAGGCGTGTTTATTGATTATTTATATAAATTATAAAAGTCAAAAAATATTTGTAACTAACATCAATGTAGATGGACTAAGACAGCAATGCCTCGATTCACATTAATTGAGATAACGCGTACATTTCAAAAAACACTAAATTTACTCAATCGGAACCTAACCTTCCTACCGTCAACATGGTATGAGGCTGACACCCCCCCCCCCCATGCTGTAAAAACTTGGTGCACTTTTGCCAATGCCACCCCGGTTTTAGGGAAAGGCGGCAGGGAATCCAAAGTGTATGTTCATATGAGGCTTGATTTATTATGTATGTACAGGTACACATGCAGTGTGTGTAAGCGCGAACTCACATCTGCCTGCTTGAGGGCATACATTAAATCTGAACCAGAAATGACAAAATATCTTTGCAACTTAGATTATAGATTAAATTTATTTCCATTAAGAAACCATGTTGGATATTATACTGTTAATTACATAATATATAATAACTTAAAAAAGCACATTAACTGATTTTGTGAAGGTAAAATAAAATACATAAAATCCTTCTTAGCCATTGTTCAAACTAAAAACAAAAACGTAAATAATGGGTGTCCCAAAAATTATGCAAGATTTTATTTTGCCGTAATTTTTTCAATTGATTGTTGCTCATCCATGAAAATGAGCATTTTCAAGCTGACCCCTTGAGATGCTGGAGAGTTGCTTTCCGAGATTTGTTGCCATGTCTGTGGGAACTGGAGCTGGACGAAGCTTCTGGACGTTTCGCCCATGTCTACTATGGGCTTCTTTGTTTGGAAGCTCCAGCTCTGGTAAACCACGACAACAGATCCCGGAAAGCAACTCTCCAGCTTCATCATCCGGCCATGAAAGCCTAAAACTCTTATTCAATGACCCCTTAAAGTTACCAAAAATATGAAAAGATAGTTTGATGAATAGATTATCACTGAATATCAACCAACAAGTGGATGCAGATTTTTTTACAACATCGTTCTTGTATCCCTTGACTCATAGGTTGCTATGAGGCTGACCCACTATACTGTACAAAATGTTTCACTTTTCCAACGTCCTCTTGGTTTCAGGGAAGGTCGGCAAAAGTTACAGGGTGCATGCTCATTTGGGGTTTGGATTTTAATCTGTAAGTGCAGCATTTATTATACATTAAGTAGTAATGTATTTCATTACATATATTTGCTGGTTTTTTAATCACTTCAATTATGCTTTTTGTACCAAGATGTATCATGTTAAAACTGTTTGTTTGCTATTTAAATAAATAAATAAAATAATATAACATCTAAGATGAAGTGGAATCTAAGTACTCATTCGATAGTGTAGGGTTAGTATTGGTATAATTGTAACCTACTTATTTGTACAAGTAATATGCCAAGACTTGCAATACCTATTTTATTGTAATGAAATGTTCTTCCTTGATTTATAGGTTGGTATGAGGCTGACCCACTATACTGTACAAAATGTTTCACTTTTCCAACGTCCTCTTGGTTTCAGGGAAGGTCGGCAAAAGTTACAGGGTGCATGCTCATTTGGGGTTTGGATTTTAATCTGTAAGTGCAGCATTTGTAAGCGCGGACTTACCTACACGTATCTGTTTGAGGGCATGCATTTAATATGAATTTAAAATGTCGTTATATCTTTCTTAATTTAGATAAAGCAAGTTGTAACTTTGTTTTCTTCCGCTTTTTTTTATTATTTTAGAGTAGTTACAAACGTTTTCGGAGAACCTCGCAAAACGCAAACGCAACTAAGCTACACATATAGTGTAACTTCTTGCCGCGTTATCCCCGAAGGGGTCGCATGTGGCGAGTTGAACCTATTTATTTTTACAGGTAAGGGGGCCGGCCTTACACCAACCACTTCAGTTGAAGTGGGGGTTTCCCAGCTCCCGAGAGAGCTGGTACTCATTTCTTGTGAAGGCTGAGTAAACCTTGCCGGTATTTTTATTTTGGGGTTTGAAATAAACACCGAAACGGGAAATCATTTCTGACACCCTCGCGCTCGGTGGGATTCGAACCCGAGCTCACGGCATGGAATGCAAGCACTCTACCAACTGAGCTATCGACCGGTATATATCCGGTATACCTCCATCTTCGCATAACAAACTATTGCTAAAATTCAACTTTGTATTTTTTATATTTTGAATTGTTTGTGTATTAACACTGTGAAAATTCATATTCAATATTATTTTATTTATTTAATTGAAAATTTAAATCAAAACACTGTTTTGTATTTTCACGATTAAAATCATTTTGTAATAAATAAAATAATTTGTATTTTTTGTTTAATTAAAATTCTTGCGTACATTCTGGCACACCCTTTACACACTCTTTCATCATAAAATGATAATCTTCACTAACAAGGCCAAGCTATATGACTTCTTTATTTTTAGATTCCTTAATTACACTATGTGATTTGACTCCTTTTATTTTTAATGGTTTTTTTCTCATGCCATAGACAATCAAGTGAGTAAATATATTTTATCTTTGGAAGCTATAACCGTGAACCAAGTTTAAATGCTTGAAAAAAATAGGTTTGTTTTTATAATGGTCAACACGCAACCGGAAAAGATTTTTTTTTCAAAGATTATATTTTGGTTTTTAGTTTATTTTAGTAACACATTTTATTTTTGCAACACTAGCATCATGTTGTTCCATTGATAATGGTGCGATAACATCGAAAGCGCTCGAGTAAATAAATCAATTTGCGATATTTTTACATTATTCATTTAAAATTAATCTCTACAATGTCAATACACCGACCCTTAAACTTTTATTTGATTATATTTTATGCTAACAACCCAAATCTTACATACTCGTATGTAGACATAAAAAATCTCTAATCTACGTTTCAAATAGAGAGAAATAAAGTAAATTATTTTCAGGATGATTTATTTGGTGACAGTTGTTTTTATGTAAATCACATTTCAAAAGTCCGTTGAACTCTGAATGCTTGTTCATTATAAGAAACCGTCAATTTTACAAGCCAGAACCTTAGCTTGTAGATTGGTATGAGACTGACCACCCATACTGTAAAAAATAGTTCACTTCGCCAATCTCATCCCGGTTTTAGGGAAGGTCGGCAAAAGTTGCATAGTTGGGTTAATGTTCATTTGAGGTTTGAATTTCAATTTGTAAGTACACTTGCAGCATTTGTAACGCGAACTTACACGTGTCTGTTTGTGGGCATGCATTTCATATGAATCTTAAATGTTAACATATAATTGAAACTTGGATAATATATTATTATAGACCCAGTTGCTGTAGAGCTGGAGGACCCTTTGTGACTAGTATTTTGGTGCTTATATTTTTGTGCTCCGCTGGGAATCGAACTCACAAACGTTTACAAGTCTGCAGCGTAACCACTTGACTACAAACCGAGATTTTATAGATCTTTTATTTTTTGTCAAAAGTTCAAAAAAACAAATGATCAAATAAAAAAGAAGTAGCTGATTTATGTACTAGTACAAAGTAACTTCTTACATATTCACACGCAGAAAATCCATGGCTCAACCACCACCTAACGTGAATTTTCTATTAAAAAAAACAATGATCCATGGATCAGCTATAGATGTTTTTTGATAACTGTTTGTGTATAATTGTCGCTGGTATGGTCAAGGGGACAAGGCGTCGGCACTCGAATTTGCGTTATTGAGACAGTCGCAAGTTCGAACCCCGCCTGCGTCATGTCCTATAGACAACAACTTTGACCCTGGTTCAACAGATGTAATTGGGTAATTTCTAATTAATAATTCATAAAAATAATTAATTCTTAATTGATAATGTTAATACCTGTTTTTGGCCAGGCAAAAAAGGCTGGTGAATTGCAATCCTCTTCACATATCCATTTAAAAATATTTATATGAATAAAATAATTCTAAATAAAAGTCTATGAAGTCATTTACTTTGAAAAAATTCCAAAACAGATAAGTCGAGGACATTTGTGTGATAATGCGGCAACAAGAATTTTGTTGGCAAAATCAAAGCAGGGGATTCTCAGAAGTCATTTTATGGTTTGGCTATTTTATCACTAAAACGTTAAAGTCAAACCTGATAAGACCTTGACACAACTCAAAACTATGTATGTAGGTAACTAAGTAGCACGGTTTTTATAACATTATTCAAAATATCCCTCATGTGACGTCACCGATAGTAAATTCCCGATAATCAGGGACTCTTCGCCAGCTTACAGCATTTTTCTCTGACATTTCCTTTGTACACTTTCTTCGTTAGTTGTTCCTCATCCATTCTTTCAAGATGTCCGAACCATCTCATCGTACTTTTTTGTACTTTCATTCTCATATTCTCTTTTATACCACACTCGTTCATCACCCAATCATTACGTACTCTATCACTCAGTGTCTTTCCAGCCATTGCTCTCAGGTAAGCCATTTCAACCGTACGTACTTTACTCAGCTCACATTAATTAAGCCTCACTTCCACCAACCAATATGCCATTGTGGACCGCCGATCTCATATTCTTTGTAAGTTTCCTATTTCTTGCAATTCTTCCAATCGTTCTTACTACACTTCTTCCTCTACTAGCGCGCTTTTCCAATTCTTTCGTCAATTTCGCATTCGACTCAAACTTGCTTCCCAGATAATCAAATTCTTTCACGACCTCCACTCTTGTTTTATTCAGTCTTATCTTAATTTCCTGACATTTCTCAGTCCTCCCAAAGTGTAAAAAATAATTCACTTTGTCAATGTCACCCCTGTTTCAAGGAAGGTCGGCAAGAGTTGCAGGTTTTATGTTAATTTGAGATTTGGTTTTAATTTCTAAGTACACATTCAGCATTCGTAAGCACGAACTTACACGTGCCTGTTTGTGGGCATGCATTTGATATGAGTTTTGAATGTTTATATTTCATTGCAACTTATATTCTAGATTATTGTAGATGGTCATTGAACCCTTCTGTATGCAAACTAGGACTTTGTAATGTGGGTAAACTTTTTAGTTACATTTTGAAAAAGTAACGACTGATTATTATTGGTATTTATAAAATTTTAAGAATCACAGCCTTTTTTCTAATTTTAACCCTTTGACTACCAAGAAAATTACGAAAACATTTTGTATGGAAATTTTTTCACTTTGTATGGTGGCTATACTTTTGATTCAATTTTTGGAAAAAAAAATGATGGCAATATATAGGTTACTATTATTGTTTTATATTTGTACTACATTATTTTTTATTAACCCTCTAACTGCCGAGATTTTTTCCATTACTTTTTTCTTTTATATGGCAACTCCCTAAACCGAGATTATGATGAAAAAATAATTATAATCATTAGATAGCACTATTTTAAAAACGGATTCACAGAAAATTTAAGAAAAATCATCGGAGCCGTTTTTGAGAAAATCGCATTTTAAATTTTCAGCTCTTCGGAAGCCATCTTGAATTTTCAAAAAAGTACAAAATCTTTGATTACGAATTAAGGTGATACACTTGTTCTTTCTACCAAATCTAAAACAAATTGAAATATCTTGCATTTTAATAGGTTTTTGTAATATTTTCGATTTAAAATTTCAGGTCGTGTAAACGGTGCTTTATATATTTTTTTTCAAAATTTTTTTTTTAATTTTGTAGAAATTTATGTTGTCTATAATATTGTAGAATATTATATTTTTGTTGACCCCTTAACTTCAGAAAATCACAATCGTTTGTTTTTTTCATATAGCAACCCATAGACACAGATTAGTAAGAGTGTTGTTATAGCTAATTTATTAAGTTAAAAACTAATTAATGGCAATCCTGAAAATTTAAGAAAAAATCTTGCAGCCGTTTTTGAGAAAAGTGCAATTTTATGTTTTTTTTATATCGCAGCCATCTTGAATTTTCAAGTTGGTGTAATGCCATGTTATTCATACTTAATACATGTCCAAAAAAGTTGATGTAGCCAAAATTTGGTATCTCTAGGTCTTATACTTTGGAAAGTGACACACACAGACACACACATACACACACACCACACACACACACACACACACACACACACACACACACACACACACACACACACACACACACACACACACACACACACACACACACACACACACACACACACACACATAAAGACGGACGTCTTTGAAAGATAGTGTTTTTTGGCATGTCCTGCACCAGGACAACTCATTTCCGTGAAAACCTCGAAAAAATTTTTTCACACCAAATCAAAACTTTCTTTATAGCCTTCAGCTATAGCAAGAAAGTAAAAATACACATGCATAATATATTAATTATAGAAAATATTTATTGCTGTGAAATAATTACATTAAATTAGGTACCTACTTTTAAGTCAGATTTTTTTGCACGTTACAATTTACTCTGCTATATTTGCGCTAAATCAGTGGTCAAGTTGAATTTGCAAGTGGAAAATTATCGAAAGGAAAATTGTTTTTAATAAGCGCAAGTAAAATTGAATTATTTCACTGGTTTAACTAGTGAAGTAGGTGTAGGTATTATCTTATTTTGCATTAAAACAACATAAAAAAACAAAATGTTGTTTATTTAATTTTGTGTTTGTGTCAAATTTCTAACCTCCAAACGTCATAGGGATGAGCAAAATACATCGTAACAAAAGTAACGATACATATTTTTTTAAATATATATACATCGATATTTCAATATTTATATCAATATTTTTTCCTAGATAATGTTAGAAAATATCGATTCGATTTACATTTATTTATTTATTTGCCCATCACGCTCCTTGACTGATGGGTTGGTATGAGGCTGACCCCCCGTGCTGTAAAAATCTGTTCACTTTTGTCAATGCCACCCCGGTTTCACGGAAAGGCGGCAGGAGTTGCAAGGTTTATGTTCATGTGAGGTTTTGTTTAGTTGTTATGCACGCATGCAGAATGTGTAGGCGCGAACCTACATGCATTTAATATGAGCCTTAAATGTTAACATATCTTTGCAGCTTAGATTATAGATTATATACGTCAGATTCAAACGGTTTTGTATGGATGAGAGATCAACGCCTTCGGCGGTAAGATTTGAAACTAATTTGGCCAAATGACAACATTTGGATTCCCGATTTTCTAAATTTTCCGACCTCAGTACGTAAAATAAAACAAAGCATTGGATCAGCGTTTTGGTTTCCATCCCTTATCTTTATAAAATGCAACGGCCTCCCCATACAAAATAGTTGTGCGTTAATGGCATTCAAACTGAAGAACTCCTAAACAGATGCACGTCATATTCACAACAAATATTGTTCAGGACTTGGGATGTGCTTCCTCATCATTAGTAGATTTTAAATTGTTGTTTTTTAAATAAATAAACATGATCAATCACAACACCTTTTTATGTAAAACCTATGCGAGAAACAAAACTCATTTTGACATTCGAATTTCAAATAAATTTCCAGCACTTCAACATAGGCTTCAAAGTTGCCATCGTTGCCATTGCCAAGTCGATTCTTTTTCGGTTGAATTCCGTTGAGTACCTACCTATATTCTTTATTTATTTCAAAATTATACTTCAACCAGTTATAACATGTATTTTTTAGAAATAATGACGATCGATTCGGTCACCTTTTTATATGAAACCGTACTTATTGCGGCATTTAATTTTTTTAAAGTATTATTTTACAATATACAATCTAAGTTGCATAGACGCATTAACATTTATAATTCATATTCAATGCACTCCTCTTCGGAGACACGAGTGAGTTTGCGCTTACAAATGCTGCATGTGTATTTACAAATAAAAATTTCAGCCTCTCATGACCATAAGCCCTGCAACTTTTGCTGACCTTTTCAGAAACAGGGGACACATTTGTTAAGTGAACCCATTTATGCGATATGGGTGGTAAGCCTCATACTAACCCTTAAGTCAAGGAGTTTGGGTTTGAAAAATCCTTAAACAACGGTTATCTTAATTTATAATCTTAAGTTGCAAAAAGAGTTTTGATGATTCAAATACAATGCACACCCACAAGCTGGCAAATGTTCTTTCACGCTAACATATAATTGTGGCACTTGATGTTTTTAATTTTAGAATATAAATCTAAGTTGCATACATACATTTTATAATTCATATTGAATGCATGCCCCCAAGCAGACATGAGTGAGTTTGCGCTTACAAACGCTGCATGTGTAATTACAAATAAAAATTTCAGCCTCTCTTGACCATAAGCCCTGCAATTTTGCCGACCTTTTCAGGAACAGAGAAACATTCCTTCAGTGAACATTTTTTTAGGTATGGGAGGTCAGCCTCATACCTCATGCTTCATACAAGATACTCAGAACATGAAAGAACTAAATAACCCTTTTACCGCAATTTTTTTTTCAAATTACTTCTTAAAGCATTTAATTACTATGAAGGAGGTGTGAGGAAAAATTATTGCGAAGCCAGACTTACACTGCCCGAAGGGCCTAGCAGACAACCGTGCGCAGCACGGTCAGTCTGCTAGTATATATATATATTTAAACGCTGTTAAGAAGTTAACACGTATAGCTTCATACTTGATATACTGGTCCGAGTATTTGTATTCACTGTAGATATATTATGCAACAACATTACTCATGTGTTATTTATTAAAATATTACTTAAAAAAAAAACACGACAAAACAACTCAATAAATAACGCGTGTATAAGGGGGTTCCATTCATGGTCAGATATTTAAAGTCATTGATTGATTTTAATAATCGATGTACAAAAAAATATACAAACTACTTCTATTTAAAATGTAAGTATTCAAGTGTTGTAATCTATGATATTGTTACGAATGTTTAAGTTCATGCATATATGTGTTTATGATTGTGTGTCTAGGCATATTTCCTGGCTATATATATGTACCTATGTATATGTGTATGTGTCGTGTGCATGCTTCGAATCCCATGGACAGCTAGACGCACCAATGAGTCCATTCGCCGGGAGCTACGTTTGGATGACTTGACTCTGGCCAGCATATGTAGGTACACGCCGTATTCTTCAGTTCTTCGGACACGTTGTCCGTGCCAAGGGATAGCCTGGAAAGACTGGTTGTGATCGGTGGCTTGAAGGGAAAGAGAGGAAGAGGTAGATCCTCCACACGATTGACCGATCAATCGAAGACAGCAGCAGGCACCTCGGTGGTTGGAGCGTTGCGGGCAGCGCAGTCAAGAGAGAACTGGAGAAGATTGGTTGCTTCCACAAGGTTCACAACCCTCAGTAATGAGGAATAAGATTAAGAAGAGATATATGTGTGTCTAGACGTAAGTATTTGACACTTTGCCCTGTTGGTACTTCTCGCACTCTCTGGATACATCTATTCTAGAGGCGTCTCGTCAGGAACACGCGAAAATAGGCCTTGGTCACATATAAATATAGGCTGTGGTTTTGTGAAGCTTCACTGATCCATTAACGTTCAATGTAATAATTTAAATTGGAAAGATTTTTTTAATACATTTGTGAAGAGGAATACAATTCACCAACCTAGTTTTGCTTGGCTGGATGTCTTCACGCGAAAGCAGAAACAGCTTGTGTGCATGCAATGACATTTGTTGAACCAGGGTCGACATTATGGTCAAAGGGACAAACGTGATTCGAGCCAGCGTTATTCTGTTCCAAATACGTTAGCTAAGAACAGCGACTTGATCCCTCGGCCATAAAACCGACCGATATATCAAAATATATCAACATTTAAAACTCATATGAAATGCATACCCACAAATAGACACGCATAAGCGCTTACAAATGCTGCATGTGTACTTACAAATCAATTCCAAACCTCAAATGAACATGAGCAACTTTTGCCGGCTTCCCGGAAACAGGGTGGCATTGGCAAAGTGAACCATTTTTTACAGTATCTCCCAGGATGATCAGCCTCATACCAAATTATCATCTATGACTGGTTCGCTAGGTTGAACAATTCATAAACATTGAAGCTTTCACGGCCGGTTTTTGTTGACATTACCAAAGACCGGTCATCGAAGGTTTATTCAGCCTTACAGCAACTGGGTCTTGCATGAGAATTAGCGCTTCCTACAGCGCAGCGGCGACCACGCTCGCAAAGGGCTCTTGGGAAGTGATTGGGAGTACCACAATAACAGCGCTCACCAAATAAATCATCCTTACATTATTATTTAAGTCAAGGAAAAATAACAAAATGAATTAACAAAAAAACTTTTACTTTTAGCACAGCATATTTTATTTGCACAATAGGTAGAGTGTAAGTTATCAAATCATAATTAGGGTCAAAATAAAAAAAAATACAATAAAATGTGAAGATTAAGTTTTTTACAGCTAGGTTAATGAATCAATTCATAAAATTTTACTTTATTAGTATTTTTTTTTTATAAGTCATGGTCGTATCCTTCAATTAACAAAAAAAACAGGTTTTGCTTTAAAAAAAAGTACTGTGAATTGAATCGTATCGAATCAAAGGCGGCAACGTACAATTTTCTTAAGAAAATGAGATAAATATATAGAAACACAGGAAATGGAATAATCTTTACGTGATACGTGACTAAGCTACACATATTGTGTTAATTCTTACCGCGTTCTCCCCAAAGAGGTCGCATGACGCGAGTGGAACGTATTTGCATTTACGAGAAAAGGGTGCATTTCAGTTGAAGTCGGGGTTCACTCATAGGGGGCTGATACTCATTTCTTGCGGAGGCTGAGTAAACATTGCCGGTATTTTATTTTGGATTTTCAATAAACACCGAAACGGTAAATCATGCCAGACACCCTCGGTAGGATTCGAACCCGAGCTCTCAGCATGGAATGCAACCACTCTATCAACTGAGCTATCAACCGAACAAATCTGTGGTTTTGTGTATTGTATATTTAATTTATTTATTTGCTAGAAAATCCTATGTTGCCGTCTTAGTTTCTACACGACTCATTATCTTAAAAAAATAAGTTGAACAGTAAAGAAGTGTTTTCTGGGAACGGACAGCTTCTGTTGATCGGATGAAAAAACGTGTTAGTGAAATACGAGGAATTCCTAGTCAGGTTAGATTAATTGTATCATAAATCATATTTATTAAAATCTACGCATTGTTTGTTTGCCTATAATCTATAATCTAAGTTGCAAAGATATATTTACATTTAAAATTCAAATTATGTAGATGTGTAGTTCTGTGTAGAATGAGGAAAGACTGACGAAGAAAGTATATGTTGGTAGAATAGATGGATGTCGTGGTAGAGGAAGACCGAGAAAGGTATGGATGGACCAAATATCCGAAATTGCGAATGAATGGAATATCCAGAGTCATAATAAAAGAAGAGCCTGTATGAAGAAGGTTATGACTCTGGAGGAAATGAAAGAAGTATGTAAGGACAGAAAGAAATGGCGGTTGATCTGTAATGTTGGCGGCTAGGGTTTATTAAATTGGAATTTGTTTTCTGTTTGTTGTCCATAGATATTATTATTTAGTGATTTAAAAAAAATGTAATTTGTCGTGTATGTATGTTCATTGACTTATAGGTTGGTATGCGGCTGATCACCCATGCTGTAAAAATGGTTCACTTTGCCAATGTCACCCCTGTTTCAGGGAAGGACGGCAAGAGTTGCAGGGTGTATGTCCATTTGAGATTTGGTTTTTATGTTGTAGGCTCACATGAGGCATGTGCAAGCGCGAACTTGTACATGTCTGGTTGTGAGAATGCATGTTATGTGAATCTCCAATGTAACATATCTTTGCAACTTAGATTAGATGCATGCCCACAAACAGACTCGTGTGAGTTCGCGCTTACAAATGTACTTTCAAATTAAAATCCAAATCCCAAATGAACATAAGCCCTGCAACTTTTTCCGACCTTCCCTCAAACAGGGGTGACCATTTTTTCCAGTACTGGTGGTACCAACCTATAGACCAATGCCTACATTTAATTTAATCTAAGTTTCATTCTTAATTCACTGGCAGTTTCACTGCGCTATTAAGGAACGTGGAATCATTTTTTCCACAGGTATGGCAGGCAGCCGTACGCAATAACGGGAATGAATTCATTTTTGTTTGTTATCCGATTGACATCAAAGATCACAAGATTTATTTGGAGGGTTTTCACATGTTTCTAAAAATTTGTTCAAAATGTAATGAGCGCATATGTGCCAGGCGAGCATTTTTTCTTCATTTTGTAATAACAAAAAGAAAAGATTGCTGGTTATCCAATAACCATCAAACCTAACAGAAATGATTCCAAAAGTATTGCACATATTTTCTGAAAATTTTGTAGAAAAATGGTTGAGTGGCTTAGAGCGCTTGTAAATCCTGGGACGCCAATAGACAATGTCAATGGTTGCAGTTTTCTTCATTTTGTCTAGCGACATGGCCTGCCCAAAACATTTCAATCTGGCTTATCAGGATAGCTAACCTTTGTATTGATTGAGGTTTCGTATAACTGCAGATGAAAATACCACAAGAGATACGGATATACATATAATATATACAAAGCTAAGAAATACACTCGAAAAATGAGACAAACCAAAAAAAGTAACTCCTAGAAGTTCCAAAATATACCCGTAAAATGACACCAATATAGAAAAATCTTCAGAAGTGCCCTGCTAGTTTGACAATACAGTTGTAAATATATCCATGTACATAAATAGTCAGATTAATTTATAATTATTTTTAAATAAAATTTCTCATACATAAACATGCTGTTATGTTTGTAAGCTACTTCTATTTAATTAAAACTGCGGTTAATTTATTTTACACAGTTTATTCAAAGTTACATTTGCACAGTAAGTTCAGTTCGACGGTTGATTGATTTCTGAAGCAGCAGTGAATTTATACTAAAAATAAAGATCATTCTCGAAAAATGGAGAATCTGTACATACCACCTTGCTAGACTACACCAGAACGTTCGATTAACACTTAATTAGTCTCAAACAATTACAAATTATTCTAAAAAGACTTATTATTACACTAACACAGACAAAACAAACACAACTACACAATATCCTGCATATTCGTAACAATACATAAAAAAAATAGATTGAAAATACACGGATGAGGTCGTAAAAAAACCAATCAAACTATTCTTCCCGACCTCAAACAATAACAAAGAACCAAAATGTGCTGACAGACATGTGCAAAAAAAATGTTATCAACGATAATCATTGTAAATATTAAGTGCTGTTTATTGCAATCGGGTAAACCCGATAAGAATCAGGTATTGTTCTTTAACGATTTTTTTCACTGACGAGAAAAAATAATTTGGAACCCCGTTCCGACTCCATTTCCTCCATCCAATCGAGATGAAATTTCGCACAACAATTCGATGCCAATGCATTTTTTACCCTGATACATTGCCCACCATTGTGGCAGTCATCTTTCAGGCTCTCAAAAGCGTTTAATCGATTTTTTCACCGGACGACAGGCGTTCAATCATTGCGATAAAAGTAATAGCACTTTCAGAAAAAGGGTAGCGCAATTTATCTGTTGTGGCGTCTTCCTGCGCCAATGTTCCGAGAGCCGGCGGTTGTTGGACCTGCTCGCTCCCCGCGCCCCCGCCCGCGCCCGCGCCCTCTGGGGGCGACGTCCTACAAAAGGCGCAACGCCAAACCCGCCGAAGTCATTCCAACAAGATAACTCTAACGCGCCACCACACGCGAACTAGTGAACGAAAAAGCACAAAAGGAATCGACGCTACGCATCCCTATTCCCTTAGAACTTCACTTACACATCACTAAGGTCAGTACAGTACCACGCAAACAAATTCAAATTTAGAACATTTCTTTATGCCTAACAAAAATTCATTCGTATTCCATTTTTTAAAAAGCAAAAACAACTCGATTTGCATTTAAGAGCTAAAAAAAGATTCTATATTCAAATAAATAGGTATGTATTTAAGTTTACTGTTTGACTTATGGATTTTAACTTTATTCTCGTATTTTCCCGGACGCTATTTTTTTTACAAATTCAAAATTTTAGCCCCTCGCGCGAGTTTTTCTCTCATTATTTTTTTTATTATGGAATATCGTTCGTGTAAATTTCTCTAAATTAAACTTTGATATAATTAAAAACGTGATGAAATCATTAAAACATAATATATTGGGTTTGTAAAATAAATTGGTTTAGTAATGAGGAAATGAATCTGGTTTTTATAAGTTTTTAAATATATTCTAATGATCAAATTTTGACTTAAAGGTTATGCAATATTTAACATCTTCATAAATTAAATCGAATATATTCACAGTTTATTTTCCCAGTGTGATCATTAGTCGACTTTTAAAATTTACTAAAAAATCGAATCCAATGACCTTTTTAATTCTGAACAGAACCGCATACTACATGTAATGGCTTTTATTTAAAGATAAATTTAATGTCAAATTTATGCGTTTCTGACATAAAACGATGAAATTCTAAATATTGGACAAGAAAACACACTTTTGAGTCCAAACATAAGATAAAAGTTGTTTTTTAGGCGTGTAAAATAAATATTTATTTTAATACGAAAAACCGGACGTTATTGAGACGTCTACAAATTTTAGTGTATAATTTTTAATGGACTAGGCACACATTCCAAATACAATAAAATGTTGACGTCATGACTGAGTACTAAAGAAAAAAGCTTACTAACATTGTGTTATTGTTAACTAAGGACCCTAATCAGATAGACCTATGACGTTTGCCCTCAGAGAAAAATAAAAATTTGGATCGTCGGTTTAGACTGCATTACAATGTAAAAAAAATATGTTTTTTATCGTTTGAATTGTGTAATCGCAAGGGAATTTTTAAAAGCATAGAGCTGAATATTTATCTTCATTTGTGTCAGCAATTTTTTCTTGGTTGCAATACCATGCACCTTTGCGTTTTGTAAAATGCTAAAATAGCGTAAAATTTATCATCTCGCAAACGAAACACGATATTTTGTGTGTTACATTATGAATCAAACGTGCCTGTCTTTTGGTAACATACCATGACATATACACAACCTATGTGCAATCCTCTGTGTTCAATTTAATATCAATAAATAAGTCGTAAACTCAAAATATTGGCCAATATTAGCCCAACCTGTGTGTTCAAGTTGCAGTAAAATATAAAATGTATACAATTTAATACGTAGGCTTGTGTTTTTATACCCTTTTCAAGGCTTTTTTACCGATCATAATAATGTAAGAGAAGTATGGTTATAAATTTTGAAATCTCGAGAAATAAAAATAATTGTAAGTACATAAATACTTCATAAGTCCAGCTAAAATGCCAAATTAAGATTATATTTAAAATCGTTATTATTTCGATACGCTTCTGAAAAATCTTGGAAATGAAAATGAGCACACGTATTGAAGCAAATCGAGCAAGAATTTGTATATTTCGGCTTAAAATCTATGTCGGTGTTATGGCCGAGGGGGCCAAGTGAGCTTATCTTTCTAACGTATTTGGAATAGAATAACGTTAGTTCGATCCCCGCCTGGGTCATTTGACCATAACTTTGACCCTGGTTCAACAGATGTAATTGGGTAATTATTAATGAATAATTAATTAAAATAATAAATAATTAATTATTAATTGATGATATTAATACCTGTTTCTGGCCAGGCAGAATAGGTTGGTGATGTGCATTCCTCTTCACAAATCTACTTAAAAAACAGAAAAGGGATTTGCCATCTTCTTAGATGCCTACCTACATGTGTACATAATATTGACCACCGTTGTTAACATTAATTTAAAAACAAGATCGAACTTAAATGTTTATATATCTTTGCAGCTCAGATTATAGATTATAGCTTTATAATGAATCTAAAATAAAACATCCATATTTTTTAAATGAACTGTATTTAAAAAAAACACTATATATGTAATCAGACCCAAATGAATATAACCCCTGCAATTTTTGCTGACCTTTCCTGAAACAGAGGTGTCGTTGGAAAAGCTAACCATTTTTTACGGTATGGGTGACCAGCCTCATACGAACGTTTAAATCAAGGAATTGTGTTGATCAAAAAGGTCCATACGTCTTCCCGTTTAAGCTAAAGATACTAAATAATCACTATCACAAATTCAATATTCCGGGTCTATGTGCTCATATTTTTGTTTTGAATAATTTTCATATAGAGAGTATCGTTTTTCAATTAATAATAATAAAACTTTTGATTATATAGCGCCTTTTCGTGAGTAGTCACTTCAAAGGCGCTTTGTTCAACACCTTGTTTTTCAGGCGATTCGTTACATACTCATATCTTCTTGAATAAACAGAGTAGAATTGCATTTTTCACGGCATCGGATCTAAGTACGGCCGCATGACCTTCACGCTAAAAAATATTTCAACTTCAAATGACAATATCTCACGTATTTTTTTTTAATAAAAACTTTGTATTTATATATGTAAACTTTGTAAAACCAAAATAAAATACCGGCAAGGTTTACTCAGCCTTCACAAGAAATGAGTACCAGCACTCTCGGGAGCTGGGAAACCTCCACTTCAACTGAAGTGGTTGGCGTAAGGCTTACCTGTAAAAATAAATAGGTTCAACTTGCCACATGCGACCCCTTCGGGGATAACGCGGCAAGAAGTTACACTAAATGTGTAGCTTAGTTGCGTTGCGTTGCGTGCGTATGCAGTGAGCCCCCTAACGACATAAATAAATTTCGTCATTTCGTCCCCCCAGTACTTGTTTGGCTTTTTTACCATTTGATTCGAAGATGACCTTTCAATGCAATTGTCCTCAGAATCACATTCTACACAACCTGAGCTGAGAAAAGAACGTAAAACATAACAGAGAATTGTTCAAATATTTTTAAAATCAATTTCTAGTTTTCATATGACACATTGGTCCATAACACATACAAACATTGCTCGTGTGAAATTAACTATAATGGACATAAGACAAACAAGCACTAAAGTATTTTGCTTCTCTGTAACTAAATAATACATTTTTTTGGTTTGTGTAATTGTTGTTGTGAACGTAAAAAAGGAGACGTTGGTGTCATGACGACGTGACCGGTCATGACCTTTCAAAATTAATTGAAAGAAAAGAAAATGAACAAACATAAAGATAACAAAGCTCTTTTGTTGGTTGAGCTTGAATTTTACCTTACATGAAAGAAAAGTGGATGATAATAAAATTTTAAGCATAAAGCTGCAAATGAACATAAGCCTTGCAACTCTTGCCGTCCTTCCCTGAAACAGGGGTGACATTGGCAAAGTGAACCAATTTTTTATATTATGGGTGGTCAGCCGCATAAAACCTATAAGTCAAGGAACATACATGACAAATTACATTTTTTAAATCAATAAATAACAATATATACATGGAAATAAAAAGTAAATAAATCATAAAACCAATTTCACTTTAACAAACCCTAGCCGCCAACATCACAGATCTACCGCCATTTTTTTCTATCCTTGCATACTTCTTTCATTTCCTCCAGAGTCATAACCTTCTTCATACAAGCTCTTCTTTTATTATGACTCTGGATATTCCATTCATTCGCAATTTCGGATATTTGGGATTGGGATCATTTGAGATTGGGTTTTTATATTGTAGGTCCACATGCGGCATGTGTTAGCGCGAAATTATACATATCTGCTTGTGGGAATGCATTTAATTTAAATCTTAAATGATATATATCTTTGCAGCTTAGATTAGAAGCTGCAAATCAGGCACGTGCACTGAGTAGAGGCAAATACATATAAGAATATATATATTTTCTTTTTTCTCTGAAATAAGCAATTATTGTTTAGTTTTATCCACGATTCAAACTGAATGATGGTTTTAAAATCGAAATCTTGATTGAAGGTTTACCATTTATTTTTCCGATACATTTCCCTGTACGGGATATTCGATATACTCCAAAACATTAACTGTTTTTCAGTAGGATATTAATATTAAAGAAAAAGGTTTAGTTTTATGTAACTAGAGATTGTATGCGATCAGTTATAATTTAAACTCTTGCGGTGCTATTCACACACAACAAATCTATGGCTCATCCTCTACCTAAGACAATTTCCAATACTAATGATGATTAATGGATTAGGTATGGATTAAATGGTTTGTGAATAACCCTATACTTATGAAAGTCTTATGAAAACTGGACATTGATTTAAAAGTATTTAAAACAAATCTCACATTATCGTATTTAACGTTTTTTTCTTAGCTCAGATTGTGGAGGGTATGATTCTTAAGGCAATTTCATTGTAGATGTTGATCAAATGGTAAATAAGCCAAACAAGAACTGGGGGACGAAATGACGGAAAGGTCGAGATAATCCTATATGCGTCAATCGAACGAACAATGGTTGATACGGTGATGATCTCACATGCACATGAATCGATTTAAATCGAAGGTAAATTAGGGCGCTGGCCATTGTCCACTGACAGATGATCGTTGTGTCACTAGGTTTATAAATCAACGTCACGACACGGAAGCATACCCGCACAACAAAAGAAATGAAAAAAAACCAGGTGAATCATGTCATTTAATATCAGTTGTAGGAGACATTTACTATTGGACCAAAAACGTTCAAAACATGGATGAATCATTCAGTTTATGTGACGTTATCTATTTAAGAGACGTAGATAAACAAATTAGTTAAATTTTAGAGTAAATGTCAGTTGAATGAATAAAAAACTAACGATTTTTGATGATTCATACTTTTAATACTGATTTACATTTTATCCTGTTTGGTAGGTATGATATTTAAATTTTAAAATGGGGTTTTTATGGCAACACATATTCCGTTCGAAATTCAAATGTTTTTAACATTGAATATTTAGTTCCAAGTTTAAAAAAAGCAGTTGGTAACACGATGAGATAAGATGGATAAAATTGAAATGTCCCTGAAAATGTTGACAGTTTAAATGTCTTTTTTTTTCAGTTTTAAATAATGTTTAATGAAATAAAGTGTTTCAATCGAAATCAGTTAATAATGGCATTGATTTCCGACATGCAGAAAGGATATTTTAATAAATTCTTTGAATAATTCATACATTAATACCTACATACTTAATAAACAAATCGTTTTTTGCTATCGAATGAAGCGTTTAGTGTTTTTGCGAATCCGATTCATTAGCGAGGATGTATTGAGTTCAAGTTTTTATGGAAATCAAAGATATTTCTTTTGTTAAGCTGTGTTAATTATGCACATTTAGCGTGGTAGGTACTAGATATATTTTTTTCATTCACCATTGAGCCAATCTAGCACAAACAAAAAACAAAATGAACTATACAATACAATGGACTCGGAACATTTTTAATTTTGAACTTTTTTCTCGGCGAGCAAACGTCAGTCTTGTATGGGACTGCTGACCTCAGCAAACAATCACAAAATATTTGTTTGTGCTTTCCCTAGCAACCCAGCCGGGTGACGACACAAATTTGTACGTCCAAATTCACAAGCGGTAAAACTTAAATAGGTTAATCTAAGTTAAAATAGAGTTTTGTACAGGTTTTCAAAATTAAACAAAATACATTTGAGCATCTTCTGAACCGAGTTTAATGGAAATATAAGTCATTTTGGATCTACTTTCATTCCTTTATATTACGTTTTGTTTTATTTTGTCTTTCTTTTGTATTAAAGACATATTTAATGACGCGCCGGCAAGAGTTGCAGGGCTTATGTTCATTTGAGATTGGGTTTTTTATGTTGTAGGTCCACATGCGGCATGTGTGAGCGCGAAATTATGCGTGTCTGCTTGTGGAAATGCATTTAATATGAATCTCAAATGATACATATCTTTGCAACTTAGATTTAGATTAGATTTAGATTGACGTCCTTATTTTTATTTTAATCTATTTTCCATATTCTTATTTCCATAGCAAAGATAAAAAATATCATCTCTGCATGGAAATACTTCATCCCCTCAGTGCTTGTTTAGCTTATTGATTCAATGATGAACTTTCAATGAAATCGTCTTAAAAATCACATTCTACACAATCTCAGCTAAGAAAAAAACGTAAAACACGATAGTGTGAGAATTGTTCTAAATATTTTTTAAATCCATTTCCACTTTTCATAAGACACATTGGTCCAGTACACATAAAAAACATTGCTCATGTGAAATTACCTCTGAAGGATATAAGACAAAGAAGCACTATGTTGACGACCTGTCTACTAACTTGATTTTTCGTAACGTTGAAAAAATAACTAAGGATTCCATTCGAATTTCAACCATCAAAATGTTGCCACATGAAGACAAACAAATATTTTTATTATCTTTACTTGTTTTCGTTTTGCAATATTATCTATAAGAGTCTCAGATGCTTTTCAAAACAAAACAATGAGTCAACAACTCTGTTTTTCGAGATGCGATAAGTGAAGTAAAAAACCGCATTAGTTTCCAGGTTGATTGATGTCTGCGTTGATTGTTCTGGGCTTTGTGTAACAGTTGATGTGTTTCGATAAGTCGATGTTGATGCAAATTGAGTCGGTGCAACAACCCGGCGAGATGGCCCAAAGGCAATAACGTGAATGTAAACCGACCACAGAGTTGACCGGTTTTTCGGCCATTACAAAATAACTCGTTTTATTAAACAGAATATACAGTTTAAGCTTTAGACAGTGACGGAACCTTTACTAAGCTTCTCCAAAAAAAATCCTTGTTTTCAGAATCTTATATCAATTTCTTGTTTACGAAATATCTAATTATTATTAATGACGTAATAAATAAATTGGTCCCGAATCGCCACATGCGACCGCTTCGTGACAATGTAGGCTAGAAGCTACACTTTATGTGTAGCTTAATTGCGTTGCGTACAGAGCGAGAGCCTAGTGTTTAAATCCAATATGTTAGAAATTAATTTTCCTCTAATCCAAATACTGGCAAGGATTACTCAGCTTTTTCATAACTGAGAAGTCATCTATAATTGGGAATTAAGGAATACTCCATTGTAATTCCTAAGATGATCAGTATATAAAGCTTTTTTCATACATATGAAAGTAAATATGTAGGTGTCACACGCACATAAATATTTACATTTCTTTCTTTCAGGTATATTTATGAAAACAAGCGCATATCTACGCATGGTCTGAATATGTTCTTCGTATATCAAGTAGTTTCAGTTTTGACACGATCCGGTTTTGGAATTGCCGGGAAAACCACGCCGGATCGTGTGAAAGCTTAAGTCATAGATAAATCGCACGTTTAATAATAAAGAGAAATAACTCGAAAATTGTGAAAATCGAGATTTTGTAATAAAACGCAAGAACAATGCGAGAAGAATAGGTAGAATGCGACAGCCGTTCAATTTGGACGAATATGACCGAGATAAAACATCGGCCGCCTTTTTCATCCCATACAAGTTGTACTGGTTGTCTGAACTTCAAACGTGATTTCCCAACATTAATGTTTTTTGAGTTATTGCTCTTTATTAGTAAACGTGCGAAATGTGCATACACTTCGTGACTTTTGTTCCGGTACCGGACCGGAGCGTGTGAAGAGAAAATTAAAATTTATCCAACGCCAAAATATTGCTACAAATGCACTTAATTTTTTTTTCGTAGAGATAATAAATAAAATAAAACAAATGCTACGTCATTGACTTGTCTATTTCCTGCATAATGTAGTGTTTTAGCCCGCGGGAAATATCTATGGTCCAAGATGGCGGACATGAAAGATGAAATATTTATCAATAGGGACATAGTGAAGTGTTACACTCATGATGAAACAGCTCGCGTGCAGTCCAAAATTATGGCATTGCCATTTACAAAAAGTATTTATTGTAATTAATTAAAATACTTATAACATGAGCAATCAATTTGGAATTAAAACTTGATTGAACAGGAAGTAAAACAGCTTTTTAATTTTGCACATCGTATTTTTTTGCATATTGATACATGTCTATTTTGTTCACAATGTATGCTTAAAGGTGAAAGATAAATTTAATATTCGTAAATGTGCATGCTCATAAAAAAAACGTTCATAAACTTTATTGGTACAGACTTATCTTCAAAAGATACTCGGTTCGATTTCACATACGTATAGTTTGGAAAAAACAGTCCTGAATTATCAAAATAACTATTATAAGGATTTATACAGTTTTACACGAATAGGTCATATGTCTGTTGACGTTTTTTGTGGAAAATGGGGTTACAGAGGGAGTTAAAATTGTAATAAAATAAAAATGGAAATACGGTAAAACCCATTATTTACCTAATAGAAGCAAAAATTTGAGTTTCGGCGCGTTAGAGTTCAACGCGTACGCAAATACGACAACACACGATGTCCTTAAACTTTATTTTGAAAAATAAGGTCAAACAGTAAAAATAGACCTTGTACGTACGTCGACATGCACGTGACAGGCAATTTGAATAAGAATAAGCCTATTATTACATACCTACCATAAACCGCAAATAAAGACGCACGGCGAACGTGATTCACATTAAAAAAATCTGTCAAATTTTATGAAAAACATCCTGGTCGTTATGGATGGAAGGGAATAAAAGCAATTTGGAAAATGTATCAAAGTAAAATTAAAAATAATAACACATACATGCATATTTACTACAAATAAATACACTGTAAAAAACTGTTTAAGCCTTACATTTTAGAGTTAACACATCGCTTTTGTTACACCTGTTTATGTGAAAACAAAAAATAAAATTTAGAAATCAAATTTAAATGCGAGTAGGACATGATGAAAAATATCGCCACCTTAAAGGTAAAACTGAATTAATGCTGATTTACTTACATGAGAAACCGTGGATTACACATTTTATTGGGTGTAACTTCTCATAGTAGGTGAGTGAACTAATAAGAAAGTTAACAACTTCTAAATTATAGAATTTTTACATTTTTTTAGTGTTTAATCTCGTAAAAATTAGGAAAAGGTGTGCATTTATCTGAGTAACTCATTTTAGCTTAATATGTCACCTATTCACTTTCAGATGATATGTAGGTAAGTACCTATTAGTAATGTAGGAACGAAAGTTTGCTAGGAGATAGCAACGCACTGTAGTTTGCCAAACCTTGTATTCCACCAGCAATGTTGGATTTTAGTTTTTGCTTAAGAAAAGTTCTCTTTAAAAACTTCACGGCACAAAACAGTATTTAAACGTACATATTAGAATTTTAATTGGACTTTTGACGTCAATCAACTTTAAATATTTTATACAAAAAACAATTTCAATACCTAATAAGTCAACAAACCGAATTGAGCTAGAAGTAAAAAGATTTATTTAATTTTGTGCATGATTTGTAATGACTCATGCAAATTAAATACGTTAAAAAATGGCTTGAAAGCGCCCCGGGTAATGTTAAAAAAACATATTGCAAGCAGGAATTGCGTCATAATATATTTAAAACGTAACGAGGTATTGTTTATCTTCGACTGGCCACAAAATGATGCATTCAATAGCCGCTGGTGAACTGACAGAACAGTGATTTGAAAAAGGAACAATTAGTCAATGCCATTGGAAATTACAGCCGTCATTAACCACAGACAATATTTGGAACAAGCATTTTGAAATTGGAAAAACTTTTGTAAAAACTACGGCAATACAAAATTTATTATAGCGCCTCAAGTTATTGAGTATCAAACAAACTTTTATTTTTCAAAAGATTTATGTTTCAGTACCTACCTATGCCTGAAAATAAACTCAGCACAATTTTTGAAATCCTCTTTTTTCTCTGTGGGCAAACGTCACATCGAGGGTCTTTCGTAACCTATAATCGAATCTTTAATCTTAGTTACAAAGATATATTTACATTTAAAATTCATATTAAATGCATGCCCACAAACAGTCACGTGCATGGATATATAGAAGTAATAAATTTAATACTTCCTCCATGGTCACGTGTAAGTTCGCGCTTACAAATGCTGCATGTGTACTTACAAAATAAAATCCAAACCTGAAGTGACCATAAACGCTGCATCTCTTGTCAACCTACCCTGAAACGGGGGTGACATTGGCAAAGTGAACCATTTTTTAGTCAAGGAAGCCAATAACAAAATATTCGTAAGTCTTTTCCTGTCAACTCGGTTGTCCGACGTCAAAACGTTTGGTCATTTGCGTAGACTTCATTGTTTACATACCAAAAATATAATTAAACAAAGGCAATGAATTGCAACCAATGAAGTCAACCAATACTTAATAAATAATAAATAAAGAGGTATTAAATATAAGTATCTACATATTTTAAGATATTACAAAAAAAAGTATCAACGTTGAGCAATGGTTACGTTTTACCTTTTGTTCGTCCAATAAACGTTCTGCGAAACCTGTTTTCCCTTAAAACAGTCAGACAAGATGGCAAGTTTCTCTCTCTGATATTATGCATAATATTAATTGCACGCATTATTGAAATAAAAAGTAAAAAGGGACAAGGCACGTGAAGAAAATAAACTTAAGTTGCGTCACGGTATGCAACAGAGTTCAAGATAATGTGAAGAGAACAGCTGTGCGGCGTCTGTTTTATAATCATAACATAACTCATTTTCATAATATAATATTACAATGGTAATGGTTCATTTTTTTAACGAGTATTGAAATAATTAAAGTAATGTAGGTAGGTTTTTTTTTTACCTTTTGTTTTTTTTAGTCTATGGTTCTTATTTGAAATTTCGTTCTAAATTAAAATAAAGTATTTGGCAATATTGTGAATAAAACGACGTTCTTGATATAAATATTGTTCTAAATTCAAAATAACAGTTGGTAGTATTGTTTAATGATTCAGTTATTATTTCAAATTTGGATGTTTTTTTTACAATAGATAAAAATAATAGTATTATCGGCGTCAATTAAAAGATAATACGAACTCTTTTAAATTTCTTATGAAAATCATGCTCTGTCTATGGATATTCTTACACGGATCCATATCTTTATTTATGGAAAAATAGAGGAGGCCATTTTCTACTTGTATGAGGCCCGCACGTACATTCACCAAATTTTGTCGTCACCCGGATGGGTTGCTAGGGAAAAGGCAAAAAAATATTTTGTAATTAGTTACTAAGGACGGCAGCCCCATACAAGACTAAAGTTTGTTCGCTGAGAAAAAGTTCCTCATTCAAAAATCTTCCGAGTCCATTGATATGTAAATGTCTACATACGTATTTTAATTTCAAAGATCAAAATATATGGGTGCTGATACGAACGTTCCAACATGCCATTAAAAAATTCTGATTTGCTAAAAACTTACAGGGCAATTCACAAAACATTTGATCCGTAGCTGATCTACGGATCATCGATTTTTTGTACGGAAAATTCACTGTTGGCTGCGGATGAGTCATGGCTTTGTTGTTTGAGAATAAGTGCCTTAGGGATCTAGTTTTTTTCGTCATTGGTAATTCTGATTTAAAAAAACGCGATTCGCTGAAAAGGTAAAAAGAAAAAAAAACATCAATAAGATTAAATATGTACCTAAGCATTTTTCAAAAATAGATAATATTACAACCATTATATAACAGCCAAAAATTGTGCCGTCAAATGTCGAACGCTATTTTCAAATTTCACTAGTAGGTATTTAGAACATTTTCCCCCGCTTTCGCGTTTGCTTTGAACTACAAATCACATTTTCAGGTTAACGTCTTCGGTTTATGCTATCTTGTACAATGGATATTTATTTTTAAATCTCACACGGCTACAATGAGAAATAAACTGAGATTGTTTTGACCGCATCGTGGCCTTGGCTGCGTCGGGAGTACTGAACCAATCTTGTTACACAATAACGCATCCCAGTCGCCATTATCCTTTTCAGTTTCATGGAAAAATGCATTATTATACACTTCCAATCTTTACAAGGCCGCCTAATTAACATGCCTCATTGATCAATCCGTAGTTATTGAGTTTTTTTGTAGCATTCTTAGTACAAGCTTGTAAAAATGGTTGTTTTATCTACAGCCTGCAGTTCACGAAAAAAACGCAATTATGCTACACATGTGGTGTAATCTCTTGCCTGCGTTATCCCCGAAGGAATCGCATGCGGCGATTCGGAACCTATTTATTTTTACGGGTAAGAGGGCCGGCCTCACGTCAACCCCTTCAGTTGAAGTGGAGACTTCCCAGCTTTCGAGGGGTATGGTTCTCATTTTTTGTGAAGGCTGAGTGTTTTTGTATTATTTATTAATGTAGGTTTTTTTTTTTAAATAAACACCAAAACGAGATATCATTTCTGTCTACCTTGGTGGGGATCGAACCCTTGCATAGAATTGGCATGGAATGCAAGCATTCTACCAAGTGAGCTATCGACCGTACTTTTTACGAGCTTGATCGTCGCTATAAAGCGCCAATTCTCAAGCAAGACCCACTTAATGTACAGGTAGGTATATAAATTTTTCAACCCAGCGAAGAGCATATTTGAAAATATAAAATATATATTTTTGTACTCCGCCGGGATTCGAACCCACGACCTTCCATTTACGAGTTCGAGGCAGGACTACGGAGCAATCATAGTTTTGCTTTTTCTTCCTAAATCTGGTTGCTAATTAGGGAAAGAAAAAATCCAAATAGATCGCGACGCGACGTATACTAAGTAAGTTTTACTTTGTTTTGCCTTCACACACTTAGTTGTTTAATGTCCAGTCAACAGTTCACGTCGTATATATTTGCTACACACTTTGCTCGTTAATCGCCAGTCTGCAATTTACGATGCAAAGTAAAGTAAGCCCTTTGTCTTCATAAGAAGATGGTGTCCAAATATTTTATTAATCTCCAATCTTCAGCTCATGACGTACAGTTTTTCCAGTACCTTCACATTCATGTTTGGCTGATCTCCAGTCTGCAATCCACGATCATAGTTTTGTCTGACTTGACTTAATTTATTTATTAACATTCTGAGGCTTGTTGACATGGTTGCTAAGTCGGTTAATCTGCAATCTTCATTTACTTACGTATAGTTTTTCCAGTACCTTCACATTCTTGTTTGGTTAATCTGCAGCCTGCAATTCACGAAGTATACTTTTGCTTTGCTTCCACATAATTGGTTAGTCAATCTCCTGTCATTGGTGCACGATTCATACATAGTTTTGCCACAGATACTAGGTCGGTTAATCTGCAATCTGCAATTCTGTCGTGGGTTCACGATTGTGTTGCCACAGACTTATTCACATAGTTTCTAGTTCGGTTAATCTTCAATCTTCAGTTCACTACGTATAGTTTTTCCAGTACCTTCACATTCTTGTTTGGTTTATCTCCAGCCTGAAATTCACGAAGTAGGTATAGTTTTGCCTTTGCCTCTACATAATTGATTAGTTATCTCCTGTCTTTGGTTCACGGTGCAGACTGGCTCACATGGTTGCTAGGTGGGTTGAGCTCCAGTCTCTCCGTTGCCCGGCAGCCAAGTTCAAGGACCTGCAGTCCCCTGACCTCTGAGGGGTCTCCTCCGATGCAAACCAGTTTGTCTTCGCTGCCAATCGCGCGTCACACATATGTACACGCCAGATCTAGTATCGCGCAATTACGAGTACAGCGTTATATTACGCGGCTGAAACGGTACGAGCATCGCCTGCCAGGCACGTACACGCTATTCATTATTATGTAATAATAATCTTAGTTGCAAAAATAAAATTAATAATAGGACAATTTATTTGGTGAGCGCTGTTTTTGTGTGACTCATGATGGACTTTGGTGACCGGTCTTTGGTAAAGGTGTATGAATTTTTCAACCCAGCGAAGAGAATATTTGAAAACATATATGATATTATATTCTTTGTGGTCCGCCGGTTCCAAATACGAGTCCAAAACTAGACTTGGGACCGGTCGATATAGTAACATTTAAAATTCATATTAAATGCATGCCCACAAACAGACGCAATGACGAAGATGATCTGAAACTGTGACGAAAGATCATTTTCATCATTTTACTTTCACGCTGAAGAGCCCATCGTAGACATCGGCGAAACGCCCGGAAGCTCCAGCTCTAATAGACCACGGCAACATATCCTGGAAAGCAGCTCTCTAGCATCTGACACGTAAAATTTCGCGCTTAGAAATGCTGCATGTGTACTTACAAATTAAAATCCAAACCGCAAATGAACATAAACCCTGCAACTTTTGCCAACCTTCCCTGAAACAGAGGTGACATTAAGAAATAAAAACCATTTTTACAGTATGGGTGGTCAGCTTCATACCAATATATTAGTCACAGAACGCGGAACGAAGTTTTATTTCATTTGTGTAAATTATTGTGTTCCTTGACTAATAGGTTGGTATGAGGCTGACACACCCCTGCTGTATAAACTTGGTTTACTTTTGCCAATGCCGATGCCGCCTCGGTTTCATTGAAAGGCGGCAGGAGTTGCAAAGTTTATATTCATGGTATGTTTGGTTTATTTTGTACGTACACATGCAGCACGTGTGAGTGCGATTTTGCATGTTCCTGTTTGCGGGCATGCATCAAATATGAGCATCAAGTGTCAATATATCTTTCTTCTTCTTCTTTTGGTGCCACTTCTATCGAAGATCGGCGATCCTCATGGCTATTTTAGCCTTGGATGCTACGGCTCGAAACAGGGACTTGGTGCTTTTGTGCCCTGGGCGTCCCTGAGTTCTATTCTCCTAAATCTTACCCTGTATGATAAAGTTGAGAAAGCGGTGTTTCTCATTTCCAAAACGTTACCAAAGTACATCAGCTTTCTCTGCTTAATGGTTGGCAGAAGCTCCTTTGTGGTGCGCATACGTAGGAGGACATCTTTATTGGTGATCCGATCACGCCAGGAGATTCGAAGCATTTTTCAAAAAAGAAATTGTTTATCTTTACAACTTCAAATTGTTTTCTAAAAATTTGTAACATTAAAATTCAGTTTCTTTTGAACAATTTAGAGTGAAATGTCGAGCGTTCAGTGCTCTTGAAGTATGACTGGCTGTCTCATGCTCCTCTCTTCTCAGTGTCCCACGTCAAGATGAGTAATTACTAATATGCAATTAGCGAATGCTAAACAATATACTTCAACAGCATTCCTTGGGAAACTATAAAAGCAAAGTTAACTACAAAGTGTAATATTTATATACTGTTATGATTTACGGGTTCAGTTGAATAAAAACGTCGGTTACTTTATTTTACGATTCCGTTCACATTTGGCTCGAATACAAAGTGGTTTTTAACTGTTCAGCTTTACGGCTCTGATACAAGTCTAACGCTCCAAACAGCTTCGGCCCTTTTGTATCATGGCATAAGGTTGGTTTTTGATACATTGGGAACTGGAGCATGTGTGATTTTGTCAGAATATTTGAGCGAATACTCACACCATCCAACAAATACAAGTACAATTATTTAAACACCTACATCGAGAGACACAGACACACGCATCCAAGTAAAACACACAATCACACATTCTTAACAATCTATTATCTATCATCTAAGTTGCAAAGATATATTAACATTTTAAATTTATATGAAATGCATGCCCACGTGTAAGTGTATATAGGTAATTATTATGAGATATCCAGTCATAATAAAAAGAGATTTTGTTTGAAAAAGGTTATAGCTCTGGATGAAATGAAAGAAGTATATGAGGACCAAAAAAAATGGTGGTTGATCTGCAATGTTTCCAGCTATGACATTAATTTTAATGGATTTATTGATTTGTAATTAACTAATGCATTTTCCCCTGCCGCCTTTCCCAGAAACCGCGGTGACATTGACAAAGTGAACCAAGTTTTTGCAACGGGGGATGAACCTATCAATCAAGGAACATTAATTCTAAAATAAATGTAAACAGTTGGATTTAAGAAGCATGAAATAAAAATCTACCTTTTCATTTGCTAATTTTTTTGAAACCTTTTTCTTACCTTATTTTTTTTACTTATTGCTAATATTTCCTACTTTATGAATTTGAAAGAAATAAGCTAATAGGTATAACTGCAACTTGAAAAACTTGTCAAACTATTTTTTCATTGATTAAATACATTCCAAAGTTCGTATTTAACAACTTTACCGATTTTTATTACAACATTTAGGTCACGTCAATTCACAACAAAAAAAAATAAACGAAATTCAAGTCACTAGGTTATTGCAGATGAATTTCCTCAAGTTTTTTCTTTAAATCTATATATTTCAAAACGTGAACTGAAATAGTGAATGCGTTGACTGCTTTCAGAATAACATTGTAGAGTTTTGTTATATTTTTGTCGTCAGTTTAAAAAAACTTGTGTACCGGTTCGAGTATCAGGATGTCTCTTGACTTATAGGTTGGTATGTGACTGACCATCCATCTTGTAAAACAAAGGTTTGCTTTGCCAAAGCCACTCTTGTTTCAGGGAAGCTTAAAAGAGTGCAGCGATTTTGCAAATTTAAGAATAATTTTATTTTTATTTTGTAAGTACCTACATATGCAGAATGTATTAGTGCCAGCTTACACGGGTCTGCTTGTGGGCATGCATTTAATAAGAATCTTAAATGTTTATACTTCTTTGTAACATATTTCATATATAGATAAGTCGTTTTGTTACTATCTTTTCTTTTTGGGTTCCCCTAACTACCTACTTTTTTGTTGAAATAAATTCCGTCTGTGCTATTTACAAAATATTTAATCCAACGCTGACCTACGGATCATCGTTTGTTTTTTAAAGAAAATTTACTTTAGAATTTTCCATGGCTTTGCTGTATGAGAATAAGACTGTAAAAGAATTTAAATTTCAACTTAAATCGACGTGCAAACTGCTTATTTATTTTCATTCCATAATGATTCATTCAACATAACGGAAAGAAACTTCGTCCCCCCAGTGCTTGTTTGGCTTATGTACCATTGTTTTCAAAGATGAATCTTAAATGTTATATTTTTAAAATAAATTTCCAGTTTTCAGGAGACACATTGGTACAGTACACATACAAACATGAAAACACAACTAAGATACACATATAGTGCGACACCTTGCCGCGTTATCCCCGAAGGGTTTCACATGTGGCGAGTGAAACCTAATTATTTGTACAGGTAAGAAGGCCGTCCTTACGCCAACCACTTTAGTTGAAGGGGGGTGTTTCAGCTCCTAAGAGGACTGGCAATCATTTCTTGTGAAGGCTCAGTAAACTTTTCCGGTATTTTATTTAAACACCGAAACGGTAAATCATTTCTGACATCTTCGGTAGGATTCGAACCCGAGCTCACGGCATGGAATGCAAGCACTCTACCTACTTAGCTATAGACCGGACAAACATTGCTCATGTGAAATTATCTCTGTTGGAGATAAGACAAACAAGCACCAAGAGTGTTGTGACGGTCGCGTGGTCAGATTTTGCATGCCGTCCTCAGTGTGTCTGCAGACATGATGGCTGACGGCTCCTCTGCCTCAGCTGATGTGGAATCCGTCTCCGTGACTTGTAAGCCATTAGCCTGCCACCAGAGCTGCATTAGTCTACAGGAGAACGCTGTTAAATACCTTCTCATTAAGATAACACACGCGAAAATATGATGTTATCTTGCGAGAGAGTGTACTTCACAACAAGTGGTATGCCTTTTACTTTTACAAATACCCCTACAATAAAACCTCGCATAAATTCCCCGCCATCGCAGTCCGGTCGATAGCTCAATTGGTAGAATACTTGCATACAATGCCGAAAGCTCGGGTTAGAATCCCGCCGAAAATGTCATAAATGATTTCCAATATCGGTGTTTATTTCAAGCTCAAAATAAAGAACCGGCAGGTTTACTCAGCCTTAATTTTCCCGCATTTTTTATATTTGAGGTAAATATTGTTACGAGCGTATGGTAGTATTAGTGCATGCGTGATTCTAGGTAGAAAAACGCTCTGGAATCATCTACTATGCTCGAGAAATCAAGAACTATCGAGAGACGTCCGTATGAACGTATATAAATATAAGCCGTGTGCAGGCGAACGTATATAAATGAACGTATATAAATATAAGCCGTGTGCATCGTGTGCAGGCCAGAGTGTCGGTTAAAACATTGAGCCGTGAAGTCGAAAGCAAGAGCTAGAAATCAGTGATTGTCAATTGTTGTAAATTGTGAACCTAACCGCGTAAAATAAATAAACCCAGTAAAATCATAACAATATATTTTTTCCTTTAATGATGTTAAGCGAAATCATGATACATGTCAGCGTAAAGGTGCTGCCTAAATCCCAAATCTAACGTACCGTATCCATTCGTTAGCTTTGTTTTCATATTTAAAAAAAAAACTACGCAGATCTCCTCTAGGACATGCGCAGTCACGTGGCTGTTGGTGATGATGATAATTTGTTTGAATGCATTTTCCGGCCGGCACGGTTGGCCCAGCTGTCACGCCGCGGCCATTACGCCCATTATGCCGACGATGGCGTTTGAACTTAATAAGAAGATTGTGACTGCAGCGAGAACGTTCTGGACGCGAGGAGTGTGCTCGTATCGGGGGCAGGCCAGAGGCCACGTTCCCGCCGCACAAAGCGCGGTGTAACATTGGCCTTCGCTGGCCTTTGCTCGCGTCTCACAAACAGGGATGACACATTTACAAATAAACAAAATTATAAACATTCAATAATTTTATACAAACACACGAGGGCTCGAAATGACAGGGTGTTCGGATTATAGATTGGGACAAATTCTATGGAGGTGAAAAATAAAGCAAATGGGATTTGTTTGTCGTCTATTTATTTAAGCAATCTTCGATCGTAATTCAAATGGAAAAAAGTAACAAATATTTTATATTGTCCTACATATTTATTTCTGCATACTACTTTGGAACAAGAAAATCTAGCATTGACTTTTGCTTTGATTTGGCAAAAAGCATCACTTCGCAATCGCCGCAGCAACAATGTGTCCTGGCTTGACACGCTGTTTTCGTCAGTCCGTTGAATGCATTTGTTGAATGACTTTACAACCTCAGCATGGCTTATTATCTTAATTCCTGGGTGCGAGATCATTCGGATTACCGCGATCAACGGATTAAGCAGGGTTTGGACTAGCGCGACTCTACTTCGTATGTATATACATACGAGGATGATTTATTTATTTTTATTTTCTACATACATAACAAAAGAGCGCTGTTTTTGTGTGTGTTACATCTCAAGGGCCTATCCCAATCATGAGTAAGATATTCTATAAAGGTGCCGTCTCAGTGCTCCCTTAAAAATGCCAACAGATTCCGAAACCCTCACTCCGGGTGGCAGTCTGTTCCACTCCATCTGTCCCGCAATCCGGAAAGCGCGAACCCCAAAATTATTACGTATTTGACGAAGAGGCTGCGTCAACCTGACAGCACCACTTCCCGCTTACCTCAGTGTCCGAAATCAATGAGATTTTAACCATTTTTCAGGAAACGTGTAGATAGGTATTCTTTTTTCACTACTAAGTTTCAGTACTTCGTACCCTCGGTGCTTGTTTGGCTTATCTACCATTTGATTAAAAGATAACCTTTCAAATAAATTGTCTTAAGAATCACTTTACACACAATCTCAGTTAACTACAACACGATAATGCAAGAGCTGTTTTAAATATTTGTAAAATCAATTTCCAGTTTTCATAAGATACATTGGTCCACATACAAACATTACTCATGTGCAACTACCTCCGATGGACATAAAACAAACAAGCACTAAGGGGAAGAATTTTAAACAAAAAAAGCATTCAGATACGGAAATAAATAAATATTTACCTATTTTTATATTTATTTTGGTTTTATTTATGTTCTTATCTACGTGATCCATTAGACGGCTCTAGAGGTGTGATTCACACAAAAACAGCGCTCACCAAATAAATCATCCTAATATAACTATTGGTATTCGTTGGGCATCATTATTCAATCTAACTGATTGTGTTTTCACGGCGCAAGATGACTCAGGCGCGCTGAAAGACTGGAAATGACTTGTTTATTTGTGTCACAGCAAACCAGCAGGCTAATTGGTTCTATGAAGCCATCGCAAGTAGATATCTACGTCATCTATAATCCAAGTTGCAATAATATATCTATACCTAGTAAAACTGAATAAATGACATATAAAGCTAACATGGCTTCTCAGATAAATGCACCCTTTTTCCTATTTTCTATGAGATAAAACACTCCAAAAGTGCGAAAATCCTGCAACTTAGAAGTTTTCATGAGCACTTCCTTATAATTAGTTCAAATACTACAAAAAGTTACTCCCAATAAAGTATTAATGCACGATTTCTCAAATCAGTAAATCAGCACTTATTCAGTTTAACCTTTAAGGTGGTGATATGTACATTTTTACTTTTATCATACTTGTATACCCACGCACAGGCCTATGTGGGTTTCTCTTTTATGTTTTTTTTTGAAAATGTATATTTTTATCTGTATTTTTGAAGAGGAATGTTAATAATAATAAAAAAATGCATGCCCACAACCAGGCACGTATAAAATAAACCAAACCTTATATGAACATTAACATTGAAACTCCTGCCACTTTCCCCTGAAACCGGGTAACTTTGGCAAAAGTGAATCAGTGTGGGGGGCTACAAATTAATGAAATTCGTTTAGTAAATAATATGGCCAACAACTACAGTCATCACCTTATTTTCAAAGAAATGAAAATTAAATAGCATTATGTTTTGTTGCTTTCGCAAAAAAAAACAGTGGATGCCTACATATTTTTTATCTGTGAGATAAACCTCCTAAAAGTCTACCTACTACGACCAGATGGTTCATATCGCCCACTTCAAAAATTTTGAGATTAATAGTAAATTTGCTATTAATTTAGAGTGCATGCTAGCTTTATAATTTAGTGCACGATGCAATTTCGTCATTTTCAAACTCACACATTGTGCCTCTAATGCGGATGAAAGAATTTCTTCCAGCCACTTCGAAACAAATTACCTTATTTAAAACATCAGATGTGAATCGCTTCTCTGGCAGCGCGTTCATGAGGAGATCCAATTGAGCCGCTGAGTGGCGGCTATTGCTTATTGGTAATATCCGGCCTTGTCCACTGACCAGTAACCAGCGCGTCTCTGCACGCCGCGCTCAGTCTGAGACAGTTAGCCGAGCCTCTCTAACGTGCTCTCTCTCTCGTCCACAGAATGAAGCTGCTAGTTTTGGCTCTCGCGATCGCGGCGGCAAGCGCCATGCCCCTGGGCGAGCAGGCGCCTGAAGCCGCGGTGTCCGCTGCCGCCGCCCCTGCCGAGCCCTCCATCGTGCCTGCTGCCCAGCCCGCCCCTGCTGCCCCGGCCATCCACGACGGATACTCCTCTGTCTCCGAGGAGAAGCCCAGCGCGGAGAGCGCAGTCAAAGCTGTGATCCAACCAGCTAAGCCAGAAGAGAAACCAGCTGCAGAAGAAAAACCCGCAGAGCCTATCCCTGCAGTAGCTGCTGACGAGAAGGTAGCTATCCCTGAAAAGGCAGAGGAGAAAGTTCCAGAGAAGATCGCCGAGAAGGCTCTCCCGGCAGCTCCTGTTGTTGCGCCTGTGGAGCCAGCACCCAAACCTGCTGAAGTTGTTGTCCCACAAGTTAAGCTGATCGCTGAAGCCGCAGAGCCCGCACAGAAGCCCGTGGATATTGTGGAAGCTGCCAAGAAACCAGCTGCGGTAGCTGAGGAGTCCAATGTGGTTCCAGAACTCAAGGCTGCCCCAGTTGAGGCTAAGCGAGACATTGTGCCCAAGCCCGAGAAGAAGGTGGATCTGCCAGTCCAGCCCGAGGTCAAGAAAATCCAAGAACTGCCTAGCGCAGTGCCAGCTGTAGTGGAAGTTCCTGAAGTGCCCGCAGCCAA
The DNA here is from genome assembly GCA_951799405.1 of Agapetus fuscipes. Taxonomy (NCBI): domain Eukaryota; kingdom Metazoa; phylum Arthropoda; class Insecta; order Trichoptera; family Glossosomatidae; genus Agapetus; species Agapetus fuscipes. The sequence goes on from OX637336.1 coordinate 9,316,274, forward strand.
GCCTGCTGAAGTTGCCAACAGCGAGCCAGAGAAGAAAGAGGAAATCATCATCCCAGCCAGTGTACCTATTTCTGAAGCTCCTAAACAATATTTAAACAAGGAAATTATCCCAGAAAAACCAACTGAAATCAAGGAAGAGAAACTAGCCATTCCCGAAGTTATCAAACCTAAGACTGTTGTAGCTGGAGTGGCAGCTGAAGAAGCAGTGCGAGTTGTCAGAGGCACAGAGGAAGAGAAACCGGCGCCAGCTATTGTTAAGGAAACAGCTCCCGAAGCTAAACCGGAGAGCCCTGCTGCTCCCATTGCTGCTCCGGCTGTTCCCGCAGTAGCCGCGACTCCAGCAGCCGCACCTGAAGTATTAGCCACACCTGAGGCAGCCAAGCCCGCAGAGGCGGAACCAGCAAAGCCAGAGGCGCCCAAGCCAGAAGAACCCAAAGTGAAGGACTTATCAGTGAGCGCCGAGTCCTCAGAAGACAAGCATGAAGTCCCAGCTAAAGTAGAGTCAGCCCCCGCGCCCGCGCTCGCGCCAGCACAAGACGCCAAGTCCGCAGAGAGCTCAGAGTCCTCCAGCAGCGAGTCCAACGAGACGGAGAACAAGAACTGAGGAGAGCGGGAGGATCAGCGCCATACAGAGCCGGGGTTGGGCGGTCCCGCCACACCAGCCGCCCTCGGCCGCCCTGGGCTCGTCATCCATCATCATGGTCCAAGTCATTTAGTAGAAATTAACTCATCCCAAGTAACATGTCGGTGAATCGAAGATGCGATTGCCGCGAACTGAGTCATGATGAATGTTACATTATATTATAAGATACGTCCTCCAGGGGACACTGAGAGCGTATGAGCAGTAACTGACATCAAAATAAGCCCTCTCCCTCTAGCACACATCATACAACTGAAGCAAACTTAACTGAAAAGCATTATCTTCAAATTGAAAATAATCTTTTTTGTAAAGTTGGCTCGCTTAGTTGAGATGTTATGCTCGCGGGGGAGAAGGCTGTTGATGATAGAAGTTACTGGTATGAGAGAGTGCCTGCCGCGTGTGTGATATTGAGTGCCTGTAGTGCGTAAAGCGGTACAGTCACAAACCACTCCATCCCCATCACAATGTCATTGTCATATCAGAGTAAATTAATGCAGACAAGTTATGTAAGCGATGTAACTGTCCTCCAGTGTAAGTTATTCTAAGTAAAGCTTGCAATAAAATACGTTTTATAAATTAACACCTGTGTTTTCATTGATTGTACAATCCACTGTGCAATCTTTCATCTTAAAAGATAAATAATAAAACAACTTTGTTTTTAATTACTCATCCCCCCAGTGCTTCTTTGGCTTATCTACCATTTGATTCAAAGATGACCTTAACATAAATTTGTCTTAAAAAACACATTTGACACTACCTGAACTAAGAAAAAACGTAAAACACGGTAATGTGAGAGTTGTTCTGAATATTTTCAAAATAAATTTCCAGCATTCATGAGACACATTGGTCCAGCACAAATGAAAACATAGCTCATGTGAAATTACCTGTATTGGAGATACGACAAACAAGCATCAAAGGGACATACTGTGAGTCCACCTGAGGATGCAAACGTCGTGGAACTGAATATACTCACAGTAATCAACAACACTGGTGTCTTTATTACTTTCCATGTTTTTCCTTTTCTTATAGATTTGATAGATTTGTGAAGAGAAATGCAAATCACCTACCTATGTTGCGTGCCCAGAAATAGGTAGGTATGAAACATTGACGTAAATATTTATTTTCTTTAACAAATACCTATAAAACTCAAGCGTTTTCGCCTAAAAAAGCATCTTCAGTGGGAATCTGTCCTTTTCAGTCAAAAATGTGTTGAGTGTTACACACATATTTTTTTGGGACATGCATTACTATGGGAAGAAACATAATATTATACGCCATCTGTATCGACCAATGATCTCACAAGAAAAATCATTTCTCACTAAAAAATTTAAGAAGGTAATAACCTACCTATGGGCGTCTTTTGAGAAAAATATGTTGAAAAGAAAATTAAGTAAGTATGAAAAATGAGACTTATTGAATATATAATCAAATTTTCAAAGATATATTGACATTTAAGGTTCACAAAAAAAATAATATGAAAAAAGTTCTACTGCTTTATGTTTTTTTTTTAATTTCTTAACAAAACAAATACTGAGCTTTGACTGGTTTCGGCCTCTTGACATTTTCAGATTTATTTATTTACAGCATATTCCTTTACAATTTTTTTTACTAAAATAATATATGCTTGAGAAACAAAACTAACTAGATACAAACTAAAAATCTAAATTCTAAGCTGCAAAGATATACATCATTTAAGATTCATATTAAACGCATTCCCACAAGCAGACATGTAGGTATAATTTCGCGCTAACAAATGCCGCATGTGGACCTACAATATAAAAACCGAACCTCAAATGAACATAAGCCCTGCAACTCTCGCCGACCTTCCCTGAAACAGAGGTGACATTGACAAAGTGAACCATTTTTTACAGTATGGGAGGTCAGCCTCATACCAACCTATAGATAAAATGAATACCATAAAAATAAAGTTCTTACGTTATTAAAATAATACAGTAAGTAGTACTAGTAAGTACATAAAAGTTTTGAAAGTATAAAGTACCTATTGCACCGTAGTACCCTTAGTACGAGTTGCAAAACTTGAGAAAAGTAAAGTTTACGGAAAATATTAAAGAGTGATTTCTCCCAAAATCTGCCGTTTTTGTTTCTTACACTTTATGGTCTTAGCAAAAGAGATACAGTGATGAAGAATATCAAGTTCAAACAAACAAAAACGGTAAATTTTGGGGGAAATCACTCTTTAATAATTGCCTTAAACTTTACATTACTCAAGTTTTGCAACTCGTACTCAGGGTATAAATAATAAGTTTTGGATTGTTTGTGTATTAACACTGAAAATTCATATCGACTGATTTCTATTAAACTCTATAGAACTTTATAAAAATTCCAATTTAACACTCTTCTACTGTCACACTTTTATTATTTTATTTTAATTAATAATGGCAAACGTTTTCGATCATCTTCAGGTAAGAATAAAATAAGCATTCAAATGGGCAGATCGAAAACGTTTGTAATTATGAATTGAAATTAAATTATTAAAAGTGTGAAAATAGAACAGTGTTTAATTGGATTTTTTTATGAAGTTTATAAAGTTTAATAGAAATCAATAAATAATCTGTAATAACAAAATATCAACTTGATAAATTGTTTATAAAAAAAAAGTTAAACTGTTTATCTGAAGATGGCCTAAAGGCTGAAACCATTCAAAACAATCAAAACTTACTATTATGCTTTATTAACAAATAAAAAAAATACATAAAAATACACAGTAGATTAAACAGTGTTTTTTTTTTCTTTTTTTTTTCGAATATTGTAATGTTAACTCATCAATACTAGTGGAGAATTCCCAGGAGGAAGACAAAAGGTCGGAAGACCAAGGCTGAGGTGAGAGGACGAGGTGAGGGGGGATGCTATGCGGTAACTGCAGGTGCCAAGCTGGAGAGCCGCGGCCGTGGACAGAGACGGATGGAGGCCGAGGAGAGATATGAGCTGTAGAGACACTGAAGAAGACTAGCGGAAAATATTAAATAAATGACCAACCCTATCAAGTATTGAATTTGCCAAAACGTAGGTACCGTTTTTTTACAAATTATGTGGTCAACTTCTTATCAAACCTTTTGATATGGAAGATAACAGTATAACCGTACTTAGATTCCAAAAAAAGATCCTGGTGTGGATTTTAACCTACATAAAATGGTATCTAGCTTCAGAGGACACCTAAAATGCCCAGCCGATAGCTTAGGTGGTAGAGAGTTTGAGTTCGAGTCCCACCAAGGGTGTCAGAAATGATTTCCCGTTTCGGTGTTTATTGTATTATAAACTACCGGCTAGGTTTACTCAGCCTTCACAAGAAATGAGTACCAGCCGAGATTCGGTGGAATTCGAAGCCGAGCTCTCGCGTTCTTCTGCTTAGTTGGTCTTTTTATGTGTATAATTATGTAGGTACTAGAACATATTTTTACAATTAATTAACACGCTGAAGAAGCCCATCGCAGAAATGGGCGAAACGTCCGGAAGCTCCAGCTCCCACAGACCACGGCAACAGATCCCGGAAAACATCACTCCAGCATCATCAGCCGGCCGTGTAAGCCTAAAACTCTTATTCAATTAATTTGTGTCCTTCAGGAACTGGTTTTTTTTATTGCGTAGCACTAACATTTTTAAAAAAATATTTTATTTGATTGCGAAGAAAAACATTATTGAGTCTAGGTGGGATGATCATAAGTAAATGGAGCTTATTCTATGTACCGAAAAAAATGGTATTTCTTAGGCAACTCTGCATAAGGTAAAACTGAATAAGTGCTGATTCACTGATTTCAGAAATCGTAGATAAAACATTTTATTGGGTGTAACTTCTCATAGTAAGTGAACTATGAATAAGGAAGTGCTCATGAAAAACTTCTGAACTACAGGATTCTCACACTTCTTTAGTGTTTTCTTTCGTAGAAAATAGGAAAAAACGGTGCATTTATCTGAGAAACCTAAGTTAGCTTAAAATATGTCACTTGGCATGGCTTTTCGTCGCTCTAGCATGGTTTTTCGATCTTTTTAGAATATCATGCAATCCTTTTTATGAAAAATTCGGACCGTCCCCCCCGGCAGGAAAAAAACATTGACAGACAAAATTGAATACTTTTAAAGATTACGAGGAGACGTGTTTTGAAAGAAAAAAAAACAATATTAAGAGCCCTTTATACCGTAATTCTGTCGTTTTTGTTTCTTAAGCTTTATGGTCTTCATAAAGAAGTGACAGTTTTGAAAAAAAAAAACAGGGGTGTTCATTGATTCCTAATTATTTATCGAAATTATAAAGATAAAAAAATGATAATTTAAAAAGTGTCACCACAAAAAAATATTTAAAAAAACACGTTTTTTCACATTAAAGTAGACCGGTAGGACCGGTCCGTAGTCCAGTAGTAGCACTTCGGACTTGAGAGTGGAAGGTTGTGGGTTCGAATCCTGGCGGAGCACAAAAAATATACCATTAATATTTGCAAATTTTCTCTTCGCTGAGTTGAAAAATTCATAAACCTTTACCAATGACCGGTCACCAAAGGTCCATCCAGCCTTACAGCAACTGGGTCTTGCTTGAGAATTGGCACTTTGTAGCGACGACGATCAAGCTCGATAGCTCAATTGGTAGAATGCTTGCATTTCATGCCGAGATCAAGGGTTCGATCCCAAGGTTTACTCAGCCTTCACAAGAAATGAGAACCCCCTACTTCAACTGAAAGTGGTTGAAATAGGTCCCGAATCGTCGCATGCGACCTCATCGGGGATAGCGTAGGCAAGAAGTTACACTACATGTGTAGCTTAGTTGCGTTTTTTTTTTAAGTAGAGAAATAATAGAAGGATCTTGAGGTGTGATACACACAAAAACAGCGCTCACCAAATAAATCATACTTATATTTTTATAAGGAGATTTTGTAATAGGCAACTTGCAATATCTCTACATATAGATATTAGAAATAGCATAACACTTGTAGTCAAACCAGAAGAGTAACTCCTCATAGACTTGTCCCTGCAGCAAGCACAGCTTCTGATGCTAAAAATACCCAAGAATGCTGCTGGCTGCAGCTCATGGGCAAACATAGACAACAGGTTTAGGGACAGGAATGTACTTGGGACAGGTATTGCATAAAGCTGATAACACTGAGCACAGAGGGAGACCCTAGGACAGTCATATCTTCTCAAACAGTGTGCATGCTGTTTAAGAACACATAAATATATCTCAAAATTTGATTATAGTAGATTCCTTGACTTATAGGTTGGTATGAGGCTGACCACCCATACTGTAAAAAAAAAATGCTCACTTTGCCAATGTCACACCTGTTTCAGGGAAGGTCGGCAAGACTTGCAGTTCATTTGAGATTGGGTTTTTATGTAGTGAGTCCACATGCAGCATGTGTAAGTGCAATCTTGTATGTGTCTGCTTATGGGAATGTATGTAATATATCTTTGCAACTTGGATTATAGATAGGTTATTATTATAAGTACCTACATAACCTGTCCGCAGTCTTGTGGTTAGAGACTCGGACTCGTAAATGAAAGGTTGTGGGTTTGGATCCTGGCAGAGCACAAAAAATATACCATTTATATTTTCAAATATGCTCTTTGCTGGGTTTAAAAATTCATATACCTTTACTCATGGATGTCTCTTCACAGCTCAAGAGGATGGCGACCAACAGGGATAGATGACTGGCACAACAAGGCACTGCCTTTAGAAGACAATGATAACGCTTAAACTCCACAAGTTTTTTATTTGCTATTTGTAATAAATGGCTCACTTTCCCAATGTCACCGCTGTTTCCTGGGCAGGTCGACAAAATTTGCAGCATTTATGTTTATTTGAGGTTTGTATTTTAATTTATAAGTACACATGCAGCATTAGTCAGCGCAAACTTACACGTGTCTGTTTGTGGGCATGCATTTAATATGAATTTTAAATGTTAATATATCTTTGAAACTTAGATTTTAGATTATAGACTCAGTTTCGCAGCAGTCCCTCCCAGTGTGGCAGCTGGGCCTCTGCAAACGTGCCACTGGTGCTGGAACTTCTTAGCAGCGAGACTTGAGATGAGTCATCTTTGCGAGACCTCTGCCACATAGCTGAAGGGCATGAGCCCCCTGGCAGATTCTTTATATACCTCACACAAAACCTCAAAATCCAATACTGCATTGAGCAGCTTAAAATTCTGAAGATACATAACTTTCATCAACAAACGAGTGGATGATCTACCTCTCTTATTGTCCACCTTCCAGGGCTAGAAGTCTCATCACCACGGTAATTCTTACCAACCGAATATTGTTGAATGAAGACTAATCAGCTGTTCACTTGCGGCCATCTTGTATTGACAGGTCTTCATCCAAATATTACCAATATTCGGTAGGTAAGAATTACCGTGGGGATGAGACTTTCAGCCCTGGCCTTCAGTTACCAGCCAGAGAGATGTAGTAGAAAGAGGCGAGGGTGGGTTGAAGGAATAAGATAAAGATTGAAGTGTTGCGAATATGCAGGATGTTGTGTGGTTGTGTTAGAAGTCTCTCTAGAAGTGAGTAGACGCTTAGTTAGGAATTTGTGTTTGATAATAATTTGTTCGAGATTGGTAGAATCAAATGTTCTGGTAAAATATAGCCAGTAGCTATTCTCCATGTTACGAAAATTATATTTATTTATAGTATAAATTAAGGGCTGAAATTCCAAGCAGCTTCAGAAATATCTCAGCCGTCGAAATATACTGCGCAAATGTAACTCTGCACCAAAAGTGAACAAATCAATTGTGCAAAATAAATAAACCACAATTTTATTAAAAACACAACAGAAGAATAAGAACATGAAATGCAAAAAAATTCGGACTCACCTTATTTACCAGCATTCTGCAGGCAACTACTCCTAAAGAATACCAATCCACTGCATGCCCATACGGTTCTCGGCTCAGCACTTCTGGAGCTAAAAGAATAAAAATAATATCTTGTAAATAATCAATAAGCTTGTAAATAATCTTATATAATCGTAAATAATGTTCCATGGAGATAAACAAAATTATAGAATGATGTGTGTACAATAAAATAAAAATATGTGCGTTCCAACATCATCTTTCATCCCATCCATCCATTCATAAAATCCTTAGAAGCACTTCAAATAAATAATGTATATAAACAAGGTAAACATGTATAATTACGTTTTATGAAATGTCTGGAAGAACTCTTGATGATGTGGGACACGCATCTTGATTTGAAAGTTTTCTTGATGCTTTAACATGACCTGGGAGCCAAACTGACACCAAACAAGGACCAATGTTATCAGTTTTCACAGACACTGAAATTCCCAATGAGTTTCAAATCCTTAAATATGTGACTTATTTTGTAGCTCTTCTGAATACCAAGCATATGAATACATTTAAAATTTACACTCAAAACATAGGAGCAAATTTTCTGCCGTACTTTGAATGGATAACGGTGGAATGCAGGTTCCAAAGGAAAGACGATTGGTTAAAAGTAATATAATCGACAATAGGACCTATTAGGAGAAGTGAATGGCGTGTTTAAAAATGTCATCTGGTCGCACTATATTTTTTCTGATTAGTACTGTAAACATTACCTACTATTCTCTGTCAAGTACTTGATACCAAAAAATGTGTAGACTAGAAATAGTGCCTCTAATAAACGTTTTATAATAACTGAACAGCAGGACTGTGTAAAGGGTGGCATGTTGACAACTCAATAAAAGTAAAGTAAAGTAACAACTAAAAATGAGATCCGAAACTGCAAGTGAATAACTCCATGTTAAAAGTGAGTTAGTCCATTAGCCACAGTCCAAAACTAAAGACGTTTTAATGTGCAATGTAAATGCGGAGACCTTTTCTGTCTTTTATTTTTCTGCGATCGGCTCTTTTCATAAGATTGAAGCCCTTTCTATATGCATTGAATGTGACTGACAGACAAGTCGTCCCTTAGTGCTTGTTGGTCTTATGTCCATCAGAGGTCATTTCACATGAGCAATGTTTGTAAGTGTATCTTATGAAAACTAGACATTGATTTTAAAAATATTTCAAACAACTCTCACATTGTTGTGTTTTATGTTATTTTCTTAGCTCAGATTGTGTAGAATGTGATTCATAAGATAATTTCATTGAAAGGTCATCTTCGAATCAAATGGTCGATAAGCCAAACAAGCACTGGGGGGACAAAGTGATGTCTATTAACCAAAATAAGTGGCTTACGCTCTTTAAGCATGGAGCAATTAAAATGATTTAAAAAAAAACAATAATTTTAACTACACAACTAACAATAAAAGATTTATTTTTGACTGAATTGTTACTTTAATGTGTTATATGTTTTTTTTCTGTTATTTACATCAAAATATAAACAATATATCACTCGTTATATGCTAGACACAGTTTACATACAAATGTATTATTACTGAGGCAATATACAAACTAACTAAACATTGATTGTTACATTTCTCAAATTACGTCGTATCAATTTACAAAATTTATTATAATTTGCACAAAAACCATATTTTTTAGAATAATTAGGTACTAAAGATAAACAATAGACATGTATTATTATCTTTTTGTCTATGCTTATAAGGGTTTTATTTTTTTATGATCTTATGATTGCAACACTATTTTGACATCTTCTAGAAGGTACATAGATAATCAAATTTAGAATTATTCTTGTATCTATAATTTATAATCAAAGTTGCCAAGATATATTGACATTTAAGGCTCATATTTAATGCATGACCACAAGGCACATGCAAGTTTGCGCGCACACATGTTGCAGTGTTCATACAAATAAACCAAACCTCACATGAACATAAACTGAAAACGAAGTGAACATAGTTTTTACAGCACATGTTCCAAATCAAAACTTTTCTCAGCGGGCAAATGCCCCATGTCTATGTAACTAGGGTCCTTGGTGATCAATAAACAAATACTAGTAAGACTTTTCTCTAGCAACTTGCCGTGTGACGTCACACCGTTTTCGAATATGAAATTTTTGCAAAAATCATTCGGACATCAGTGTCCGTACATACAAATTCAAATTTAGAATATTTTCGCAGCAATGTTCATAAGCATAGACAAAAAGTTTTGTCAGTTGCATATTTTTCAACTATAGCAACACAATTTTGACACCATAAATATTTACACAAAAAATCAATTTAAAATACATTTTTGGGCCCTAGTTCCTAAAGTTTACTTCCAAAATATAAAATATTATTTTACTATAAAATATCCATAGACAATGAATAATTTCAAATATCCATAGACTATCAATAGTTTCCTCTTTAAATAAACAATATAAGTCTGACTGTTTTCACATAAACTATACATAATTTAAGACACACTTTTTAATTATATTTATTCCGTACTTAAGTAGTTATGTACAAAACAATAGTCAACTCTGCTTTCCTTAATCTACATAAGTAGAAATCATCAAATACAAAACTTACAGCTAAATAAATCTACAATTTACAATTTGTAACAAAAAAATGGAGTCGGTACGTTCTTTGCACGGACGTTCAAAAATTGTTTTTTTCTCGACGGGCAAACGTCACACTTTTTTGTAAACAGAGTCCTTAACAACCAATAACAAATTGTTAGTTTAGCAACCTGTCAGTGTGACATGACAACTTTATTGAAATTTACAAAAAAATTGAAAAGTGAACCAAGTATTTACAGCATGGGGGGTTAGCCTCATACCAACCTATTAGTCAAGGATATAAAAACGCAACGCAACTAAGCTACAAATATAATAACATTATTAATTAACACATATAAAAAAAATGGTTCACTTTGCCAATGTCACCCCTGTTTCAGGGAAGGACGGCAAGAGTTGCAAGGCTTATGTTCATTTGAGATTGGGTTTTTATATTGTAGGTCCACAGGCGGCATGTGTTAGCGCGAAATTATACATATCTGCTTGTGGGAATGCATTTAATATAAATCTTAAATGATATAATATCTTTGCAGCTTAGATTAGATTAGGATGATTTATTTGGTGAGCGTTATTTATGTGTGAACCACACCTCAAGAGCCCTCTGAGCCTCATAAAAAAGACTAAAATCATATAAATATTTAATTTTGTATTCGGTGATTTTAATGTCAAAAGCTTTAACCTTTCCTTCTTAAGATTCCTAATGTAGTTCACAAAAATTCCATAGATAAAAAATTGTCACATCACATGTGCGGGCTGTTAAGAAAAGGCGAATTAATAACTTGTTATTGGTTTCTTATGACCCTAGTCACATAGACCTGCGACGTTTGCCCGCAGAGAAAAAAATCTAATTTCAAATTTTGCTCCGAGTCCATTACATCTGTATTAATTATTAGGTCTTAATGTTTACTCGCACAAAATTATCGAATAATATTATTTTGACTTTATGTACAAACTGATAAAATGTCCCCCTATTAAAGGACAATAAGGCAGAATATTAAACATCTTAATACAATACATTACAGCCATACAGTGGAATCAATGTTACAGCATACACAAAATCTCTGGGGTTATTTATTTTATTCTTTCATCTATCCTTTAAAAAAACGATTTATCGTTGATATACAAAAAAAATTATCACCCCCTTATGTATTAAAAGTATTTCAAAAAACGTTTGAACTATGATAATCACACAATTAATATTAATACAATTAAATAAAATATTACGCGATTTATACATGCGCCATTTTTCAGGCATTTGTTAATTTTATTATGCATTTATTTAATTTTCATAAATGCATATACAAGCCATATAGAATTGAATGCGCAATCTAGTTTTTTTTTTAATAGAGAATAATATACGAAAACACAAAAAAAAAATTGTACTCCCATATTTTTATATCATTTTCGGGAAAAATCTAAATTGCTTCCTTCGATTCTACAGGACTTATATGCGTCTAGCGATCTCCTAAATTCATTGCTATTGGTAGCCCTTTTCTGCTCCAAAAGCAGACGATTTCAGCAAGATTGACGAAATTAATAAATATAACCAAAAATAAGGTATAGGAGCTGTTTAAAGTTGATTATTTATGTTTATATTGATTTATATTACAATATGAATGAAAAATACAATGAAAGGTGTTTACATATACATAATAATCAATTTATATAGCCCTCTAGATAAGAAGTCCGAGTATAAAACATATTAGTTCACGCCGACATATAAAGGATGGTAAAAATGTATGGGAGTTTGCATTGCCATTTAAATCTTCCATACACAAATCCAACAAAGGCCTTTAGAAAGCGTAAATGAAAACACAAACTTCCATGCACTTTTTACTACCCACAACAGTTGAGCGTACTACTTTATTTTATACTAGGGGTAAAAGTAAAAAAAAAATGCCCCTTTAGTATGATAGCATCACAATTAAGGCCTGGTATTTTCAATGTTAGCATAGCAACTTTATACTGAATAAAAAGGACGCACTTATGTTAATTATGCAGGTGGTTTTTATAATCATTTTAAAGTCACATAAGCTAACATTGAAAATACTGGGCCTAAATGACTCTCAAGTACATATTTCATAGAATTTTACTTTATGAATTTTACTCAAAGAGGTTAACTTACAAATGATTGGACTGCTAAAAAACATTATTTGTATCATGCAATTCATCATTTGAAAGAATAGCAATAATAATACTCAAAGATATTCGGAACAAAATTTATCAACCATCATCTTGTAACTGTAAAGGTATCGCCATTCTACTACGAGTGACCAGAACCTCAGCAGTCTCCTTCACTTAATTCTTCTTGTTTTAAGCTTGTGAAAGGCTAACTTAAAAAGGAACAAATCAAATTACTATGTTAAATATGTATCCCTGTAGTTTATAACAATTATATTAATAATCATCGTTGCACAGGATGAAGTTGGGGATTATTGAACATTGGAAATTACACTAATGCAGAGGTGTCCATCAAATGCATGCGCATGTACCTATAAGGTAGGCAACATGGTAAAAACTACATTTGATATTCAAATAAAGATATAAATTTATTTTAAATTTGAATCATTATTAGAACTCGAAATTAATTTATGACATGCACTGCATGTACAGTGATACAGGGATCCAAATTCGATAGCACTCCTAGCGACAGGATTTTATTTTCTATGCAATCTATCCACCGTCCGCCCTTGCCGACTTTCAATGCATTTATACCCTTTCCTCGTGAAAATCACTCAGTGACAGCTAAAATTGACGCTAGGGGTGCAATCAAAATTGGATCTCAGGTTAAATACATCTCTGGGCATTTTACATTTTGTTAGTCGTTTCTTTTTCCTGTACAACGACAATCTAGTCTCCGTTCTGGCAAAACACACACACACTCATAAATGACCATTTTCAAATAATAGACTTATTTTTTTCAAATAACTGAAATTCTAGATATGTTTGAGCTATTCGGTCATTGCTTACACAAGTATAAGTACAAGTTACTTAGAGGTGCCTGTGGAAAGAGGATACGCCTCTTCGTATCTACATTAGTTTTGTTCTATTTTCATTTTTAATATCTAATCAATTCTTGCATTTCTTTCAATGAAATCTTTATACATCTGCAAACCAGCTAACTCCATTTGGGATCATTTTGCCAGAGAGCCAAAAAACATAATAGTTTTTAAAAATATGAAAGTTATAAATTTAAATACTGATTTATTCAAAATTAGGAAGTATTATATTGAAATATTTCCCAAGTTGTTCCTGAGTAATTTTTATATTAACAATTATACAAGGTTTATTTGTCGTCTTGTAAAATTATCCATGGAGTTGGCTGGTTTACAGATTAAGCCATCAATACATAACTTCAAAGTAATTATTTTAGATAAAACTGTTTTTGCATATTGTATTATTTAAAAAAAATAAACAGGGAGTTGTATCAGAATGTGGAGCTGGAAAAGATGAAAAAAATTAATTATTTAAAAAATTCAAATGGAAACAAAGTTTTAATTCACTTATTTAAATAAGTGAATCACTTATTTAAATAAGTGAATTAAAACTTTGTTTCCATTTGAATTTTTTAAATAATTAAAAATGGACTTTCACTGTGTTAATAAATCCACCCTAAAAAGTATATGAAAAAAATTATTTAACAAACTCCAAACACTTCTATCTCAATTAGTTTTTCCAGAACGGAAACAATATGTTTGATAAATTAAACATAATTTTTGTTAACTTAAAAATAAACATAGATTAAAGATTCTAAGTACATTAATTATATAAAAAAATTATGATTAAAAATAAAATAACATACATAACAACCTATTTGAAGCGATCACATTTTTTATGATAAAAATAAATAGATATTTTGTGCTTTGGCTTCTGATAATGGTTAAAAATAATAGTGACGTTACAAGTACATGTTTGTAATCAAATTCGTAAGTTCATCAAGTCAACTTTATTGATGCCGTAGCAAAATTTACGCAAACAATTATAATAACAAAAAGTATGCGACCAAATGCAAATTACATTTTATAACAAAAGTAGAAAAGAGTAAAAACCTGATTTTTCGTTAAAATTGAGATAAAATTGAAACTAAAGGTGGAAACGCAGGATTTGATGAGTTGCTTTCCGGGATCTGTTGTCGTCTTCTGTGGGAGCTGGAGCTTCCGGACGTTTCACCCATGTCGGCGATGGGCTTCTTCTTAGTTTTGAAATAGTTTAGAGTTTAGAATATTATGTTGAAACTGCAATGAAGGTGTGGGTACACTCGGGATATAAGAATGAAAAAGGAAGACATAAGTGTTTCTTCATGTAGCAACGCCATCTATTGACTGTTTATGTAAAACTGTGGGGTATTTAAACACCTATCTTACTTATTCATGAATGAGTTTGTCAGTTGAAAAGCGCCATCTATAGATTTTATTATGAAACTTGGAGCAGTATGCGAGAATCACAAAGCATATTTTTAACAAGTACATACACATGTGAAAGCGGTGTCATATTTTTTACCGGTTATTAATTGGTCTGGATGCAACATATCCTGGAAAGCATCTCTCCATCATCATCAGCCGGCCGTGTAGCCTAAAACTCCTATCCAAAGTAGGATTTGTTGATATAGTGAGAATGTCCTTTCTGTGTTTTCATATATTTTCAAAACAAAATCCTCGATTTCCACCTTTGATTCCATATGACTTAATTATGTATATACTAGGTGTATGACACAGAAATGATAGGTGGGTTGAAATGATAATTTATATGCAAAAAATCATTCACTTTTTTTATACACGCGCATAGAATTTTAAATTGTGTACATTAATTGAATATTTACATAACAGACAAATTGATAAGAATATAATATAAGATTATATTATAAATAGAAAATTGATTTTATTATGTCTTCAATATTCAAGGTCATTTTTGATCTTATAGCATCGTGGACCAACAATAATTTGAAATTACTGTTACAGAAAAAAAAATACACACAAAAACAAAACACTGTTTTATTTTACTGATATTTTTATTTGTTGATTGAACAAATAATGAGTTTTGACCAGTTTCAGCCTCTTAACCATCTTCAGAAAAACTTAAGAAATTTAGAAGCAAACTTGAATAAATGAAAGCCTTGTACTAACGGACAAGTATCCTAATGAACGTGGTTGAAAATGAAACTACCCGGGCATCATTAAAACATCACTCCTGACAGTTCACCATGAAGTTAGCTTTGTTGCTTTCATCATGCTTCTTATTTCATATTTTGACAAAAAAATGCACAATTGATATGCCTATAGTTATAAGAAGTAGCACGCCAGGAAGGTTGCGTTGAAGATAACGGAGTATTTTGTTAAGGAAAAACCAAATGATGTCCATTCATTTTATGAGTTGGTAGTTCTGAATACCGGTGTAGAAAGCGATGCAACTAAGTTACACATAAAATGTAACTTCTTGCCTGCGTTATCCTTGAAGGGGTCGTATGTGGCAATTTGGGACCTATTTATTTTAAGGGTTAAGGGTGACCGACCTCACACCAACCACTTCAGTTGAAGTCGGGGTCAATCGTTAAATGTCCACTACGATCATTAAGCTCCTTGTATCATTGTACGTCTTAAATTGAGTCTAAATAACAGAGTGAGTAAATAATTAATTCATGATTGATATTACGAGTATACAAAAATATAAAACAAATTGTAAAATTTCTGACAGATTTTAAACCAATACACTGAAACACAGTGCATGATCTTGATTGTTTGTCAATGAGCAAATGTATCCCGCATTAGTTTCTTTACAGTGTTGCCAACAGATGAAGGTGGCGGTCCCGCAAGGCTGTAGTTCACCTTAAAGAGATAAGGCTGGACATCTTCGTATGTAGTGTCAAAAACCAGGTCCAAATCAGGCAGCACTGGCATTTTCGGGACGTATTCATGCCTATTCATAACCTCTGTGATATAAAACACTTTATCCTGAAGCATTTCCCCAACTTTCTCCCGACAGATCTGCCTTTCATCTTCGCTTCGAAGGTTCATCAGCTCCAATCTGACAGTCCACACTTCCCAAGGTATACATTCAGGGGGAAAAGGCCAGCGAGTTCGTTTCTTTTGGAAAAATTCTAAGCTGATCTGTCCCGTGCTCGCTCCGTCAGTTTCTCTCAACAATTTGGAGAAACCAGATATCTCCTTGCGTACCGTGCTGTCCAAGGCTTTGGAAGAACAGCAGACATACGTGAAGTCTATGAAATCACAGTCCACGTCCGTGTAACCGATTGTTCCAATTGAGTAGGAGCCTTCGTTGTTGTAGAGGAACTTTCCGAATGAGCGGTGGAAGAGAACTGTGTGGAAGATGCTGGCAACAGCCTCGTCCACTTGCCGGCCCTCGGTGGACAGGGAGAACACTTGCGAGCGGGCGTTCATTTTCGAATTGTGGAAAAATCACTGCGACGGGGAGTTCAACATCACCTACAACCGCACCGGGACTCTTTCGCCATGCTGACACAATATCCTCAATAATTACAGATTCATTCATTCAAATTTGCGGTGGTATAAACAGAAAACAAACAAACTTTCAGCTAAAGAATATTTCAAATGGGATTTCAGCATCATTGCAACGTTTTGAATGCGGAACAAAAAATTAAACAAAGTATTTGTAAAGGTGTTGTGCAGAGTGAACAAGCGCAGTACCCATGTAATGTAGAGTTCCGCAGAGCGTGTTGGTTCGGAAGCCAAACTTGAGCCACTTGGAGAGACCAAAGTCTATCAGTCTGATGTGTCCCTGTTCCGTCAGGAGAAGGTTTTCAGGTTTTAGGTCCCGATACACGATGCCAGCGTTGTGGAGGAAATCTAAACAAACAACAAAACAACAATCAACACATATATCGATGACTTTTCAATGTTTTCTAAGATACATATGAATTTTTAAGTTACCTAGGACCAGAGCAATCTCAGCGACATAAAGTTGGACTAGAGATTCAGGTAAACATTTGTATGTTTCTATTAAATTTAGGAGTTCCCCTCCTGGCATATACTCCGTAACTGAAAAAGAAAACAACCAGGTATGAGCGCAACAAAAAACAGCTTTATGAAGACCTAAAAAGTAAATTGTACAAAAAATAACATAATTTAGTCCATGGGCAAGAAAAGAAGAAAATGATACCCTAAAAATATTACATAATAATAAGATGTCTATTTTTAGACCATGATGTTCTATTTCATAATCATAATATTATAACACAGTAAAATAAATAGGTCACCGGTAATTTTCTACTTTGTTACGCAACAAAAAAAACTTTATTTCACTGTCTTATGAGATAAAAAAAATTTGATAGGAGATGTGTTTTGTATCTTTGGAGATATTTAATATTAAAAATAAGAGTTGGGTGACTGGATTATGGCAGAAATCGCTGGCACTCTAGAGGTTAAGGCTCATATTTAATGCATGCCCACCAGATGGCTGATTAATAGAGATGATGAAGAATGTAGTCACTGGAATTTGATGAAAAATAATGATATTTTCCAAACTTAAAAACAGACAATGACTTGAAATTCAATGTAGCTCAGATTGCACCAAAATAAATAAAAGTTGTTTTTCATTTTGGTATTAGACAGAGCAAGTCTCGGCAGCTTATCTGTTGATGTTTCAATGAAAAAACTGTCCATCAGCTTTTTGATATAAAACACATTATCCCAAAGCATTTTCCCAACTTCCTCAGACAGATCTGCCTTTCATCTTTGCTTCGAAAGATCATAAGCTCTAATCCAACAATCCATACTTTCCAAGGTATTTCAGGGAGAAAAGGCCAGCGAGTTTATTTCCTTTAGAAGAATTCTACACTCATCTGTCCTCAAAGCAAAGAGAAGTCTACTAGTCTAGTTGTAATTGGGAGACCAGAAGCGCTATTCTGCTAAATTCCTTATGACCTGAGGCGACGAGCTGGCGATTTGTGTCCAAAAATAAGATGTACTGTAATTTTTTATCGATGGAGTTCTTTAGCAAGCGCTAGCGCTCCCGACTTTGTTTGTACATATCAGAGTGACAGTGGGTGTTATGTTTACCTAAGTAGAGTCTCTTCCTGCTCTGCCACTTGAGTGGGTAGGCTACTATGAAGGGGTTGTGACCACAGATGCCCTGGATGTTATCAGAGTGACAGTGGGTGTTATATTTACCTATGTAGAGTCTCTTCCTGCTCTGCCACTTGAGTGGGCAGGCTACTATGAAGGGGTTGTGACCACAGATGCCCTGGATGTGGACCTCGTCCTTCACTTGCTGGACTGCACTTTCACTCAATATCTAAAATGAATAAGCAAAATTAACACCATAAAATAAATAATAAGTATATTATGACCTGGAGTGATGTTTTCCGGGCTCTGTTTCGCCCATTTCTACGATGGGCTTCTTCAGCGTAAAGTATGATGATGATGATTATCTTGATGAGAACTGTGATGTAAGTGTGTGTACACTGAGGGTTTATATGTGCAAACTAAACACACTTTGAATGCGAGTTAATTAATTCAGCAGCGACATCTGTGTATTTTTCGCATGTGAAACTATGAGGTCTATCAGCAAACCATCTTGCTTATACAGCGTGTGAACCTACAACATAAAAACCCAAATCTCAAATGGACATACACTCTAAACTCTTGCCGTCCTTCCCTGAAACAGGGGTGACATTGGCAAAGTGAACCATTTTTACAGCATGGGTGGTCAGCCACATACCAACCTATAAGTCAAAGAACATACACAACAAATTACATTTTTAAAATCAATAAATAATAATATGTGCTAAACTAAAACAGAAAACAAATTCCAATTTAAAATTTAAAAAACCCTAGCCCTAGCCGCCAACATTGCAGATCAACCGACTTCAAATAAAGCATATTTATTATTTACCTGAGCCTTGGAGAGAACTTTCAAAGCAAACAGTTCCCCCGTCCCGTCCTTCTGCGCTTTGTAGACTTTCCCAAACGCTCCCTTGGAGATGACGCCCAGTACTTTGAACTTCCTGCTCTCTGTGTCACAGGCGACTTGGAAATCTGGTAGAAATAATGCCTCAACGTTGGGCACAGGCCAGGCAGTCTTGCTGGCAGCCAATGGGTTGCTTAGCGTTGAATTATTCCACCTAGGCATGGACAGTAATCCAATTATAGTTTGAAAAATTTATGCAGTGGAGGTGGGAGCGAGAGGACTGCCAGCCAAATTGGTATATATTTTTCTTAAGGATCTGAGACTGAATAGATCCCAAATAAATGGATTTCTGGAAAGACTAACAAAGGCAGCCATCTCGGGATCATACCACATTTGTTTACGAATGTGGTATGTATTTGTGACTCCCATCTCATCATGACTCTGAGAGACGGGCCTGAGCTTGGGCCTTAGATTTTTTTGACAGTAAAGACAGTAAAGATCTGACTCGGTGCCGTGGATTGCTCAGTTATTTCACAAAGAAGACCAAGACTGGTTCGCAAGCAAGAGAAACACTATGCTACCAAGCAACACATACAGTGTAACTTCTTGCTGCGTTCTCCCTGAATGTGGCCAGTAGAATTATTTATTTTTACAGGTAAGGGGAGCGTTACGTCAAACACTTCAGTGGAAATAAATAGGTCCCGAATCGACACATGCAACCCTTTCGGAGCTAACGCAGGCAAGAAGTTACACTTCATGTGTAGCTTAGTTGCGTTTTCAATACGCCCCTACATGTATCTATTCTAGGACCCGCTGGTACATTTGCTGGATGGGACACAGCCACACAGTCTGCTGATTTTGTCTACTTCAATACACTGGTACAATAATGGGAGAATAACAGGATATTAAGTCGGGTGGTTTACTAACCTCCTTCGGGAGACTCTTGACCAAGGACGCGAGGAACTGGCAGTGGAACGATTGCTAGCAACACTCAAGAAAGAGCGTCCGCTCAAATTCCCAACGAAACTCGATAGACTAAACTGCAAACGCAAAGGAAAACATTACATTCGACTTCACAGCCGAGGAAAACAAACAATGTTGGCAAACAAAGGGAAACGTCAATGTTGACGTCCGCCAAAATAATTACACGACAAATCACAACATGATGTAATGCTGCGTAGATCTGCTTATTTAGTCTGTTTTGCGTTTGTTCAATATAAATAGACATCGCAATTTTTAGCCAGCTGTTTTATCATAATTTTTACAAGCTTTACCTGACTATGATAATTTTGTCCTTCCCGTGTTACATTACTGCGTTCTTCTTTGTGGCGTTCATTGCGACACTTGCGGTTGGAATTTCCCATCTAAATATTATTCTACATATTTAAAAATCCACCGTGTTTTCGCGTTATTTGAATTAATTGCAATGAAAACACATTTTTACTTTTGTGACCCAATTTCCCGTTATTGTTTTTTCGATTTGTCGTGTTGAGAGCTTGAAAATATTACACGTGAAGTACAACGCATGTAAACTAATGTCAGTCTTTTATACCTACCACATAAAATTCTCGTATGGAGAAAATACACAATTTTATTGTCTATGGTTTTCAAAATGTCAAATTTGTTAACTTGACACTGGCGCTCCTGATCTTCGCTGAAAATTGCCGTAAAGAAGAAGAAACAACTGTCAAATTCATCGCACGTGTAAACGGTTTCGGATTAAAACTACTCTTTATAAATATTTTGTGAATATTTGTATCATAAAACCTCATGGGGCATCCACACGCTTGCCAAGTCGAGCCAAGTCGAGCGTGTGGACGGCCGTTTGGCTCAGCTGGGGGCGTGGCTTAAGCCGCCTTGGCTCAGCTTGTCGCCGATCCGACCAGAGTCGGTTTTTTGACGCAAGTCAAAGGGAATTCACGCATGCGCATGCCAGGCACACACATACTTGTGCGCGCGCATTCTGGTGCGGTACGGTTTCTATGAATTTTGATCATCCACCATCGTCTTTGCCGAATTATTCGTTTCTTTTTAGTTTCTCTCTTTTTGTTTTGTTTTTTTTTTAAATAAAAATAAGTTTATCCAAATGTTATAGCTAAAAGCTGGACGTCCGCCATGCTTGCTTATTCTAACACACACAGACGCACGCACAAGCGTGTGGATGACCCTGTTTGGTTTTCCAAGAGCTTGCAAGCGCTTGCAAGCCCTTGACTCAAGGCGTTTGAGGCAAGCGTGTGGAAGCCCCATCAAGAAAATGACGGACGAAGCAGCTGTTACTCAGTTACAAATACGGTTCATTACGAAACAGCCACAGTACGTAAAATTTGAATTTCGAACACTGTTTAAAAGCAAAATAATAATTTTTGAAGTAGGTATATTTAAGTAAAGTTGTTTTCATTTGTTTCAGATACGCCATCCCTGACACGCCGTACGCCATTGATGCAAATGTCTCCACAACAGCCTTAAACACTCTAATTAAAACGATTTTAAGTGAAAACTCGAGTGTCGACTTGAAGCGCGTTGAGTTTGATTTTCTAGTATGCGGTGAGTTGGTGAGGACGCCATTGTTGGAGCATTTGAAGTCCCGCGGGGGCAACACTGAGAGCACAGTCGATGTCGAATACTTGGAGAGAGTTCCCGCTCCCAAGCCACAGGATTGCCTCACACATGACGACTGGGTGGCTGCTGTCAGCTGCAGGAATTCCTGGTAACAATACCTTACCATCACCGTTTTGTCTCCTCCCTCGTGTTGTATCTCAGCTCTGACAATTTTTTCTCTCAATTCATCTGCAGTTATTTGATTTGACCTCATTGTTATTTGATGCAATTTTTTTTTTTACATGTCCCACGCTTAATAATAAAGAGAAATAACTCTAAAATTAGGAAAATCGAGATTTTGTAATAAAACGCAAGAACAATGCGAGAAGAATAGGTAGAATGCGACAGCCGTTCAATTTGGACGAATATGACCGAGATAAAGCATCGGCCGCCTTTTTCATCCCATGCAAGTTGTACTGGTTGTTTGAACTTCAAACGTGATTTCCCAACATTCTTGTTTTTTGAGTTATTGCTCTTTATTATTAAACGTGCAATGTGTTTTGATGGTGTGTTAAAATGTAAAATGAAATCAATATGACTTGAACAGAAGTTTTGGGCTTACAGAGCAAGCAGTTGACACTTAAATTGATGAAACTAATAACGGTTTTATCAGCATCATCAAACTGAAGAAACGCAACGCAGACATGGACGAAAGATCCGGAAGCTCCAGCTCCGATAGGCAAAGGCAACAGATTCTGTAAAGAAGCTCGGCAATATACTTGATGTTTATTTAATGACAATCTGATGTTGTCTTCACTACTTGTATGTGTATTTTATGTTTAGATTGATCCATGTGTGAATGTAAGGTTATGTTAGAAAGGCACGCAGGAGTGAACAGCAATACAAGTTTTTATTTCCATTCTTTTTTTCATTGTGTTCACCATCAACATTGTAACGTATTACACGCTTATAGGTTAAAATCATTTGTTCACAAAACCTACCCAGTTGTTCAATTCAATTTGTTACTATGAAATTTTTATTAAAAAAAAAAACTAAAAAATTATTTCATAGTAACAAAAATCATTTGTTACTATGAAATCAGAACATTTTTTAATTTAGAACTTTTTTCTCGGCGAGCAAACGTCCGTCTTGTATGGGATTGCCGTCCTTGGCAGCCAATTACAAAATATTTGTATGCATTTTCCCTAGAAACCCAGCTAGGTGACGACACAATATTGTATATGCCAATTCATGTGCGGACCTTTTTGTTTGAACATGGTGATGTGAAATTATTGTTCATAATTTGCCCCATGTTGTCACTGACCAATAATGGTGGATGAAGACAAGCAAATTTCTGGCATCACATGCACAAGCGCCCTTGGAGTGACTGCATCATAAAACGACGCTATAAAGAAATCATCATCGGAATCCCCAACACCTCTACTTCCACAAAATTTTCCAGGTTCTTTTGACTCTACATGTTACTCTGCATGACATGTTTTCATCAGCCTGAAGAATTCTTGATTTGAAAATGAAATTGTTGTTTGTACCTACAATGAATTTTCAGGATAGTGACAGGTTGCTATGACAACAGCGTCCACATCTGGAGCTCCAGAGGGGAGCACAAGCTGGCCATCCCGGGCCACACCTCGCCGGTCAAGGCCGTGGCCTGGGTCAGCCTCAGCGACACCACTGCGGTGTTCATCAGGTAAACACTCTCACCCGACATGAACTCATCAATCCCACTCACACTTATCCGAGGCCTCACTCGCGCTCAGACTGATTTTTATTTATGCACAATAAACATAAATAAAAGCCAATCTAAGCAGCAGTGAGAACTGCAGGAAGTTTTTTAAAGAAATCCTGTGCGGGAGACTCCTTAGATTTCAGAGACTCTAGGGGTCTATGGCACTTATTGTAGTACCGCAGAGGTGTTTACGAGCTTGGTCGTTGCTACAAAGCGCCAATACTCAAGCAAGACCCAGTTGCTGTAAGGCTGGATGGACCTTTTGATGACTGGTCTTTGGCTTATGAATTTTTCAACCCAGCGAAGAGCAAATTTGAAAATATTTTTTGTGCTTTGCCAGGATTCAAACCCGCAACCTTCGATTTACGAGTCAGAAGTGTTTACCACTAGACTACAAACCGGTCGTGTAGAAGAAGGAAGAAAAAAAATGACAAGTAATGCCGAATACTGAATCTATAATCTGCGTAAAAGAAGAATCTATAATCTATGATCTAATAGGGAGTATTTGCGGCAACTCTAGTCAATACTTCACATCAAGATACGCTTGTCTGTATTTCAATACGTTTGTTTTCAGTTTCACACTCCTACAAGTGTCTGCTGTAAGTCCATGATTTTTTCTATCTGTATAAGTTTAGAAAAGTTAAGAAATGTATAAGTTTTCATGCAGTCTATCTCGTAAACCATAGACAATCTGGGCAGGATGCTTTGTGTCTGAAAAGGTAGTTATTATTTAATCCTCTTGTAGTGGCTCTCATGACCAGTCGGCCCTGGTGTGGGAGTGGGACCTGGCCAGCAATGCTGTGTCCTGTGTGGTGGCGTGCCGCGGCCACGACAAGTCCGTAGAGTGTGTGGCCGTGTCGCCAGATGGATCACGATTCTGCACGGGCAGCTGGGATAACACCATCAAAATATGGAGCGCACGTAAGTATATTTTCCTTGTTATAATTTGTTATTTAATTTGTTAATTAGTTAAAGCATACCTGTACCTCGAGTATAAAACTTTGCATGAACTCACCTCAATGGCCTAAATCTTAAATGTATGGAATGAATATGCAAGGTTTTTTTCAATTCACTCAATTGAGTTTAGTTTACGCAACGTTTTATACTCCGATTACTGTACTTCTGTATTGTCAACATTTACTGTGGAGTCTTATCAAAGTGCAATATTTGATTATTCCTCTTAGTGTACTATTACTTGCAAATATTGGTGCTCATCCCTACCATTACCCTTTTTATGGATCTAGTACCTACTTTGCTTAAGCGCCTTCCTTAGTAGCATCTCTGAAGCAAAAATCTTGGGAAGACGAACAAGAGATCGCCCAAGAATTTCATACTTCCAGGATTTGAAGCGGCTCATGGATGACTCCTTCTATTCACAGCTTAAGAGGATGACAACCAACAGGGACAAATAGCTGTCACAACAAGACACTGCCATTAGAAGATAATGATAACTTTTCTGAAATCATTATCGCATGTGTTCTCTCCTTTTCCCCACAAAATCGTTCTTTGGATGAACTCCACCCCTTGTCTTTTTATCACTTAATATTGACATGTGGAATACATTTATTTGAACAGGTTACAGAAATGGCAACTCTCAAGGGCCAACCCCTAAAGAGTTGCCATTTCTTATCAATAAGTCTTGCCAGAATTAGTTAGTAAGATAACATAAAAATGTGAAATTTAGTTTTGCACCCTCAGTGGGTATCAAATCCCAGCCCTCTGGTTTTAAATGCAAGCACTCTACCAACTGAACTATCAAGTGGACTGTATGACTCATGTATTTTACTGTGTTGTATTGAAATAATTGATTGATATATTTATGGACATAAATGTCTTGTAGGCTCTCTAGTACTAAGTACTAATGTTTGGTTTCTTACCAACATGTTACTTGTTTTCTTGAAAAATACATTTGTTTTCAGAATTACAAGATGAAGATGAAAGTACAAGTAAAAAAGCCAGAGTGGAGCAAGGAAAATCTAGGGTGAGTATTTTACATTTTTATCTGTCCTCTCATACAGTTTTGTATTCTGTAGGATTTGAGTTTACAGGTTAAGAGTTTCTACATGATGAAGCATTAAAATCTACCTACTGTAAGTGGCCAATAGCTATGGAGATGTATCTCGTCATAGTCCTGCTCTTGCACACATGTTTCATTGACATTTGTAACTCTTCATGCATGCTCTTCTCCTTCTCTCAATGTGCAGATTTCAGTTATTTGCCATTTCGTTTATTTGAGTAGTCCTAATATTCTGTTATGCCAATACTAAGTGAACTTGGATACTTTGTAGTCGGCGCTCTCCACCCTGAGTGGACACAGATCAGCGGTCTCGGGGGTGTCCTGGCTGGGTGGGAGTGCTGCCCTGGCCAGCTGCTCGTGGGACCACACGCTGCGCCTGTGGGACCTGGAGCTAGGGGCGCCCACGCGCACCATCGCTGCCAACAAGTCCTTCTTCTGCCTGGACTGGGCGCAGCACGCTACGCTGCTGGCCACCGCCTCTGCCGATAGGGTTGTTAGGATATACGATCCAAGGTCTGCAGGTAAATAAAAACAACTTTCCAACAAGGTAATAATTTTGTATCAATAATAATTTTGGACCGGTTTGTAGTCCAGTGGCAACATTTCGAACTCGTAAATGGAAGGTTGTGGATTCGGATCTCGGCGGAGCACAAAAATATACAATTTATATTTTCAAATATGCTCTTAGCTGGGTTGAAAAAAAATCATAAAACCTTTACCAATGACCAGTCATCAGAAGGTCCATCCAGCCTTACAGCACCTAGGTCTTGCTTGAGTATTGGCGCCTTGTAGCGACGACCAAGCTCGTGCACCTCTGCGGCACTACAACAAGTGTCATAGACCCCTAGAGTCTCTAGAATCTAGGGAGTCTCCCGCACAGGATTTCTTAAAAATATATAAATAATAATAGGATGATTTTTGGTGAGCGCTGTTTTTGTGTGTATCACACCTCAAGAGCCCTCTGCGAGCTTGATCGTCGCTGTAGAAAGCTCCAATTCTCAAGCAAGATCCAGTTGCTGTAAGGTTGGATGGACCATTAGTGACCGGTCTGTGGTAAAGGGATATGAATTTTTCACCCAGCGAAGAGCAAATTTTGAAAGTATAAATGGTATATTTTTTGTGTTATTCGAACCTACAACCTTCCATTACGAGTCAGAAGTGTTAACCACTAGACTACGGACCGGTCGCTGACAATCTATTGTTAATCTGTTATTTAGGATATTTTTATCCTAGGTCTGCAGGTAATGCTAACAACTACAATATGAAGGTTTCAACAAGATAACTGAAACTCTTATTGTCAATCCATTGGTGAGAATATTTGATCCATGGTGTAGAGGTACTTTTCAGTATGAGTGTGTCAACGAGCTTCAAGGTAACTGAAACTCTATCGTCAATCCATTAGTGGGATTATTTGATCCCAGGCCTACAGGTAAAGGAAAGGCTAACAACTGTAAGGGCCGGTATTTTCACATTTTAAGCTAAAGTAGTTTATATAGCATATTTTACGCCCGAGATATGCTATAGTAACACCAAAACAGTATTTTCATTCGCATTTTGCCTATAGGCTATCTTTAGTATATACCGAAGATATCCGAAGTAATTGCATTGCTACCATCATGGCTACCATCGTGACAAAACTTGAAAAATGTAAAAAAACCTCAAATACTGCATTTGGCCACATAAATAATATGGTCAACAGCCACGAATTCAAGTTTTTTTTTGTCTATGGTAGTTTTTTATAACTGTCAGATGCCATATTGACGTCCGCCTGCAATGCACCAACAAGGATGGCGCTCTGTGATAATATGATATGATTTTAAATTATAAGTGCGTAAAACATTTAGTGAGGCATTTAAAAACGGATTTTACAAACTGTGTTGTAGATAGGTTCATAAATCCGTTGTGATTTGCTTGCCAATAATGTCAAATGTTGTGCCGAGTGAATTGTTCCGCGTTCCTACCAAATACTCGGAGACATTGAGGGGGACGAAATATTTTCGATTTGCACCTGCAAACATAATCAGTAATTCTTTCGACATCTGACCCATTGCTTTCCATGACAAAATTGAAGTAAATATTGTGTGTTTCCTAAGGGAATAATTGCTAAAATTTGACCCAAAACTACATATCCGCTGTAAATAACATATGAAAAAAGACGCCATATTGGAATTAGCTATAGCATAAAACGTATGCTCCCCAAGATTGGCTAGCAAAAATATCGTTGCTATTAGACTATTTTCTTGCTAAAGCATACTTCAAAATACCGTTTTTAAGATTTTAAGCTATAGTAAGTCATTTTTATGCTATTAGGCGCATATGCTAACGATGAAACTACCGGGCCTAAATGTGTCAATAAGCCTTGAGGTAGTTGAAAATCTGAAGACTCCACAAGGAGAAATCAGAGCCTATAAATTGGGTCGGAAAGATATGTTACCACGAGTAGTGAGGGAGGGTTCCAGCTCAGTTTCTGCAGGTTGGGGATTATAGAACGGCATCAAAGGACAAGCGGAGTTGCAAAACTTCCTACTATCTTATTATAGAAGAAAATACTTGTTTTCTTTACAATCTTGTCAAATGAAATGTTTTTAAGTTATCAAATGCCATTTATTCTCGCGATTCAGAAACATTTTTGTAATAAATACTCATTCCAATAAACAAGTATTGAAAAAGTTTTATTTGATTTCTACTAAATTTTATAGAACCAAAATTTCTAATGAAACACTGTTTATTTTCACTTGCTTATTAATTAAAAAAAAAAAAACATTCTATCTGAAGGGGATAGAGATATCTAAAGCGTTTGTACCTATATATTAATTAAAATAAAATAAAAAAGCAAGTGAAAATAAAACATTGATCTATTGGAAGTTTTGGTTCTATAAAATTTAGAACAAATCAATTAATATGCATTTTCACCGTGTTCATACACAAACTATACATAAGTTTTATTTCTCTCCAAGGTTGTAGCCTGGGGAGGATCAAGGGGGATTGATCCCCTCCCCCCACCCCCGAAAAAAAAAAGTATATATTTTAGACTTTTAATAAGTATTAATGAGGAGCAGATGTGGAGACTCTTATTTAATAAAGCACACACAATATATGACGTTGAACGCTACCTACTTAAGCCCGACCATGCAAAATGAACTTATTGCAATAGGGTAATTTCACTTTTTTTTTTAATTTCATAAAATGATTGACTACCTTTTAAAAAATGCATCTCCGTTTTTAAAAAAAATATATCTGGCTTAGTTTTTACAGCTCTGTAAAATTCGCCCATTTTCGATTTCCGCTAAAACAGCTCATATTTTTAATGTTGGCGGCTAGGGTTTATTAAAGTGAAATTGGTTTTATGATTTAGTTTTTTTAGTGTCCATGTTTATATTATTGTTTATTGATTTAAAAAATGTAATTTGTGATGTTTGTTCCTTGACTTATAGGTTGGTATGCGGCTGACCACCCATACTGTAAAAAATGGTTCACTTTGCCAATGTCACCCCTGTTTCAGGGAAGGGCGGCAAGAGTTGCAGAGCTTATGTTCATTTGAGATTGGGTTTTTATATTGTAGGTCCACATGCGGCATGTGTTAGCGCGAAATTATACATGTCTGCTTGTGGGAATGCATTTAATATAAATCTTAAATGATATATATCTTTGCAGCTTAGATTAGATTAGATTAGATCTTATGATGTATGGGTGTACAAGCAGCCTCTTGGTAACTAAATCTCTTGCTATCCCACTAGAGCTCGTCTCAGTCATGTGTTGTCAAACCTTGTCGCTGGGATGGTCAAAGGGATGAGGCGTTGGCACTCGAATTTGATTTATTGACACTAACGCTAGCTTGGACCCCCATGCGCCATGTCATATCGACAATAACTTCAACCCTGGTTCAACAAATGAAATTGGGTAGTTATTAATTAATAATTCATTAAAAATATTAAATAATGAATTATTAATTGATAAAGTCAATACCTCTTTCTGGCCAGGCAAAATGGGTTGGTAAATTGCATTCCTCTTCACAAATCTATTTTAAAAAAGCTGATATTCCCTTGGCCAGTTTTCATTTTTAATCCTTAGTCCTGACATGATCTTAAAACACCGCACTGCTTGTAAGTTCTATTTCAAGATGACAATAATGTAAGGTTATGTAAAATTCTCACTGTCTGTTTGGTGAATCCAATTTTTTTTGAATGGCCAAAGCTTCTGCTTATGATGCTAGAAGCTATGTGTTAGGATACTGACTGGTGTCAGGAAAAATAATCTTCTTGGGCTTTTGTAGGCGCGGGATAAACATTCATCTTTCAGGATTAATAATAGTATCACAAGGCATCATGTGCTTCATGCAGGGAAACTACGAGGATCAATGTATCTCTACCAGTGAAATAAATAAAAAAAGCTTCAGTGTTTACTTTCTAATCTAAATCTTTACTTTAATTCATGAAATCAGTTTCTTCTGCTTATCCTCAGACTATTTATTATTTATGAATAATTGTATGTAAAGGGTGTTTTTTTTAGAGGTATAGAACTGTAAGTTGGCAACACTGTTTTAACTGGCGGCCATTTTGTCAGCTGTCAAGTGATTTGTGTTTAGTTTAGTTTGGCATTTCAACATGAATAGACTGACGCCTGACCGGATGAAGCCACACAATCACCTAGCAAGGCGTAGATTCGGTAAATGGGTCCAAAACAAGATTGCCGTTGATCCCGATTTTCATAAGAGAATTTTGTTTAGCGATGAAGCTCACTTTTGGTTGAATGGCTACGACAATAAACAAAACTGCCGTATTTGGTGTGAAGATAATCCTTAAGTGTATGTTGAGACATCGTTACATCCAGAAAAACTGACTGTTTGGTGTGCTTTATGGGCTGGTGGAATCATTGGTCCGCACTTCTTTAAAAAAGATGCTGGCCAGAACGTTACAGTCAATGGTGACCGCTACAGAGCCATGATTACTGACTTTTTCGTTCCTTAATTGAACAACCATGATGTGCAGGAGCTGTGGTTTCAACAAGACGGCGCAACATGTCACACATAGGGATTGCAATCCAGCAGCATTTTCAATCCAGCTGGATTTTTGCTGGATCAACACTATTCCAGCTGGATCCAGCGCGGATCCAGCAATTTATTAATTTTTGAAGAAATGAAACTGTTTTTTTTTTTAAATACTTAGGAAACGTGTTAATTAAACATTTTAACAAAATAACAAATCACAATAATCAAAATTGTAACATAAACTCTTACTTTTAGAGTAGACACACAGAGTAAAAGTTATAACGAAAATAAGTATTTTCTTGACTTTTTATTAAGACAAAATTTATCTTTTTTTCTGGTACCTAGTATGATCTCAAGAAACATATGGAATTAATGGTGTTGTCTCCCAACCGGCTTCTTAATGAACTGCATATATATCTGGCTGCAGAGAAGGCCCTTTCTGCCTTTACACTTGTTGGTTAGTTTCTGATAATCGTAATCTAACGTTGGTAATCGTAAATTAAAGTTCGGTTTTCACCTCTTACTCCCTCACTTTCATAAACATTTTTTTTTTTTTTAATATCTTATAATCCTTCTGAGTTCTCGTTTCTTTCGGTTTCATGAAGTTTTCTTTCTCACATTTTAGCTTAATCTCCAGTTCTTGTTTCAATTCAAATTCAGTGTGACCGGTTTATCCTGTCCATAGTTTTCTACTTCCATTATATCTTCTTGCTCTTGCACTGTTGATGGTTCTACTAAATATGCGTTTACACGATTCAGCATATTTTCATCTCCTGACGCATTGCATATTTTTTTGGTAATGGGAAATTTCTTCGTCATACTTCTTAGGGTTCTGTAGATAAATCTGCATGCCTGTGACATCGGTAAGACGCCGTTCTTCGATTCTGTTGTGGAGTGCCTCAGAAAGATCTGCACTCAAGATTATGTCCTGGCTTTTTAGTTTGTCTAAGACAAATTTTAGGGTTGTGTCAGCAGTTATTACACTCGGCTCTCTTTTGGAGAGACTTCAACGGCCTGTTTAACCGGTTGAAAACTGGCGTCCTGGCGATCAGCTCACTGATTAGTGACCACTCGTCTGCTGAGAATTTAGTTTCTGAGGCAGTGTCTATGAAGGCTTTATCGATGCAAACTTTTTAACTTTCAGCAAAAACGTTTCAGCATGCTGAGCAAACTGTTCCACCTAGTGCAGCAGTCAAGAATCAGACTCAATTCTTTGCCCTTTGCTTCCTTTATATATTTTTGCAAAAACATCTCATCTTTGGTAGGTAATCTTTTGAAAGTCTACAACTTTTCGCATTTTATTAAAAAGCTCACTGTATCGCTGAATTACTTCATGTTTAGCCGGTGTTAGTTTAATTACTACAACTAAGTCTTCATTGGTGTCCGTGTCTTCGTCATCATAATAGAGCGGCAGCATCGCTCCCGCCGAGCTGTAAGAGCATCTAGCAAAGCGCCAATGCTGGCAAGCCAGACTTTATGACATTATTTGGAAAGTTTTATACTTGCGGATCCGCAGCGCTGGATCCAGCAGCCGGTGCTGGATCCAGCAGGTCGAAAAATGCGCTGGATCCAGCTGGATTGCTGGATGAGGGATCCAGCAATTGCAATCCTAGTCACACAGCTCGTGCCACAATTGATTTACTGAAGGAAACGTTTGGTAACCGCATAATTTCACGTTCCGGACCCGTGAATTGGCCTCCAAGATCGTGTGATTTAACCCCGCTAGATTATTTTCTGTGGGGATATGTGAAGTCGCTAGTCTACGCCGATAAGCTCGAAACAATCGACCACTTGGAGGACAACATTCGCCGCGTTATTGGCATTATAATTTAAATATGATTTCTGGCATATGACCGCCACGGCTGGCTCGGACGTAATCTAATCGGGAGGTCCAATTTTCAATAACTTTTTCCAACATTTGTGGCCGTATATCGGCAATACTTCATGTCAATTTTAAAAATTCATCCTTGTTTTATTCCATTTCAAAGTTCTATACCTCTAAAAAAAAACACCCTTTGCAAGTAAAGTGTTGTTACTATTTGCATGATTACTGTTTTGCTCAGTCTAATACCAAAATGAAAATGCCATTGATTTGTTTTGGTGCTACCTGAGCTACATGGAATGTCAATGTTAATCCATTACTGTGGGAAAATGTTATTTTTCCTTAAATTACGTTGACTACATTTACCATCAAATAAGTAAATTTAATACATGTTGGATGAAATTTTTGATTTCCTCAAGGTCTTTTCTCATGTGTGCTCTTATTTATTCTAATCTAATCTAAGTTGCAAATGTGTAAAATTAAGGATTCATATTCTATGCATTTTCACAAGCAGACGCGTATAAGTTCGCACTTAAACATGCCGCATGTGAACTTACATTATAAAATCTCAAATGAACATACACCCTGCAACTCTTGCAGTCCTTCCCTGAAACAGGGGTGACATTGGCAAAGTGAACCATTTTCTACAGCATGGGTGGTCAACCGCATACCAACCTATAAGTCAAGGAACTTTCTGATTCTACATATTACAATGCTGCATGTTACAGTTGACGCCCCGTGTGTTTCTGCGCGTGGCCACACTGGCTGGGTGTCTGCGGTGCGCTGGGCCCCCAACAGGGACAACCTCTTCCTGTCTGCGGGACACGACATGTTGCTCAAGATGTGGGACATACGCAGGTAAACATGCCCAACTTTTAACTCCTCAGATGCTGGAACGGGGATCCGCGCTCATAGTACTAATTGGGATTTTTAAATTTTTCTTTAGTTTTTACACAGCAATAAGATTGCAAATCGTATGAAATACTGCTATTGGGTAGAACCATCCACCAATAAATTTAAAGCATCCATTTTCGTTTGGAAGTATTGAATATAAAATATTAACGTTGACCTTGAAAACAGACTCTTGAAAGAGCCGAATTCCACAATTTGTTTACAAAACAACACCAACACACACATAAAATTATTTGTGGAAATAAAAAAGGGTCACTGGCCTCTATTTTTTGTGATGTATTTGGATTTCCTGCCTAGCATACTAATGAGGTATATATATTTTTATAATAACACTAGCTATACCCTACCACCCGTTGTGGTGGCTCGTCTTACTGGTCATACTTTATCATAGAGGTGACAAGTATCTCTGCTGATGTGTCTCCATTGTATCTTCTTTTAGTCATTCAAAAATCCTGTCATAAGGTGAAAATAGTTTAAGCATATTTTTGGTCTCATTTCCTTTGTTGCTACAGTTTTTACTTTATAGCAGTCCGAAGGACTGTTATAAAGTATTGTATTCGTCTCAAAAAAAAAAATCGAGGTTTCAACGGAAATGAGTTGTCCTGCACCAGGACATGCAAAAAAACCTAATTTGTCGAACCTGTCCGTCCGTCCGTCCGTCCGTATGTATGTCCGTATGTCCCAGCCGAAACTACTGATCGCAGAGACACCAATTTTTGGATTTAGAGAATTGACACCCACAGATTTTGATGGGCCGACCGGCATGGCACCAACTGAAAAATCAAGATGGCTGCCATACAAAAAAAACATAAAATTTCACTTTTCTCAAAAACGGCTCTAACGATTTTCTTTAAAATTTCAGTGTGGTCATTGCTTAAATTGTCCCGAAGAAAATTTGTTATGGCAACACTCTTCCCAACCTGCGTCTATGAGTTGCCATATGAAAGAAAAAAACGATTGTGATTATCTCGGAAATGGCTGGGTTGACAAAAAAAAAAATTTCTACAATATTACGCGCAATATTAATTTCTACAAAAATTTTAAGAATACTTTAAATTTTTTTTTACTTAAAGTACCGTTTACACGATCTCAAAATTTTCATCGAAAATATTAAAAAGACCCATAAAAACGCAATTTTGTACAACTTTTTTTAGGTTCACAAGAAAGAAAAATTTGTAAACTTCTTTGCACTATAATTTGTTTTTCACTATTTTGAGAATTCAAGATGGCTTCCAAAGAGGAGAAAACTTCAAATGCGATTTTCTCAAAAACGGCTCGAACGATTTTTTTTAAATTTTCAGTAAAGTAATTGCTTGATACATTCTTACCAAATTTAGTTATGGCAACATTTTTGCTAATCTGCGTCTATGAGTTGCCATATGAAAAAAATAAACAATTGTGATTTTCTCAGAAGTGAAAGCGTTGACAAAAAATATATGTTCCACAATATTATACGTAATATCAAATTCTATATAAAAATTAAATTAAAATTTTGAAAATAAAAACATAAAGTGCCGTTTACATGATATCAAAAATTGAAATTAAAAGGCTACAAAAACCCATCAGAACGCAAAAAACTTTTATGTTTCTTAACTTTATCAGAAAAAAAAATTTTATCACTATAATTCATAGTGAAACATTTTTCAAATTTTAGAAAATTCAAGATGGCTTCCGAACAGCTGAGAGTTTCAAATGAGATTTTCTCAAAAACGGCTCCTACGATTTTCTTGAATTTTTTCGCATAATCGTCATTATAATAGTGCTATGTAACAACAATAACCATTGCCTCATAATTTTCTTTGTTTTGGGGGTCGCCATACAAGAGAAAAAAATAATTTCAAATTTCTCGGCAGAGAAAGGGTTAACTAAAAAATAATATTCTACAATTAAAAAGCTTTTATATATACCTACATACATGAATCATTATTTTTTTCAAAATAATATTTTAAAGTATAGCCACCATACAAAGTGACAAATTTTCATACAAAAAAATATTGGACTTTTTAAAGTTTGTGTATTCACACAGTGAAAATTCATTTTTATAAATAATTATAAAAAATTATAAAAAACACAGAGTTTTATTTTCACAAATTGAGTATTTATTTCAACCTCAAGTACTTTCGACTTATTCACGTCATTATCAAGAGTATCCTCTTGATAATGACGTGAATAAGTCGAAAGTACTTGAGGTTGAAATAAATACTCAATTTGTGAAAATAAAACTCTACTTTCGACTTATTCACGTCATTATCAAGAGTATCCTCTTGATAATGACGTGAATAAGTCGAAAGTACTTGAGGTTGAAATAAATACTCAATTTGTGAAAATAAAACTCTGTGTTTTTTATAATTTTTTATAATTATTTATAAAAAAATATTGTAATATTTTTGGTAGCAAAACATCTAATACCCATACATAAACCTACATAACAATTTTCCCAGTAAAGTGCTATGTCACAACAATAACCATTGCCTCATAATACTCTTTGTTTTGGGGGTTGGGATACAAGAGAAAACAATAATTTAAAATTTCTCGGCAGAGAACGGGTTAACTAAAAAATAATGTTCTACAATTGAAAAGCTCTTATATATACCTACATACATTAATCATTACTTTTTTCAAATAAATATTATAAGGTGTAGCCACCATACAAAGTGACAAATTTCCATACAAAAAATAAAATAATATTCTTGGTACTAAAACGCCTAATATAAAATACTAGACTACGAGTCAAAATTTAGTAAATACCCATAATAATCAATCATAACTTTCAATATATTTATGAAAAGTATACAAACCAAACAAAGTGTTAGTTTTGATACAAACGGGATCAATGATAATACTGCAAAAAGACGATTACTTAAATAGATTAGCTTCATTACTTACACACAACTAAATGTTTTGTTATGAAAATTGACTATGACCTAAACATGACCGTATTTTATGCTATAAAGTCATGTGCAGTCACTGAACAATTTATTTTTTAAATGGAACCCTAAGTGAGCATGTAAATTAATAACTCATGTAAGTTTCATAGCAAACGGTTCAATAGTTTAGTAGTCCATAAAGGACAAACATACATACATCCGTTTAATTTTATATATTAGAAAACATGTTGTGTGTTGCAGCCCCAAGGTGGCGCTGTATGAGCTGTCAGGGCACACGGACAAGGTGATGTGCTGCGAGTGGGCGGGCCGCCTGCTGCTCTCCGGGGGCGCCGACAACACCCTGCGCATCTACAAGGCCAAGGTGCCTCAGCACGTAGACACCTCCAGCACACCAGCCCTGTAAACACCTCTACACCTCGCTGCTACAGACACGGGCCGCCTGCTGCTCTGCGGGGGCGCCGACAACACCCTGCGCATCTACAAGGCCAAGGTGCCTCAGTACGCATACACCTCCAGCACACCTGCCCTGTAAACACCTCTACAGACACTTGTGATGTAAATAAAATATCTGTCTTTACATCCTAATCAGAGTTTATTTTTGTATGTCCTCATTTAATCTCAAATTCCTTCTGTCCCCAGTCACTGACTCCCAGTTGGCCACGTGGAAGAACTATGATGAATTATGAATCAGCTGACGCGTGACACTGACCTAATCTACTTGGCTCTTGTAAAATCAGCTTTTGCAGAAAAACAAAGTGCTATTCTCAGGGTTCAACACAGCTAAAGTGTGAACTACCTATCCAGCACTTCTGAGGCCTGCTTTCGGTATTTCAATATATAGAGCAAATGGGACGAATGCATTAAAAGTAAGCAAGTGCAAGGGAAACAGATGATAAAACAAGATACGTTGACAAAAGATTTATTGATTGTGTGTATACATTTTGTAGAATAGAATAACAATGAAGCGACACAGACTGTCAACAGTGAGGTTAACGAAGGTGTGTATATTTGTAAAAAATCTATTCTCGCTCGCTTAAAACTTGACGCCAAGGATAGTCTTATTAAAATAGAACTGCTACAAGAAAAATAATTACATTGAAATATGACGCTCTTTAAATGACTGTTCAATTCAAATCTATTGGATGCACCTGAAACCCCTCCTGCCGCCAGCTGCTGACTTCTCCTTCACCACCCAGAGGAGAGTCTTGTTCCACGTTAAGTTCATGCACTACTCTTTTTGAACCGCTGACCACCCATTCTGTAAAAAATGGTTTAGTTTTCCAATGTCCCCCCTGTTTCAGGGTAGGTCGGCAAGAGTTGCAGGGTGTATGTTCATTTGAGATTCGGGTTTTACGTGTCTGCTTGTGAAAATGCATATAATGTGAATCCTCAATGTTACATATCTTTGCAACTTGGATTAGATTAGATTAGAACCATGTGGATATGAGTCATTTCTTTCCCGAGATACTATGCAAGTAATAATAATAATATAGGAAAAAATGGTTCACTTTGCCAATGTCACCCCTGTTTCAGGGAAGGTCGGCAAAAGTTGTGGGGCTTATGTTCATTTGAGGCTTGGATTTTATTTGTAAGTACACATTCAGCATTTGTAAGCGCGAACTACACGTGTTGGTTTGTGGGCATACATCGAATATATCCTTGCAGCTTAGATTATTATTATTATTATAGGATGATTTATTTGGTGAGCGCTATTTTTTGTGAATCACACCTCAAGAGCCCTCTGCGAGCTTGTTCGTCGCTGTAGAAAGCGACAAATTCTCAAGCAAGACCCAGTTGCTGTAAGGCTGGATGGACCTTTAGTGACCGGTCTTTGGTAAACGACTATGAATTTTTCACCCAGCGAAGAGCATATTTGAAAATATAAATGTAAGTATATGTTTGTGCTCCGCCGGGATTCGAACCCACAACCTTCCATTTACGAGTCAGAAGTGTTAACCACTAGACCGGACCGGTCAACTAAGGTAGACATTTAGTACAATGTCATAGTGTGTTGTCCTCGTGGTCACATGTGGCCAGCCCACAATTTATTTAGCAAAAATTCTCTTTTCTTGTGAAGGTTAAGTGAATCTTATCAGGACTTTAATGTTGTGTCAAATAAACCACCAAAATGGGAAATCATGTCTGACACACAAAGCAGACTCCGCACTACAGCTCCCTGGCTTTGAACTCAGGAGCTCTACCATCTGAGCTATAAACCGTACTTCCCAAGGAGATAATTGGGAGCAAAAGTGTTGCATTCATTTTTTGGAGCCATGCGTATCTCAATAATCAATGTTGAGAGATTAGGAGCCATGTGTACATAAGTATTTTTTCATAAGTTCACAACTTTTTGAATTGTTCGCAAGTTTTATTTGAAATGACTTGAAATTGGTGGACAGCTTTCAAATTACACTAATCTAATCTGCAAGGATATATATCATTTAAGATTTATATTAAATGCATTCCCACAAGCAGACATGTATAATTTTGCGCTAACACATGCCGCATGTGGACCTACATTATAAAAACCCATCTCAAATGAACATAAGCCCTGCAACTATTGCCGTCCTTCCCTGAGACATGGGTGACATTGGCAAAGTGAACCATTTTTTCACAGTATGGGTGGTCAGCCGCATACCAACCTATAAGTCAAGGAACTACATTAATTAGCTGAATTTGCTTACTGGGCGAGTGGTAGCCTGATCACAGATGAGAACCACGTCTTCTATGGTGATATCATGGTTTGCATCTTACTTACCTTCTTCTTTTATCACTGTTTGAGCAAAATTGTAAGTAGGTATTTTTGTCTATGGTTGTTCCTTACTCCTGTAGGCAATTATTAGCCCAATCTAACCTTACCTCTCACCTTCTGACAATACAGTTGTGTCAGT
Source organism: Agapetus fuscipes (assembly GCA_951799405.1). Classification (NCBI taxonomy): domain Eukaryota; kingdom Metazoa; phylum Arthropoda; class Insecta; order Trichoptera; family Glossosomatidae; genus Agapetus; species Agapetus fuscipes. Next base: position 9,355,001 of record OX637336.1, read on the forward strand.
GCTTTAGTAGGTTCTTGTTAATTCTCAAAGCGATGGGACGTGTTTTTTCTCTTGAGCTGCATCCCAACTCATGTGGATTCGACAGTGAGAAACAATGAAAGAAGCTCATTTGGGAGTGAGGTGAGTCCTTTCTGATAATTACACACTCCTATCCTTATTCCCTGATGGTCTGCGGCTTTGGCATATTTGCCTGGGATCAGTTTGCTCAAACGCTTATTAAATCTAGAAACAACACTCAATCTTGTTTCTCCTTTTTTGCACATGGGTGAAGTCAAACTCAGCTCAACCAATCACAATCATCTTGTAATATTTCCAGTGATCTTTGCTGTGTTTTCCCATATTTCTATGAAATTTTAACTGAAGATTGAATGCAATGATCAAAGACGATGGGTCTTCATGATAAAGTACATGTAAAGCAGGTATTAGCAGAGTCAACCCGAATAAACCGGTAGGGAAATTGTGATGCTACCCAGCCGGTTTGCTACTGTAAAGCTAACTAATATTTTTTTATTGGTTGCTAGGAAACATGTTGCCTAGACCTGTAAAATTGGTTTCGAATCCATGGTTTGTTGGCGGACCCATTTTCTTTATGATAAAATTTAACTATCATGTCATTTAGGCCTAAAGAATATCATTGAAGGAACACAACGCTGTAAATACCTTATGAATAGAGAGTGATTTTAACTATTTTTAGCATTACAATTTGATGAAGCTAATTTTTATTCAATGCAACAACTTTTAAAATTGAAGCAGATCTTGAAATTGTAATGCTGAGAATAGGGTAGTTGCAGTGGTAGGGAAAACGGTTGAAAATAATATGGTCCTGTAGAATACATTTCAAGGATCACAACTATATATTTTTTGTGTAGTCAAAATAAAAATATCATTGATAATTTAAAAAAATAAAATGCGGAGAATTTTAGTCGCGCCAAAACGCAGCTCGTTCGACTTCGCGAATCTTGACGTCAAAATGACGTCAAGATTCGCCACTGGGCGCGCCGATACCTACACTCCGAAAATGCATCGCCGTCATATCTGCCTAAATAAACAAAATGACCTTTTTTCCGGAAATCGAGAATACACTTATTTTAAAGAGCTTTAGTGTAAAAACTAATCAAGATAAACTTTTTTTAAAAACGCAGATGCATTTTTAAAAATGTATTCTACCATTTTATACAATGAAAAAAATATGTGATACTTCCCTATTGTGTTAAGTGTGTGCAGTGTGGTACAGGAAGTGAAATAAAAGAGTGATGTTTTTGTTCTGGTTTTATTTGAATCAATTGCTTGTTACAATGTTCAATGCAAAGGAACATGACTCGCCAAGGTTTCGTCATCAGTTTATCAGTTTCACATTGACCAGCTGTTCAGGTGTCCAGTATTGAATGGCGCACAACTATCAATAATGCATAATGCTGTGGGCACATATACAAACTTGCAAATACTGTATAACAAAATAGATACATTATATATTTTTTCTTAGCATTTTTAGTGAAAAACACGGGACTCTCTTTCCCTCCCATAACTATTCACTATCCATCTTCATCAGCAGTTACGCCAACCCAACAAAGCAACATTCTATATTTAACCCCGTCATCAACTACATCAAAATTTGTTATTTTTTAGTTTTAAACTTTAATTTAGTCCTTGTGGACTTGACATAACTAGTGGCCTACCTACACTACCTACTGTAACCTAACCTAACCTAAGCTATACTAGACTAGTCTGCCTGGTATATGAACACCACTAAAAATACACAGTTGGACAAAAACATTCTCTTCCTATTTGCATCAAAGAAAACTCTCACAAAAACAGGAGGTACAAAAATTAGTACAATAAATATTGTAAAGAAAAGTCATAAAAAGACACGAGAATGTCGTCAATATAAAAAGTGTTGTTTCACCAACTGCTACTCTAGACAACGGCTAACCTAACCTCAATCTGCCTTAGAGCTAACTTACTGCATAGACTAACTACGCCACTGGCCAGGAACTTCTCCCTCCCTTGGCACTTCCTCGACACAACATCGACTTTGAACTTTCTTACAATGTAGACTTAACCTATGGAGCCTTATTCATAACTAACTGAAACTAAAGTGACTCTTCCTTCCTGTCTCCGCCTCGTCCTCTGACTGTTATCACCGTGTATCGTTACAGCACTTAACCTAAATAAAACTATCTTTCAAAAACATGTCTAACCTCGGCGGGCCTCTAACCTCTACAAGAACAATCAGATGAGCTCCATTCCGTGCAAAACCATAAGCCACCAACAATAAACTACACACCATTTTAAGCTGATCCCACTTAAATCATAACTTTAACAAACTCTGATAGTCTCAAAATAATTCATAACTGCTCAATGTCTGGGCTTTCACACGACACTGAGCTGCTGTGAAGGGAATCCTGCACGGAGCAGAGCAGCCATCTGCAACAACATAACAGATGTATTGGATCGCATCCTGCCTTAACCTCAGCATTGCCACTTATTTAATTATTAAGCCAACATGTAACATCTATAGTTGTATACACCTAGGTAGTACCATGGGACGACCACCCTCAGCCGCAGGGGGAAGCAGGCGGCCATCTTTGTCTGTACACGACTACGCTAACTTAACCTAGCCGCACAGCTCGCGGGAGAAAGCTACAAATATCTGCTCTAACCATCAACATGAAAATAAATTAATAAAGTATATATTATTATAGGCTTTTACTTACAACATTTGTAATAAGCTGAACAATAATGTTATTCTTTGCAAATCGAATCACTTAGAGATCGGCGAGACAATCCCCTCTGTATTACAACTGGAAGCATAACGAACCAATCAATCATAATTTATCTTCTTTTCTTGTTACTCGTGTCTTTATGGTCAAAGTCACTGTATTTAAATGTTCTTCATTCTACAGCAACTCCTTTCATTGATTTATACATTGTTTTTTTATATATTTTCATTCCCCGCAACAAGAGATCGCAGAGTCTGAAAAAACTAAATATTCAGTCAATATGTAACTTGTTGTCTAAGTTGTCTACTCTACACTGTCCTAAGATATACATAAGGAGTTAGGTATATTACACGCCACCACGGGGACGGCTGGTTTAAGAGTTTAGGGTGTTGGCTCGCTTCTGACTTGAGAGGAATACGACTATAATATGTGTATGGACCACCACAAGTAGATATAGCACCTCTTCCCTAAAGACAAGCTTACGAGCGAGGAGCTGATACCAACAGATGTACGTGATACACAATCACACATCCAGCAGGATCAGATACTCCACAACATGGCAGATCTAAATAAATAATACCGCAGACGTTACCACAAACATTTAATGGTTCTGTGATAAGGCATGTCTTCAGGGTCAATCGGAAAGTTAAATGGAGTTTATAGTAAATATTTAATTGTAAATATGTTCATCGGCATTGTGTAAAAATAAAATATATTTTCTTTGTTTGCATTCAAATATGAACACGCCTTATTCCAAGTTGCAAAGGGAGAATGGGGAAACTAAAAACACACATAAAGGGAAGACCGTCTATGGATAAGTGTCGTAAAGGTGTCCGCAGCACAGCAGACCAGGCTGCAGCTGTGCGTAGTGGTTCTGCATCTCTGTTACCTGTTCCACTACAAATGTACAAGCTAGCCATTACGGATGGCATCCTGTCTCGAGGACAGGTAGCACCATCATCTGTCTACACATAGCCCGAGTAACTGGGACACATTAAACAAAATATGTTACAAATATTCTAACAATTTAAAAAATAATGATATAAATAGATATCAACATGGATTACGTGCACTTTTAAATATGTTTTATAGCAAAACAGTCTTTGACTCAAAAAATATGACTTGATAATATTTTTCATTTTGTTGATTTGGCTATTATTGAGTGTTGTTAAGTGTTTGCCAATTTGTTTGATACTTAGTTTCCCTCGTTAATATTTACGTGTCAATCCTACGCTAGTCTAAAAAATGTGTTATTTGTTTTTGTCCTAGGGATACAATATGTCCAAAAATGCTATACTGTAGTCTTCAACAAGGCCAAAGGTGCACCCACTAAATGTGCATGCATAAATACATGTACAACGACTGTCCAACCTGCCAACAAAACGCAAACAACTGACACATTCACACGCTCAATGAATGCCATGCCATTTTTCTGCTTTTGCATTTAATGACCCACAAGGGACCAATAATCCATGCAAAAAGATCTTTACAGGTGAATTTTTCAACACAAATAAGAATAGCTACGAGAAGTAAAAGAATTTATGTGAATCCTATGGTGCTCATTCTTTCTTTAGGTACAATCCTTTAATGCTCCATAGTCTATGTCACACAAGTTCTATATTCAAAACAATGTTACATTGTACATATTATATTTTCTCTATGTGAAGTCTACAGGTTTTTGACTTACGATAGATCTATGGCAGTTCTGCGATTGCGTCAGTAGTGAGGATTTTGTTTCAAAGCTGATTTTTCAACGAGACCACTAAATTTTTTACAAAAAGAAAAATAACTGTACAAAGAATATTACAAGAACACAATATTTTACAAAATAGTCTTGGGATGTGAGCATGGATGTTAGCCATCTTGTTTCTACGTCATACATTATATCATATAACATTAGGTATAATCTGCATGCAAATTTGGAAATGCATTTACAAAAATACATTGTATTTGTTCACTTCATTGGTTGCTACAAACAAAAATTCTAAAATTTCATTACATCACAAAAAACTGTTCAAGGAAACAGGAATAAAATATAATATGTTATATATATAAGTTATTATGTTATATAGACTTAAAAAGAAAACAACGAAATAATAAATTATTGATTGTGAATATAAATTTTAACAAAATACTCGGTTTATATACAAAACATACTATAAGATATTATATAGTAGTATTGGTTTGTTTTGTTGCAGTACACATTTCATATATGCATGTGTTCCAGCCACTAGTGTCGCCTGGTTGCTACACAATACATAGTATTTTACAAAAGATCATTTGTCAGTCGTATCTTCACTCTCTGAGAGGGAAAATTCAATAATCTGGGTAGGATTATACAATTATAAATAATACACGCTGGCGACACTCGCGGCTGCACGCACAACAAAGCAGCGAGTTTTTCCTTGTTTGTTTTAAATAAATTCTGACATTTTGATTGATCAAAACCTCTACAAAAAACATTACAATGAATATCCACACACGGACATAGACGTTTAGAATCTTTTCACAATAGTAAAAAAATTAAAAATCTTTCTGAGTATCTGGCATGTACCGTGTGAATATTACAAGTACCAAAACTTCTACACCGTTGCAAAGTTACATATTGTTTTAATTTATTATATCAATTACTTTCAGTTGTCCACCGTTCACTCCGTCACGCATTACTCTGCCGTTAGAAATATCTTCCTAAACCTCATTTCCTCTTAGCCTACGCGTTCTTTACACCCCGGCAATCTTGTTTACTTACAAAATATCGCATACAACCCCTGCTAGAATATTTTAGTACATATTTACCTTATAAAATATATAGATGTTGCACAACTGAAGACCCAATAGGGACCTCTAGTTAAGTTCAAATTATCGCCTTATACAAATTGTGTTGGTAGCCTACTCGTACTTTTGCTACAGAGTGAGCAGCTAAGTCGTGCAATACATTTCCATGTAGTATTTTGGTCGTATGTGTATAATCGCATCATGGAGTAAACTCAGAGACTGGCTGGCCGCTAGGGGAGCCGCTGGTCGCGCGGTCAGGGAGCTGGGAGATGTCCCGGGGATGGAGGAGGACCAAAGAGAGTGGCGGGGCGGGGAGTGGTGGAGTTGTCCTGTTTGTTTTAACCGTTAAGGGATGTGCTGGGTTTCATCTGTGGAAGTCAAGTCTGTCTTGCGTTGGGGATGTGAAAACGCCAACTGAAAATTGAAAACAACAAAATACATTAATTATATTTGTAATGGTTTGTGTATTAACACTGAAAATTCATTATTATTTTCTCAATTAACTAAAAAAAACATTTAAGTCCTCATCTACAATAATCGATAATCTAAGACAGAGGTCTTCAAACTAGGGTTTGTGGGCCAAATGCGGCCCGCGAAAGGATTTGGTCCGGCCGCAGACGCCAATAAAAAAAATGTGAAATAAAAAAATATATATCGCGCTAACTAGCAATGTTTAAAAATTAATTTATTTGTAAAAATAGACTGGAAATGCTTTTAAAAACTGTTTCCAAGGGTCACATTTTCCTCCCTGGGAGACAAGTCACCCAGATCCTATTGGCCCGCCATACTGTAACTGTAACTCTGTCGCCATTCCGCTAGGGGTGGCCAGAGCCTCTGCAGAGCTGCCTCCATTTTTTCCTCCTCGAATTTTCACTATGGCCCTTGGGTTAAATAGTTTGGAGACCCCTGATTTCAGAGTTACAGAGATATATTAACATTTAGAATTCATATGAAATGTATGCACATAATCCCTGCAACTCGGTGACCTTCCTGAAACAGGGGTGACACTGTTAAGTGAACCAAGTTTTACAGTATGGTTGGTAAGCCTCATACCACCCTATAAATTAAGGTTTATAATTCTTTGAAAAGATAAAATATATGGTTCATAAATGAGTGGTCAGCGTCCTAAGTCCGCTATATATATCCAAATACAACAATTTTGAAAAATCTGCATCTTTAATATTGGCGATGGTTGCATTTGGTACTTTACAAACCATTGACGAATTTGCTGTTTTGGAGTCAAGAAGGAATAACAAAAAATACACAAGAATTAAGGGCACTTATTCCTTGACAAAAATATAAAAAAAGTATTTTTTCACAGTAAGTGGGGATATCAAACTTTGAAATTTGGTTTTGGACTTTTTGCAATTTTTTTGCAAATTATTAAAAAAAAAACTCCCCATTTCCTGTTGTGGCCCAGTATGTAGGTCCGTCCCATACCTGTTGTATTATAGCCCTGCTGACTTACTTGTGTGGTGTGGGGTGGTGCTGGCCCTACTTGTTGGGGTAGGGCTGGTAGGACTCTATGGGAGAGGCGGCCGTGGAGTGGTCGGGCTCTATGGGCAGGGCGTGCAGCAGGGGGGGCCCCGCCCCACCCATGTAGCCGTAGCCGTGTGAGGCTAAGTACTGCAACACACACAACAACGTCAGGAGACAGCCAATGTACAGCGCCTTTCAATAGGGACTAACAAACTTTAGCAGTTAATACGGGCCGTATTGTTGAAGGGATATTCAGTCTGTTTTGAGGAATCACCATGGATGCATAAAGCATTCAACAACATGCGCAAATGATAAAATTGTTTTATCAAAATGAGTGTTCTGTTCAGGTAAGCCTCGCCCGTTTTACGGTCACTGTAGACATTTCTGAATGAATGGGTACGCTAAAAACAAAATTGACAATTTTAGGACTGTCTTAATCACAGACAGTCCTAATCTAATCTAAGCTTAGATTAGATTAGATTAGATTAGGACTGTCTCAATCCACATGAGACTCAAGAAAGTCCAATATATGCCGAAAAAGTCACTGTTTGGGGTGGATTTTGGACTGCCGTGATATTGGTTCTCTTTTTTTTTGAAAGGCCATCACCATCAACGGCGAGCGCATTAGATTGTTGGCCTAAATTGGATGATATGGATACTAACGATATGTGGTTTCAACAGGACGGCGCCATGTGCCATACAGCTCATGCCACATGGGACATTCTGCATGAGCGATTTAAAGGCACGCCCATCTCACATGGAGGTGATGTGTACTAGATACCAAGATCATGCAATTTGATCCCATTAGACTTTTTCTTGTGTAGTTTTCTTAAGTTGCAAGTCTATGGGAATAAACTACTAGTCATAGCGGCCCTCAAAGCCAAGATAACAGATACCATAGGTCAAATTAAGCCTGATTTATGTGTCAGAGTCATGGAAAATAGGATACTACTAATATATATCAGATCCATGTCTTCAGGATAAACCATAAAAGAAACAAATTGTAGCTAATGAGATGCTAATTGCTAGAAAAGTTGTAAAACCAGCTAAATGTTGGGAATACAGCTGGACATCCTCATCTCAGGATGCACGAGCCGACACCATGGTTATTTTGTGAAACAGGGATGAAAGACCTAAAGCAAGATGAAGAAGATTGCAATGTTTGGTAAGTGTATGATGTGGTACCTGATGTGGCGCCAGCAGCGTGGCGGGCAGCAGCTGTGTGGGGTACTGCTGCGCGGGCTCCGGCATCACCAGGCTCATGCGCTCCCCACTCCTCACCTGCACCGCATACTGCTGCTCCTGCAACATTCATACACGCATGCTCAGTCCAGTCAATAGTTCAGATGGTAAAATACTTGCGTTATGCCTGAGGAATTGAGTTGGAAATCAAAAATACCAGTACCCTTAGTACGAGTTGCAAAACTTGAGAAAAGTAAAGTTTACGGAAAATATTAAAGAGTGATTTCTCCCCAAATCTGTCATTATTGTTTCTTACACTTTATGGTCTTATCAAAAGAGTTACAGTGATGAAGAAAATCAAGTTCAAACAAACAAAAACGGCAGATTTTGGGGGAAATCACTCTTTAATAATTGCCGTAAACTTTACATTACTCAAGTTTTGCAACTCGTACTAAGGGTACAGCAAAGTTTGCTCAGCCTTCGGGAGTTAGGAAACTCCCGTTTTAAGTGAAGTGGTTGACTTAGCTGTGAGTATAAAGGTTTCACACGTCTCATATCTTTTGACTCGTTCCAATCACATTGAATATTACTTCAATATAGGCCTTTCTATCATCTCACGTAACATACCCCACCAATTTTCTTCCCACAACCTCTCTACCCTTCTGCAGTTTTGTGTCATTGCACCTCTACATTGAATCATGGCACGGGTCCTTACATGCTCCATGTGGGGCAGGTGATGAGCTGCCTGTAGCATGTAGGGCGCAGCAGGGACCCACTGAGGGATAGGGTAGCCGTACACACCGCCCCTGTACATGTTACTTACATGCTCCATATGGGGCAGGTGATGAGCTGCCTGCAGCATGTAGGGCGCAGCAGGAACCCACTGAGGGATGGGGTAGCCGTACACGCCGCCCCTGTACATGTTGCTGATGTCTGCTCCTGTGGTGCAGCCATACATGGCTGTCCCAGCTCCTCCAACACCCTGAAAAAATAATACAATATACATGTTTTTAATATGAAAAAGGCTAAAGCCATCAATGGCCTGGCTCCACCATATCTGACTGAGATGATTTCTACCGTTGACGCAAGTGTGAGGAGGCAGACTCGTCTATCTGCGGGTGATGGCACTATCAATTTGGTTCAGCTGCGCCATCAGAAGTGCACGAAATTTGAAGACCGCGCTTTCTGGACTGTAGATTAGGTGGAGTGGAACAGACTGGCAGTCTGTGGGTGTGTTTCAGAGAGAACTGAAGACTCACCACAAGTCTTATCCATAATCAGAGAGGGTGGCATTGAGGGTTGGCACACACAAGAACAGCGCTTTCTTATTATGTTTCATTTAAAATAAATTACATACATTCATCTGTGGAGAAATGGCTGAATAATAAGAAAAAAGAACAAGTAAATGGTCAGTATATTGTATTTCCTTGCACATTTCTTCCACAGTTGGCATGCAATGCTTGCTGTACTCACACAGATGAGCTGGTGCGTGGGGTCGGTGTTTTCCCGCCAGGCCCTCTCCGGCGCCTTGCTGTACGAGGACTTCTTCTTGTTGCCTCCATCAGCAAACTTTACCAGCAGCACGTCCTTGCCTCCCGCTACAGGCCGGCCGTTGAGCATCTGCAACATTCACAATTGTCATGTAGATTTCTGCTGGATTCAGGCGGCTCAAAGCCAAACACTGAGGAAGGAAAGTGATGAAGCTATGTCCTGCAGTATGTATCATTTTAAAGGTATTGTTACAAAAATGAGTAGTTGCGTTTGTCTGGGTTAGTGTAATAATAAGTCTCTAGAAATAAATAGACACTTAGGTAAATAATTTGTCTGAGATTGGTTGAATCAAATGTTCTGGTAAAATCTAGCAAAGTGGTTAGTAGCAATTCTCCATGTTTCGAGAATGATCTTTACTTTTACTATAAATTAAGGACCAAAATTCCATGTGGGGGTCATAAATATCTCAACCGTTAAAATATACTGTGCAAATGTAACTCTAACCGAAAGTCAACAAGTAAATTGTGCAAAATAAATAAACCACAGCTTTTATTAAAAAGAACCCGCTTAAAAATACAACAATATTTTTAAATCATTTGATATCAAGTTTTCATTACAATTATAGAACTTTATCCCCAATGTAAAACATTACATAAATTCCCCTCGATTGTGTAATCTATAATAATAATATAATAATAATAAATAGAAAAATATATGAAAGATACAACAGTAACTTTAAAGCTGATTGGGTTGAATTGTAGGTTGGTTGTGATGGGGAGCATGGTCATGTCTTGCCTGTATGATCTGCTCGCACTTGTCCCGTGACTCCATGCGCGCAAAGCCCACGCCCTTGCTCTGCCCCATCTGGTCGCGCAGGATCCTGGTGGAGACCACCTGGCCGTAGCCGGAGAGCATCTGGTCCACGTCCTGCTCCTTGTAGTCCAGCGGCAGGTTGGCCATGTACAGGTTGGTGGGGTCCTGCTCCTGCTGCTGCACACACACACAACACCACCACGTCAACGCCACACACACCACCACGCCACACAGCAACACATCTCAACTTCTCCTCATCATGTATTAGGTCCTGGCCGGAATATAGGTATCCAGTACCTCGAGTATAAAATATTGCGTAAATTTCACCTTAATTGTGTAAATTTTAAAATGTTTGGAATATAAGACTAGAGAATGATTTGATTTTCATACATTTTTTTGATTTACGCAATTAAACTGAATTTACATAAAGTTTTATGCTCAGGGTACAGAATAGGACCACATTAACTGAGCTATTGATAGGATTGGATTATTGCAATTGCAAGTCATTTCAATTTCTCAATAGCATCATATCAGCACACAACTAAGGTGCATATACAGTGCAACTTCTTCCTGCATTGTGGCGTGTGGAATCTATTTACTTTTACACGTAACGAGGCCGGTCTTATGCCAACCAATTCAGTTGAAGTGTGGGCTTTCCAGCTCCCGATGGGGCTACAGATCTCTCGCTCCCAATGGGACTGGTTCTCATGGGTGAAGGCTGAGTAAGCCTTGCTGGTATTTTATTTCGGATTTGAAATAAACAATGATCAGCACATAGAAATAAATACTATGGCTCCTGTACTATCTCAATATTGCTGTCTCAAAAGACTTTCATATAGTAGCAAAAAATTACAAATCAGCATTTCATAGTCCTCATTTTTTTCTCATGCAAACATCACAGGTCTATGTGAATAAGCTCCTTAGCAACAATTGATACCTTAGCAACGATTGACTTTTCCCTAGCAACATGACTGTGTGGTGTCACACTTTTTTTGTCTTTGGACTTTGTGCCGAGTCTATTGTGATGCAGTCACTTGAATAGTGCGGGAAAGAAAAATGACTTTTTTGCATTTTTTTTTAATTTCAGAATCCATATTTATATTCTTAAAAATTTAATTGCACAATGATTAATGTGCCTAAAATTGCAACAAATAACTGAATATATTTACCTCCCTAGAAGATCTATTTTTTGAGATTTCGTAGAAGTCTTTAAAAATTGTGACTAAACAATAAGATCCTTGGTCATAATCCTTTGACGTAACCATATCTGTCTAAATTTGAATTAATCCAAACAAGGCTAAGTACCTAAATTTTGGATGGACAAAACTGTTTTGTCGTATTTTAAATAAAAACAAACATGGAAGGAAATTGCTATCAGTCCTAACTGGAGACCAACAATACTCATTTAAAATTCTGAACATCCAATAATAATTTCAAATACGGGACACAAAAAAATACTAATTTATTTTAGTCTTTATTTCTAGTCATTCTATAATGTTTAGTATTGTGACTAAATGATTAAGTTTTTTTTTTATAAAAGACAACATCAATAGGTAAAATAATTATAACAAGGTGAAAAATTTGGAAAATTTATAAAGAAAAGTGGAAATATCAAGAGAGAAGTATATTATGTACACTACTTAGGGGTTTCAATGCCTCTAGGGTTAAATATATATTTTTTTGTTTTTTTCATACAAGTCTAACAGGCTTTGGGTTTTAATTGTTTTCAAACACACTAACCAACATGATCTTACTGGTTTCAGTAAAACTACGCAGGAATTTATAGTTTTTATCTAAAAAATAGTGACTAATGTATTATGTAATTAAATTCTAAGATTAATCAAAGTGTGTTCTGGTATCTAATCTAAGTAATTAGTTAAGTATATTGATTAATAAAAAAATTCTAAGTACCTAGCGATGATAATATTTTAATTACGATGATTTAATTGACTAAGATATTTTTCGATACAGTACCCCGAGTATGAGACGTTGTGTACATACTCAACCATTGTGTAAACAGAATAAAAAGTGTGAAAAGAAACAACAGCACATCTAGGGAGTGTTTTAATTTTCATACATTTTTTTCAGTATGGTTGATTATTCACGCAATGTTTTATACTCACAGGAATAGCTAGCTAAGTTTACACTTTTTTTTAAATAACTTTTTAAATAAATGGAAGTGCCAAGCATAGCATTACAGGTAGAGTAGAGATGTATTGTAATTTTTGAAAAATTGATTTTTAATGTGTTGTAGTATATTAATATTTCAAAATAAAAAAAGCATCCCACTTTTTCAAAAAAGCAAATAGATGTAAAGCTCAGTATTCAGATAATGTAAAGCATGAGGTCTTGCTATGCTAGCGTAAATAATTAACTTTAGCCAAACAGTGGGAATTTCAACATACAGATTAATTATTATTAATTAATTGAAGCGATGTTTCTGAAGCTCTCTTCTGCTTCTAATTAAGTATTGTAATAAGCGAGCTGGATATGTTTAATGTAAGCAAAGTTGCTTTCAAGGATTACCGTCACTTTGGGTACTGCTTCCAAAATGTATCCAAACATGCTTAGTTGTCGAGTCAAGCATTTTCATTCCGATGTAGAGAAAATAAGTCCACAATGCGTTCCCAAAAACTATGTTAAAATATATATAACACTGTTTACAAAACCGGTCGTACATGATAAAATTTTACTAGCCCCGTAACCGCATACAATTTATTTTGAAGCGTTACGGTTACATAGTAAATGCCTCATCAATTAAGGATGTGTAAACACCTTCATCAGTAGGCAGATTTATTTGAAAAAAGCTTAACAGTCAGTGCTTGAAATAATGGTAAAGAGAATACTTCAATCAAACGAGAACAACCTACTTATGTGTACAAAGTGCTTTTATCAGAGATGCCATATTGTTTTTTAAATGAGTACAGATTTGAACCAATCTTTTCGTTGGAAACTAAGTTAATTTTGGCAAGCCATCAAATGACATTATCCAAATGTGTGGAAGGTTATTTATTAAACATAAAATTTGGTTTACTTTACGCCTCACTAAAGTGTTAAATGTAAATTTCTCATTGTATTTTTGTGGATTATTTCTCAACGCGGCATGCTTGGCTTTTGGTTGTTGTTGACATTTAGGTAGAGTGGTACTAGTATGTTCTGTCTGTATAGTATGCACTAAGCCATAAACTCGTCAGATACAGGCCAAATAGTATAATACGATTAGAAAAATGTGATGTCTAGAATATAATAACAAATAAGTACTGTAATACCATGTTTGCACTGCCCTCTAATGAACACTATCAACGCCTGCTATCATAGTGACAGACCTCCTCCCTTGTGTAGATGACATCACTGCAGGTAGGCAAGTTGACTAGGCACATTAAATGACTAGCATTAATCATCTTCAGTTTTGTTAAAATCAGTAAGTTTCTAAGTAGTTTTAAAGCATGCCCACACATGAATAGCTCATACAATTTGTATGAAGAACATTTTCTGCCCGATCAGCTCTTCATACACGCCCATGTTTGATTGCTTGCAATCGACCAATACAATAACTAGCTAAGACGAGACTGATCCCCCTGATCTACTGCTGAGTAAGAAAATACTTTGATGTTGAGATACAACATTTTACTATGGTGATCCCATGTTTTCTATCTAATGGTCGAGCATACTAGTTTTTCCTTATACTAGGGGTACTGATGTCGATTGGATCATTGTGACTCATAGACAGATATCTTTTAACAGCAAAGCAACGTGCTTTTCGAATTGAACACATTTTTCTTTGCACAATCTTTATATTCAGTACATCCAACACGCATTGACTTAGCAATCAATGTGTTGGGAGGAACGCTTTAAGATTTGTTCACACTTGAAGCTTGAATGTTTGTCCTTATGGCCTACCTGCAGTGTTGCCCACAAGTGACAAGGCCTGCTATGACAGCAGGTGCTGACACTATACGATTACGAGTATGTATAATAAATAGATTACTGGTGTGTGGTACTGAGTGAAGTCCTCACTGGGATGGCGCCTACTAAACACTCAACGCAGAGGTTATCATACAAAATAAATCAATGTGACTAGAATGTGGTAAAGGGTTAATTATAATGATACTTAGAGAATACAGGAGGTATAATAGAAAATGAAAATGTAGAGTTGTGAGTGAGTAGGTATTCCATATTTCTTGGGCTTGGACTCAAAACATTTTGGGCACAGATGTTTCAAAATTGTTTTTTTCTCGGCAGGAAAACATCACAGCTTTGTGTAATTAAGAGGTCTCAGTAATAAATTACAAATTGACCAAATTTTATTTAGCCTTTGCCCTAGCACGAATATTGGCCTTTTCTAATTGCCAATCAAACTGTAGACTACCAAATCATTGGCAATAAGCATATAAGTCATCAGACCACAGGCACAACCTACTTAGGCTACCTAACCATAAACCACAATTGCAGGCAACTCCACAATAATCCACCAAATCGTAGACTACCCATTCTTAGACCACTCAATCATAAGCTACCCAATCATTGACACCCCATTGCAAGCCCATATTGTACTGCAGGAGTTGCAATCCTAGGCCACCCAATTGTAGGCTACATACTCATAGGACTTGCAATTATAAGAAATGAAATCATTGGCCATCTAAATTGCAGACTATCTAATCATAGTCTGCATCTGCAGGGGATTCCCAGTAATCCTGTTATGTTTAACTATTATTTTTTTACTTCTTACCCTACCCGTGATTTAGCAACAATCCACTCAAGAGTGCCACCCAAGATATGCTATATTAGCTTTAGTAACATCGAACCACTTACTTTTAGAGTCATGGACTTACTTCTGATCTAGAGGGCTTCTGCTACAAGTAAAAATATACAGCTTTGTGTGAGCACCCATGTGCTGTGGTTCCTTCTGACATATATATACGGAAGGTGTACGAGGAGGGTTTGAGCGTAGCCTAAATCAACTGTTGGTCAAAGGTTTGACTTGAAGCTTAATCCCCATGTGGAGCAAAACTTCACGTGATAGACAACAGGATAATTACTTTAATCTCAGTAAGACTCGGGTAGAGCAGGGTGTGTGGTGTGGTGTGGTGTGGCGTCGTGTGGAGTGTGGTGTTAGTAAATATTACTTGCATGCACAACGTACACTGTTGGGTCTACGCTGCACCCAGATACCCACTTTAGCCATCTGCGCTTGGACGCCCTTGGCTGTGAGGCCCCGGACGGCCGCCTCCGCCGCGCCCACACTCTCAAAATCTACAAACCCATAACCTGCAACAATGCACAGACACATTACACAACAGAACACAAGCAGCTCAATAGGCTGCCAGCTCTACAGAATGCTGCTAGGTTGTATTTTGCACAGCCAATAAAATAATTAAGTCCTGGAGGAATCAACTATAAGGGGAAGCTGATCAAGACAAAGTAAATGAACAAGAATGTTTACCAAATAATTTGACTACTAAACTGTTATAATAATAATAATATTAGGATGATTTATTTGGTGAGCGCTGTTTTTGTGTGAATCACACCTCGAGAGTGTGCTTGCGAGCTTGGTCGTTGCTATAGAAAGCGCCAATTCTCGAGCAACACTTAGTTGCTGTAAGGCTGGATGCACCTTTGGTAACCAGTCTTTGGTAAAAGTATTTAGGATTTTTTCAACCCAGCGAAGAGCATATTTGAAAATATAAATGGTTTATTTTTTGTACTCGAACCTACAACCTTCCATTTACAAGTCTGAAGCATTACCACTAGACTACGGTCCGGTCATTAAGCCAAGTATTGACACATCACCCCTCACAATCAAACTCTTCACTGGTTAAAAAATCCAGAGTTCCCTGTAAAATCAGCTGCTGACACTAAGGCACTGCATGGAGCAACTGTGACTCAGCAGAACCTCTGCGGGGTTGCCTCCATATCTTTTAACCTTTCATATTCATATATATATATTTTTTAAATAGATTTGTGAAGAGGAATGCAACGCACCAAGCTGTTTTGGTCTTCATGCGAAAGCAGAAGCTTGTGTGCATGCAATGACATCTGTTGAACCAGGGTTGAAGTTATGGTCAAATGGGCCAGGCGTTATTCGAACTAGCGGTATTCTGTTTCAAATACGCTAGTCAAGAATAGTGACTTGACCCTCAGCCATAACACCGACTATATCCTTGATCTTTTGCAAACACTTCCTTCTCTTACATTCACTCTGTATTTCCCATTCTTTAACAATTTTCCCAATCTACACTTTCCTCGGTCTTCCTTTCGCTATCTTTCCTTTCACATATCTTCTGTATGAACACTGATTTAGGAGACTGAGTCTTTAAGGTGGCCGCTTCAACAGCTTGGAATGCCATCCCTACTTCCTTGATAGTAGATTTGGAGAGACTCTATTGAAGATGGCTCACAATCTACCTCTTTACCCAATCATGTGTTCTTTGACTTATAGGTTTGGTATGAGGCTGATCACACATACTGTAAAAGAATGGTTCAATTTGCCAATGTCACCCCTGTTCCAGGGAAGGTCATCAAGATTTGCAGGACTTGTGTTCATTTGAGATTGAGTTTTTATGTTGTCCACATGCGGCATGTGTAAACGCCAACTTATACGTATCTGCTCATGGGAGTGCATGTAATATCTAATCTAATCTAATTTAATCTAAGCTGCAAAGATATATATCATTTAAGATTTATATTAAATGCATTCCCACAAGCAGATATGTATAATTTCGCGCTAACACATGCCGCATGTGGACCTACAATATAAAAACCCAATCTCAAATGAACATAAGCCTTGCAACTCTTGCCGTCCTTCCCTGAAACAGGGGTGACATTGGCAAAGTGAACCAATTTTTTTTTACAGTATGGGTGGTCAGCCGCATAACAACCTATGTATAAGTCAAGGAACATACAAGACAAATTACATTTTTTTTAAATCAATAAATAGCAATATATACATGGACATAAAAAACTAAATCATAAACCAATTTTTTTTACTTCAACAAACCCCAGCCGCCAACATCACAGATTAACCGCCATTTTCTTCTATCCTTACATACTTCTTTCATTTCCTCCAGAGTCATAACCTTCTTCATACAAGCTCTTCTTTTATTATGACTCTGGATATTCCATTCATTCGCAATTTCGGATATTTGGTCCATCCATACCTTTCTCGGTCTTCCTCTACCACGACATCCATCTATTCTACCAACATATACTTTCTTCGTCAGTCTTTCCTCATTCATTCTCTCCATATGCCCAAACCATCTTAACAAACTTCTTTTAATCTTCACTTTCACACTTTCTCTTGCACCACATTCTTCTCTTACAAAATCATTCCTCACCCGGTCACTCCGTTTTTTCCCAATCATACTTCTTAGAAAGTCCATTTCAACAGTATGGACTTTACTAATTTCACTTTCATTCACCGTCCAGGCCTCGCTTCTATACATCAAGGTGGGTAAAAGTATGCCACTGCGTACCGCCAATCGAGCATTTTTAGATATGTTTTGATTTTTGGCGATACAAGCTGTGGCACCCATTACACACCTGCCCTTCATTACTCTTCTTTCAAATTCACCGGTCATTCTTCCATCTTTTTCAAACTTACTTCCCAAGTATACAAACTCATTTACCACATCAACATTCATTCCGTTTATTCTAAATTCGTAGTTCGTATTTTCATTTCTTTCAAAAATCAAAACTTTCGTCTTACTTGCATTCAATTTCAAATAATTACCTAGCAGAGCTTTATTCAATCTAGAGAGCATCGTTTGCAATTCTACTGCTGAGTCCGATACAAGAACAGCATCATCCGCATACAGTAGAACACTCACTTTGCTCTCTCCTATCATTAATCCACAATCATCAAGTCTAGCATCTCGCATCTCTGACACACTTGTCCATGACTATGTTACATAGCCATGGACTCATCACACATCCTTGCCTCACACCCTTATAAACTTCAAACCACTCACTATACTCACCATCAATACGAACACATGCTGTACTATTTTCATAGTTTGCATGCACCGCACCTAGGAGAGCCCCATTCACTCCGTATGCTTTCAAAACATCCCATAACATACCTCTGTCTACTGAGTCAAAAGCCTTTTCCAGATCTACAAAGGCCGTGAACAGCTTCCGCCTCACCGACAATTGTATTTCAACAAGTTGTCGTAGAGTAAAAATCTGATCAACACAGCCTCTACCGGCCATAAAGCCGGACTGTATATCGGAAATCCTTTCACTAGTAGTCAGAATCACATTTTTTATAATCACCTTACAGAAGACTTTTCCTGGTATACTGAGTAGACTGATTGGTCTGAAGTTTGACAGTCTTTTTTGTCCCCTTTTCCTTTGTAAATGGGAACAATGACTGCCTTCCTCCAATCCATCGGTACTACTCCTGCATTCACACAAAGCTTACATAATTCGTACATCCAATCTATCACGCATTCACCTCCTGCTTTCAACATTTCACCATTTATTCCATCAAACCCAGCAGACTTTCCATTCTTCAAACATTCAATAGATACTTTTATTTCTTCTTTCAAAATCATAAATTCATTCTCTTCTGTCATTTTTCTAAACAAATTTCTTTCGCCCCGACCAAAAATCCCTTCAAAATATTCTTTCCATCTCTTACATACTTCATCATTCTCCCATACCATCTCACCAACAGCACTTTTGATTCCTGGGGTGGTCAATGCAGAATCTTTATTCCTAATGGCACCGACCCATCTCCAGAATTCCTTCCTACTGTCGGTGAAACTTCTGTTCATTTTTTCATCAATCTTTCTCTGTTCATTCGCTTTGCTTTCATAAACTACATTCTTCTACATAATATGAATCTTTAATATAATATATCCTTGCAACTTAGATTATAGATATGGACAAGTGCTTTTGCAATGACACATGTGGTGCTATGTTTAAGCGGACAATCAACATTTTTTTAACCTACACAGTTCGAACCTCATTATGACCAGTCGACGATAACTTCCTTCCTGCTTTAACAGATGTTATTATAAAGTTATGAATGAATAATTCATTCAAATATAAATTGATTGATTATTATTTGATAATATCAATACCAGTTTTTGTATTCCTATTCATGAATTTAATTTAAAAAAAACACTTACATTCAAAAAAAAATTGATTATTTTTCAATAAAACATTAAAAAATAAAAGAAATTAAAAACTTTGTTTTATTCCACTTTTATTGTTTTTGAGTATGTTACAAACGTTTTCGGAATACCTGTTGTTACCCGATGATGGAAGGTATTCCGAAAACGTTTGTAACATACTCAAAAACAATAAAAGTGGAATAAAACAAAGTTTTTAATTTCTTTTATTTTTTAATGTTTTATTGAAAAATAATCAATTTTTTAAAATGAATTTCCACAGTGTTTCACAAAAATCTTTTCAAAATTTACTTACATTCACATAAAAGGAGCTATAATATACCTATAGATCCTGTACTTTATCTTTAACAGGACAGGGTTCATCTAGTAACATCACAAAAGATGGTCTTAAAATGTACAATGAAAGATAATGTTCACTAGTAATACAAATACTCACCTAAACTTAACCTGTACAGTAGGTCTATAATCTATAATCTAAGTTGCAGAGAAATATTGTCATTTAATGCATGCCCACAAGCAATGCATGTGTGTGAAACTCAATTAAGATACGCATATAGTGTTACTTCTTGCCGCGTTATCCCCGAAGGCTTTTGCATTTGGAACTTAGCAACTTGGATTATATATTATAGAATTGCGTTATAAGGCTGAACATACATGACGTACGCTCGCACTACTAACAGGTTAAAAATACAATAAAAGTAATTTATTATATGAGTCTTTTAGATCCAAAAGCCGCAATCTAGGATTTGGATTATTTGAAGAATATTCCAGATTGCCGCCTTCAGTTCTATACAACTCATGTAGTAATACAAATACTTGCTTAGTATTTACCAACTATCAATCAATATAAAATACATACTTAGGCCCGGTATATTGAACTGTAGTAATATTTTAGTTAACTATCACTTGAACTTTTATTGAAAATACTCAATCTCGAGTTAACTAAAACCGAACATTGCCGAAGTATGAAGCCACGCCCCCACATCTTGGAAATAATTAAAATGCCATTTAAAAGCTTTAAAACAAACCACTATTCATAAAAATCATATGCCTAACCTTCATTAAGCTAGAAAACGAGACAAAAAATGCTCAGTTTGCAACAATTTTGATGTATCCTTACATTAAAAAATAACAGCTGCTGTCAGTGAAGCGCCGCCATCTTGAAAATCGAAAGTTAAAGTTACTAAATATTTACTGCCGATATTCGGTGAGTAAAATATTATGATGATTTAACTAAAATTGCATTTTAGTTAACTTTACGATACTTCAAAATACCGGGCCTTAGATGGTGTATGAGTTTTTGACATTTTAATAATATATGGGGATATTAGAATTATTTATTTGGTGAGCGCTGTTTTTGTATGAATCCCACCTAAAGAGCCCTCTGCGAGCTTGTTTGTCGCTGTAGAACGCACCAATCCTTCCTTGACAGTTATTACAGTCCTTGTTGACAGTTATTACAGTCCTTGTTGACAGTTATTACAGTCCTTGTTGACAGTTAATACAGTCCTTGTTGACAGTTATTTACAGTCTTTGTTGACAGTTAGTACAGTCCTTGTTGACAGTTATTACAGTCCTTGTTGACAGTTAGTACAGTCCTTGTTGACAGTTATTACAGTCTTTGTTGACAGTTAGTACAGTCCTTGTTGACAGTTATTACAGTCCTTGTTGACAGTTAGTACAGTCCTTGTTGACAGTTATTACAGTCTTTGTTGACAGTTAGTACAGTCCTTGTTGACAGTTATTACAGTCCTTGTTGACAGTTAGTACAGTCCTTGTTGACAGATAGTACAGTCCTTGTTGACAGATAGTACAGTCCTTGTTGACAGTACAGTCCTTGTTGACAGTTGCCAGGGAATAGATTATAACGAGACCTTGCTGACGCCCTAAGACGTCAACGGTTTGGCATGCTAAATGGCTTTGATGCTCCATCTATATCTTTTACATTGATTGATGTTTAAAAGGCATTAAAGACGCTTCTGTATCAATGGATATGATTTTATTAAATGTTTAAAACCTTTATCCCTTACTATAGATCATTCCTATGGAACAGCGTCCTTCATTTAGTTTCTTCAGAAAATTGGGCTTAAAAAAATCATCATCTTTTTCGTGAAGCTAAAAACAGATGTCATGAAAATGCAGGGGCGAGCATGCCATACAGACAAGGGTAGGCAAAAAAATATTAAAATGCATTTTATTTTGAAATGATGTTAATGGTTCCAGTTGAGTTATTCATTTCAAATATTAAGTTTTTAAAACCCTTTCTAAAGGCATACAACACATTATTTACTATGGAATATAAATTTGCCTCTACCCAGCATAATCTACCCAATATAAAAATCTACAGATTTGCCCATGTTTCAAATTCAAATGAATTTAAATTCCTGAAGCTAAAACAACAATACTTAAAATTCTCATTCTTATGCGAATGCAAAAAAAAAGTATCATTGAAATTTTAGTATAGGCAAAGCATTTTGCAAAGTATATGTGGCGCAATCAAGCTGCACATGTAGCGCAACTTATACCGCGTTGTCCCCGAAGGAGTCGCACATGGTGTGTGGAACCCATTTACTTTCACAAGTAAGGGGATCAGCCTTACGCCAACCACTGGGTGATAGTTGGAATCTCTGCTTAAGCTAGTTATACTTGCGTAGGACTTACCCCTACATTTATTAGTGTTCTTGTCAAGGATGGCTTTTGTAGATATGATGGTTCCATATCTGAAAACATACAAAAATAAAGATTATTCATTGTATCTAATATCATTAATTAATATTTCCACCTTAAAAGGAAAACTGAACAAGCGCTGTTTCACTGATTTGAGAAATTGTAGATAAAACATTTTATAGGGTGTAACTTCTAATTGTAAGTAAACTAATTATAAGGAAATACTCATGACAAACTTGTAAACTACAGGGTTTCACACTTTTTTAGTGTTCTCTCTCGTAGAAAGTAGGAAAAAATGTGCATGTATTTGAAAATGTTAGCTTAATGTGTCACTTATTCAGTTTTACATTCAAGGACTTTATGGTATTGATATATAATATTAATTATGTAGATAAAAAGGGGAAGAAAAATCTTGTATCCACCCACCATTCCGTTAATTGCGGTCGATACTTCCGCTGATGTGCCTTTACTTTGTTCTATCCTTCTATCATATCCTCTACATTCATCACTCTCTTCATGCAAATATTCTTATTCGTTTCTCACTCTTCAGATTTCAGTCAGCTTCCCCGAAGGGGCTGGTACTCATGTCTTCTGAAGGCTTAGTAAACCTTGCCAGTATTTCATTGTGGGTTTGAAATGAACATCGAAACGGGAAATCATTTATGACACGCTCAGCGGGATTCGAACCCGAGCTCTCGGCAATGAATGTAAGCACTCTACCAACTGAGCTATTGACCGGACTATTGGTTTTAGCTAATGCAATGGTTCATAGGTGGAAGGTCGACATGCATGGACATTTCTTTGGATGTGACTGGAGTTTTACATTAATTCTAAACTAAATAAGCTACGTGTAAGAGTGTGATTTGAAATGTTTACCGTGGACTGTGGGAAGCTTGCAAGCGATACAAGAATTATAAATGTTGCTCTTAAATCTAGGATTCATCATTTCATACAAAAGAGATAATTAAAATTATAAGTGAATACCACCAATTATGTAACTCTGAAGTAAGAAGAATTAGGTGAAAGAATGATTTCATGTGATGTACTATAATATGAAATGTTGATTTAAGGCCTTGTGAAGGTCATTTTCTTATTAGACAAAAATTATGATCACTCGTTATTAGAGCTTGATGTAACTTCTTGCTGCGTTATCCCCGAAGGGGTCGCATGTGGCGAGTTGAACCTCTTTATTTTTACAGGTAAGGGGGCCGGCCTTACGAAACCACTTCAGTTGAAGTGGGGGTTTCCAAGCTCCCGAGAGAGCTGGTACTCATTTCTTGTGAAGGCTGAGTAAACCTTGCCGGTATTTTATTTTGGGGTTTGAAATAAAACCGAAACGGGAAATCATTTCTGACACCCTCAGTGGGATTCGAACGCGAGCTCACGGCATGGAATGACCGGCAAGAATCGACCGGACTTTAGTTTCTTTTTTAGATTCAGTTTCTAAATATTAACGAGTCAGCCCTGAGCTGGAAGTCTCATCCCCACGGTAATTCTTACTTACCGAATATCGATTCCAGAGGGATCTTGAGGTGTGATACACACAAAAACAGCGCTCACCAAATAAATCATCCTAATATCATTATTTTATTTATCGGTAATATTTGTATGAAGACCTGTCAATCCAAGATGGCTGCAAGTGAACAGCTTATTAGTCTTTTTGCAAATATTACCGATATTTGGTAGGATTACCGTGGTGATGAGACTTCCAGCTCTTTAAGCTTGCAAGATAGCTGTGTAAGATGAATTGCTAATGGCAGATTGTGCAGGCATGGTATTGGTGATCTTACTGTTGGCACATGTTGACGAGGTCCTTGTCCGTGGTGGTCTGGTTGAGGCCGCGAATGTAGAGGTTGGTCCTGGAGAGCTGCTCCTGCTGAGCGCCCGCCGGGTTGTTGCTGAGGGAAGTGCTCAGGGTGCCGGACTGCGAGCCCGTGGCCGAGCTGGAGGAGGACGCCGTGTTGCTGGGGGAGGCGGCCGTGGGCACGCGCCCTGGCCCTGCTCCTGGGTACTGAACACACAACACATTCCTGATGACTGTTTACTAGTAACTAGACAACACACATGCTTTAAGGGTTGCTTTTGTCAATTTATATATTTGGTGGAAGAGAAATGTTTGAAAGAGACTGAAAGAGATTGAATCTAGTTCTTTCCAATGAGCGGCAATGACCTGTTGGAGCTTCCACCCTGAAGGCTTGATCTAATCAAATAATGATCAGCTTAGCTACTGAACAGGGAGACCTTAACAGCTGCCTCTGGATTCACCTGCCATCGAATGGCTGCGCTCAAACTTGTACAATAGGTGGTCCATAAGGCTTGAGTCTGACTCAACTGAGGAAGAGCTTATTTCTCAAGGAGTCCCCCAAGGGTCAATCATCCATCATCAATCAATCAACTAACTGCAGAAATTATGTAAGGAATATTTTGATATGGTCACAATATTGTTAAAGGCTATCTGGACTTTGCTTGTATTCGTTATAGTATTAAAGGAACCATAGAAACTTTTTCAGACAATACTAGAGCTGCAGTAGGAGGAAGAAGGAATTCCACGCAACTTCTCCAGGTGGTAAGTTGGAGGACGACTGCGAGGGACATGAGGAATGGAACGGGTATCATTTGGGAGACAAAGACTCGTTTTGGGCTGAAATGCCATCAGGCCCGTATTAAGACCACTGGAGTCCTGGTACGGGGAAAGTCATAAGGGCCTCCAACTACCTTCTCCCCTCATCCTCGCCTATCATAAAAAACATATACTTATTGCCAACTAAAACTTATCTGAGTACTGAATACTAAATCCGGTCCACCTATTATTTTCCTTGAAGTAAGTAAGGTATATTTTGTAAAACGTCTTCCCCCCTTCCTAGGGGCCCCCTAGGTCACGAGGGCCTTGGTTTGACCGTACCGCTCGAACCACCCTTTATTCAGGAGTGCCATAGGAAATGAATGCTGCATACCTGTGTGTGTGTGACGTGGTGCTGGTAGTGCTGCGCAGTGGGGGCGGGGGCCGGGGCGCTGGGGGGAGGGGGATACCTCAGGGGGGGAGGACCGGGGCCCCAGGCCGCGCGGTAGGGGGGCGCCGCGCTCGCCATGCCGCCCCTCTGCTGCTGCTGCTGCTGTTGCTGTTGCTGCTGCTGTTGTTGTTGCTGTTGTTGCTGCTGGTGCTGTTGCTGTTGTTGCTGGTGTTGCTGCTTGCCACTATTGAGGCCCAGCGACACGGGGTAGCGGGACCCGCCCCCTACAGAACCCTGAAACAATCATAATGACATTTTATAAAACTGTCTCTCCTCCACTTGGTTACTTATACATTTTTTTTTACTTATAGACTAAGAATAACTTGTACACAATGATTGACTGCAATGAAATATATTATACCTGACCCTTTTGACACGTCGTAGTCTAATGGTAAATGCTACGGACTCGTAGTCGTACGGACGCTAAATAGAAGGTCGTAAGCTCGATCTCCGAGAAGAACAAAAAAAAAATCGAGTTTTGTTCTTTTTGAGTTGAAAAGTTTTGCTTATATTAAAGGCTGGTCACCAAAGGTGCATCCAGCCTTACAGCAACTGGTCTTGCCTGAGTAATTAGAGCTTTCTATAGCGACGACCACGCTCACTTTGTACTGCGATCCACACGATAAAAGCATACTTTTATTTGTTATGTCTATATCTATAATCTAAGTTGCAAAGAATAATAATGATTTTATTTTCATAATAAATGCATGCCCACTAGCAGACATGATGTAAGTTCGCGCTTGCACATGCTGCATGTGTACATACATAATAAATCAAACCTCACATGAACATAAATTTTGCAACTCCTGCCGCCTTTCCCTGAGACTGGAGGTGGCATTGACATTTACAGCACGGGAGGGGGGGGGGTGAGCCTCATACCAACCTATTAGTCCAGGAACACAAAAATTTCGGAAAGTGAAATAATTAACAAACTTAAAATCAAATTAAATTAAAACGTATTCGCGAAGGAAAAACGATTGAAAATACAAGATAAACTAAATATTGTTTATTACAGCATCACAAGGAAAACATAGCTGGATACCAGTAGCTGCATAAGTCATTAGTAGGTAATAAGAATTATAGGGAAAAAACATCAATTTAATTAATTGATATTTCCAATGAATCCTTGGTAGGAGGTACTTTGTGAGATACATGTAGCTGAGAATATTGTCTACTTATACTATAATCCATCTATAATCTAAGTTGCAAAGATATATCAACATTAAAAATTCATATTAAATGCATGCCCATAAACAGACACGTGTAAGTTCGCGCTTACAAAATATGCTGCATGTCTTGTCTTGTCTTGTATCCTGCCGCCTTTCCTCTAGGGGTGGCCAGTACCTCCACACAAGTGCCTCCACTTGACTCTGTCCTTGCATACTTCTTTCATCTCATCTAATTTCATCACTCTTTTCATGCATGCTCTTCTCTTGTTTCCACTCTGTAGATTCCATTCATTCGCAATCTCATTTATCTGATCAATCCATTGTTTCCTAGGTCTTCCCCTTCCACGCTTACCTGTTACATTCCCTTTATACACTCTTTTTGTCAGTCGGTCTTCATTCATCCTTTCAATATGTCCAAACCATCGCATCACACTTCTTTGAACTTTCACTTTCACGCTTTCTTTTACTCCGCATTCATTTAGAACCCATTCGTTTCTCACTCTATCTTTCAGTGTTTTTCCTGTCATACTTCTCAGATGGGCCATTTCTACGGTGCATACCTTATTTACTTCTCTTTCATTCAACGTCCATGACTCGCTTCCATACATCAGGGTCGGCAACAAAATACAATTGTGTACCGCCATTTTCATTTTCTTTGGTATCCTTTTATTCTTCGCTATTCTACCAAACGCTCCTATCACGCATCTTCCTTTGCTGGCACGCTTCTCTAATTCTTTCGTCATCTTACCATTCGCATGTGTACTTACAAATTAAAAAGCAAACGTCAAATGAACATAATATATCCTGCAACTTTTGCCGACATTGGCCACATGAATCAAAGTGGAATGCAAGCACTGAACACACTGAGCTATCGACCGGAAAATAATATTGTATAATTTTTTGTTCCCTAACTAAGGTTTCAGCTCATATTCGAGCTTGCTAAGTTGTGTGTGGAAGAATCAAGACACGCATTAATGTGCTCTAGACTCTTATTTTGTGTTTGTATATAAGGCTGATACCTTTAGTGGGAATCGAGACCTAACTCTTGCATGGAAGCATTCTATAAACTGAGTTATCGACCGGACCGAAGATCAAAAGTGAAGCGACAAATAGTAAAAGCGAATGACAATAAGGAAAAAATCATTTAGCCTTGAAATTGCACTTTGAGTCATTAGTAGAATTTACAATTTATGTTGTGTGATCTTAAAGGCAAACAATGTTTTTGTTTTATTCAGAAATATATTTGCCTTTAACCCATTGCACGCGCCAGCAAGAAGTGGCAAAGCGTCCCCTTAGTGCTTGTTTGTCTTATTTCACATGAGCAATGTTTGTATGTGTACTGGACCAATGTGTCTAATGAAAACTGGAAATTGATTTACAAAATATTTAAAACAACTCTTACATTTTCGTGTTTTACGTTTTTTTCTTCGCTCAGATTGTGTAGCATGTGATCTAAATCTAAATCTAAGCTGCAAAGATATGTATCATTTGAGATTAATATTAAATGCATTCCCACAAGCAGACATGCATAATTTCGCGCTTACACATGCCGCATGTGGACCTACAACATAAAAAACCCAATCTCAAATGAACATAAGCCCTGCAACTCTTGCCGACCTTCCCTGAAGCAGGGGTGACATTGGCAAAGTGAACCATTTTTTACAGTATGGGTGGTCAGCCGCATACCAACCTATCAGTCAAGGAATTCGTCTTGAAAGAAGGAATGGAGGAATGAAGGAATCTTGAGGAATGATTCTTAAGACAATTTTATGGAAAGGACATGTTTGAATCTTGTCAGATAAGCCAAACAAGCACTGGGTGGACGAAAAGTATAGCAACTGAATAAATACGTGATTTCACTTCATAAATTAATTTTGTTGAAACAATTATTAAACGCTTATCATTTTCCAATATTTAAATAATTCCACAAGTTTGAATAAATATTTACAAAAATGATGCCCACATGAATCACAGTTCACAAGAAAACAAATAAATTAATGTATGAGTGACATGGAACCAAAGGCGGGAATCTAATTTTTGAGATAAATATATGTAAATGCTAAGAAAATCATTTCTCGTGTTTCCATATAGTTTTATAATTTTAGAAAAAAGCTAGATTCCCGCTTTTGGTTGCGTACTAGTATTATATCAGTATATCAGTTGTGTGTAACTATCACTATGTACGTGACTGCTAAGGATGCGATAAAATAACTTAAACAAAACAAAAACCATATGTGAATAGATTAAACAATTAAACAAAATTCTCGAGTGAATTTATGTGATTTGATTGTTCCCGAAATAGAATGTGAGCATGGAAATATTTGAAACAGTAACATCCACATTCCGAAAACAGAATTTAAACACAAACAATAATGGCTACTTAAATATCAAAATGAATAGGCTTTGTTTTGTGCAAAGCATATTTCAGAATCTTAATTTCTTTGAAAACTTGGTTAAAGTCTTGATACCCTCTCTTCAAAATCAAAAAGACTGGAAGACTTGGTTGAATGTTTTACTTTCGTTTCTTTTTATTTTTCTCTTTTCAGTACAAGTTGTTACAGACAGAATCGGTCTTCGGGCCAACAGGCCGACAAACCTTGTGACAAATTATTCCCTTTTTATTACAATAAAACACATAAATTTTGTTACAGTAAATTCGGCTCGGCCGGTGTCTTGCCGAACGCCGGCCAATCAGCGTGTAGGGTTAAGTTTTGTCAAGGAGTTCGACGGATGGCGAAATTCAGGGCCTGCACAAAAAAGTGTGCCGTATCAATTCCCACCATCTTCTGTTGACAAAACTTAACCCTCCTTACGCTCTCAACCCTTGCCACAGAATTTTCACCCCTGGCCACGGTTCCTTCATCCTTTTCCTTCTCTTCCGATGTTCGTGGAGAGGTGGTGCGCGCTGAAGGCGAGGAGTCGTATCCGGCGGCCTCGTGTACTGTTCGATCGGATCCTCCTCCTGCTTGTCGGGCGGTAACCTAAGCTGATCTGGGTGCACGTCTCTGCTGGTGCGGGGTGGCTGTTTCCTGGCCATCCCATGGCTCCGATTCCTCTTCGAGCCGGAGTTCTCTAGCACGAGTTGTCGTCCACTCTGCACCTCCATGCTGACTGGTTTCAGGTCCCTCTTGCTCGTGTCAAACGTCGAGTCTTCCACTTCGCACACTTGCGGGTGGGATTCACGTTCAAAGTACAGCTCTCTCTCCAAAGGGTCATCTTCCATGTCTCTTGGCAGCGCGTCTGCCTCAGGCTCTGCATGGCTCCCATTCTGACCAGGGCAGAAGTGGCTGAATTCTGAAACTTCTGGAGCCAGTGTCTCTTCCACACGTTGAGACTCCTCGACTGCTCTCAGAGTGTCCTCAGGAACTTCCGCGTTCCTCAGCATGCTGACACTTGCATGCTCCGGTTCACCTTCATCCTGGCTTGATTCCGGTTGCGAAGGCTTCCCCTCACGGTCGGGGCAAGACCGGTCGAGATGTGGCCCTGAACAGTGCCAATATGACCGTGCGGTCTCTTGCTCGCTACCTGGCCGTGGCTGCCATGCCATTGGACGATTTTTCTGGCCTGGTGACTGCCTTTCGGTCTGATAGTGATAGGCTGCTGGCTGCCAATCCCCTTGTTGCTGTTCCTGGGCTGGCCATCGCCCTCCTTGCTGATGAGATCCGACGAGTGGATGGTGGTCATCGCTGCTGCCCCTGCTTTCACAGCCTGCCGCAGCTGCGAGAAGCTTGCTCCAGGAGGCGCTGGCGCTCTGAAGTCTCGCCTGGCACTGCGGCAACAGGAGGTCCATGGTGTGCTGGATGACCTCCTGCTCAGAGTGCGTGCTGCAGAAGCGCTTGGCCAGCGCTCTCTTCCTCAAGATGAATCCCATTGCCTCCTCCCTGAGCTCCTGCCGTCCATAGAGGTACAGGAAGTGGCCTCTCTCCCTCCTTGACTTGCTGTTGAATCTTCCCTCCAGGGCACATTCAACCTCCAGCCAGTCTGTCACTGGGAGCTCCGCCATCCAGGCAGCCGCTTCCCCCTGCAGCCAATCCATTGCCCACATCACCCATTCGCTCTCTGGGGTTGCGTTCTCCTTGAAGTACGCCAGGGCTGACTCCAAAAATAGCCCTGGGTCTTCCTCCGGCTTCCCCGAAAATGGCATGGGGAGCCGTGCCACTGGCGTCCTGTATTCATTGACTGAAGCTCCCTGCTCCATCAAGTCATCACAGGGCCGCGCAGTCTTCATTGTCTTGCTTCTGGTTCTTTGTTGGGCGCCACAAGTCAGTCCTCCGGTACTTGGGTTGTCACTTTCCAAGTGACTTGGCCCCACGTTCGCGGCGTCAATTGATACCCTCTCTTCAAAATCAAAAAGACTGGAAGACTTGGTTGAATGTTTTACTTTCGTTTCTTTTTATTTTTCTCTTTTCAGTACAAGTTGTTACAGACAGAATCGGTCTTCGGGCCAACAGGCCGACAAACCTTGTGACAAATTATTCCCTTTTTATTACAATAAAACACATAAATTTTGTTACAGTAAATTCGGCTCGGCCGGTGTCTTGCCGAACGCCGGCCAATCAGCGTGTAGGGTTAAGTTTTGTCAAGGAGTTCGACGGATGGCGAAATTCAGGGCCTGCACAAAAAAGTGTGCCGTATCAGTCTATCAGTGCTTTTCACAAAAAATGTGATCAATAGCTCATCTACGGATCATCGTTTTTTTTGTATGTAAAATTCACTGTAGGCTGCGGATGAGCCATGAATTTGCTGATTGAGAATAACACCGAATGACTCATTAATATTTTTGGACTTTGCGCCTATATATTTTAATAAGCTTGTAGACGGATCCTGAACGTGTAAAATATGAGGTCCGCACATTAGAAAAAGAGAAAAGTTGTGTCGTCACACGGCAGGGTTAACTAATACTTTGCAAGTAAATTGGCAAAAACAATATTGTGTCGTCACCCGGCCGGGTTGCTAGGGAAAAGAACAGAGATAGGACGAAATAAAACATGGCGGTGTATCAACAGCTGATCGGATCAGCTACGGAACAACGATCAGCTGTTCAGGCACCGCCATGCTTTATTTCGTCCTTTCTTCGAACAGGTACGGTAAGATCTACCGACGGCCGTCGAGACTTCCACCCCAAGAGTGAGTTTTTCAGTGTGTTTATAACTGCTCAATGTTTATTTTTAAGTTCCCACCCTGTATACAATGTAAATATTATATGGATGTCAAATGTTCGCAGGCAGGCCCGGATTAGGACTACTGGGGGCACTGACTTTTCACCAGGGCCCCCAGCTGCGGAAAAGTCAGTGCCCCCCAACTCCCCCGCCCCCAGCTATTTCTCCCAGTGCCCACAAAAAGATAATACTTATTGCGAAACAAAACCATTACTGACGGAGTTATAAGTTTATTTTTGGGAGGTCTATGACACTTGTGAAAGGAAACTTCGTATTGTCCTTTTTTGTATAAAAAAAGCTTGAAATATTTTTCTATATACAATTTCATACAATTCGCCATTGGTGTCGGTCCTAGAGACTCCATTTGATTTGTACGCCAAAAAAAAGTAAATATCTTCTTTAACTAATTTCTAAAAAGCCTTTGGGATAGACCCTTGGTCGTGAATGCCTTAAAATCCTGTGCCGCCATTCCGCTAGGGGTGGCCAAAGCCTCTGCAGAGCTGCCTCCATTTTTCCTATCCTTTACATAGCTCTTTCAATTCATTCATATCCATCATCTTTTTCATACATTTTCTTTCTTTAAACTCCATTTATAAAACCCATTCTTTCACAATCTCCTCAATCTGATCACTCAATTGTTATCTCGATCTTCCCTTACTTCTTTTTCCTTTCACACTTCTTCTGTGTATATTTTTCTAAAACGTCTCGGGGCCCCCTACGATGCGGGGGCCCTAGTTCGGTCGCCCAGCTCGCACCGCCCTTAATCCGCGCCTGTTTGCAGGCACCTCCTGGGTTCAGCGTCTCGTCTCCTGCAAGTGGCGCACAGTCTAGACTCCACCTAATATAATACATTATAAAGTTTGCTAGACGGGCCCTGCTCGAGGGTAGGTCTGTCTGTCTACAATACGAGAGCGAGCCAAGTCTTCAGCCTCCCTGGTGATTAATACAAATCAGTACTGAGTAAATGATCTGTAACTGAGTGCCTATCCATTCATATTTATAAACTCTTACTTTGGCTATGAACTTTAGAATTAATGTCGAGCTTAATCGAAAATGCGTTTATAGGAGAGCCAAAACGTAAATCTACAATTCTAAAATAAAAAACTGTCTGATGAGTAATGGATCAAGGCATAAAGGTTATTTAGATAAATAATATATAATCTAAGTTGCGAAGATATATTGATGATGATGATTATGATGAGTTGATGATGCGCTGTTGTTTTTTTTATCTACAAACCTTGTGCGCACGCAATCCATAAACATTTTTAGTCAACTTTCTCGTTTCATCAATACTTTCAATCCGTCCCATATCCTCGCGATATCGAGATCAATCCTCAATTGATATATAAAGTCACCTTAGTGCTTGTTTGTCTTATCTCCAACAAAGGCAATATCAGATTTACGATGTTTGTAAGTGTACTGAACCATTGTACCTTATGGAAACTGGATTTTGATTTTGAAAATATTAAAACAACTCTCCCATTAACATGCTTTACGTTGTTTTATTAGCTCAGTTTGTGTAGAATGTGATTCTCAAGACAATTTCATTGAAAGGTCATCGTTGAATCCAATGGTAGATAAGCCAAACAAGCACTGGGGGGTCGAATCAAAAGAGAAGATTAACGCGACCTTACTAAGTAACTAGAATGAAATAAAAGAACCACCACTAAACATTATTTAAAGAGGACAAAACAAATAGCGAGAAAAGCTAAGTGCGAGCTTTTTGTCGTGTCGACATTTCACGCCGCACTCCGACTTCATATTTCTCCATCAGGGGCGCAGCTCTGGGGGCCACTACTGGGGGGTTTCCTCTGGTCACTGAAAACCTTCATCATGCTGCTCCTTATATAGCTGGGGGTGACAGAATAAAACGGCACAGTCACAAAACTACACATGACAGAACACACAATGACATCACACAGTACATCACATGACAAAACATAAGTATGACAAAACAACACAGAAAATACATCACTACGACAATGTTTTCTTCGGTACCGTTTATGGTATGTTCTGTTTTAGGTATGTGATGTTTCGTAAGTTGATGATGATGACGCAAACGCAACTGAGCTACACATACAGTGTAACTTCTTGCCGCCTTCTCCCCAAAGGGTTTCACATGTGGCGAGTGGAACCGATTTATTTTTACAGGTTACAGGTAAGGGGGTGGCCTAACGGAAACTACTTAATTGAAGTGGGGGTCTCCCAGCTCGCGCTGGGAGACCCCCGGGAGACCTCCGGGCTGGTGCTCTTTTCTTGTGTAGGCGGAGTAATTAATCTTGCCGGTATTTTATTTTGGGTTTTGAAATAAGCACCAATCGAAATCGAATCCTCACGGTGGGATTCGAGCCAGAGAGCATGGCATGGAATGCAAGCACTCTGCTAACTGAGCCATCGACCGGACTATGCTGAGCTAAAATCATGCGAAGCTTACGATCTGTACCTACTACCTACCCCTATTTATTGGACATTGATTAGCGCCATATTGTGAAAGACCACCTCAAGGGCGCGTTACAACATTTAATAAAACTAGGGGCGTTGCCCCTGGCTGCTACGCAGCCCAACCCCTTAACATTTGGTGAATGTGTATATTGCGCATAGTTTCCTCGCGTTAAAATTCGGAAAACTTGTAAAATAAAAACATACAGCCTTTGTTAAAGAAAATTGACCACCCATAGTTTAAAAAATGGTTCACTTTGCAGATTTCAGCTGTGTTTCAGGGAAGATTGGCAAGAGTTGCAGGGCTTATATTAATTTGAGATTGGGTTTTTATGTTGTAAGTCAACATGCATTATGTGTAAGCGCGAACTTATAAATGTCTGCTTGTGGGAATGCATTTAATATGAATCTCGATTGGTATGTATCTTTGCAACTTAGATTATAGAACTTAACAAAATAATTTCCTTGACTTACAGGTTAGTATGTGGCTGACCACCCATACTGTAAGAATGGTTTACCATGAAAATTTTATCTCTGTTTGAGGAAAAGTCGGCAAGAGTTGCAGGGCTTATGTTCATTTGAGATTAGTTTTTTAATTTGTAAGTCCACATGGGGCATTTGTAAGCGCATACCTGTCTGCTTGTGGGAATGCATTTAATATGAATCTCAAATGGTATGTATCTTTACAACTTAGATTATAGAACTTAACAAAATAATTTCCTTGACTTATATGTTAGTATGTGGCTGACCACCCATACTGTAAGAATGGTTTACCATGAAAATTTTATCTCTGTTTGAGGAAAAGTCGGTAAGAGTTGCAGGGCTTATGTTCATTTGAGATTAGGTTGTAAGTCCACATGGAGCATTTGTAAGTGCGAACCTGTCTGCTTGTGGGAATGCATTTAATATGAATCTCAAATGGTATGTATCTTTGAAACTTAGATTATAGAACTTAACAAAATAATTTCCTTGACTTATAGGTTAGTATGTGGCTGACCACCCATACTGTAAGCAATGGTTCACCATGCAAATTTTATCTCTGTTTGAGGAAAAGTCAGCAAGAGTTGCAGGGCTTATGTTCATTTGAGATTAGTTTTTTTATTTTGCAAGTCCACATTGGGCATTTGTAAGCGTGAACTTGTACCTGTCTGCGTGTGGGAATGCATTTAATTTGAATCTTAAATGGTATGTATCTTTGCAACTTAGATTATGTAAAGAAATACACAAAATAATTTTCTTGACTTATAGGTTGGTATGAGGCTGACCACCCATACTTTAAAAAATGGTTTACTTTGCAAATTCACCTTTGTTTCAGGGAAGGTTGGCAAGAGTTGCAGGGCTTATGTTCATTTGGAATGAGCTGTTATGTTGTAAGTACACATGTAAGCGGGATGGTATGTATCTTTGCAACTTAGATTATGTAAAGAAATACACAAAATAATTTTCTTGACTTATAGGTTGGTATGAGGCTGACCACCCATACTTTAAAAAATGGTTTACTTTGCAGATTCACCTTTGTTTCAGGGAAGGTTGGCAAGAGTTGCAGGGCTTATGTTCATTTGGAATGAGCTGTTATGTTGTAAGTACATTTGTAAGCGGGAACTTATACATATCTGCTTGTGCTGTAAGAATGGTTTACCATGAAAATTTTATCTCTGTTTGAGGAAAAGTTGGCAAGAGTTGCAGGGCTTATGTTCATTTGAGATTAGTTTTTTATTTTGTAAGTCCACATGGGGCATTTGTAAGCGCGAACTTATACCTGTCTGCTTGTGGGAATGCATTTAATATGAATCTCAAATGGTATGTATCTTTACAACTTAGATTATAGAACTTAACAAAATAATTTCCTTGACTTATAGGTTAGTATGTGGCTGACCACCCATACTGTAAGAATGGTTTACCATGAAAATTTTATCTCTGTTTGAGGAAAAGTAAGGTAAGAGTTTGTTTCAGGGAAGGTTGGCAAGAGTTGCAGGGCTTATGTTCATTTGGAATGGGCTGTTATGTTGTAAGTACACATGCAGCATATGTAAGCGGGAACTTATACATATCTGCTTGTGGGAATGCATTTAATATAAATCTTAAATGATATATATCTTTGCAGCTTAGATTAGATTAGAACTTATACATGTCTGCTCGTAAGAATGCATGTAATATGAATCTCAAATGTTATATATGTTTGCAACTTAGATTACAGATTGAAATCCATTTTTATTTGGCTTTTTTTTTATTTTTAATTTGCATGAAATAAAAGAAAATGTAAAAAAAACTTTTACGTTTTGCCGCTAGATGTCAATATTGTTCCATACATTTTTAGTATGAACAAACAGATTAATTCCTAAAAGTTTTCATACATTTGTAAACACACACGCGTAAGCTCGCCGCATTGCAGCATATATACAAAAATTAATTTGCTATAGAGCATGAATGTGTTTCATCTGCTGTGATGGCATTGATTTTGAAAATCGAAACTCGACGACGAATGACGACGACGAAGGGTAATATAATAAAGGATAACCTACCTACATAATCTATAATCTATCTATAATCTAAGTTGCAAGGATATATTCATTCAAAGCTCTCAGATGTATACCCACAAACAAACACGTGTAGTTCGCGCTTACAAATGCTGATTGTGTACTTACAAATAAAATCCAAACCTCAAATGAACATAAGCCCTGCAACTCTTGCCGACATTCCCTGAAACAGGGGTGACATTGGCAAAGTGAACCATTTTTTACAGTATGGGTGGTCAGCCTCATACCAAACTATAAGTCAAGGAATACGAGTAATAAATAACATATAAGTATAAAAAAAAAAAACAACAACAAAACCTTAAAAATAAATGTATACAAAAAAAGTCAAAAAAAAATTATGCAAAAAATGTAGCAAACTAATAAACCAACATTACAAATCAGCATTGCAGATTAGCCGCCACTTCTTCCTGTCCTTGCATACTTCTTTCATTTCATCCAGAGTCATAACCTTTTTCATACAAGTAATAATAATGATGAAAATATAATTAAACATATGCTGATGAATTTGGTGAGCGCTGTTTTCTTGCGAATCAAACCTCCAGAGTTCAATCCTGCAAAAAATCCTCTTTACTTTTAAAGCATACCTCAAAGAGATGAATTGTGCTCTAATGTTTTTTCGCTACTTTATTGATGCGGGATTCGAACCCGAGCTCTCGGCACGGAGTGCAAGCACTCTAGCAACTGAGCTATCGACTGGACTTACTATTACCGGAGTACCAGTGCCAGCTGGGGGTGGGAGGGAGGGTGGAGTTTTCCGACTCCCCCCTCCCCTTCCCACGTCTTGGGAAAATGCACGCCAGTATCTCAGACTGTTTTATCGATCTTATCCGTTTCTCAGAGGAAGGATTCCTCTCCACTTGGTATATAAACCATTTAGAACCTAATGCGGCAATCTAACATTATTTAAATAAATAGATAAGTATATATAAACGTTGAGAAAACGATTTTCTGTGATTACATATATTTATTTCATTTACGAAAAAACCCTAGTTCGCCGCTTTTAGTTCTAGACGACATAATATGCAAGAATAGTGTTGTCATTGATACGAAAAGATACGGTTATTTGCTGAAAATATTAGTACGGTATGTAATGTATTTCACAGTTGGTAGTCTCCGCTTTCAGAGATACGTATTGAGTTTAAAAGACTTGAGTTGGATTGCTCCAAGGGTTTCCGGCATAGCTATTCTAACACAAATATTGGTATAGTAATGTGATGATTTATTAAGTCTTCAAAATAAAACAGAGGCTGTTCTTTCGGGAACACTGAACCTCTCCCCGGTTCCGTCTCAAACATTATCGAATTGCTAGAATGCTTGCGTTCTACGCGGAAAGCTAGGTTTGGTCTCCACAAAGGGTGTGTTTTTTTTACAAACCCAAAATAAAACAGCAGGAAGTTTGAATCAACCTTTCATAAGAGATAAGAAGAAGGTCCTTCGGGAGCTAAAAAAACCCCGACTTCAACCGATGTGGTTGGCGCAAGGTCGTCTCCGTTACCTGCAAAAATAAATATATTCCACACGCCACATGCGAGCCCTTCGGCGACAATGCGATAAGAAGTTGTACTATGCATGCAGCTTAGTTGAGAATACTGTTTTTAAACTTGCTTAATATCTATTAAATAAACGAATGTAGTTCACTTGAGATCATTCGTATTTCTTGACTTATAGGTCGGATATGAAACCACCCATACTGTAAAAAATGGTTCACTTTGCTAATTCCACCCCTGTTGCAGGGAATGTCGGCAAAAGTTGCAGGGCTCATGTTCATTTGAAGTTTGGATTTTAATTTGTAAGTACTCATGCTATATTTGTAAGCCCGAACTTATACGTGTCTGTCTGTAAGAGGGCATGCATTTAATATGAATGTTAAATGTTACTATATCTTTGCAACTTAGATTATAGATCACAGAGAGTAGAGACATACCCGTACAGCCCTAGTCCGAGCGTATAAGAGTTCTCACTGCGCAGCCGGATGTCCGGACATGTCGGTGTACTTTATTGCGCTACGTCTACGCTATGGTTGGCAATAGCGGCTGAGAAGTTGCTTTACATTGTAGCCATGTTGTTTTAATTTTAATATTTATTGTACGACTTGTAGTGATTCACTGGATCTATGTCTCTTTAGAAATATATTCTTCTCTTTAATAATAGGTTGGTTTGAGGTTGATCACCCATAGATAAACCAAGAAGAAACCCCATAGAGGTGACACAAGGATACTTAACTTTTTGATGTTCTTTTTAGTCTACAGTTAAGTTTTGGATTTCCTTTATTTATAAGCACCCATACCATAAAAAATACCTCACTTTGCCAATATCACTTCTGTTCGGGTTATGTTCATTTGAGATTCGTTTTTTCATGTTTGTGAGTACACATGAAGTTTAGCTAACCCAAAGGCGAACAAATGGCGAACCCAAAAGGACAAAATTCGTATAAAGGATTTAAAAAAATGTTATATTCCTTAATCTGTGATGGCGGTGGAATTACAGGGTGGAATTGACGAGAAAATAGTGAATATCACAGTTAGATAAATTAATTAAAAATTTCATACAAAATACAATGATAATGAAGATTAACGATTACATAATTATTTAAATCATGAAATAATGCCGTAGGTACATACTTTTGTTATCTTTTACAGAATGAGTAAGCCCACAATGACGAGCTCTTTTCCTAGAACCAGTACATTCCCTGCCAGTGCAGCATGTATAATATGAAATCAGCTGATTGCGTCATACTCTCTGGAGATGCTTACTTAACAACTTAAAAACTATTCAGACGAGGACAGTAAGTAAAAGGATTTCTTCTTCTTCAATGGCAGTACAGCCCACATCGAGCTATGGTCCCCGCAAACTTGAGCCTCCAGCAGCCCTTGTTCTCCAGCTTAACACCTGCAGCAGCCGCGCCGCATCCTCCCACCCCGACCATGGTCTTGATTATGATGATGATGAGTTGGTGATTTCTTCAAAGCGCCATTTCGTGATCTAGTCACTCCAAGGTCGCCTGTGCATTTGCAGAAATTTGCATTGCAGAACTTTCCATGGTCCTCTAGCTCTCTCACATGATGAGGCAGGACCAGCAACTGTAAATGCACGCTCCCCTAACACTGTGTTAACTCTTCTTATCGGCTCTTTAATACGAGACTGTGCTCCGGTTTCTGCCGAGCGTAGTGCGAGGTTTTTTTTGCCGAGGGCGACGGGCTTGATGAAATCAGCGAAATATTTGGGTGTCTTTCCAAACAAAGCTTTGTGGACCATCGAGCATACTTGCTGTGGACAGACGCGCTCTGGGACACGGAGCCAGTGAAGCTTCTGGAGAAGAGGAGTAATGTGATTGAATTTCGACTGACCAGCGATCATGCGAGCACATGTATTCTTCCAACCCTTCTCCTTCCTTCTGGTATCATGATGCGTTTGGGACCCGTGAGGTGTTGAAAAGCAAAAGTAGTTAGATTACGCGTTTCAGAGAGTACATATAATACACAAAGACGAAGCCATTGCATTTGGGTTGCCCATGCCCACATTCCTTGTAAATCAATACCAATACATGCATACAAGGTTTTCTAGGCAAGTTAAGTGCTGCCATTATTAAATTGACTGATAAGTTGGTATGAGACTGACCCCCCATACTGTTAAATTTTGGTTCTCTTTTGCCAATATCACCCCCGGCTTTCAGGGAAATGCGGCAGGAGTTGCAAGGTTTATGTTCATGTGAGGTATATTTTGTTTGATAACATGCAGCATGTGCCTGCTTGTGGGCATGAATTAAATATGAGCCTTAAATTTCAAAATACCTTTCCAAATAAGATAAGAGACTATAGTACGTAAATGAACTGTTAAAAGTATTATAATCGCGGTTAACAATTATTACTTTTGCTCAGAAAGTTGTAATGATAATTTTATGAAGTACTTGTAGACCATTTCAAATCATTTTCTTATGTAAAATTAAAAATTGGTTTTAAATAAATATTCCGATATTTAAATAAATTTGGTAAGCTCTGGTTTTTGTGCGGATCGCAACTCAAGAGGCGCGTATCAAAGCGTCTGCAATATGAGTGGTATTCAGGCAATTTTCCACTTACCAGCTATCCTAAATTACTTGTCCACTAACTGTCGCAGTCAGAATCGTCAATTACGTATGCTGAGCGAGAGTTTACTTAGTATGACATTTGCCGATGTCGAAGCAGATCTTGAACTTTCCCACGATCTGGTATTCGAGATATTTCTGGCCAATACCAGTGACAGCTCCGAAGATAAATACATCAGTGCTCCAAGTGTAAAACATATCCGTTTAAACTCAACAACAGGGCTTAAGAAAAAATGTATGAGAAATAAAAGAGCGCCTCTAGTAAGCGCTTAAATTTCTATACATTTTTAACAAACGCTTTCGTAATTGGATAGCTAGAGTGGCAGTCACAGTCCGGCGTAGACTATACAGATTCTTCTACTTAAATAGCGCCTATAGTGAAAGTCTAGTTTCCATACATTTTTTCGTAAACGCGAAAGCTTTTTGCTTCAGAACACGAGAGTTACTCAGTCAGGCGTAGACTACATCCACTCTCCTAAAAAAATAGCGCCTGTAGTGAACGTTTTAGTTTCCACACAAATTTCGTGTAAACGCTTTGGTTGAAATCAGACGTAATTTTTTATGCTTGAAGCTCTCACAGTCAGGCGTAGACTAAACTCGTAACCGAGCAAGGGAAACATGTACGATGGTCAATTGTGACAAGATTAACTGGAAACATACCGAAACTATTTTGCATATTTTTTGTACGACCACATTTTTGAGTTCAACTCTTATGTGAGTGAGAAGTTACGCGGCCCTTCTACAGGTATTCAGAGGCGGTCGTAGACGCTTCTGTCCAGAAAGCGGATCAAGCGGTAAGATGTTGTACTACATGTTCATCTTGGTTGCATTGCTAGATAACTATAAATAGTAAAAATAACCCTTATACTTATTCCAACTTTTTTTGGAATAGCGTTTCGTTGGCGTCGTAGCTACTACCATCAGGAGGCAGGAAGTGAAGCATGGACTACGAATGACAGCGAAATAAGTTAGGTATGTAAAGTGAAAATGAAGCATTTGAGATGTATGCCAGGATTCTTTTAAAGATATAGAGTTAAGAATGAATGGTTGAAAGGAAAATGCAAGTTGAAAGAGGATGTGAAAGTCAAGGTACAAAATAATGTGATGAGATGGTTTGGACATGTAGAAAGAATGGATGATGAAAAACTTACTAAGTGTACATACAGAGGAAATGTGGAAGAAAATGTATGAAAAGAATGTAAAAGGAAATGTATGCAAAAGGTGATGGATATGAATGAATTAAAACAGGTATGCAAGGATAGGCAAAAATGGGGGCAGAGGCTCTGGCTACCCTTGATAGACATGCAGAAGGTATGCTTTTAACTGTAACTGTGACAGAGCATACTTTCTGCATGACGATCTAGGATGAACGTCGAGAATAATGTAAAATCTCTTATAACAATTCGTCAATTGTTCCTTGACTTATAGGTTGGTATGCGGCTAACCACCCATGCTGTAGAAAATGGTTCACTTTTCCAATGTCAACCCTGTTTCAGGTAAGGTCGACAAGAGTTGCAGGGTGTATGTTAATTTGAGATTTGGGGTTTTTTGTTGAAGGTTCATCACATGCGGCATGTGCAAGCGCGAACTTATACGTGTTTGCTTGTGAAAATGAATATAATGAGAGTCCCCAATGTTACACATCTTTGCAACATAGATTCGATTAGATTAGATTAGATAAAATAATTTTTAAACATATCAAACGACCGTAACTCAAGCCCATGGTGCTTTGAGTCCTTCTCACACATATATACAGGACGGGTACGAGGAGCGTGTGAGCATACGTAACTCCAGTTTACATTTTATCCACACAACTTTTGTACCAAATATTGGAAACTTGCACCACACGGATGCAGAATCCAAGTAAAAGTCGCGACAAAAGCGCCAATGTGACCACATGCACGTATGGAATGCAAGATAATAGTATTTCTTGTGGAGAGGATGCGCATTCTCCAGATAAGCATTACTGTGCTAAACTGATAAGGGGAATTATCAGCAAGTACAAGAATTCACAAAACGCATCATTATCAACGGAAACACATTTTCCGTGGAGACCAAAATATGTTTAAATGCTTCACTCTCGTCTTTAAATTTCAATAGTCGCGATCTTCTTCTACAGGCAGTGCCTTATTGTCAGGCCCGGATCTAGGGCGGTTCGAGCGGTACGACCGAACCAGGGCCCCCGCTGCCAAAGGGCCCCCAAAAGTCTTATTCTTATCATTATTCTAAAAAATAAAGCATAGAAAATGTAAAGAAATGCCACTTTTTTCACTTCCACTTTATAACGCTACGTTTCATACGGACAAAGTCTTCAATACTTAGGAAATACAAGCTTCTCACAACAACTATTCAAGGGCCCCAGAAGAACTGAATAGGGCCCCGAGCATTCCAAACAGTAATCAAGTAATAAAAGTTTCTCCTCAAACTAAAAAAAAAAACAAAGCAAGCAAAGGTACCGAAGATGTGCAGTCGTACCCGTCCGTGTCAAACAATGGAACCTTAAGGATTATAGCGCTTTTGTTCCTGCCACGGCGGCTACAGTTCCGAGGACAGGATTATAAATCTTTCTCTACTAAGATAAGAAAGTATAAACAATACAAATATCGATACAAAATATTTGGTTGAAAAAAATATAGTGTTGAAAATAAATTTTGCTTTATTTTAAAAATTTCAAATATTTCAAAAATTTATTAATTCACACTAAGTGCATGCACACGCATTTCCTTGACATATAGGTTGGTTACCATACTGTAAAAATGGTTCACTTTGCCAATGTCACCTCTGTGTCAGGAATGGTCGGCAAAAGTTGCAGGGTGTATGTTTGTTTGAGGTTTGGATTTTAATTCGTAAGTACTTATTCAGCAATTGTAAACGTGAACTTGCACGTGTTTGTTTGTAGGCATGTGAATATATCTTTGCTATATCGATAGCAATATTCCTGAAGGGTTCCGCAAGTGGCAAGTGGAACCTATTTATATTTACAGTTAAGGGGGCTGGCTTTACGCCAACCACTCCCGTTAAAGTGGGGGTTTCCCAGCTTCCAAGGGAGATGGTACTCGTTTATTGTGAAGGCTAAGGAAGCCTTGCCGGTATTTTATTTTGGGGTTTGAAATAAACA
The DNA here is from genome assembly GCA_951799405.1 of Agapetus fuscipes. Taxonomy (NCBI): domain Eukaryota; kingdom Metazoa; phylum Arthropoda; class Insecta; order Trichoptera; family Glossosomatidae; genus Agapetus; species Agapetus fuscipes. Next base: position 9,398,779 of record OX637336.1, read on the forward strand.
CCGAAACGAGAAATAATATCTGACACCCTTGGTGGGACTCGAAAACCGAGCTCACGGCATGGAATGCAAGCACTCTAACAACTGAGATATCGACCAGACTTACATTATAGATAAATAGGGACTGGAAAATTTCGCGATCGCGATAAAACGAATTTATTCGCGAATTTTGATGTTTTTACGCGAATAACGCGAAATTTCAGGTTTTCCGTAAATATCGCGAATTTTCGTACTTTTGGTAGAAATTGTGCGAAAAAGTTGTCATGTATCGCTTTTGCAACGCAACGATTTTGTGGGAAAAAAAAATTCCTGCGAAAACCCTTTGCAAGGTGCAAAGCACAGGAAAATTGGTCTCTTTCAACGTTTAAACACGCTAGAACGCTAGACGCGGGTATCGATCCCCACCTGGGTCATTTGACCATAAATTTGACCCTGGTTCAACAGATGTAATTGGGTAATTAAAAATGAATAATTCATTAAAATAAACAATAATGAATTATTAATTAATGATATTAATACCTGTATCTGGCCAGGCAGAGTAGGTTGGTGAATTGCATTCCTATTCACAAATCTATTTTATTAAAAAAATAATGATAAGCAGAACTGTCCTGGATCATCCAAGCAGACTTGAATCGTGACATCAATGAAGGAAAATACTTCAAGGAGTAAAGCTGTTGCTGGATTAGCCAAGAGCACAACTTGAAGCTTTCATAAAAGCCAACATCCCTTGAAAAATGAGATAACCCTCATCTAGAGACTAAATGCACAAAAATTAAATATTTTAAAAGGATATTTGCTGGGTATTCGGGGTGTCATTGAAATATTAATACTTTTTTCAATCAATGGTTTTTTGTAAAAAAAAGATTATTTTAAAAAAAATAAAAAAAAAACTAAGAAAATAAAATTAAAAAACATTGTTCTGTACCACTTGAGTATTTTTTATTGCAAAAACGTTTTCGGTGGGTACTTCCACCATCTTCGGTTGCAGATACTCGTATTGATTCAGATTTTGTTTATTCATTATTTTTGAAGGTACATATTGTTGTTTACATAATAAATTGTAAATATTAGTAATATATTTTGTTTTGCAATTAGATAAACCTTTATTTTGATCTAATCAACCCTAAAAATTACACCGAATCTCCCCGTTTATCATGAAAAATAACGCGAATTTCCCTGTTTTTGATCAAAAATAACGCGAATTTCACAAAAAAATAACGCGAATTTCCTAAAAAATAACACCACTATTTTCCAGTCCCTATAGATAAATACAAGTTAATAGATTTACATTCTGCTTAACTTATTGACTCCTTGACTTATAGGTTGTTATGCGGCTGACCACCCATACTATAAAAAAATGGTTCACTTTGCCAATGTCACCCCTGTTTCAGGGAAGGACGGCAAGAGTTGCAAGGCTTATGTTCATTTGAGATTGGGTTTTTATATTGTAGGTCCACATGCGGCATGTGTTAGCGCGAAATTATACATATCTGCTTGTGGGAATGCATTTAATATAAATCTTAAATGATATATTATATCTTTGCAGCTTAGATTAGATTAGATTATATTAACATAAGTACGCCAGTGATATTTCAATTAATTTGAAATGAGAAAAGTTATTCCATTTCAGTATATTTTTGACCAAAATGAAAATACTTTTACGTTCTTTGATGTTATAAGGCTGACCAAAAAATTGTGAGAAGTGGTTCACTTTGGCAATGTCATTCTTGTTTCGGGGAAGGTCGGCAAAAGTTTCCGGGGCTATATTCATTGAAGGTTTTGGTTTTTATTTTGTGTGTGCATATGCAGCATGTGTAAAAGCGAACTTACGCGTGTCTGCTGATGGGCATGAATTTTACATGAATTTTATGTAAATCTTAATTTATAAAATGCAACGTGTAAATTGTTAAACCCTGGAATGCTATGATGAATACTATGAATGGGATGACCAACGGTCATGAAAAGGCGCAGAAAAAAATTACCAATAATAATAATAACCTAATTGCGATTTTCTACAACTTCACTTCTTTCTTTATCCGCAGCTTCTTTTTTCGATTAAGTACCTTGAAGATATATTTCGGTTAATTTATATTATTGTTCTAAAACCTTATTTGTAATAAGGTACGCAAGTACTTTGATTATCAAGTCGTGTTTTTTTATATTGTCACGTAAAATGTATCCATAGCTCAATTTGTGGAATGCTCAATCAATTCCCACGAAGAGTATCAGAAATCATTTTCCGTTTCAATTTTTATTTCAAACCCAACTAAAATAAGTAAAACAAGTAAGACCTGTAAAATTAAATAGGTTCCATTCGCCACATGCAATCCTTTCGCTGACCATACGGTAAGATGCTGATTCTGCAAAATGTAAGTGCAGCTTTTATAAACATGAATTAAATGAAAAATATCAGATTTTTGTTTTTGAAATGACACCTTGAATTGACGGATGCGATGTTTATCTTACGTAAGTACTCGTACATCACAAAAAAAAGGTTCCAGGGCTCAGTGAATACCATGGAAGATTTTTATTTTAAAATATATTCCTTTCATTGTACTACTAATTTCATAAGAAAAATGAAACAAAGGCGTTAGGGGAAGGTGCGACCGGCGCGGAGCCTGCTTTGCACAGTATTTACTTTTGTTTTCAAACTATCTCTTTTGATTTATTGCGTCAACAATACATTTGGCTTTGCAAATAAAATAACTGGAAGAATGCATTACCTTTGCCCAAAAACAAGTTTATGTGTGGAAGCAAATAGAGGTATTCTTTATTATTATTGATATTATCTCTTACAAGAAGATTTTTTTATAGAAAACGCTACTAACGCCACTAAGCTACACATAAAGAGCAACTTCTTGCCGCATTCCCCCCAAAGGGGCTGCATGTAGTGAGTGGAACCTATTTACTTTTACAGGTAAAAGGGCCGGCCTTATGCCAAACACTTCATTTGAAATGAGTGTTTCCCAGCTCCTGAGAGGGCTGGTCCTTTTTTTATGTGAAGGCTGAGTAAACCTTGCCGGTATTGTGTTTGAAATGAACACGAAACGGAAAATGATTTCTGATACTTTTGGTGTATAGACCACCAATATTGTCTTTGCCAATGTCTCTCCTGTTTCAGGGAAGGTCGGCAAGAGTTGCAGGCCTTATATTCCTTCGAGATTGAGTTTTTATGCTGTAAGTCTACATGCGGAACATGTTGCGCGAATTAATGTACTTATTATGAATCTAGAATGTAATATATCTTTGCAGCTATGACTATAGATTCTAGAGGTCAGTTTCACACAAACTTATGTGTCAAATAAGCTTTATCTATTATGTGTGAATCACACCTCAAAAGACCTCTGCAAATTCGGAGTGAAAATTGCTAAGATGTAGCATTGTACTTGCATTTTTTTTACCTAATTAGTGCCGTTTTTGATTCTAATCTAAATCTAAATCAAAGATGAAAATCAATTGAGATTCATATTAAATGCATTCTCGTAAGCAGAGACGTATAAGTTTGCGCTTACACATGCCGCATGTGGACCTACAATATAAAACCCAATCTCAAATGAACATAAGCCCTCCGACTCTTGCCGACCTTCCCTGAAACAATGGTGACATTGGCAAAGTGAACCATCTTTTTGCAGTATGGGTGGTCAGCCCCATACCAACCTAAAAGTCAAGAATAGAATCAAGAAATTCAACCATTCAATTAGCATGTTCGTAAATTGTATATTTTGGGTTCTGAAAAAAAATAAGCGCGATGGGAGGGGATTTTGTGATAAGGGGGGAGGGGGGAGGGGAGGGGGGGGCTATAGGGGGCCCCGAGATTTTTTCTCGCACCAGGGCCCCCAGAGGGGTTAATCCGGGCCTGCTTGTTGTGATAATCATTTGTCTCTACTGGTCGCCATCCTCTTGTAATGGCAGTGCCTTGTTGTGCTAGTCATTTGTCTCTGCTGGTCGCCATCCCTTGTAAAGGCAGTGCCTTGTTGTGCTAGTCATTTGTCTCTGCTGGTCGTCATATTATTCTAAAGGCAGTGCCACCAATAAGCTGCTTTAAATCCAGGGCAAGAAGTCTCGACTTTTCTAGCGCTCGTATCGGTAGATAACAAAAGATAAAATTAAACATGGCCGCTTTGAACACCTGACTAGGCGAATTGTTCTCCATAAAAAAAAATAGAGTTTGGCTTTCCTCGTTTAGTGGCTGGCTAAGGCTATGGATTCTAACAAATCGAAAGGTAATGGTTTAGACAGAGGCGGCTCCTCAATAAAAATGTTGGCAGTTCATAATTTTCGCAATTTCATTTTTTCTTGTATTTTTTTTTGCTTTGAATGGAAATTGCAAGAAATACGTACCTAAATATATATTGTTTTATTTAGTTATTAAAAAAACTGTTTTATTTTCACTTTTTATTATAATTTTTTTAAAGGACACAAATGTTTTCGACTACACAGTAGTCATCATCAGGTCTGTGTTCTTTAAAAAAATATTAATAAAAAGTGAAAATAAAACAGTTTTTTAATAACTAAATAAAGATGCATTTTCACAGTGTTAATACACCAACCATCCAAAATATATTGTTTTATTTACTTATACACGAGTAAGTAAGTACCTACACCCGTTTTGGTGCATAACAAATAAGCGTATTTTAATCTCGTACTTACAGTTACATATTTGAAATGGAAATCCATCCGTCGCTCCTTCGCTTAAGCGAAAGCCTCAATCAAAGCCAAATCAGCACAAAATTTTACACAATCAATTATTCTAGATATAATTATTAATCTGTTTGAACGCACTTCGTCATTGAACTTTTTACTTGATTGTCTATAATTAACATCAAGCATTTGTCGAAGTTCTGTTCGGCCTAATAAATTGAAATGCATTACAAGCTCAACTTGAGTTTGCGAAAGTGCATGCTGTTTAACTTTTATCTTTTTCACCATCTTCACACACTTGCGATGCTTTCAAATAATGTTTTTATTCAAATACTATTCAACTATTTTTTTTTATAATGTCCACGTTTACTTTATTATTAAAATTTATCGTCAGAAAATTAGTAAAAAACAAAATTGTAAGTTGTTTCACGATAAATTAGAAAATAATGGAAAAAATCTTCACGTTCGATGAAAAAACATCCAGCAACTGTTTATTTTAACGTCAACTGATGACGGAATGGAGGTCAACCAAATTCGAGTTACTGGCTTATATTATTTATAATCAATATCCTACAAGGATTTCATTGTTTTCGAATATCTACGCACGAATAATTATAATATGCCGGCAATGCACGCATCTGTCTTTGTCGTACGCACTAAAAAGCCTATAATGTATCCGCTCTCTCCCTCCATACACGGTTTCTAACCGATCTCAGAAAATGTATGGGAATAATCCGTTAAAATCTGTTCACTTGGACAAATGCACGAGGAGTATAACTAAACAATAATATTATGTATTATGGACGGCGGGTTTGTACTAGCGCTCTATATAATTATGATTTTTTACTTCAGCGACCATTCAAAACATCTGCCACACAATATACTTTTATATTTTAAAGTTGATACAATTATTTTCTTAAAATTATTACAAAATCTAGGCAGTGCACTGCCCCGTTGAACTGTATTAGGGAACCGCCTCTGGGTTTAGATTCCCAGCGAAGCACAAAAAAATCAAATCTGCTATTTGCTAAGTTGAAAATTTATCAACCTTTATCACAGATCCGTCACAAGATCCATCCAGCCTTTCAGCTACTGGGTGTTGTTTGAAAAATTAGCACAGACTTATGACAATCATGTAGAGGGCTCTTTAGCTGTGTTCACACAAGCACAGTTCTCACGAATTAAAACATGCTGATTTATTTATTTATTATTTCTCTATCTCGCTATGTATAACCCTAGATCTGCTAGGTACTGCGCTATCGTTAGACTTCCTACGAGTTTCCCGCAAGATTCCTGTTAGATTCTAGCGCTCATTGAATAGCAACTAGCAGGGGCACATCTCAGCTAGAAGTTATGTAGTTGGGATAGGATTACGTCTGCAGGACGGAACTTCAGCAGCTACTGTTTGTGTGTTGTGCTTTGCGGTCTCCGCGCACGGATAATTAGTTTCTCTGTAACCACTTCCCGCTACTGGGTGACAGTTGGTCTCAAGATTAAACATTGTTGACGAGCAAGGAAACGTCTAATGACATTTACGTATTCAACTTGCGAATTTTTTGCATGCGAGAATTGTTTGTAAAAAAATGATAGCACGTGTTGTGTCTACCAGAGTATTTTCCTTTGTAGGTGATACGAATGCGAACAATATTGTAGCATAGAAATGACTGACTCGCGTGTGCCTTTAAACTGGTATCAATTATTATAGGCGGTAGACGTTGATTGCGCGGCGGTGTCTGGGAGCACTTTTAGATCAGCGGATTATATTATGTTGGATCAGAGAGCAGACATGGCGCAGGCGCAGGGGCTAAACAGAGAATGCGGAGGAATGCGCAATAGGTTGGAGCGTGCTTGTATGGAGTTTTTTTTTTTTTCGAATTTAAAAAAGGCGGGTTGCGAAATCGGTGCTCTGGAACAAACATATTAAGCACAGAAAATTTGGATTCAATATCTTATCTGCAAATTGTGCCCCAAAGCCCTTGAAATATCACAAACATTCAAAAAAGTGGGTAGTGCAATAACTACTTTCGTATAAATTCTAACCATAAATTATACAATTTCTCACTTGCTGTTGACTAACGATAAACACAACTAAAGAATAATAGTGAACAAATCCTAAAAAAACATGTGTTAACCCGCGAAATATCGTTGTCGATTAAGTAGTTTTTCGCGCAAATTTGCTGTTTTGTTTCACCTACGCGCCGAGATAGACTACGCGATGACCTGTGACCAATGAAAATGCTCTCGCTCCTCCATAGTTCGTTGCCTCGGCTCAGACTCGCATGGAGGAGAGAGGGAGACAGTTTTTGTGTCTGTGCGTATGATCGGAAAGTACCTAATCGAGAAAGAGAGTTTCTGACAGACCAAAGAACTGATAGGAAGTTGATGATCGGTGCCTTAGACAGAAAATCTTCTAAGAACAATGAAGACTTACTTTCCCGAAAATTAAAGCAAAAATTATTCCAAGAAAAGAACAACATCCAACCCCCGGTCTCAAAACTACCGTCCACGTCTCGAAGTGCGATATCAATCCTTCCCAATGTCGCTGAACTTCAAAACAGGGAAAACTTGTCGGGTGGAGATCAACCATCCACGTCTGGCAGTCCAGTAGTTGTAGTAAACTCGGATACAGCTACTACAGCTACTGCTACAGCAAGCAAGCAGCTCAATAAACTTAATTTGCCAGTTGTAGCCGGAACACTGGATCGTTATGGCGTTTCCGATCGGGCAGGAGCTGCCATCGTGTCTGCTGCATTACAAGATATCGGATTGGTGACTGAAGATGATTGCAAGAATGTTGTAGATCGCAGTAAGATCCGCCGAGCCCGTACTCAAACTAGGAACGTGCAGATTTCCACTCAGCTTGACCTAGGGCAGTCCGTTTGTATCTCGTTTGACGGACGAAAGGATAAAACGTTAGTCATGGAAGGCAAGCGCAGAATATTGGTAGTAGAAGAACACATCACTCTTTTAAAAGAACCTGGGTCACAATACATTGGCCACATTATATGCAAGTCAAGCGATGCTAAAACTATTGCCAACAAAGTTTTAGCTTATTTTGTAGCGAAATCGATCGATACAACTACAATCACAGCCATCGGATGCGACGGTACTGCCGTCAATACTGGAATTCATTCAGGTATCATACGCCTTATAGAAAAAACATTTAAACGACCGCTCCAGTGGCTAGTGTGTCAGTTACATGCGAATGAATTGAGCTTGCGTCACCTTTTTGAATCTATCGATGGGACGACAACAGGACCCAAGAGCTTCAGCGGTCAGCTGGGAAAACAGCTGAAAAACTGCGAATACCTCCCAGTAGTTGATTTTATACCAATAACATGCAACCTGCCAGACATTACAAAAGTTCGCGGGGATATAAGCACAGACCAGCTATATTTGTTGGAAATATGTCAAGCTATTAGTGCAGGACATTGTGATGAAAACTTGGCTAAGAGGTCTCCAGGAAAAATATGTCATTCGCGTTGGTTGACGACAGCCAACTCACTTCTCAGGCTATACATTTCTACCAATAATCCGACTGAAAAACAGATGACTGTGACTGAATTCGTCTTGAAAGTTTACGCACCGATGTGGTTCCACATTAAAACAAAACCTTTGTGCGTTTACGGGGCAAAACACCTACACGAAACCATTAAATTGACTCGGTATCTTCCAACATACTTGAAAGAAATTGTCGACCCCGTGATACAAAGGAATGGTTATTTCGGTCACTGCGAAAATGTACTAATTGCAATGTTGAACGACGAGAAAAGCCACATCCGAGAACTAGCTGTCAGGCGAATCGTGAAGATCAGGGAACTTACTTATTTATGCTGACGATGCAAAAATCTTTAAAAGAATAACCTCACAATTGGATTGCAACCTGCTTCAACAAAGTTTGAACAAAATTGAAAAATTCTTTTTATCAAACCATCTTAGCCTTAATATTGACAAATGTAAGGTCATGACATTCAGCAGAAAAACAAATAACATATTTTTCAATTATAAATTTGGCAATATGCCCCTTCACCGTACCAATCTAATTAAAGATTTAGGAGTGCTGCTTGACAGCAAGCTGGAATTTCATGAACATATTCAACATGCTGTTAATAAATCTTTTAGTTTCCTTGGTTTCATTCTGCGACTAAGTAACGAATTTAAATCAACAGAAACCATCAAAATGATTTTCAATTCATTCATTAGGTCACGATTAGAATACGCGTCTATTATCTGGAATCCTCATTACAAAAATCAAATTAATTTGATTGAAAGTGTCCAAAGAAAACTTATTAGGTATCTTAATTATAAAAATTATAGACGCTCTTATTTTTCTCATTACTATCTTTCATCTTGTTCTTTTTATTCTATTCAAACTTTGGAATCTCGTAGAACCTACAGGGATGCACTTTATATTTACAAAGTACTAAACAATCAAATTGACTCACCATACATCCTCAGTAAAATGTTTATTAATACACCAATTATTAACACAAGACATCCTTCTCTATTCCATACTAATATACATTCAACAAATTATCTTCAAAATACCTACATCACCCGCACCTGCTCTTTATTAAATACCTTACACTCTTTTGACTTTTTCCACAACTTTAATGTAATCGCCTTTAAAAAAATGTTTTTCTCTGTTCCGCCTATGGCTACTGTCACTTCGCTCGATGCTCAAAGTTTAAAGTCCATCAGTCCTGCTACTTAAAATTCTTTATACTTATATTAACTATTGATTTGCATTATTTGTTTTATTTTTTTATTAAATATTTCTCGAATTTGTACCTACTTGTATTATACATCTTTTTACTTATATTAATTGTTGTTTTACATTGTTTTTTTCTTAAGTATTTTTTGTATTTGTAATATGTTTGTAATTACTTATTAATATTAATTTCGAATATTTCATATTTTGGTTTTTTTCTGTTATCACATTTGTATTTATAATCTTATAACTTAATGTATCAAAACTGTTTTGAAATAAAATTTATAAAAAAAAAAAAAAAAAAAGAACAAACGTCGGGGTTCGCTCCTATCCGAGTCTTCAAGGTGCCAAGCTTGAACTTCAACGCAGAGCAATATTATGACCTGATTGAATGGGACAAAGTTTCTGAACCACCAGTCCTGAAACAAATTAGCACCGAATTATTGAAGGATGCCATCGTCAATCCAGATATAGTGGAAACTCAAATTTTGATACTCTTTCGCCAAATGCCCTGTCACACTCAAGCAACTGAAAGATGCATCAAACTTGTGACTGAATCGTGCTCTGCTGTATGTGGCCCCGAAAGACGGGAAGGATGGATAAAAAATAAGTTGGAATCCTGTAAAATTATGCCAATTTTCAATACCAAGAGAGAATACAAAACTAAGTAATTTTTGGAAATTTACCGTATTTTCAAACATTTTTAAAAAAAAAAATCTTGTGTTATTTGTGTAAACTGTTTCACTTTATTCTTTTGCTGGTAGTCAACAAATAATATTAATATATAAAATATGTAAAAATACTTATAGTTTTTTTTTTCCGATTTTTATTTGAACCCCTGTTTTTGGACTTTTTTGTTTTTTTCAGTGGCTTTGTGGCACAATTTCCACTGAAAATATAGAAATCTGGTAATAGTGTCTTTGTTCGTATCCCTATGGAGCACCAATTCCCCACTCCGCCCAAATCAAAATCCCAAAAAAAAGTTCACGCTCCACCTTAATGCGCAACCGACTAACAAAACCCAGGCGCTTTCAGGGTTGCCAGACGACAGGCATTCCCCTCACACACAGGGAATCCTGGGCAAGTCTGGGGAATTCCGGGAAAAATGGGCAATCCTGGGGAAATCCGGGAAATTCGGTGGTGACGGATGTTGATATCGTGAGAGAGACAGAGATTTCAGACGTAGAAGATGATATTTTTTAAGGCAAGTTTTGGTAAAACAAGCGTGGCCATGTCAACTTACAGCTTTAACATATCAGTATTCTATAATATAAGTTTCAAAGCTACAATAGCATTAAAGATTCATATTCAATGCATGCCCACAAGCAAACATGTGTAAGTTCGTGTTTAAACATGCTGTTTATTTACTTTCAAAATAAAAACCCAAATCTCAGAAGAAAATGAACCCCGCAGCTTTGCCACCCTTCCCTGAAACCGAAATGATATTGGCAAAGTGAATCAACTTGTACAGTATGGATGGGCAGCCTCATACCAACCTATTAGTCAAGGAAGACAAAAAATTCGGAAAGTAAAATAATAACAAAACTTACAATTAACTTAAACTCTTCATTTTAATAAACTAGCATCTCGAGTAAACATAGGTTTGACATGCATCATAGATAGGTATGCTAGATAGCTGAAAAGCCAGGAATTTTGACGGGACATTTCATCAATAATTGATTCGGCAACCCTAACAACAATGCAAAATGGAGACGCATCGACACGACAAAACACAAAAAACAAGATGTCTCCTCGAGAGAGAGACAGAGAGAAGTGAGAACACCGCACAAGTCTGATAATGGCACGCGCCGATTGTCTCTGGCGCTCCATAAACAACAGCTGCTGCTGCTGCAGATTTTAAAGTCTTTTTTGCGGCGTGTGTGTGCCGAGAGTGCCGCTCTGTCAAATTAGGCAAACACGTGTGGGCAATAAAGATGCCCGAGGGCAAAAACTGCCACATGTGGCACATGACAGATGATGCTTATCGCTGTAATTAAAATACAACATTGAAAGTTGCTACAATTTGTGATAAGTATTTATAATATTAAAGAAAATAGATTTGCGAAGAGGAATGCAATTCACCAACCTATTCTGCCCGGCCAGAAACAGGTATTAATATCATCAATTAATAATTCATTATTGTATATTTCAATAAATTATTAATGAATAATTACCCAATAACATCTGTTGAAACAGGGTCAAAGGTATGCGGGGATCGAACCAACGTTATTCTATTCCAAACACGCTAGAAAGATCAGTCCACTTGGCCCCTCGGCCATAACACCGACAAATTTATAATACTATACCAATTTATAATCCTGTAGTCTTATGTTTTTAAATAGAAAATGTAGATAAAATATCAATGATATTTTTTTTAAATATAAGGTTTCAATAAGCTGTAGAGACTTTTTCACAAAGGGATTTTTTACACAGGGAGAAATTCCTCGACTTATAGTATGATATGAGGCTAACCACCCATACTGTAAAAAACGGTTCACTTTGCAAAAGTCATCCCTGTTTCAGGGAGCGTCAGCAAAAGTTGCAGTGCTTATGTTCATTGAGGTTTGTATTTTAATTTAAAAGTACACATGTGGCATGTGTAAACGCGAACTTATAGGTGTATGCTTATGGGAACGCATGAAATATGAATCTTAAATACAATACATCTTTGCAGCTAATGGGGCTATTCTAAGACATTTTAGTCGTCGGTTGAGCCCACGCTTTGACAAACTAATGATGCCTGGGCTGAAAGTCTCATCACCAGTCATTCTTACCAACCGAATTTTGATAATATTTGTATGAAGACTAATCAGCTGTTCACTTGCGGCCATCTCGGATTGAAAGGTCTTCATACAAATGCATCATAAGTTTGTCAAAGCGTGGGCTCAACCGACGACTAAAATGTCTAAGAATAGCCCCGTGAATGTAAATAGATAGATATAAGTTTCATTAAGTTTGTATGGACGTAGGTACATGATCAAGCATAAATTATTGTACTTTGATTCACAGCTCGGATTTGTCAATACATCGCACTCGGCACTCGTGGTTTTGATTTTATCACTTCATAATAATAAATAGTTTATCATTGAAAACTTTCGTGAAAGATAAAACACTGATAACAGCTGATTAGAGACTACCTAGCTACGTAGTAAAACGTAACCACTACTTAACTATGAAGCTTTTCAAACACGAACTGCACAATGAAATGGTTACTTATGACGTATCTCTATCTTTTATAATGTAAAAAATAAGATTTATATCTTCAAGCGCTTTCGGTGTTATCGCGCCATTATCAAGAGAACACCGAAAGCGCTTGAGGAAATAAGTGAACTCGTGAAGAACAACTTCGTTTTTTTTTTATTTTCAAATGATTAATTTAATACGAATCTTCACAATGCCAATACACAAACCCTACTTTTATCTTTATCATGTTACCGCTGCGCCTACACTATCTTCGCGGAGGGAAGGCCTATTGTCCTTGGGCGCATAGACAGATTATTTTGCGAATCACTTCTTCTTTGATGGCCCTACAGCTCATATCTCCCCTTGGCCTCCTTCAGCCTTCGCCCCCAACTCCTCCTGTCTACCGCTGCGGCTTTCCAGTCTGTCACCTGTAGACTGTAGTAGTTGGTTTGCGTCCTTTCTCACTTCATCCTCCCATCTCAGCCTAGGTCTCTCAGGCAACTCTCTTTTTCCCACTCGGATGTCCCTCTAAGATCCTTCTTGATACCCGTGAAGACGGCATTCTCTGCACATGTCCGGCCTATCTTATCCTGTTAAAGTAATTCAGCATATACAGAAAGTCTGGGAGCCTCATACATAGATGTTATACAGCTCTTCGTTGTATCTTATTCTCCAGGGTTCGCTGTAATTCACGGGTCCCAGGATTTTCCTTAGAACTCTCTTCTCAAATGCACACCCATAAGTCACTACTGTCCTAACTCCTAATTATACTTTCGAAGAGGGTAATTTACGTTTTCCTGTAGACACTTCTGGATTTGAGTACTGGAAGTAGAGAAAAGAATGCTTTGTTTCCTGTTGCTATCTTTCATTTAATGTTGCGAATCGCAGGGATGTTTTATTCCGAAAGTATACCCATAGTACGAGTTGTAAAGCTTGAGAAAAGTAAAGTTTACGGAAAATATTAAAGATTGATATCTCCCAAAATCTGCCGTTTTTTGTTTCTTACACTTTATGGTCTTAGCAAAAGAGTTACAGTGATGAAGAAAATCAAGTTCAAACAAACACAAACGGCAGATTTTGGGGGAAATCACTCTTTAATATTTGCCGTAAACTTTAAATAACTCAAGTTTTGCAACTCGTACTAAGGGTGGTACTGAAAGCAATTCGGATAGCCGAAGTTCGTACATTTTGAGTTCAAAAGTCTTGTTAGGATTGCCGATTTCTACTGCGCACAGAGATACAGGAAGAAATGCGTTTCCCCGGTGAGCAGAGGGCAGAGATACCTGCTCAATATTACAGGGACAGGGAGAAGAAGTGGTCCGCATGATGGCACACATCGGTATGTGTAATGTGAGCGCTGGTTGTCGCGAGTAAGCGGCCTTATTGTAATATCGTTAGTTTTAATTTAGCTCCGACTGCGGCGAGACCGGCAGACGCCGTCACAACCACAGCAACATGAACTTCTTCTTTGTAACCGGTTCGTAATCTAGTGGTTAACACTTCTGACTCGTAAATAGAAGGTTGTGGTTTCGAATCCCGGCGGAGCACAAAAAATATACCATTTATATTTGAAAAATTCATATAGTTACCTTTACCAGAGACCGGTCACTAAAGGTCCATCGAGCCTTACAGCAACTGGGTCTTGCTTGAGAATTGGCGCTTTCTACAGCGACGACCAAGCTAGCAGAGGGCTCTTGAAGTGTGATACACACAAAAACAGCTCTCACCAAATAAATCATCCTAATATTATATTATCATTATTACTTCACAGTGTTGATGGTGGAGCAGCCAGGGTGTACTGCTTACCACTGAATCTAATCAGGAAAGACCCGTCTGCACAAGATAATGGATATAGAAATGACGTAAACAAGTCTAAAGTACTTGAGGTGAAGTAAATGCTCAATTTGTGAAAATAAAAAGTTTTTTTTAAATAATTTTTGCACTTTCTCATAATGCATAGATATTGTAAACAAAAAACAAATGATTCCTCTATGGCCCCTCAGTCACATTCTGGAGTTTTTTTTTTATAACAAACACAAGTCTCTTATCTTATTTATAAGTAAAGTCTACAATTGTATTTAATCGTGAAAATATCATTTGAGCATAATTTCCTTTGGTCATGGAGTCATCAAAAGCACTTCGAAGTGTGATTCACACGAAAACAGCGCTCACCAAATATATCAGCATACATATATTTGATTATTTTTAACTGTATTTAAATCATTATTATTTCATAAAATGTTGTAACGCGCCCTTGAGGTGGTCTTCCACAATATGGCGCTAATCAATGTCCAATAAATAGGGGTAGGTAGTAGGTACAGATCGTAAGCTTCGCGTGATTTTAGCTCAGCACAGTCCGGTCGATGGCTCAGTTGGTAGAGTGCTTGCAATCCGTGCCGAAAGCTCGGGTTCGAATCCCACCGAGGGTGTCAGAAATGATTTTCCGTTTCGGTGTTTCTTTCAAACCTAAAATAAAATTCCGGGAAGGTTTAATCAGCCTTCACAAGAAATGAGTACCAGCGCCCACGGGAGTCGGGGAACCCCCACTTCAACTGAAGTGGTTGGCGTAATGTCGGCCCCCTTACCCGTAAAAATAAATATGTTTCACTCGCCACCTGCGAAACTTTTCGGGGATAGCGCGGCAAGTAGTTGCACTATATTATGTGTAGCGGTTGCGTTAAACTTTAAAGGATCATATAAACTTGAGTTTATGTGAATATCCAAATAGCAGAGTTGCATTCTGTCGACAGTGCGCTGGGTCAGCATGCAGCTGGGACTCCCATCTTAAGGCGGGTCCAGATATGTGTCATTTGCCCGATCCGATCACCGTACTTGTATCAAGCACCGTATCAAGTTGTGGACGCCTCGATTTGCTCCGTATCCGTATCTCCACTATAGTCCTGATTGCATATCAAATTGCCCAGTTCTGTGGCAGCTCTCGATCAAACATGCCGTCGCTGTTAGTTAAAGTGTACGGGAATTTAGCAATTTCGTGTGTCTGTTTTATTGTCATTCACAATATTCTTAAAACCAAAACAGTGACGGTGGTGGCAAACGGAATTTTTCAGAAACAGAAACAGACTTGGAGGAAGAGCTTTAAATTCTTAAAACTCTAAAAAATACCTTCAAAGGTATTTTAAATTCTAAAAAAAGAGCTTTAAGAGACCTTAAAATTCAATACATTAGTTGTAAATACAAAATCTTCACCCGTATGTCACCTAATGACTTCGAATATTTGATGAATTCGATTGGCCACAAAAAAAAAACGGATACTACATACAGGAATCGAGCGTGCAACGCGAGTGAGTGATGAACGCGTCCGAGACTGACGACGCGACGCCCGTAGCTGTATCACCTTTGACGATCGGACAAAAACCGACACGACATGGGACGGCCCGTTAATATAAAGGCGTATCGAGATCGTATCATCACCCGTCCACAAATGCGATCATGATACGCGTCGGCGATACAGATACGGTGGTCAGATCGGGCAAATGATACATCTCTGGACCCGCCTTAACAATGCAGCGGAGCCGCGTGGGAGACTGAAGTAGGTGCAGAAGGACGAGAGTGGGCGGAGCGGCAGGGCACTGTCCAGTGTCCACTGACAACCAGAGACTAGCGTGGGCACACGATGACCTTGGACGCGAAACCTTGGACACTAACTAACCAAGGCTTTCAACGACTCTCAATCAAATGTTTCACGATTTTGCTGCGATTCATACTTGGCTTAACAATACCGCATCTTAATTTTGTTACGTTTTAAGTTTCTAGCTTTACGACATAAAAACGAACTTTCGTCGTAACCGATTTGAAGATAGGACGGAATCAAATATGGCGGTGCCTCTGAACAGCTGATCATTGTTCCGTTTAGAATGAATCAGCCGTTGATACGCCGCCATGTTTTATTTCGTCCTATTTTTAAATAGATACGGTAGGATCTACCGACGGCCGTCGAGACTTCCATCCCTGGTACGAATTTAACCTTGAATAGGTTTTGCCATATTTCCTAAAACCATCTTAAAAATAACCTGAAATACGTTTTTTTTAGGATTCCTTTGCAGGTGACTCCCTAAAATTCGGATAATTTTGATGTCTATGACACTTGTTGGAGTGGTGCCGCAAGGGTGTTGGTGATGTGGCGGTTGATGTTCTGAACCTGTAGCAGGGCTGCTAGCCGCGTAGTATTGTGATGTGTGTTGTGTTTCTTATGTTTTGAGAAGACACTGAAGGGAAATAGCGATTGGTTTTGGTTTTGAATGGACAGGATTAAATTGTAATGATAACACAAATACCGGCAACTCGTTCCATAAACGGTCAGTTTGGCAAATAAATGAGCCGTGAAAACACCAAGTTTTCCAAAACCCAACACCTCCGCGGCACTACAACAAGTGTCATAGACCTCTACAGTCTCTGAAATCTAGCCAGTCTCCCGCACAGGATTCCTTAGAAAAATACCCTCAAGTTTACAAACATTTTATTGTTCTCTTTAAATTGGACACGTCACTAAATACCTGTTGCACAGTACAATATTCTAGTTTGCAACAATGTCTACGAATCGTTAATGGTTTGTCCCCTGTAGAACAAGCGAGTACTACATTGGAGTAACGGTGTCAGGCTTGCACGAGCAGATCTAGTGTTTAGCATGCTTGCTGTATGTATACGTAGTTTGAGAGTTTTAGATTATAATGAGTTTGTTGACTCGGCACGTCCTTGATTTCAGAAATAACGCGCCGAGCGGCTTCACATTCGGTGCACGGACCCGCCATCAAATACAGGTCAACGCTGCGGACCGCCGCATACAAAGGAATCCGCGTAAACTATTCCAATAATGCTATTCTACAATTACACGTGTCTTTGGGTTGGTATGAGCTTGACCATCTTTACTATAATAAAATAGTTCACTTTGTATAGTTCAGCCACAAAGTATGTATACAAAGAAAGTGTGAAAGGAAAAAGAGGGAAGGGAAGACCGAGAAAAGTACGGAGTGATCAGATTGAGGAGATTGTGAAAGAATGGGATATACAAAGTAAGCGTAAAAGAAGAAAATGCATGAAAAAGGTGATGGGTATGAATAAATTGAAAGAGGTATGTAAGGATAGGAAAAAATAGAGGCAGCTCTGCAGAGGCTCTGGCCACCCCTAGTGAAATGACAACAGAGTTACAGTTACCCCTGTTTCAGGGAAGGACGGTAAGAGTTACAGGGTTTATAGTGATTTGAGGTTTGGGCTCTAATGGGGCTCCTGTGATGGAACTGTTTGTGGACCTATTTCGTATGTGACCGAAATGTCGTCGCCCGAAAAGTCGTGTGGACGAGCTGTGTGTGGAAGGGTTGTATGTTTTTTTTAAAGAATCCTGTACCGGAGTCTCCCTAGATTACAGAGGCTTAAGAGGCCTATGGCACTTGTTGTAGTGCCGCAGAGGTGATGTGGCGGTTGATTTCCCGATCCATTGTAGCAGGGCTGTTAGCTTGCGTTGTGTGTTGCGTTGGCTTTGTTTTGAGACACTGAAATGAAGTGGCGATTGATATTGGTTTTGAATAGGATTGATATTGGTTTTGAATAGGATTGATATTGGTTTTGAATAGGATTGATATTGGTTTTGAATAGGATTGATATTGGTTTTGAATAGGATTGATATTGATTTTGAATTCGGGATTCGAATTCACAACCTTCCATTTACGAGTCCAAAGTGTTGCCACTGGACTACGGACCGGTCATAGAAATGCCAACGACACGCGGTGTTCCCAGCGGTCACCCATCCAAGTACTATCCGCGTCCCATGTTGCTTAACTTTGGTGATCGGACGAAAACCGGTGCTTTCAACATTGGATGGTCGTCGTCGTATTTGTCGTGGAACCGAGTTGGGTGATGAGGGGGTGTGGAGGGGGTGTGGAGGGGGGGGGATCTGAGTCAAGGTCACCGCCCAAGGTCGTCGGGTTGACGAACCGCGCCGTCTGCAGAGTTCAAGGCCGCGCCGCGAGCACACTGGCCGAGCGCACTGTGTACACGCTCACTGATGCAGCTGACTGAGGCAGGGCCGGCGCGGCCATTGGACACGTTAATTATAGACGGCCGCGCGGAGTCAATAACTCTTTTAGATGGCGCTACGGACAAGCGTCAAGACGATAACTTCGACTAGTGTGTTACGAAATACAAACAACGCTGGGCTGGAAGTCGCATCCCCACGGTAATTCTTACCTACCTAATCTAATCTAATCTAATCTAAGTTGCAAAGATATGTTACATTGGAGAATCACATTACATGCATTCTCACAACCAGACACGTACAAGTTCGCGCTTGCACATGCCTCATGTGAACCTACAACATAAAAACCAAATCTCAAATGGACATACACCCTGCAACTCTTGCCGTCCTTCCCTGAGACAGCTGGGGTGACATTGGCAAAGTGAACCATTTTTACAGCATGGGTGGTCAGCCGCATACCAACCTATAAGTCAAGGAAATTCATTCGCAATTTCGGATATTTGGTCCATCCATACCTTTCTCGGTCTTCCTCTACCACGACATCCATCTATTCTACCAACATATACTTTCTTCGTCAGTCTTTCCTCATTCATTCTCTCCATATGCCCAAACCATCTTAACAAACTTCTTTTAATCTTCACTTTCACACTTTCTCTTGTACCACATTCTTCTCTTACAAAATCATTCCTCACTCTGTCACTCCGTTTTTTCCCAATCATACTTCTTAGAAAGTCCATTTCAACAGTATGGACTTTACTAATTTCACTTTCATTCACCGTCCAGGCTTCGCTACCATACATCAAGGTGGGTAAAAGAATGCCACTGTGTACCGCCAATCGAGCATTTTTAGATATGTTTTGATTTTTGGCGATACAAGCTGTGGCACCCAGTACACACCTGCCATTCATTACTCTTCTTTCAAGTTCACCTGTACCGAATATCGGTAATATCTGCATGAAGACCTGTCAATCTAAGATGGCTGCAAGTGAACAGCTGATAGATATTCGGTAGGTAAAGATGGCCGCAAGTGACAGCTGACAGATATTTGGTAGGTAAGAATAACCTTGGTGATGAGACTTCCAGCCCAGGCATCATTAGTTTGTCAAAGCGTCTAAGAATAGCTCTATAAGTATTAGATTATCTCCCTTGCGGAACCATAATTTGATATCGCTATGATTTCATAAAAATATTACCGATATTCGGTAGGTAAGAATTACCGTGGTGATGAGACTTCCAGCCCAGCGTTGTTTTCCCGTTGGGCCCGTGAAGATAATTTTGACCCTAATTAAACAGATGTCTTTGTGTATTTTTTACAAACAATTGAATAAAATAAAATAATGACGATGATGAAGAAATGAAATAACTAACTGTTAATTAAATCCATGGGGTCGAAGTCTCGACGGCCGTCGATATATCTTATCGTATCTATTTGAAGATAGGACGGAATAAAACATGGCGGTGGGTGAAATGCTGATCGTTGTTCCATATAAAATATATTAGCTGTTTTTTTTTTTTTTTTTTATATTGTAGCAAAATAATGCTAATTTCTATTGATGTACAACCATGTTTTATTCCGTCTTGTCTTTAAATAAATACGGTAAGATCTTCCGAAGGTGGACGAGACTTCCACCCGTTTTATTTTTAAAATTAGGTAGGTGAACTGCATTCCTCTTTACGATTTTTTTTTTAAATCAGGTAAGCTATAATCGAATCCACGCTGTTTTTAATCAAGATGGGCAACAACTCCTTGCCTTTATTGAGGTTTCGCCACCACACCAGAGGTTGCCAACCCTGTTTGTGTTGGTCTAGTCTCGGGCGAGCACGAGCATGAGCACTTTCGGCGATTCGGGCGTGTTCGGCGCGAGTGTTCAGGAACTAACACAAGCCATAGCTGTGAGTCGCTCGCCGTAGGAATGCAGATATCAGCTGACGACAGGCCGATGGGTGAGGGGAGGAGAGGTGAGGCGAGGCGAGGGGAATACGAGTGTCACACTCATTAGCGGCAATCACTATTCATATCTATGAACACAAATGTGTGTTGTGTGTTGAACAAAATGTTCAGTCATTGTTTGTGCAGTCCGGTCGATGAAAGTGATTATGCACACTCCACTACAGTGAAGCAAATAAACAAAATGGTCTGCCCTTTGCCTTTGTAAACGGTATCCCTAATCAATAATATAAGTTGCAAAGATATTACATTTGGGATTCATATAAATGCATGCCAACAAACAGCACGGATTAAGGGCGGTTTGAGCGGTGCGACCGAACCAGGGCCCCCACGCCTACAGGGCCGCCTGAAGGGCCAAAAGAATTGTAAAGGACATTTCAACAAAGCCTCCTAGGAAGCTAGGAAACTCCCACTTCAAGGGAAGTGGCTGGCGTAAGAGTGCCTCCCTCGCCTGTGAAAATAAATAGACTACACACCCTCAAGCGACTCCTTCAGGGACAACGCAGTTAGCATTTGCACTGTATGTGCAACTACTTACGTGCCTTTTTTGATCCAACCATTATATGATTAGTGCATCTTTTCTTATTAATAAAACGCCTCTTTTGTGTTGTGAACAAAATTACGGGGTGGGGGAGAGAAATTTTGAGGAAGGGGGCATAGGTATAGGGGCCCCAAGCTTATCCTTGCACCGGGGCCCCACAGGGGTTAATCCGGATGTCGGTGTGCCCTTTGCCTTTGTAAAAGATATCTATGATCTAAGTTGCAAAGATATTACATTAAGGATTCATATTAAATGCATGTCCACAAGCAGACACGTATAAGTTCACGGTAATGCGTAGCGCATGTGAACTTACAAAATAAAAATTAGAATCTCAAACATTAGCACTGAATTTTTTGCAGACCTTCCCTGAAACAGCGGTGACCGGGGCAAAGTGAAACATTTTTTACAGTATGGGTGGTCAGTCAAATACTAACCACTCAGGATCATTGAGAGAATTCAATACAAGCTCTGCACGCTCACCTACAAGACATTACATGGAATGGCGCCGCTTTACCTTGTGGACATGATTGGAAGGAAGGAGATTTCAACTCGCGGACGCACACTTAGGTCCCGAGACGCTAACGCGAGTCTGCTCCAAGTCCCAGGCAGATCCACAAGGACGTTGTTCGGTGACCGAGCTTTTTGTGTCGCAGCTCCGATGGCTTGGAATGCCCTCCCAGTGACCCTCAGAGAACAACACGTTGAGGAGCGGTTTAGAAAGCAATTAAAAACATTTCTGTTTGGACACTCCTACGAAGCGCCTTTGAAGTGACATCAGTTACGAAATGGCGCTATAAAAAAGTGTAGAACTACTACTACTACCAAGTTAAACCCAAATTCTTGTTTCCAAGTGCCGTCTCCTCTAAAAAGGTTGGGGCTCATTTTTTTTTCTTTTTTGACTGCAGCTATGAACAGCGATGTAGTGCTACTTCAGAGGAACGGATATGGTTCGTAGCTCTGTTCGATCCTGGTTCGAACATGGTTCCCCCTCTTTGACGTCGGATACAACTCTAAGGAAGCATTATAAAACCCGTTCATCTCTACACCACAATTCGTAAAATCCTGAATTCGATACGAAATGTCTAACAAATATATAAGTGCTTTATCACACGATCCAGTCCGGTGCCGGATTAGAAATAGCGAAGAATATGGTTATGTTAGCTTACACACGCTCCAGTGTAAGCACACTCTGCGACCGGGTAAGATGCTAATGGATGACCGAAACCGGATCATGTAAATTGGCACTAAGTCTAATACGAAATCATTAGGTTGTTTTTTTTTAAAGAAAGCCACTGTAGGATGTTTATTTTTAATAATATTGTCTTTTTATATTTACCTAAGTTATAAACCAGCCTTAATCCCTCCAAATATTTTCAAGGGTAACTGCACCCTCTTACCGTTCTTTCCTCGAAAGCGCAGGTAGACTTAGATTGGAATTTTATCTCCCAATTTTAAAGTTAAATTGTCATTATTGTATTTAAGCTTCTATGAAGTAAAGGTCTTAGGGTGTTTTGTGTATTTACATTGAAAAGATTCATTTTAAATAAATAACGTAAAAATAAAATACAATGTTTTACTTCACGGGTTGATTTATCTCCTCGAGTGCTTTCGATGCTATCACACCATTATCAAGATGAACAACAAGCTCGTCTTGATAATGTGATTCCATCAAAGTCATCGTCATATTTATTTATGTAACTTTTTTTTATAACTTTTCACAATTATGTTTTACGAAAATTGAGTTACTACAATTAGCTGCTGAAAAACACATGTGACGTGCTGGACTCTGAACATATTGACTTTATTTTTCCTACACGTGCAGGAGATAAATTTATTCAGCCATGTTCAAAATACGAACAATATCTGATATCGATGCCTTCTGGTCAACAACTGCTTGTTTGCTTTTTTATCATTTTGAACACATTTATTAAATTCTTGTAATTACAAGTACAAGGTACAATAATTATTTATCAGCAATATATTCGGGGCAGTAGATACCTAGCTCGATTTCTGATTTTCTGGTTTTTGACCGACATACCTGGCTTTGACGTAGCTAAGCTACTCATACAGCGTTACTTCTTGCAATGGGTGGTCAGCCTCATACCAACCTATTAGTCAAGGAATACAAATAAGAAATAACATTCAGGTATAAACAGGTAAACAACAAAATCTTAAAAAGAAATCTACACAAAAAAGTCTATAGGTCTACAAAAAAACAGAACATAGGTAATAGTTATTTATGCCACTGCCTAGTAATGATAGCCTTTGTAACACGAGTGCTAGTTTGTGCCATGAGGCGTAGCCGAATGGCACAATAGACAGCACGAGTGTTACAAAGGCTAATTACGTGCAGTGGCATACAATACTTTTTCTACGACCATGAAATAACGCAACTAAACGCAACTAAGCTACACGTATAGTGTAACTTCTTGCCGCGTTATCCCCGAAGGGATCGCATGTGGCGAGTTGAACTTATTTATTTTTACAGGTAAGGGGGCCGGCCTTACGCCAACCACTTCAGTTGAAGTGGGGGTTTCCCAGCTCCCGAGAGAGCTGGTACTCATTTCTTGTGAAGGCTGAGTAAACCTTGCCGGTATTTTTATTTTGGGGTTTGAAATAAACACCGAAACGGGAAATCATTTCTGACACCCTCGCGCTCGGTGGGATTCGAACCCGCGCTCACGGCATGGAATGCAAGCACTCTACCAACTGAGCTATCGACCGGACAAATAAATAAATAACAAAATAGTAAATAATAGTCATTATAACGTACTCGTCCATTTGAAGTAATTAAAACCTTACTTTAGTCAAAACGTGTAATTTATCATTTCCTTCGATTATCTAATCTAATCTAAGTTGCAAAGATATATTATATTGAGGATTCATATTCAATTCATGCCCACAAGCAGACACATATAAGATCGCGCTTTTACATGCCGCATATAAGCTTAAAAGCATTCAAACCCAAAACTCAAATAAACATATGCCCTGCAACTGTATTGGCAACTGTTTTTAGTGAACCAAGTTTTTACAGCATAGGTGGTCAACCTCATACCCACCTATTAGCCAAGTAACTGTTTTAGTTTGTTAATTTTTTCAGTGAAAATATCTTGTATTCCTTTTAAGCCTATTTTTTTCTTTTGAATGAAGGAAAGCTATAATTTGGAGTATTTCAATAAATAAATTCGATGAATTTTAGCACTATGAACATTTTTTATTTGACTCTACTCATAAAATATATTTACTTTCATCTGAACAGGGCTGGAAGTCTCAGCACCACGGTAATTCCTACCTACCGAATATCGGCAATATTTGTATGAAGAGCAATCAGCTGTTCACTTGCGGCCATCTTGGATTGACAGGTCATACCCCCCATACAAGGTTGATATTTAAAATTAAAAAATGGTTCCATTTCTGACAATGCACATGCGCATATTGTTATTTCAACACGGTTACCCGTGGTTAATGGTCATTACGCAACGGGCTGTAGAAATGTATGGCATTGTGATTGCGTTAGCCGTTTTGTATTCAGTAAATTACCAAATGGGAGTAGAAAAAATTATAATCATTATAATCTACCTAATCAATAATGACTATTATTAAATAGCACCCCATATGCTCACGGAGCATTGTAGAACCCATACTGTAATAGAAATCAAAGCGTGAGGGAGTGAAAAGGACCTGGGTTGATTTAATATTGAAATTTCGAGGCTATTTTTGGACGAAGTAAAAAGGCCGTGTTTTTTTTCATTCAATGAATGAAAGCAAAAGCAGTATCGAAAGAATATTTAACAAAACAATACTAAAAATCCGTACAGTGGCGTTCTTGGATACACATTATATCGACACCTTTAAGGTAAAACTGAATAAGTGACATATTAAGCTAGCATGGGTCTCTCACATAAATGCACCTTCTTTCCTATTTTCTACGAGAGAACACTAAATAAATGTGAAAATCCTGTAGTTTAGAAGTTTTTCAAGAGCACTTTACACACAAGTTACACCCAAAAAAATATTTTATCCACGATTTCTCAAATCAGTGAATCAGCACTTATTCAGTTTTACCTTTAAAGTGGCGATATATAATCAAAGTTGCAAAGATTTATTAACATTTAAAATTCATATTACGTGCATGCCCACAAACAGACACGTATTAGTTCGCGCTTACAAATGCCGACCTCCTTTGAAACAGGGGACATTGGCAACTGGGTCTTGCTTGAAAATTGACGATTTGTAGCAACAACCAAGCTCGTAAAAAGTCCGGTCGATAGCTCAGTTGGTAGAATACTTGCATTCCATGCCAAGAGCAAGGGTTCGATCTCCTACAAGAGTGTCAGAAATGACTTCCCGTTTTAGTGTTTATTTTCAAATCCAACAGAATACCGGCAGGGTTTACTTAGCCTTCACACGTAATGAGTACCAGCCCCCTCGGGAGCTGGGAAACCCCCACATCACTCAAGTGATTGGCGTGAGGCCGGCTCACTTACCTCTAAAAATAAATAAGTTCCACCCTTCGGGGAAAACTCGACAAAAAGTTACTCTAGATGTGTAGCTTAGTGGCGTATAATCGGATTGCCTTGCATAAAGCACGTTGAAATTTGACTTCTACTTAAGTTATATTTTGTGTAGAACTAAATCTGTTATAATGAATGCCTTTACACGACTAATGGCTACGCCTTGGTGGTTTTTGTTCCTATATTGTGTGACAGTGTTTTTGTGTGACCAGCCCGCCTCCATAATAAGTCAGAGTTATGTTAAACTGATAAATTGATCCATTAGGGGCGTTTGGGAGCATTCAAGTGACTCCCCGGCTGTGCCAGACAGGAATGCGGGTCGCATTATATAATATATATACGAGACACAATACTAGACAGCTTTTTCGGATAAGCTTCTATCGTAGAAAAGTGATTTACCCGGAGCTTTGAAGTCTACATATTATATTCCACTATGAAATAATTAAGGTTGTATTTTGTAGACAAAAAGCATTCTCGCTAACTTCGATACCAAAAAAAGTGTAACTTCTTGCCGCGTTTTTACCGAAGATTCCAGATTAATTAAAAAATAATATTCATATTATATTGAACAGTTTGTGTCTCCCGAAAAGTGCTTCAGATCTCTTGGCGTGATCGGGTCACCGATGAAGAAGTCCTCCGACACGTATGCGCACCATAAAAAAATAATTGCCAACTTTTAAGCAGAGAAAGCTGATGTACTTCGGTGACATTTTGAAAAATGATAAATACCGGCTTCTTCATCTTATCACACAGGGTAAAATTGAGGGGAGAAGATCTCAGGGACGCCGAAGAACATCGTGGCTGAAAAACGGCTGAAAAAAGTTCGGCAGAAGCACAAAGTTCCTGTTTCGAGCCGCAGCATCCAAAGTTAAAATAGCCATGATGATCGTCGATCTTCAATAGAAGTGGCACCAAAAGAAGAATAACAGTTACAATAAATCAGGGACGACTAGACTTCGAGCGAAAAGAAATAGTTACTCTCCCTGCAGGGTTGATAGATGTATTGCGCAATTAGGTACATAATGTATGTGAATATTGTGAAGGGGCGGTTTGACGTCACTAGATTAACATCTAGTAGTGGTTGTGCCTCCACAATGACGTCATAGCGCTTCTCTATTGCTGTTATCATCATTATCGTGTCGCGCCTTTACAGCCGTGAATATTGAACTCAGCTTAGTTGACTGTGGAGGATAAAGGATAATTGCTGCAATGTTGTACACGAGTTTTTCAACTTATTTTTTTTTATAATACACGTAATAATAATAATATTAGGCTTGTTTATTTGGTTAGCGCTGTTTTTGTGTGAATCACACCTCAAGAGCCCTCTGCGAGCTTGGCCGTCGCTGTACAAAGCGCCAATTCTCAAGCAAGACCCAGTTAGTGTAAGGCTGGACGGACCTATGGTGATTTTTAGGTTTAGATTGGAATGTGCGCCGACTGAGAATGAACTGAGGATGAACTGAGGATGATTGAGTTCTTCCTCAGTCGTCGTGCATAGAGGGTGTCCCCTGAAGACGTTAGCTAAACGTCGACAATAATGTACATTATCTTATCACGGTTCGTCTAATATCCGATTAATAACATTTAACTAGTGTAGTTATTATTATTGTTAATATGGACCTAGGGTGACCGGTCTTTGGTAAAGACAGATTAATTTTTCAACCCAGCGAAGAGCAAATTTGAAAATAAAATAATTTTCTTGCTCCGCCGGGATTCGAGCCCACTACCTGCCATGTGTGCGATGTACATACTCGAAACATATGTGTACGCATCCAAGGATTTTAAAATCCTTTTAGTTTTGATATAATATAAAGGTACATATTTTTTCGTCTTACAGTGTTACAAAAAAATAACAGTATTTTTTTGCGACCTCTGCTCGGGATCGAATTATCTATAATCTATGTTGCAAAGATGCATTACATATCAAGATTCATATTAGATGCATAACCATAAGCAGACACGTATAAGTTCGCGCTTACACATGCCGCATGTGAACTTACAACATAAAAACCCAATCTCAAATGAAAATAAGCCTTGCAACTTTTACCTACTTCCCCTAAAACAGGGGTGACATTGACAAAGTGAAAAAAATTACAGCTGGGTGATCGGCCTTGAACCAACCTATAAGTCAATTATTCAGTTTTACCATTGACATACTAATACCTTATAACTCTATGAGTTTTACCTTTAAGGTATCGATAGGTATATATATACGTAGGTACTCGCCACCCTCTTTTGTTTATACATACATGCATAAATAAGTACCCAAAGACAAATTAAAAACAGACACAAATAAATACTGGAGAACCCTCTGTGTGTACAGAATACGAGACATCGCCCTGCTCTAAATACAATACACCAGTTTCATAGATTATCTGTGTAAGCGTGTAGGATAAACTGTACGGTGGAAACATGTTGTGAACAGTGCACGGCGAGCAAACGTCAGATTCACGTGATGAAAGATGTCATCCGGCGCCCGCATCCGCGAGGGTGACACTTCATGCCAGAGCGTGGGGAAATGAAGCATTGACAACTTCAATAATCAATACAATCGACTGTTTTAATGCATCAATGGTTATAAATACTTTTTTGTGCAAGAGTATGCGTGTTGTAAGTCCAAATAGTACTAAGGGTGAGAGTCTATGCTAGAGTACGGGGAAATGAAGCATAGGCAACTTCATCAATCAATGCAATTGATAGTTTCAATTCATTAATCAAAAGTTTTTAATTAATTTAGTGTACATTTTTGGTAGAAAGTTAAGCCAGGGTTATAAATTTATCAGGCGGAGGTAGGTAGGTCTAAATCTAAGTTGCAAAGATATGTATCATTTGAGATTCATATTAAATTCATTCCCGCAAGCAGACACGCATAATTTCGCGCTCACACATGCCGCATGTGGACCTACAATATAAAAACCCTATCTCAAATGAACATAAGCCCTGCAACTCTTGCCGACCTTCCCTGAAACAGGGGTGACATTGGCAAAGTGAACATTTTTTCACAGTATGGGTGGTCAGCCTAATGCCGATCTTTAAGTCGAGGAACAAAATTATACCATGTTACAAATTATTATAAAATACATTAACTAATTAGGTACAAATCAATGTATGTGCCTATATAACATAATAATGTCTTATCCGCCAACATTGCATATAAACTGCTATTTTTATCGGTCCTCACATACTTCTTTCATTTCATCCAGAGACATAACCTTTTTCAAACAAGCTCTACTTTTATTACGGCTAGATAACCCATTCATTCGATATTTCAGGAATTTGGCCAATCCATACCTTTCTCGGTCTTCCTCCACCTCGACATCCATCTATTCTTGCATCAAATACTTTCTTCGTCAATCTTTTATCATCTGTACTGTACTGTATCCTGCCGCCGTTCCACTAGGGGTGGCCGGTACCTCCGCAGATGCGCCTCCACTTTTTTCTGTCCTTACAAACCACCTTCATTTCCTCAATATTCATCACCTTTTTCATACATACTCTTCTCTTATTCTCACTCTGCAGGTTTCATTCTTTCGCAATCTCACCTATTTGGTCTAACCATTCTTTCCTCGGCCTTCCCCTTCCGCGCTTTACTCTGACATTTCCTTTATACACTTTCTTCGTTAGTCGTTCATCATCCATTCTTTCGAGATGTCCGAACCATCTCATCGTACTTTTTTGTACTCTCATTCTCATATTCTCTTTTATACCACACTCGTTCATCACCCAATCATTACGTACCTATCATTCAGTGTCTTTCCAGCCATTGCTCTCAGGTAAGCCATTTCAACCGTACATACTTTACTCAGCTCACATTCATTAACTGTCCACGCCTCACTTCCATACATCAATGTCGGAACCAATATGCCATTGTGGACCGCCAATCTCATATACTTCGTAAGTTTCCTATTTCTTGCAATTCTTCCAATCGTTCCCATTACACTTCTTCCTCTACTAGCGCGCTTTTCCAATACTTTCGTCAATTTCCCATTCGACTCAAACTTGCTTCCCAGATAATCAAATTCTTTCACGACCTCCACTCTTGTTTCATTCAGTCTTATTTAAATTTCCTCGCTTTTCCATCATTCTAAATCTAAATCTAAGCTGCAAAGATATGTATAATTTAAGATTCATATTAAAAGTATTTACACAAGCAGACATGTATAAGTTCGCGCTAACACATGTCGCATGTGGACCTACAATATAAAAACCCAATCTCAAATGAACATAATGCAACTCTTATCATTCATAATTTAAAATTAAAATTAATAGAAGTCCATAATATTATGAAACTCTGATTTAATTAAATAAACAACTTTGTTATCACTGATTGCATCTCATACGATTCCAAAAGTCATCGATTGCTTTCCTTAGTATGCAGCGATGAGCAAACTTTTGAAATTTTAACTTTATTTTATTTACTTAGTCATATAAATTACGTCCATAAATTACGTCATCGATTTTGGCCGATTTTCGACCCCCCCCCCCTTACAATCATCCTATAGTCATTATCTAATGACCCCCCCCCCCCACTCTTTCTGTAATAATGGATGAGCTTAATAATTAATAATGTTATATTACTTGCATAATATTTTGTATATTTTGTAGAAATTGGTATTTACAAGAACAACGTCACTCTTGGTACTCGTACATCATTTGCCATCATCCGCAGACCAGACTCCCCCCCCCCCTTTTAATGCGAATGATGTAATATATGGACAGCCTCATACACAATGGAAGCCATCAATTTTTTTTTTAAAAGGCTTGAGTACACACTACAGTCTACACTCTACACAGATAAGCACATTATAATCAAATTGAAATATTTAAAAAATGTCAATGTTATCTGTGACATTTCAAAGAGCAAAGACTCCAACGGACAATAGCGTCGATACAGTTGTTAAAATGTTGACATTTTAACTCAAACACGTAAATATGCGTTTGCGATAAGGTCGATAAGTGCATTCATGTATATATATATATATTATATATTTTTTTTTGTACAGTTTTACGTTTAAGATAATATTGACTCAGACTGTTATCGCTTTGGTTTGACGTTTTCGGTGCGCCAGCTGTTTGGGTTATGTTGGGTTAGGTCATGATTAGCCCCAAGGTCTTAAGATACTTCTGGTTTACGAGTAGCTGGAGCACAATCGACCTAGGAGTCGTACTGCATCAAATAAGGTTTATATAATCTATAAATCTTTAAAATTCATATTTAGATGCATTCCCATAAGCGCATGTGGACCAACAACATAAAAACCCAGACTCAAATGGACATAAGCCCTTTTCTCAAGTCAAATCCATAGCAACATAGAAAATGTCATTCACGGAAAATACAATATTGCCATCTTCTATACAAATTTACAACCAGATTTTTTTTAAAACCAAAGATGAAATAAAGCTAAATCATTTTTCAATCAATAGTTTCATTCAATGTCCTCAGTGTATTTCTATTTAAATACATAACTAGGAAATTATAAAGAAGTTTTTTTTTATTTGTATCTATTTTTTTTAATGATTTTATTATTTTGCATAAACTTCTTAAGAAATTTTCTTCAAAAATATTTGTTACCCGAGACTGATTTTTAGTTACGAAAATATTTCTTTGTGACCAATGCAAGGAAATCGTTTATACCTACTAAAATATAAAATGTGTCCTCATGAAAATGACGTAAGCAAGTCGAAAGTACTTGAGGTGAAAAATACTCAACTTGTGGAAATAAAACTGTTTTTTTTATTTCCTACCTGATGATGACTGAATAGTCGAAAACGTTAGTAGAATTTCAAATTTAATTTTTTTTAATTTTATTTATACTTGTGAAATAAGAAACAGTGTTCAAATACTTAAAGTAAAGTGTTTTTTATTAAATAACCAACTAAAAACATGAATTTTCACAGTGTTAATACACAAACCATAAAAATATACAACTCTGTGTTTTTAAAAAACTATACTTTCTCATGAAAATCAAAATGGCTGCAAATAATTTTAAAGTTACAAAGGGCACACTCAAAAGACCATACTAAAAAACTGAACAAAACTGACAATTTGACTCATAAGTTGGTATGAGGCTGACCACCTATGCTGTAAAAAATGGTTCACTCTGCCAATGCGACCCCTGTCGCAGGGAAGGATGGCAAGAGTTTCTGGGCTTATGTTCATTTGAGGTTTGGTTTTTTAATTGTAAGTACACATACAGCATTTGTAAGCGAGAATTTACACGTGTCTGTTTATGGGCATACATTTAATATGAATTTTAAATGTTGATATATCTTTGCAACTTAGATTCGATTAGATTACATTTGTGATAATTTCAATTCGGCCTTGACTTCTTGAACTAGAAATACGAAAAAAATCATGCAATAAGTACAAAGAAAAGATAGAAATCGCATAAAGTGCATTGTGATACCGCAGAAAGCACACCCTTCCTCCACGTGCTTAATTGCAGTCAATACTTTTCTCTGGTTCCATGTCCATCGCACTCATATTACCTGCATAGCTTTTTCATAAGAATGATACAAAATAGGTGTAAAAAAGTGACTTACGTTATTCGATATGAAGTCCCGTCGAGTTTAGAAATATTGATCAGATGAACTTAGTATTCACATACGATGAAAACAATACTTTCTCACAACTACAGCACAAAACAATCACTTTGATCAATTGATTTGATAACAAAAAATTATGAATCAAACCGGATACCATTAAAAATTGGTTGAAAACAGTTATACTTGCATTCAAATTCACAAAATACCGCTAGCAAAGAGATTGCAATGAACAGTTTCAAGGTCAGACACCGGCGAGTCTAATGACATGTACGACTTGAACAAAGTGGGGCCGAATATGGAACCCTGACTGACGCCACACTACACTTAGCCCATACTGTTTGAGATTGATGGAATGTGAACCGTTTGGGGTTGGTAATTTTTGACACGTCAGCTGATTGGGTGGTTTCACAAGTTTGTATGTGTTTGGAGATGTTTTCGAGCCGGCTGTCGGCAAGGCACTGACGGTTCGTCGCTTGCTAGCATGGAGGAGGGTGAGGAGAAGTATATGAAGAGGGCCGTCGCTGTGTATATAAGATAATATAATACGCTATAATCGCTCAGGGGCGGGCTGAAGTGACAACGCTGATTATGTATTTCCAAAGCCCAGAGAAACAATCGTGTAATGGAATAGATGCATCAAAAGATAAGGAGTTTTGTTGTTTTGTTTGATCGTGCTGTGTGTCTGTAATAATTTTATCGATTTTATGTTGATTGTCCTGAAAATAAAATGTAATACAATAGTGACGAAAAGGATATATTATTTAATTAGAAAATACACTGTATCCTGCCGCCGTTTCACTAGGCAGAGCCGGTACCTCCGCAGATGCTTCTCTATTTTTTTCTGTCCTTGCAAATCTCCTTCATCTCTTCAAACATTCATCACTTTCCTCATAAATACTCTTCTCTTTTTCTCTTCGGTCTTCCCCTTCCACGCTTTCCTCTGTTTCTGTATAGTTTCTTTGTTAGTCGTTCATCATCCATTATTTCAAGATGTCCGAACCATCTCGTAGTGCTTTTTTGTACTTTTATTCTCATATTCTCTTTATTACCACAATCATCCAAATATTGCGAACTCTACCATTCAGTGTCTTTCCAGTCATTGCTCTCACAAAATTCGCAATAATAAAAATGTCTTTGAACACCACTGCGAGTCTGCAATACGGGTTGCTTGGACAGTATCGTGACGTCTAGAAGCAACCATCTACCATATCATTCTTCTTCTTCTTTCGGTGCCACTTGTTACAAAGATCGGCGATCATCCTAGCTATTTTCACCTGGGATACTGCGGTCGAAATAGGGACTTGGCGCTTTTGTTGGTGCCTATATCGTTGCGGCGCATCTATCAATAACAACGTATCGCTGCTGATGATGCTCGCAGTAGAATGAGATAAAAGTTGATAAGAGAAAATATTAGCAAGTCAGCTAGAAATCAGCTAGCATTTCGTTAATGAACCATTTTCAATTTAGTTTTTTAGCGATTTACGAGATTCGAGGTAGCATTTTGCTTTCATACTTTCAATTACTATTCTTTATACTCCCACTTACTTTGTACTTTTATGTAGGTACTAACTTACTACATTACTATTTACTTTTATTTCATGTCTATGATTATTCCTTGACTTATAGGTAGGTACGAGGCTGACCACCGATACTGTAAAAAATGGTTCACTTTGCAAATGTCCCCCCTGTTTCAGAGACGGTCGGCAAACTTTGCAGGGTTTATGTTCATTTGAGGTTTGGATTTTAATCTGTAAGTACACGTGCAGTATTTGTAAGCGTGAAGTTATGCGTGTCTGTTTTTGGGAATATTTTAAAATATCTTTATGACTTAGATTATAGATGCTTTATATCTATTAAGTTTTATTGTGAGATCTGTATCGACTTTTGTAAGAGGCTTACGCATAGAATAAATAAACAAATTACTTGAAGGCCGGTAATCTTTCAGCGTGTATGGGGCAGAGTCCGCCTCTGCCCCATGCACCCTCTCGCCCCTTCATCTCCCCCCTTCCAGTCTGCCGGAGGTAGGTATGCAGGAGTGCTCACACTAACCCACACAACAATATATTTCACGTGCATGCCTGTATCATGTATGTACGCTACAAGCCGATAGTACAGAAAGCCAGATCATCGTGTGCCTAAGCGCTTCATCTAATCTTCAACTTCTTC
Source organism: Agapetus fuscipes (assembly GCA_951799405.1). Lineage (NCBI taxonomy): Eukaryota > Metazoa > Arthropoda > Insecta > Trichoptera > Glossosomatidae > Agapetus > Agapetus fuscipes. The sequence continues at coordinate 9,433,015 of OX637336.1, forward strand.
TTTTGGTGCTACTTCTATCAAAGATCGGTGATCTATAATCTAAAAAATATTTTTAATTTTAAACACGAATACAACAGCTTAAATTTGTTATTATTTACATAAATAAGATGATTGCAGACAGTTCATGGCGCCAATTTCAGTTTTTTACAATAGAAGTTGCAAAGATAAAATTTAAAATTCATACTGTTCAATGCATGCCCACAAACAGACACGAGTAAGTTCGTACAAATGCATGTGCACTTACAATTCAAAAAGCAAACCTCAAATGAACATAAGCCCTGCATCTTTTGGCCGACCTTTCCTGAAACCGGGGGTGACAATGGCAAAGTGAAACAATATTACAGCATGGGTGGTCAGCCTCATACCAATATCTAAGTCAAGGGACATCATAGGCGATCATCATGGCTGTTTTCACATTGGATGCAGCAGCTCGAAATAAGGACTAGGTGCTTTTGTTGAACCATTGGCGCAGGTTTTTCAGCCACGATGTCCTTCGGCGTACCCGAGTTTCTCTCCCCTCAATCTTACCCTGTATGATAGTATGGAGGAGGCGGTATTTCTCATTTTTCATAATGTGGCTCCTTGACTAATAGGTTGGTATGAGGCTGACCCCCCATACTTTAAAAATGGTTCGCTCTGCCAATATCACCCCCGATTTAGGGAAGGTCGGCAAGAGTTGCAGGGCTTTTGTTCATTTGAAATTGGGTTTTTATGTTCAGTCAATGTCAAGTCCACATGCGGCATGTGCAAGCGCAAACTTACACAAGTCTGTTTGTGGGCATGTATTTAATATGAATTCGGGATGTAAATACATCTTTGCGACATAGATTATGGATTATTAAAGGTAGGCTTAGGTATTTCGCTTCCCATCAGTATTTTCACGATTGCACACTTTTTCACTGTTCCATGTTCAGTCAAATAAACGGAAAAGGCTGGAGTGGAAGTCTCGATGACCGTCGCGTCGGTAGATCTTAGCGCACATATTTGAAGATAGGACGGAAGAACACATGGCGGTGCCTGAAAAACTTATCGTCGTTCCATATAAAATGTATCAGCGGTAGATAAGCATAAGCCGCCATGTTTTATTCCTATCTTCAAATACATACGGTAAGATCTACCGACGGTCATCGAGATCTCCACCCCTGAGCATATTACTATTTTGGAGCTAGACTATATGTAAGGCAGTTAATCAGGATTTCAAGAGACATCTTCACACCCCCACTTCAACTGAAAGTGGTTGGTGTGAGGCCGGCCCCCTTACCCGTAAAAATAAATAGGTCCCGAATCGCCACATGCGACCCCTTCGGGGATAACGCAGGCAAGAATTTACACTATATGTGTAGCTTAGTTGCATATATCTAACTATGTACATTATGGACTGCTCGATTCTACGATCGGCTTGCAACATTTGCCAGTACATGATAATTATCAGGTATTGGTCGATAGAGATAAGTTCATGCCATACAGTCGTACTTCGCACCGGCCGCGGCGATACGTTCTGATCGACCACTTCACTCAACAATAAAACGTTACGTTCAAACTGAACCATACGGAGACTCAAAAAGCGCCTCTGAAATGTTTAAGTTGCGTACACATTTTGGTAAACGATGTAGTTGAGGTTTGCGCTTGGGATGCCCATCATCGGCTTACGTAACTCGGATGACATGTGCTACGGCGAGCCGGTTCACTAGATGATGAGACAACTTGTATAGCAGGACTTGACTATTTTATTTATTTTGCAATAAATTCTAAAAATAAATACTTGTCTTGTCATCATTTTGCAAACCTGGAACCCGTTGTGGTATTTTTTTTAAGCACAACAGGTTCCCCTCACCCTTGCCTGCAGTGAATGGGTTATAATATGTATTGATAAGCTGATTTAAAAGTTAAAGGGTTTGTGTATTGACATTTTGAAGATGCATCTAAGTGAATAATGTTAAAATCCAATACTAAGTTTTTCTTCGCGAGTTGATTGATTTCGTCAAGCGCTTTCGATGTTATCATACCATTAGTTGCTCTCTTGGAAATGATGTGATAACATCGAAAGCGCTCGATTTTTACATTTACATATACTTACATAGATAGTTAGATAGATAGATCAATATAAGCTGATTTATTTAGGCTATAATCTAAGTTGCAAAGTATGTTAACATTTCAAATTCATTCAGCATGCAAACGTGTAAGTTTGTGCTTACAAATGCTGTGTACTTAAAAATTAACAACCAAATCTCAAATGTTCATAAACCATACATATTTTGCCGTCCTTCCCTGAAACAGGGGTGACATTGGCCAAGTGAACATTCTTTTTTACAGCATGGGTGGTCAGCCTCACACCAACCAATAGGAAGGAGTTTTTTTTCATGAAGACAGAAAAATAATTAAGTCATCGATAAATAATGATATTATATTCACCGATTCTCAACGAGATCCTAATTCTTGGAGGGTCAAAGCATCGTTCCTCACGCATCCAGAAGTTTAGGAGGAGAGCGCTAATGTTAGGGTCCTGTAATAATACACGCGTCTACAAGTTAATACGGGTGTTTCCCCATCTCTGAATACACCCGTATTAGCGCCCCATTAGGATTCCTTAAATTCCTTACAACCATTCACGAATACGCCCATTATTCCCAATTCCCATACTGTATAATATAACCTTCCTATAGGGGGTTTTGGGTTAAACGACAAGATGTCCATAGACAGTACATCCATCCGACAAATATCCACGCGACATAATCTCCACCGACAAAATGTTCACCAACGAGATGTCCACCGGCAAAAAATCCACCGAAGTATTGATGACATTAGTTTTTTAATATGATTTACGATTTATACATTATAGGATTCTAAATATTTTTTTCGATGGACATTTTGTCGGGTATTTTGTCGATGGACATTATGTCGCGTGGACCCATTTTCAATGGGCATTGTGTTGGTGGGCATTATGTCGCGTGGACATTACGTCGGTGGACATTCTGTCGGGTGGACATTATTTCGGTCGACATTTTGTCGCATGGACTTTTGTCAATGGACATTGTGTCGGTGGACATTCTATCAATGGTATTTTTTTCGTGACGCGGATAATACTCGTATTAGTTCATTGGTATCAATAAGTGTTAGTTTACCAATATATATATTGGAAATCAATGCTTTGTAATGAGACAATATTAAAAATCACTAATGGATTTACGAAATATAGGGGCGCTTAGTGTGGAAAATTATGACGTCATATTTTATTTATTTATTACTACTGTGAATGATGGCAACGCCAGAACAAAGTAGATGAGGTACTGTATCTATATAATCTCAAGATATACTGACATTCAAGGCTCATATTAAGTGCATGCCCACAAGCAGGCACATGTTAGTTCACGCTTGCACAGGCTGCATGCGTACACACAATCTAATCTAATCTAATCTAATCTAATCTAAGCTGCAAAGATATATATCATTTAAGATTTATACTAAATGCATTCCCACAAGCAGATATGTATAATTTCGCGCTAACACATGCCGCATGTGGACCTACAATATAAAAACCCAATCTCAAATGAACATAAGCCTTGCAACTCTTGCCGTCCTTCCCTGAAACAGGGGTGACATTGGCAAAGTGAACCAATTTTTATATTATGGGTGGTCAGCCGCATAACAACCTATAAGTCAAGGAACATACATGACAAATTACATTTTTTAAAATCAAAGAATAAAAATAACAATATATACATGGACATAAAAAACTAAATCATAAAACCAAATTCACTTTAACAAACCCTAGCCGCCAACATCACAGATCAACCGCCATTTCTTTCTATCCTTGCATACTTCTTTCATTTCCTCCAGAGTCATAACCTTCTTCATACAAGCTCTTCTTTTATTATGACTCTGGATATTCCATTCATTCGCAATTTCGGATATTTGGTCCATCCATACCTTTCTCGGTCTTCCTCTACCACGACATCCATCTATTCTACCAACATATACTTTCTTCGTCAGTCTTTCCTCATTCATTCTTTCCATATGCCCAAACCATCTTAACAAACTTCTTTTAATCTTCACTTTCACACTTTCTTTTGCACCACATTCTTTTCTTACAAAATCATTCCTCACCCTGTCACTCCGTTTTTTCCCAATCATACTTCTTAGAAAGTCCATTTCAACAGTATGGACTTTACTAATTTCACTTTCATTCACCGTCCAGGCCTCGCTTCCATACATCAAGGTGGGTAAAAGTATGCCACTGCGTACCGCCACACAAAATAAATTAAACCTCACATGAGCATAAGCTTTGCGCAATTTCTGCCGCCTGTCCCTGAGACGGGGTGGCATTGGCAAAGGTGAACCAAGTTGGTTCAGCATGGGGAGTCAATCTGATATCAGCTTATCAGTCAAGGAATTCTAAGTTGAAATATTTACATTATAAGACTGTACCGGTTTCCCCTGAAGCAGGGATGACATTGGCAAATGTTACCGCCTATTTATAGCATCAAACTTAACAAGTCAGCTGCAAAGTTCTAAGCCACAAATGTCCATTTCTCTCCTTGAAAATTTTTGCAACTCCTCGGTTCAACCACATTTCCATCCCAAAAGTTATAATACTGTCCATTGTAACTAGTGAAAATTTGGTGTCGCTGGGATGGTCGAGGGTAAAGCGTCGGCGCTCGAATTCGCGTTATTGGCACTAACGCTGGTTCGAACCCCGCCGCATCATGTCTAAGGACAATATCTTCGACCCTGGTGCAACACATGTCATTGCCCATATTCATTAAAGACATTTAAAAAATAAATGATTAATTAAAAACGTTAATACTTGTTTTGTGGCCGGAATAAATAGGTTGTTGAATTGCATTCCTCTTCACAAATCTATTTTTTTAAAAAAGGGTGTCTGGCGGCCTAAGTGTACAGTGAGGTTTTTTGAAATTCCCACATGGCCGAAAACCCGGTGGCATTGTCTCGAATGGGCAAGGTCGTTGTAGTCAGCTGTGGCCGCAGTCCTGCGCTGCTGTGGTGTCGGCTGGATGGACGAGGGTCGGTAAACGAGCCATTCGAACTAAACCGCAGTGCCTGGCAAACTGTGCGCCTCAGGAAACGTTGGATGTGTGCCGCAACAAGTGTGAGGTGTGCGACAAGAAATGTTACATGTGCCACAATCTTTTACTGCACTGTGACTGAGTATGCAGTGTGCCTGCACTGACCACTGTGACTGAGTATGCAGTGTGCCTGCACCTGAGTGTGGGGGCCCCCACAGGGCCACCAAAACTCTTATATGATGTTTTTTATTGCCCAGGTCTTTCGGGGCATTTGTGACCAAAGGGGTCCCCGATGACAGACTTAATAGAAATCAGTTTACAAGCATTACAAAAAAAAAAAACTTTGGGGTGTAAGTCTTATGAGGCATACGCTACCAAGGGGGCCCCCAAAAGCTAAAAAAAAAATGTAAAGAAAAAACTTCAACGTACTTTTTTTTCGGAAAAGATATGCATCTTTGAGGTTATGGAAAAGTTGGAGGGAAGGGGGGGGGGGATTTTCATGGAGGGGGGGGGGGCATATAGGGGACCCCGAGCTTTGCCCCGCACCAGGACCCCCAGAGGGGTTAATCCGGGCCTGACTGTGACTGAGTATGCAGTGTGCCTGCACTGTGACTCTACTGTGACTGAGTTTGCAGTGTGCCTGCACTGTGACTCTACTGTGACTGAGTTTGCAGTGTGCCTGCACTGTGACTCTACTGTGACTGAGCATGCAGTGTGCCTGCACTGTGACTCTACTGTGACTGAGCGTGCAGTGTGCCTGCACTGTGACTCTACTGTGACTGAGCATGCAGTGTGCCTGCACTGTGGCTGAGTATGCAGTGTGCCTGCACTGTGACTCTACTGTGACTGAGTATGCAGTGTGCCTACACTGTGACTGAGTATGCAGTGTGCCTGCACTGTGACTCTACTGTGACTGAGTGTGCAGTGTGACTACACTGTGCACGGTGCGGACGTTCACCGCACTTTTTGCGCGCCGGCCGAAACGAGTTCGTGCAACCCGACAGCGCTCAAACTTTCATGCCGTCTGGCTCAGCGTTAGGGCATTCTCAGACACACCGCATTCTGTCCGGATTATTGATGCATGGCCAGACAAACTGTGTGAAAGCTTTCATACATCTCTATACCCTCCTGACTTCTGCATCGACGCCGGATAGAAAAAAAAGCCAACCCGAGAAAATGGTGGCAGAATGCGTCTTATGTGGAATGGCTGAAAATATTGTATTTTTTTTTAAATAATACAAAACTGAATATAAAATTTATATGTACAATTTCCTCATAGCTTTGTCATGTTGGATACTGAACTGATTTTTGTCACATTGGTCACTAGAGGAGAACAGCGTTAGACAAGCAGCGCTGGCTGTAGTTGATCACAGAGACCAAAGGGTTGCAGTGACAGTAAGAATGATGACAGACGAATTGTACATGTATTGCGTATATATAGTCTATAATCAAAGTTGCAAATATATATAACATAGAAGATTCATATTAAATGCATTCTCATAAGCAGACACATATAGGTTCGCGCTTACATGTGGCAGCGCCGCATGTGGACTTACAATATAAAAACTCAAATCTCAAATGAACATAAGCTCTTGGCTCTTGCTGACCTTCCCTGAAACAGGGGTGACATTGGCAGTGTGAAACTTTTTTTACAGTGTGGGTGGTCACTGGTCAGCCTCATACCAACATATAAGTCACGGAATCATAGGTTGGTATGAGGCACATTCTGCATAAAATCATTGTTCATTCACAAATATCCAATAAACTGAAATATAATTTGGTAGTCTATTAGGTCTGCAGGGAATTTTCCGAAATTTCCCCACAATTAGATTATCCTTTATGATATATTCGGCAGTGGAGGCATCTAGGTCGCGTGGTTATTCTTCCGCCGGAGCGACCCAATTCCTTTGATGTGCAATCAATGCCGAGCCGTGAATGACTGGCTGACGAGGAATTTCATTGCTCGACAGTAGGTGGCGTCACAGGCCCCGCCAATACTGCGAGGAGGTACTTACACAAGACGATCAATACTCATAACCTGATAGAAATATTATGCAGCGTCCAGTACATTTAAAAATCTTATGATAAGCGTTTGATGAAATCCAAAATCATTCATCATCATCATGCCAGTCCCCGTCTTTCTTCCAGTGAAATGCAAGCCAAAACGGATTTCATGCTCCATGTATTTATTCTATATTAAGAGCGCATTATGCCCTAAGCTTGTGTTTTTTTTGTTTCTTACTCTATGATCTAAGATGCAAAGAAATATTAGAATTACAAAGTTCATATGAAATGCATGACCACAAAAAGATACGTGTAAGTTCTGCAAACGTGTACTTACAATTCAAAAACCAAACCTCAAAAAAAAAACATAAGCCCAGAAACTTGCCGTCCTTCCCTGCAACAGGGATTACATTGGCAAAGTGAACCATTTTTTACAGCATGGGTTGTCAGCCTCATACCTATTACCTACCTATAAGTCAAGGGGCGCAAAAAATTATAAATAATTTACAAAAAATACAAACTTGAACATTATTTATTTGGGTAGAATGCAACTGATTATAATGCAAATTCCGTGTTGACGATATACTTTGTAAGGAATGAAGTCGACACGCTCTCGTATTGGGCAGAAGCTAAAAATAAACCATATTTGTGTACTCACTCCTAGGGGAAATTTTGGCAATGCTCTTGCTGCTGCAGTCTGTGTGGAGTTTATAATTAGAGAATTCAGTCTCGGAAAACTTACCTGAAAACAAAAGAAAATCTAAAATTAGTTCAGAGAAAGTAAATACAAAATCCCACAAGTATTTCGATAGTATAAATGTAAAAAAAACAAGTGACATATGAAGCTAAAATGGGTTTCTCAGATAAATGCACGTTTTTTTCTTCTATTTTCTACAAGATGAAATACTAAAAAAAGCGTGAAAGTGCTTTAGTTTAGAAGTTTTTCATGAGCATTTTCTTAGTATAAGTTCACTTACTATGAGAAGTTACTCACAATAAAATGTTTTATCAAGGATTTCTCAAGTGATCAGTGAATCAGTACTTATTCAGTTCTACCTCTAAGGTGGCGATTTGAAAATTTTAAGGCTGTTCTCTAAAATAGATCTACATCTATTGTCACAAATGTGGTTTCTACAGAAGCTCTTTCATACTTGTTTAGGTAGTGTGAGGATAAACTTTGAAAGACTATTTCTAAACCACGAGGGGTCGCGGTCGCGGTCCCGCCCGACTGACGGACGTCCGCATCGCCAGCAATTACGCGTTCCAGAATCCCAGATGAGTTGCAAGGTGTGCGTGATTATACTCGTATTCCGTCCCTCCCAGTGCTTGTTTTGCTTAGCTACCATTCGATTCAAAAACGCAAAAAAAACGCAACTAAGCTACACATACAGTGTAACTTCTTGCCGCGTTATCCCCGAAGGGGTCGCATGTGGCGAGTTGAACCTTTTTATTTTTACAGGTAAGGGGGGATTCAAAGATGACCTTAAAATGAAATTAAAATGAAATGAAAGTCTCACGAATCACATTCGACAAAATCTGAGCTAAAAAAATATGTAAGCTCGAGAATGTGAGAGTTAATAATGTTATGTTTTTAAGCGGGTTCTATTTAATAAAAACTGCGGTTTATTTATTTCACACAATTGTTCATGTAGAAAGAATGAAAGATGATAGACTGACAAAGTATGTATACAAAGAAAGTGTGAAAGGAAAAAGAGGGAAGGGACGACCGAGAAAAGTATGGAGTGATCAGATTGAGGAGATTGTGAAAGAATGGGATATACAAAGTGAGCGTATATGAAGAAAATGCATGAAAAAGGTGATGGATATGAAGGAATTGAAAGAGGTATGTCAGGATAGGAAAAAATGGAGGCAACTCTGCAGAGGCTCTGGCCACCCCTAGCGGAATGGCGACAGAGTTACAGTTACAGTTCACTCTTGGTTCCGAGTTACATTAGCACAGCATAGTTCGACGGTTGATTGATTTCTCAATCTACATGGAATTTCCGTCCTTAATTTATACTGAAAACAAGAATCATTCTCGAAACATGGAAAATCGCTACCACCATGCTAGATTTTACCAGAACACTCGATTCAAAACTTAATTAATCACGAACAAATACAAATTATTATCAAATACAAATTATATCACAAATTACCTACCTAAGCGTCTACATATTTATCTCTAGAGAGAATTATTATTACACTAAAACAGACAAACCAAACACAACTACACAATATCCAGCATTCATAAGACACTTTGGTCCAGTACACATACAAACATGTGAAATCACCTCTGTTAGAGATAAGACAGACAAGCACTAAGGTGAAGATTTGGCACCGCACCCCGGCACAAGTGGGTGGCGTATTCCCGCGGCATCGACGGGCGCGAATCCCAAGTTTCGTCGATTGTTTTCAGCAGCTGCCAAAGTCATGGACTATACATTGCACATGCAGCGTCAATGAATGAAAGGGAATTTTTCAAAGTAAACAAGTGACGTGTGTTTACATGAGTTGATATTATGCTAGGAATAAGTAATGATAACGAACCTTAAAGGTAATATTGAAAAAGTGCTGAGGAATGCGAGGAAATTGAGATAAGACTGAATGAAACAAGAGGGGAGGTCGTGAAAGAATTTGATTATCTGGGAAGCAAGTTTGAGTCGAATGGGAAATTGACGAAAGTATTGGAAAAGCGCGCTAGTAGAGGAAGAAGTGTAATGGGAACGATTGGAAGAATTGCAAGAAATAGGAAACTTACGAAGAATATGAGATTGGCGGTCCACAATGGCATATTGGTTCCGACATTGATGTATGGAAGAGGCGTGGACAGTTAATGAATGTGAGCTGAGTAAACTATGTACGGTTGAAATGGCTTACCTGAGAGCAATGGCTGGAAAGACACTGAATGATAGGTACACGTAATGATTGGGTGATGAACGAGTGTGGTATAAAAGAGAATTTGAGAATGAAAGTACAAAAAAGTACGATAAGATGGTTTGGACATCTCGAAAGAATGGATGATGAACGGCTAACGAAGAAAGTGTACAAAGGAAATGTCAGAGGAAAGCGCGGAAGGGGAAGGCCGAGGAAAGAATGGTTAGACCAAATAGGTGAGATTGCGAAAGAATGGAACCTGCAGAGTGAGAATAAGAGAAGAGTATGTATGAAAAAGGTGATGAATATTGAGGAAATGAAAGTGGTTTGTAAGGACAGAAAAAAGTGGAGGCGCATCTGCGGAGGTACCGGCCACCCCTAGTGGAACGGCGGCAGGATACAGTACAGCTGATGTACTGATAAAACATTTTATTAGCTTCTCATAATAGGTGAACTAATTATAAGGAAGGTCTCATGAAAAACTTCTAAACTACAGGATTTTTACCTCTTGTAGAAAATAGGGAAAAAGGTGCATTTATCTGAGAAAAAAAAATGACGGACTTTATTTTTAAATAATTTATTTTTCACAATTTACAATTTATTTCACAATTTGACAGTCACTGGTTAAGTATATGTGTTGCTTAGCGAATTGTTCTCTTGCGACTTCTGCTGTCCTACCACTTTGAATTCTTATCTAGTAAACCGGAGAGGTCTTTCTCGCAATTTCTGGATTATTCCACCACCAGAACATTTACGCACACACAATCACTAGAATGCCATTCCAAGGCACGAATACTACTCCTAGATGATTCTGTATTACGTGCTTTAGTGTGTATAATCATTTTGATGTATGTGTGTATAAGCGTAGGTATTTCAAGTTCGCAACAATATCACGAAACGGCGCTCTAAAGAAATTACCAAACCAACCTCATCATGGGGACAACGAAAGTGTCGATTTCCCAATCTGTAAAAGCTGGTACACTCTTCAAAGTTGTTCCAGTATAGCGACAGTGCGGAGTTGATGTGTTATTGATTGTCGAGTCGACGCACTCGCGAAAACCTCCATAATTGAATGCAAAAATAAGCTTGGCCGCTGTAGTCGGGGGCAGAGGTCGCGCGATGGCAGAATAGTCCAGTAAACACAGAGGGCGATAGCGGCCGAGCTGATTGTTTAATAATACTAGTGAGAGACAGTAACCTGCCCACCTAATGGCTGCGTGCTATCCTAGGTCACATTCTTTCATTTTCTAGGTAACGGTTTCGGTTGCGCTGATGAATTGCCTACCGAAATTTGGGGGTTTATTATTTTATGTTGCATCGCCCACCGAGGGTGTCAGAAATGATTTCCCGTTTCTAATCTAATCTAAATTGAAAGATATGTAACATTGGGGATTCACATAACATGCATTTTCACAAGCAAACACGTACAAGTTTCCGCTTGCACATGTCGCATGTGAACCTACAACATAAAAACCAAATTTCAAATGGACATACACCTTGCAACTCCTGCTGACCTTCCTTGAAACAGGGGTGATATTGGCAAAGTGAGCCATTTTCTACAAGCCGTGTAAAAGTAAAAACATGCTATTTTGGAAATTTATCAATACAAAAATTGTAACTTATATTTTGGTCAATATTCAGATTACTGCTGTTTCGCCTTTGTTATTACCTAATTATACCTCTTTGTCGTAGCTCATCCTTCTCATTTCTCTATGCTTTTTTCTTGTCAATTATGTAACAGTGTCCTATTGAAAATTAAGTATGCAACTCGAAAGTACGTGAGGTGAAATAGATGTTCAACTTATGAAAACAAAACTCTGTTCTTTCATACATTCTAATAAGGATGAAGCTGCGACATCTTCGGGTGTTAGGCAGCATACAGCCATCGTAGCTACACCAACCATGCATTTTACAATTTTGCAGAAATAGGTCTACACTCCGTGTTCATAAAATGGCATAAGATAGCAAAGTATAGCAGAGCATATTGCATGAGGTGTATCCATACATCACTTGTCGGTTCATTCAGAACTCCTTTTGCATATTAAATGAGTTGTGGAGTTCATCGCTACGAGCTCTCTGCTGGAACACGCACATGGTATCTGCAGCAACGGCAGCAACCCGAGTAGGTATAAAACTCTAGTTTATACTCAACCAAAGCGTTTTATATTCAACGAGAAAGAAGAGAGCTTATGCCTAATGGTAAGAGCTTCGGATTCGTAAATGTAAGGTCGTGGGTTCGAATCCTGGCGAAGCACAAAAAAAATACCATATATATTTTCAAATATGCTCTTTGCTGAGTTCTATGCGAGCTATAGGTATTCTCGAGCAAGACCCAGTTGCTGTAAGGCTGCTAAATGGACCTTTGGTGATCGGTCTTGGGGAAAGGTATCGTATTTTTTTAACCCAGCGAGAAGCATATTTGAAAATATAAATGGTGTATTTTTTGTGCTCAACACTTTCCATTTACAAGTCCGAAGCGCTAACCACTAGACTACGGATCAGTCCGAGCGGCATTGTGATTGTGATAGTGATACCAATAAATGGATGGAGACTAACCCAGCGTCTCTGGTGAGGGTGTCATGTAGTTTCCATACGTGCTTTATAGTACCCTATGGTTGAATTTAATCGTAATGTTTCATACTTGAGGTAAAGATTACTTGCCTGTCTGGTGGTTAACCCGACTTACAAAATGCAAAACTTCTCACAATTAGCGGCTTACTTTGGGCTAAAACTTTTTATTGTTCCGAGAAAAAAGTTGTAAGGTTTTACGGCAGAGTTTACCAAAATAGGGATTTGAGTAACGATAGAGAAAGAGCGATGTTCTGAGGATACAGGGTGCAGTTGGCAGGGAAACGTCAGTCTCTAAGGACATATCTTGGACCACGTTCAAAGAGTTCTAAATAATATTCATCAGTGACAGATATATCTATAATCTATATTGCAACTAATCACAAGCACGTATCAAGCTATGTATGCAAGTATCATGCTCACAAGCAGACACGTGTTAGCTGGCGCTTGCACCATGCTGTATACAGCATGGTGCAAAATTAAAACCCAAATCTCAAATTAACATAAACCTTGAACTCTTGCCGACTTTTCCCGTGGCATTGAAAAAAGGTGAACTATTTTTTACAGTACCTATGGGAGGTTAGCCTCATAGCAACCTACTATCTCGTTTTTTGTTCCTAGACGGCAGTCTAGAAATATTTCAAATATATCTAAAAGAGCTTTATACGGGATGAAAAAGACGCATTTATGTCAATCGTGTGAGTAGATTATATAAATGCAGATAATTGTTATGATAATTATTTGAATTAAAAGTAAGTTGAGACAGTGCATTGGCGTTTAGAGCACGACCCCTGACGCAGACGCGGAGTCAGACAATAAAAAAATCATTCTTTATACTTCAGTTTATTTTCACCATTCTTTATACATTCACAGCATTCAATTTCGATGAAAACTGTCGGTGCGAATTTTACAGAAATGACGTCGACACATTCGATAAAAGGAACACTGGAACCTCAATGTTCGCCGCCGCTCGGTATTTGAAAAATGCTTCGAGCTTTGCCTAGGTTTTGCCTAGTTACGAAAGTGTCAGTGAAAACCTAAATTTCATCTTATATAATTTAACACTGTATTTGACTTTTTAAAGTTTGTGTATTCACACAGTGAAAATTCATTTTTATAAGAAATTATAAAAAATTATAAAAAAACACAGAGTTTTATTTTCACAAATTGAGTATTTAATTCCACCTCAAGTACTTTCGACTTATTCACGTCATTATTCACGTCACAGTATCCTCTTGATAATGACGTGAATAAGTCGAAAGTACTTGAGGTGGAATTAAATACTCAATTTATGAAAATAAAACTCTGTGTTTTTTTATAAATTTTTATAATTTCTTATTAACACTGTATTTTAACATTTGCAAAGTCTCTCACTGATTCTATAATCTATAAACTAAGTAGCAAAGATATACTGTCATCAACTTTATACTTCTCATGTTCAAGGCCTCGACCATCCCAGCGACTACATTTAAAGGTAACATTATATTTTGCTGGGAATCGAACCATCTACATTCCTATCAAAACCAAATCAATATCAAATCCAAAGTGATAACCACAAGAATCAAGACTACAAATGTCTCTCATAACCTAATAATAAGTAAATTAATTATTATTTGTATTTCTTGACTTACAGACTGGTATGAGGCTGACCACCCATACTGTAAAAATTGGTAAACTTTGCTAATGTCACCCCTGTTTCAGGGAAGATCGGAAAAGTTGCAGGGTTCATGTTCATTTGAGGTTTGGATTATAATTTCCAAGTACACATGCGGCATTTGTAAGCGCGAAATAACGCGTGCCTGTTTGTGGGCATGCATTTAATATGAATCTTAAATGTTAACATATCTTTGCCAATTAGATTATAGATATAGAATATTGGAGCAAATACTCACACACTATCGAACAAACACAAGTACCTACATCTAGAGACACAGACACACTCACAAGTAAAACCACACGGACACACAATCACACATTCGTTACACTTAAAATGTGTTTCAAATATAAATAAATTATTTTATATTCTGACGTCCCCAAAAATATCCAACATAAACCAAAACGTTTGCGAGTCGAGGCACCATGTTACTTTTTATTTGGGCGCTACTTTTTTCTGTATTTCTTCATTAATCATTTACACACTACATTTCCATACACATCACGAGGCGAGCTTTCCCCGTCCGGCTCTGGCTCATTTCCAGAAAATATAAAATCAATGTTTTGATTAATTTTACTGCTTTGCGTGCGACTTACAAGACGACAACTAGGGGGCTGCTTTTCTCTTCAACTCTTACGCCTTAAATGCCAATACATCTTTACAGCTTAGATTATGGACTAAATTCCCCTTTACTTATCCTATAATCTGTAATCGGTTTACTAATTTGTGTTATTATAGGTTCCTTTACTTATAGGTTGGTATAAGGCTGACCGCCCATACTGTAAAAAATGAAGCACTTTGTCAATGTCACCCTTTTCAGAGAAAGTCGGCCCGCGACGATTGCAAAAATACTATACCTGGCCCTCCACAATATTATGTTGGGCACCCCTGATGCGCTATTCTGCTAAATTCTTTACGACCTTAAGGCGACGAGCTGGCGATTCGTGTCCAAAACAAGTCTGGAGCGCTAGCGCTTGCAAAAGAACTCCATAGATAAAAAATCCGTGTACATCTTATTTTTGGATACGAATCGCCAAATTTGAATGCGGCTGACCACCCATACTGTAAAAAATGGTTCACTTTGCCAATGTCACCCCTGCTTCAGGGAAGGTCGGCAAGAGTTGCAGGGCTCCTGTTCATTTGAGATAGGGTTTTTTATCTTGTAGGTCCACATGCGGCATGTGTAAGCGCGAAATTATGCATGTCTGCTTGTGGGAATGCATTTAATATGAATCTCAAATGATACATATCTTTGCAGCTTAGATTTAGATTTAGAATCGCCAGCTCGTCGCCTTAGGTCGTAAGGAATTTAGCAGAATAGCGCTTCTGGTCTAGTCACTAGTGGTTAACTCCACGGACTCGTAATAGGAAGCTCGTAAGTTCGACTCCGGTGGATTTATTTAATTAAAGCATTGCCAGGTAGGAACAATTAGTACAGACAGATTCCAGGCCCCTCCAGATCTCATCTGCATAGGTATGTACTCCACCGCCATTGTTGAGGAGTATTCGAATGCAATTATTTTTCAAAAAAAAAAAGTGCTCGACTTGGCGTATTTGTGTCAAGTGCATACGACGCCGCTGTGACGCCTAGCGATAAACTCTATAATAATACGTCTCTGGCGACAGAGAAACAGTAAAAAGCAAGTATTCCATTATAAATCCTATTTTTATGAGGTATCCAATTCATTTTATTTTCAGTTTGCTTGAGCAATAGGTTACTATGAGGCTGATTACATGCACCAGTGTATGTAAGTCCGAACATTCCAAATATTCCTCGGCTATGTAACGTCAGCCATAGTAAATTCTATAATAATCTAAGTTGCGAATATATGTGAACATCTAAGATTCATATTAAGTGCATGCTCACAAACAGGCACGTGTAGGTCTAAATCTAAATCTAAGCTGCAAAAATATGTATCATTTGAGCTTCATATTAAATGCATTTCCACAAGCAGACACGCATAATTTCGCGCTTACACATGCCGCATGTGGACCTACAGTATAAAAACCCCAATCTCAAATGAACATAAGCCCTGCAACTGTTGCCGACCTTACCTGAAGCAGGGGTGACATTGGCAAAGTGAACCATTTTTTGCAGTATGATTCGGAACTGATCCGGAGAAATGACAACATTTGTATTCCTAATTTTCTAAGCGCTCGCACCTCATTCTAGCCCTAACTACACTACCTAACTACACTACCTGACTACACTACCTAACTACACTACCCTAACTACACTACCTAACTACACTACCTGACTACACTACCTAACTACACTACCTGACTACACTACCTAACTACACTACCTAACTACACTACCTAACTACACTACCCTAACTACACTACCTAACTACACTACCTAACTACACTACCAAACTACACTACCTAACTACACTACCTAACTACACTACCCTAACTAAACTACCTAACTACACTACCTAACTACACTACCTAACTAAACTACCTAACTACACTACCTAACTACACTACCTAACTACACTACCTAACTACACTACCAAACTACACTACCTAACTACACTACCTAACTACACTACCCTAACTAAACTACCTAACTACACTACCTAACTACACTACCTAACTAAACTACCTAACTACACTACCTAACTACACTACCTAACTACACTACCTAACTACACTACCTAACTACACTACCTAACTACACTACCCTAACTACACTACCTAACTACACTACCTAACTACACTACCTAACTACACTACCTAACTACACTACCTAACTACACTACCTAACTACACTACCTAACTACACTACCCTAACTACACTACCCTAACTACACTACCCTAACTACACTACCTAACTACACTACCTAACTACACTACCTAACTACACTACCTAACTACACTACCTAACTACACTACCTAACTACACTACCTAACTACACTACCTAACTACACTACCTAACTACACTACCTAAGTACACTACCCTAACTACACTACCTAACTACACTACCTAACTACACTACCTAACTACACCACCCTAACTACCTGACTACACTACCTGACTACACTACCTAACTACACTACCTAACTACACTACCTAACTACACTACCTAACTACACTACCCTAACTACACTACCTGACTACACTACCTGACTACACTACCTAACTACACTACCTGACTACACTACCTAACTTCACTACCTAACTACACTACCTAACTACACTACCCTAACTACACTACCTAACTACACTACCTAACTACACTACCTAACTACACTACCCTAACTAACACGAATAAACTCCCTCCCATTAGGGTTACTAATGGGGGGAAATATAAAAAAAAAAACAAAAACCCCTAACTGATCTAGGATTGAAAGTGATCCAAATAAGAAGGCAAAGCTATTTATTTGAATGCAATCTGCAATAGTCTTGAGTCGGTTATTACATCAAGCAGTGAAATCGAGATCCAAAATGGCCGACAATACCTGGCCAGTGGTGTGACAGGTTAGAACGGCACAGTGACAAAACATCACAATGACAGTACATCACATGATGAAACATTACTATGACAAAACAACACAGAAAATAAATCAATGTGAATTGTGAAACAACACAAGCACAAAACATCACAAGACAAAACAAAACATACCGAAAACAGAACATACCATAAACGGCACATGAAAAAACATCACATGACAGAACGACTTTCTAGGGATGTTTTGTCAGAGTGATGTTTTGTCATGTGATATACTGCTATTGTGATGTTCTCTCATGTGTTTGCCTGTCATGTGCCGTTCTGTCATGTGTCGTTCGGACATGTGTCGTTTTATCACTGTGTCGTTTTGTCTTGTGTTGTTCTACCATGGAACCGGCCAGTGGATATTACATATTTCCTTGAATAATAATCATTGCATAGCTTCCTATTTCAGCTGGTGTATCCAGTTACACATAACCATGTGTGTGTGAGCGCGTCTGTGTGAGCTGGTGTGTGCGTTTGCGTTATGCGGGAATGATCGGGAAAATCAAGCGAAACCAAGGCGTACTATACTATTATCTAATCCATAGCTTTGAGGACTCTATTCAGTTTATGTACTTGTATTTACTTTGAGAACTGATTCACGAAAGTATCTATAGTATTAAAAATAACTAGTACGCTCACATGTCGTGGGGAATAAAAGATGGGTGGATGTTCGCGTTGCCATTTACCCTTACCGAAGGGGCTATTGGATTTGGTTTGGAAGATTGGATTTTGGTATTGTTCCTTGACTTAAAGGTTGGTATGCGGCTGACCACCCATGCTGTAGAAAATGGTTCACTTTGCCAATGTCATCCCTGTTTCAGGGAAAGACGTCAAGAGTTAGAGGGTGTATGTCCATTTGAGATTTGGGTTTTTATGTTGTAGGTTCACATGCGGCATGTGCAAGCGCGAACTTGTACGTGTCTGCTTGTGAAAATGCATATAATGTGAATCCCCAATGTAACATATCTTTGCAACTTAGATTAGATTAGAAGACTTAACATCGCCTCTGGTGAGCGTAAATAGCAACACAAACTCTCCACGACAGAAGAGCGTAAATTGGTATATTTCATAGTCGAGGTAGGTACTGATGCACAAAAACACCAGTCACTATATAAATCATAATTATGTTTATTTCCATTTATTAAGATAACTTTCAATAGACTAAGGCCGTGCCAACGAGCCATTGGAAGGAGGATGCTGGGAATCAGCCTCAGATAAAGGGTTCCAAACCAGGAGATCCGTGGTGTCACTGATGTCATGCAGCGAGTTGCCTGCTAAAAGTGGCGCTGGGTTGCAAGGCAGGACCTCGACAGATTAGACCCCAACTAAGGTGGCTGGATGACATGAAGGGAACTGCTGGCAGAGGATGTATGAACACAACGGCCAATAGAGAAACATAGAGAAGATTTAAGGCCTACGTCCAGGAATGTACTGAGAAAGAACTTCTAGATAGCTAGTAATAAAAACGATGATCTAATAGCTGAGTTTAAAAATGGCGATGAAGTAATTTCATAAAAGTACAGGTGTTACTTTACAAAACGTCACTCAGCTTACTAGCTCAGAGGTGTAAGCTGCCTCACCAGGTGCTGGCTCGAGTATTAGGTTACGTTTCTCTACTCATGCTTATATACACTGGCTCAGGAAGTCACAAGTGCAGAGAATTCCACTAGAGAGGCCTCCTCACTTCCTCTGAAGTGTCTTTAGAAGCCCCACCGAGCTAGGATTTCATAGGAAATTTCTGCGTGGTTGCATTGCTAAGTAAATTGCCTGTGAAAGATTAAAACTACTATATTATTAGCGTGCTCCTCTACAGTGCCCGAAGTATTTTAAAGTTTATATTTTTTAAAGTTTAAGCGTTTGTGTACTGACATTGTGAAGATTTATTTTAAATTAATTATAAAAAAAAAATCTTCTTCGCGCCTATAATAGTCATTTTTTAATATTATGCTTACCGCTGAAAACACCGCCGATAACACCGAAAGCGATCGAGAAAATAAACCACATCGTGAATAAAAACTCAATTTTTTTTATTTTTTCAATTATTATATATTTTTATACAACAAATAATTTTAAAACCTTCACATAATATGTACTATCCTTGATTAACTTCCATCCACCATACATGTATCACTTCCATGTTCCATACATCAGAGTCGGTTACAATATTATATTGTGTACCGCCAGTCTCATGTTGTTCGAGAGCCCTTCATTCATTGCAATCCTCCCAATCGCAAAAGGTATCTGGTTACGAAGTTGTGAAACTCAAAGTTGCTTCTGATCAACACTTTCGGCACAAGCGTCGCGCAGACTTGCCCTTGTCCAGATCCTTGGTTATTATCCCATGCACCGCGACTTTGCCCATGTGCACCGATTCGCTAAATGCGCAGTCAATGGCAAGTGTGCAAAACTTCGTGCACAAGATCAACTTTTTCGTCCGTTCTGTCCATTGTTGGGCTTTCAAAACGGGTTTCATCGGGGACCTCCTCCTAGTCTCCTCCTTGAATGCCGTGTCGCACCTCCTGACCTTGAAATGCAGTCGTCCTTGGAGCATCTGGAGTACATCTCGGTTGCATTTTTTTCTAAGTTTACGCAAAATTTGATGATCGTGTTACAAAGTCGAAAACAACTTATTTTTTTTTAATAGATTTGTGAAGAGGAATGCAATTCACCAACCTTTTGATATGATTTAATTCGTGTTCACTTCAAAGACAGTTCAAAGTGTCTACACAGACATAGTATATGTATAAATAAATACGCCTAGACACACACAATCATAAAAACACATAGACATGGACTTATACATTCATAATACTATTTTGCCTGGCCAGAAACGGGTATTAACGTTATCAATTAATAATTAATTATTTTAAGTTTTAAATTAATTATGAAATAATAACTATCTACTTATTAATAACCACTTCACGCAGTCACGTTTTTTCCGCTCGCGCAGCTCAAAGCAAAGTGACGACCAGCTGCGACGCCGACGGAAGGGTAAACTCTTCACTGTATTCTCCGCCTAATTTTACCGCGCTGCCATGGATAGTTGCTTCACGATAAAATCATGCGCATTACTTTCATAACGCACTATGTATACGCACCAACTTAAATGTGTTTCTTAGCACACAAAGCTAGCAGGTACCTGGTACATGTCTCCTGATAAACAAGGAATGCTACATGACGTCAGAGGCATTTCACATGCGTATCCTACATGCCACTGAGTGTGTAGCCACGTACAGTCCCCCAAGTGTAAAACCATACATTCAAACGCAGCCATATATAATGAAATCAAAACAGTTCTCCTACAGTGAGCGTTTTAGTAACTATACATTTCTCGGGAAACGCTATCGTTGAACATAAAACGTAAAGATTTACACTTAGGATACATTTAGGTCGTATACAATCAAAAGCGGAAATCTAGGTTTTCTTTAGTATGAGATAAATGTATGAAAATGACAAGGAAATGTATTTCTGGGTTTTCACATATTTTATAGACTGAAAAAAACGGATTTTACTGACCGTGCAAAAGAGAAGAACGATTTTCTCTACGTTTCGTCGGAGTCATATCCGACGTCCTCAGGAGACGTGTCTCTTCTACAAAGAAGAATCACGAACTGTTGAACAGAGTGCCTGTATGTCTATCGACAAAATGATCACCGGGGGCATTTTGTCGGTGGAAATTATGTCGCGTGTACACTTTGTCTGTGGACATTGTGTCGTTGCACATTCTATCTATGGACATCTTGTCGTGGAACCCGGTCGGTGTTATGGCTGAGGGGCCAAGTGGGCTGATTTTTCAAGCGTGTTTGGAATGGAATAACGTTGGTTCGATCCCCGCTTGGGTCATTTGACCATAACTTTGACCCTGGTTCAACAGATGTTATTGGGTAATTAAAATAACAACAATGAATTACTAATTGATGATATTAATACCTGTTTCTGGCCAGGCAGAGTTGGTTGGTGAATTGCATTCCTCTTCACAAATCTATTTAAAAAAAAAAAAGAAAAAAAAAACCCTCTTTGATACTGTACGACTCACATAGCCAGTCCCTTCCTAACAGCAACTGTAAGTGAATAATTGATGATGAACACACTGACACTGGAATGACTGTACAATGATGTCCACCACTGTAAGCTGTAGGTACGCCATGCGATCATGATCATCATCATCATCCAGGGACGAGCGCAGCATTTTACACATGAGTAGGCATTTCTTTTAGATTTTTCTTCTTCTGAAAAGCAGATATTATTTTATCGTAAAAAAACTGTGCTGGTACATTTTCATGTCTGTACCATGCGGTTTAAGGTCATCTGAGGTCAATAATCATTTCAGGTACGTTAGACTCGATCCATTATGTTCTTAACCAACCCGTAGTTTAGTGGTAACGCTTCTCGGACTCATATCTACATGGAAGGTCGTGAGTTCGAATCCCGGCGGAGCATAAAAATATACCATTCGTATTTTCAAATATGCTCTTCGATGGGTTGAAAAATTCATATACCTTTAAAAATTCATATGACTAGGTCATGCTTGAGAATTGGCGCCATCTAAAGCGACTACCAAGCTCACAGAGGGCTCTTGAGGTGTCGTCATTCACACCATAATAGGGCTCACCAAATAAATCATTCGAATATTGTTTTTATTTCTTCATATCAATTAAGCACGGCACTACTTTCTGCCTTTGCTGCCTTAATAACTAATAAAAAAATATAAGCAGGCCTTCAGCAACCCGACCAAGCGCTGTCACAACTTTTTTGTCTGCGTAAATTACGCGGACTCCATCACTACAACGCTAAGCAAGGAAAATCCAATGGACTCCATAAACAACAAAATTCTGACGTCACATTTCTTGACGTCATGTTTCATTGACTGCTCTCCCGAGGAATTCCCCACAGAACACATAACGAGAGTATCAGGTTAAATATCCTGTGTCCCTAAATGGGCTCAGCACAAATTTTAAAATATGCTTTTATCTCTCGGCGGGCAAATGTCACATACCCCTTAACAACCAATAAAGAAATGTTTGTTTGCCTTTTCTCCAGCAACCCGCACAATATCTACAATAATCTATAATCTATAAAAGTATGCGGCTGACCACCCATACTATAAAAAATGGTTCACTTTGCCAATGTCACCCCTGTTTCAGGGAAGGACGGCAAGAGTTGCAGGGCTTATGTTCATTTGAGATTGGGTTTTTATATTGTAGGTCCACATGCGGCATGTGTTAGCGCGAAATTATACATGTCTGCTTGTGGAATGCATTTAATATAAATTTGCAGCTTAGATTAGATTAGATTAGATAAGTCACATGAGAAGTTACATATGAGAGTTACAATTTGTTCACTTAATATTACAAGTTACACCCAGTTACAAATTACATATAAGCAAGTCTATAATCTATAATCTAAGTTGCAAAGATATATTAATATTTCAATTTCATATTAAATGCATGCTCACAAGCAGACACGTGTAAGTTCGCTTACAAGTGCCGCAAGTGTACTTACAAATTTCAAATGAACATAAACCCAGCAACTTTGCCGACCTTTCCTGAAACAGAGGTGACATTGACAAAGTGAACCATTTTTTACAGTATGGACGGACAGCTTCGTGCCAACCAAATAAGTCAAGGAATATTACTAAATCATTTATTTTTCGTATAAACCTACATGTATTTTTTTCTCTGTATTATTTTTTTCTTACATTATGCGTGTATTGTGTATTTATATGTAACTTGTATAATTTATATGGCTGGTCACGTATTGCACCCTCCGCATGACTAGGCTGAACAAACACATAGTTTTCCCTGTTGCTAAGCAGGAATCTGTGCATTGACAGAGGGGTATGATGGTACTGCAGCCAGGGATTGCAGCGGCAGGCAGGCGTGCCAACCGGTTTCTACTACACGGAATCTCTGCTTGATTAGATTAGTAACCTTTCAGCAGGATTCCCGTATTACCTTATTAAATGGCAGAATATAATGCGAGTACGCAAAGGTTCTATTTTGCAATTTAGAAAAAATATATATTAATATATCGATACCTTAAAGGTAAGACTGAATAAGTGCTGTTTCACTGATTTGAGAAATCGTGGATAAAACAGTTTATTGCGAGTAGCTTCTCATAGTAAGTGAACTAATTATGAGGAAGTGCTTTTAGTGTTTTCATGTATTATTTAATTAGATTCTCTAAAATAACCTAAATACCGGCAAAGTTTACTCCGCCTTCACAAGAAATTAGTACCAGCCCTCTCGAGAGCTGGGAAACCCCCACTTTAACTGAAGTGGTTGGCGTAAGGCCGGCCTCCTTACCTGTAAAAATAAATAGGTTCAACTCGCCACATGCTACATGCAACTCGGGGATAACGCGGCAAGAAGTCACACTATATGTGTAGCTTAGTTGCGTTGCGTTTTTATTCTCAAAAGGTTTTTATATGTACTCCTCATATAGGTTTTTATTCAGACTCCTCATCTGTGTTTTTACTCGGACTTCTCATCTTTGTTTTTACTCGGACTTCTCATCTTTGTTTTTACTCGGACTTCTCATCTTTGTTTTTACTCGGACTTCTCATCTTTGTTTTTACTCGGACTTCTCATCTTTGTTTTTACTCGGACTTCTCATCTTTGTTTTTACTCGGACTTCTCATCTTTGTTTTTACTCGGACTTCTCATCTTTGTTTTTACTCGGACTTCTCATCTTTGTTTTTACTCGGACTTCTCATCTTTGTTTTTACTCGGACTTCTCATCTTTGTTTTTACTCGGACTTCTCATCTTTGTTTTTACTCGGACTTCTCATCTTTGTTTTTACTCGGACTTCTCATCTTTGTTTTTACTCGGACTTCTCATCTTTGTTTTTACTCGGACTTCTCATCTTTGTTTTTACTCGGACTTCTCATCTTTGTTTTTACTCGGACTTCTCATCTTTGTTTTTACTCGGACTTCTCATCTAGGCTTTCGGATTCCTCATCTGAGTTTTTATTCGGACTCCTCATCTGGGTTTTTATTCGGACTCCTCATCTGGGTTTTTATTCGGACTCCTCATCTGGGTTTTTATTCGGACTCCTCATCTGGGTTTTTAATAAAAAGGAACCATTTTTTATTTCAAGAATAAATCTTTGTATAAACGTGGGAAAAGGAAAGGCATTATTTATGCGTCTGGTCCGCCATTATTGTGATCGTGGAATGCGTTTTATTGCACTGGCAACTCCAGTATCTATTTTGTAAACTGCAGACATTGATCTTACGAACTAAAACTGCGAATTTTTGGCAAACCAATCCCCTGTTCCAGCAGCTTTCTCATGCTTTTATATGTTTTAACACAAATTCAACTGAAAACTGCTAAAAACGAGGACAACAGAGGGTGTGTGCGCATCGGAACGTATACTCGCTGCCTTAGTTCTTGTTTATCGTATACGCCATTGAGAAAATTTTACATGAGCAATGTTTGCATGTGTACTGGACCGATGTGTCTTATGAAAACAAGAAATTTATTTAAAAAATATTGAAAAGAACTCTCACATTATCGAGTTTTATGGTTTTTCTTAGCTCAGATTGTGTAGAATTTGATTCATAAGACAACTGCATAAAAAAGTCATATTTAACAAGATTGGCGTATACGATAAACAAGAACTGGGGGAGCGTACTGACAAGATGTATTTAACATGAAAACCACTTTAATAGAACTCATGCAAGATGAACTTTAACTGTAGCTTAGTTGATATACGGAGTTATTCTCAAACAGCATAGGCATGGCTCATGCGCAGCCTACAGTGAATTGTCCATACAAAAAAATCGATGATCCGTAGATCAGCTATCGATCAAATGTTTTGTGAATAGCACTGATGGAATTTAAGGCTAGGAATGGTTATAAGAACGGAATATAATGCCAGAATAAATAAATTGGTTTTCTGCCATTTTTTATACCATAAAAAATTACTGCAAAAAGGTTCATCACTTCTGCCTTACTTGTAGCTATACATGCAATGCACATTCTTTATTATTTATAGGGGAAGACCTAGGAAACAATGGATTGATCAGATAAATGAGATTGCGAATGAATGGAATCTACAGAGTGGAAACAAGAGAAGAGCATGCATGAAAAGAGTGATGAAATTAGATGAGATGAAAGAAGTATGCAAGGACAGAGTCAAGTGGAGGCACTTGTGTGGAGGTACTGGCCACCCCTAGAGGAAAGGCGGCAGGATACAAGACAAGACAAGCCAGAAGGCTAATGTTTGATTGCCACCAAAAGTACCAAATGATTTACTGTTTCGGTGTGTATTTCAAACGTAAAATCAACATACCCGAAGGTTTACTTAATCTTCAGAAAAAATGCAAACCGGGGAGCTGGGAAACCCCCACTTCAAGCGAAGTGGTTGGCGTAAGGCCAGCACCCTTACCTGTGAAATCGAATAGTCCACACACTACATGCGAGTTGCGACCCCTTGGGGGAGACGCGGTATGAAGTTGTGCTATGAGTACAGCTTAGTTGCATTGCTTTTAGCAGATTTTGTGCAAATTACCACCCCTGTTGTAACAGAAGGCAGGCCAAGTTACCCTACAAAGTTTCTCATCATTATTTTATATGCAAGTAGTACTATAATCTATAATCTAAGTTGCAAGGATATATTCATTCAAAGCTCTCAGATGTATGCCCACAAACAAACACGTCTAAATCTAAATCTAAGCTGCAAAGATATGTATCATTTGAGATTCATATTAAATGTAGTTCGCGCTTACAAATGCTGATTGTGTACTTACAAATAAAATCCAAACCTCAAATGAACATAAGCCTTGCAACTCTTGCCGACATTCCCTGAAACAGGGGTGACATTGGCAAAGTGAACATTTTTTTACAGTATGGGTGGTCAGCCTCATACCAACCTATAAGTACTGATGTGAATAAATTAATAATTCCAAAACGATGTATTAAACCAAAATACTTGGATCGTGCCTTTTGCATAGCCGGCCCTGTGCTGTGAAATAACCTACCCCATGAGCTAAGAGCCGTAGAGAGTGCAAGTGCATTTAAGTCGGGATTGCAGACATGTTTGTTTCGGAGATGTTACAGTTAAAAAGTGCCCTTGCAGTAATTTATCACAAAACGGCACTGTAAATATTGTAACTGTAACTGTACTGTAGCTCTGTCGCCATTCCATTAGGGGTGGCCAGAGCCTCTGCAGAGCTGCCTCCATTTTTTCCTATCCTTGCATACATCTTTCAATTCATTCATATCCATCACCTTTTTCATGCATTTTCTTCTTTTATGCTCTTTTTTTTCTTTGTGGATCTGGAAAAGGCTTTTGACTCAGTGGACAGAGGTATGTTGTGGGATGTTTTGAAAGCATACGGAGTGAATGGAGCTCTACTCAATGCGGTGCATGCGAACTATGAGAATAGTATGGCCTGCATTCGTATTGATGGTGAGTATAGTGAATGGTTTGAAGTTTTTAAGGGTGTAAGGCAAGGATGTGTGATGAGCCCATGGCTATTTAACATAGTCATGGACAAGTGTGTTCGAGATGCTAGACTTGATGATTGTGGATTAATGATAGGAGAGAGCAAAGTAAGCGTTCTACTGTATGCGGATGATGCAGTCCTTGTATCTGATTCAGCAGTGGAATTGCAAATGATGCTCTCTAGAATGAACGAAGCTTTGAAAGGTAATAATTTGAAGTTGAATGCAAGAAAGACGAAAGTTTTGATTTTTGAAAGAGATGATGAAAATATGAATTATGAATTTAAAATTAATGGAATGAATGTTGATGTTGTAAATGAGTTTGTATATTTGGGATGTAAGTTTGAAAAAGATGGAAGAATGGCCGGTGAATTTGAAAGAAGAATAATGAAAGGCAGGTGTGTACTGGGTGCGACCGCTTGCATCGCCAGGAACCAAAATCTCTCAAAAAATGTTAGATTGGCGGTGCACGGTGGTATACTAGTGCCAACCTTGATGTATGGAAGTGAAGCCTGGACGGTGAGTGAAAGGGAAATTAGTCAAGTCCATACAGTAGAAATGGACTATCTAAGAAGTATGATTGGGAAAAAACGAAGTGACAGGGTGAGGAATGATTTTGTAAGAGAAGAATGTGGTGTAAGGGAAAGTGTGAAAGTGAAGATTAAAAGAAGTATGTTAAGATGGTTCGGGCACTTGGAGAGAATGAGTGATGAAAGATTGACGAAGAAAGTATATGTTGCTAGAATAGATGGATGTCGTGGTAGAGGAAGACCGAGAAAAGTATGGAAGGATCAAATCTCTGAAATAGCGAATGAATGGGATATCCAGAGTCATAATAAAAGGAGGACTTGTATGAAAAAGGTTATGACTCTGGATGAAATGAAAGAAGTATGCAAGGACAGGAAGAAGTGGCGGCTAATCTGCAATGTTGATTTCTAATGTTGGTGTATTCATTTGCTACATTTTTTGCATAGGAAATTTTTGACTTTTTTTGTATAGATTTCTTTGTAAGGTTTTGTTCTTTTATATATTTAAATGTAATTTATTATTCATATTCCTTGACTTATAGGTTGGTATGAGGCTGACCACCCATACTGTAAAAAATGGTTCACTTTGCCAATGTCACCCCTGTTTCAGGGAAGGTCGGCAAAAGTTGTGGGGCTTATGTTCATTTGAGGTTTGGATTTTATTTGTAAGTACACATTCAGCATTTGTAAGCGCGAACTACACTTGTTGGTTTGTGGGCATACATCTGAGAGCTTTAAATGAATATATCTTTGCAACTTAGATTATAGATTATAGATTATAGATGCTCACATTTTTACATCGAATCATTAATTTTTAATATTAATTTTGACCGTTATTATCACAGTCTAGGTTTTGCTATTTGGAGTACATATGCAGCATGTGTAAGCGCAAATTTATGAGTCTTTGCTGATTAATTATCAGTATCCATATGCTGTGAAGACCAAATTGTAATGTATGTTTGCAACTTAGATAATAGTCCATCTACGGAAGTTTATTTTAACTGAAAACAAGTCTAATCTGTAAAACACGTGTAGTTATAGCTAAGTAAATTAAGTATGGACGTGTACGTTGTAAGTGACACTGAAAAGTCGATAAACAAATATTGTTATGATTCATAGAAAACCACAGGACATGGCTGGAAATCCATACAGTCACGAGAATTATAGGTACCACCAAGATGAAAAATTTACAATAATTAATATCTATAAAATAAATTTTAGCTTGGTACTTAATTATTACAAAAGATATTGCGGCAAAATATGTTAGTCACTAATTAAAATATATTAATATTTATTGCACTACACTATCCATAAGGAGAAGAGAAAAACATGACATCATCAAAGTATACCTTACTATTTTTAATTGGTTGGCGTAAGTCTGACTAGTATCTAATATTTAAAAAAAATATTCCTATTTCAGAGAGAAACAATTATGCATATATATACACTTTGTAAATACGTAAGATGTGTTGTTCTATTATCGAAATGAATTGACATAGACGAAATTGTGTCGTCACCCGGCCAGATTGCTAGGGATATATTTTGTTATATATTTTGGAAAACAAATATTTTGTTATGGGTTGCTACGGACGGCAGTCCCACACAAGTGCCGTTTGCTTGCCGAGATAATAGTTTTAAATTCAAAAAATGTTCGGAACTCATTGTATAAATAAATGAACAACGAAATGAAACATGATAGAAGTTTTATTCATCAATAATAACTACATCGAAAATGCTGTGAGGCATAAAATAAAAAGTATAAGCGATTAGTGAAAAATAAAATTTATGCAAACTCACCTTCCACAGATTCCTTTGCCAAATTCAAATTCCTCCAAAAGTGCTCGGGATGCCTCTGGCTGTGTATTAAGATATCCAATGGCACACAATTAACACAAAAAATAAACTAATTAGAAATCGATTAAGAGTAATTGATTGTAGGAAAAAATAGACAGCGAATCCCTAACGCCACGTCTACAAAAATCCAACGCGGCCAGATAAGTAGATACTGAAATAATAATAAAAAAACAAATGAGCGCAAGTCGTAGCGCAGCCGGAAAGAAAATGTATTCAAAATTTTATTTCAAATTTAGAATTTAGTGAAAAAAGCTGTCAAAAAAAATTAGATCAATATATTGAGCACTTTTTTATTTAAAACATCCAGACGACTAGGGAACGTTAGATGCGCGACGCGAATGAATATTGCACGTCGCATGAACACGGGCCGGGCGGGCAGCAAGCGCAAAAGCTCTCCAACATGGCTCACTCCGACTCCAAGCAACCAGATTATTGCAGGGTTACCTTGCCAACCATTCGTACACTACTCTACATGCACATTCCTCAACAGCATCAAAGATTGCCAGAGATTTCCTCAAACAGACGGCAGACACAATCGATAAAGCGGCGCAAAATTCACAAACATATTTTTTCACTACTACGCAATAATTTTACAAGATTATTTTTACATTTTCACAATCCCCACAACATGACCGATCGAATTATATCAATTGCAGATGATGTTATTGTGTATTTGTGTGTTTTACGTACGTTTGATTCTTGCGTATGGTGTGTAAAAATTTGTCCTTCAATCAGACAGCTGTGTTACGCCTCGCATAATAAACAACAAACGATAAAAGTCAGATGTCCGGGAACAGGGAAATAGGACGCGGGAATTTGTTTTCGGTTGGATTTAAGCTGATTTTCTGGTTGTTATTTGGTGTTTTGTGTGCGGTTGGGATGTTAGGTGGTCGGTATCGCGTTTGCATAGCCGGCGCCGCCCACTCGTGCGTCTAGCGGTCCTACAGCTGACTGGCGCGCCGTGTACTGCAAACTGGCTGGGTGGGGCGGGGCAGCCATGTTGGTGTCGCTGTCACGGAGCTTCACCCGGCGTCCGCTCGTGGCGCCACCACACACACGAAAACTCGCGGAAGTCCACGAACAATCGCGGAAACGCACGAACAAACCGGAAATGAAAGATCGGCTCCTGTAGGGCTGGCAGAGGTTTCAGCAACCGGAAAAGCGTATCCGGAGAAAAATTACAACTTGTGTACAATACGGGATTTCTCCCATTCCATTTTCAAATTGAATTAACTGAGAAGAGCTGTTTTAAACTTCGCTCTTCTAGAAAGTTTTCATCATGTAATGATTATTTTCTAAGAAACCTGTACACGTGATAAAACTTTTTCTATTTATATTCACGACTTTGTACGAAAGTTGTTTTGAATTTGTATAGAATGGCTCATTCATTCAAGGTATTCTACTAAGCTGAAAATATTAACTTAACTGAAAAAAACGAAACTTGCTTAATGTGACACATTAAGTAACCTTGTGGTGCTGAAAAATGTAAATTGACCAATAGTGGCCCGTGGCAGCCTCAGAACTTGTCCGCTGTAAGGTGAAGCAAACTTGTACATTAAAAAAAAGATTTCGCTTGAAAGAGGATAATAAACTTGAAACGAATATGTAGAAAAAGTTTATAATGATTATGTTCGTATCCAATTTTAAAAATTGAAGCTCGATTGTACCATATGTATATTTTTCCCGAGACATATTTCTTTTCACAGGGAAACTGAAAAAACCTTCATCTTGATTTTCCTGCCCCGAGGGAGCAGGTACTCATTTCTTGTGAAGGTGGTGTACACATTGACCGTATTATGATATTCGGTTTGAAATATATATAAAACCCTAATTTTAAATGAACATGAACCCTGCAACTTTTGCCGACCTTCCCTGAAACAGGGTTGACATTGGAAAACTTTTTTTACATTATGGGGGGTCAGCCTCATCCCAACCTACAAGTCAAGAAATTGCTTAGATGCTTTTATATTATGTATATTTTCAGCATTCAACATTTTAAATAAAATAAAATGCTTTTTGCTTAAATTCACAGTGACTTTTATATTTTAATCACGACATGTTTCGGGACTGCATTAAAATATAATAAACTCACTGTGAATTTCAACAAAAAAATATTTAGTTTTAGATTTGTTATTTTCCCATGCAGTGTTTTGTTTGTTTTTTGTACAAACAAGAAACGTTAAATGCGGTCGGGCTGTATCCATCGATATCTAAGTAAGCTAGAAGTAAAAATAATTATTAACTCCATTTTTGTATCATCGCATTTAGATAAGTAATTAAAAAAACGTAGACACTTATGTTTTAACGTAAAACACGATAATGAGGGAGTTGTTTCATACATCTTTTAAATTATTTTTCAGTTTTCATAAGACACATTGGCCCAGTACACATAAACACATTGCTCATGTGAAAATACTTCTGATGGACATAAGACAAACAAGCACTAAGCGGGCGAGCTATAGGAAGGCGATGTTATTACTTATAAACTGAAAAAATCAACGAGTAGTCTTTTGTTCAAAAAATACTTTTTAAGTTTTAGCAACTCAGTTAAGCTCACAATGAACCATCAAAAGTGATGCTTTACAAGTTGGCATCGTTGGTTCCGATTTTCATCACGTTCAGTTTAAGCCGTGTAAGTCCACAGATATTTTGATAATGAAACAATCACTCTTACAACCTTCGCACATCCCTAATTAATGAGTCGAAAGTGTCCGAAGTGCGGCGTAAATGTCCGAGCGTGTCCGAGGAGCGTGCAAATGTTGGCGATGCACGGTGCATGTTCACGGACAGTACAACTAAAACTTTACGTTTATACTCAATCAAAGAGTTTTCTCAAAAAGTATAGAAACTTAAACTCTCTTATGAAGTGCTGTTTTACTTTCGATATATTTTTTTGGGAAATCGCTATGGTTGAGTTTTAAAGGGAAGTTTTACAGCGAGTGCACAGATGACCGACGCACGCTGCATATGAAATCATTGATAAAATATGCAATATAAATATGCAAGAGGCGGTGTGGGGCTATTGATTTAAATTCACTGAATATAATGTTTCATAAGATTCAGACGCGGAAGGCCAATTAAAAGTGTAATAAAAATTTGCTACACACGCCACAACTAAAAACTCATTATCACGTCTTCAATTATCATTTTTCAAAACTCCATTTTATTTTTTACAAAAGCGCGTCATTTTTTTTTAGTTGCTAAATGTTAAGAGGAATGCAACTTACCAACCTATTTCGCCTGGCCAGAAACAGGTATATTAATACTACCAATTAATAAATAATTCATTAATAATATTTTTATGAATTATTAATAATTACCCAATGACATCTGTTGAACCGGGATCAAAGTTATTGTCGATAGGACACGGCGCTTGAACTTGCGCTTATTTCAGCAATGTAAATTTGAAGTAAATAGCTCGTTCCCACTTGTCGGGTGTCGGATCCGTATATTAATCGGAGGTTCCAGTGGCAGACATCTGGTAATTCAGCGTCAAAGTTACGAGAATCTTCAAACGGGCAAGACGGGATTTGAACCGGCGGCGCTTCTTTCAAAGCCGCCAATATGGGTGACACTACAATATGTTCAGCTTGGATGCCTTTTTTGAACCACTAAACACTTCTGTTCTTTTTTCCAGAAGGGACCACCATCAAAAAATGACTGTTAAAACAGAGTCGTCGTCTTTGTCGAGAAAGAAGATACACGCAAACGAAACTAAGCTACACATATAGTGTAACTTCTTTCCAACGTTATCCTCGAAGGGGTCGCATGTGGCGATTCGGGACCTATTTATTTTTACGGGTAAGGGGGCCGGCCTCACACCAACCACTTTTAGTTGAAGTGGGGGTTTCCCAGCTCCCGGGGGGGCTGTTTCTCATTTATTGTGAAGGCTGAGTAAACCTTGAGATCGAACCCTTGCTCTCGGCATGGAATGCAAGCATTCTACCAATTGAGCTATCGACCTTTTTACGAGCTTGGTCGTCGTTGCTACAAAGCGCCAATTCTCAAGCAAGATCCAGTTGCTGTAAGGCTGGATGGACCTTTGGTAAAGGTAGATTAATTTATTAAATAAGTGAAGAGCATACTCGTAAAAGTGAAATATTTTTATCCTCTGCCGGCATTCGAACCCACTACATTGCAATCATGAGTCCGAAGCGTTAACCACTAGACTAAAAACTGCTAGTTCCAAAAAGGATTTTGTCCTCAAGGTATTTGCTCTTGTCTCTACGGCGTAAGTCAAGATTACTCTTACACAGATTGTTTTGCTGCTCGTTGACTGATAGGTTGGTATGAGGTTGATCCTCCGTGCTGTTAAAATTGTTTCACTTTTGCCAATGCCACCCCGGTTTCAGGGAAAGACAGCAGGAGTTGCAAGGTTCATGTTCATGTGAGGTTTTGTTTATTTGTATCCACACATGCAGAATGTGTAGGCGCGAACCTGCATGTGCCTGTCTGTGGGCATGCATTATGAGCCTTAAATGCTAACATATCTTCGCAGCTTAGATTATAGATAGATTATATAGACATTGTGAAATAGCAGAACGGCTCACATTCATCCCTTTGCAGTCGATGTAAAAACTATGAGAAAACGATGTGTTTTAATGACTCTTTATTTTGCCGAACTGCCCGCTTATGGAACGAGTTACCGATCTCTGTGGTCCCACCCCATTTTAACCTGTCCTATTTAATGACAATGTCAATCGCCACTTCCTTTCAGTGTCTCAAAACAAAACCAACGCAACACACAACTCAACACTACGCAGCTCACCGCCCTGCTACAAAGCATCAGGACATCAACCGTCACATCACCAACACCTCTGTGGTACTACAACAAGTGGCATAGACCTCTAGAGTCACTGAAATCTAGAGAGTCTACCGCACAGGATTCTGTAAAAAAATCATTACTTATTAATTTAACCCCAAAACTGCATTAGCTGTGAATGTGCATCTCGTGTTTGGCTGCGTATAGGTGGCCCGTGTATGGTCTACGCTCGCGGCAGTGTCGTAGGCGGGCTGGTCTACGGTTTCATGCTGTGGTGGGCGTGGGCGGCTCGTAGAGGGCCAGACGCCTCCCTGCCCCGCCCCCGCGCCCCGCCCACCTAGCGCCGCCCAGCCGCAATCAATACTGCCGCCTACGATACTGGAGCGCTACAGGGGGATACTGAAACAAGTGGTAAAGTCTACGAGAAACTTCATAATTAAGACCGAAAATAAGCGTTCAACTCTCAAAACATAAAATAAAAGAAACAGTTGTAAAAATGAATAAGCGCTGAATCACTGATTTGAGAAATCGTGGATGAAACCTTTTATTGGGTGTAACCATGGTATTATAAGGAAGTGCTCATGAAAAACATGTTAACTACAGGATTTTCACACCATAGAAAATACGAACAAGGTGAATTCAAAAAGGTGCATTTATCTGAGAATGTTAGCTTTATATGTCACTAATTCAGTTTTACCTTTAAGGTGTCGATATAATCTATGTAGATATATTAACATTTAAACTTCATATTTAACGCATGCCCACTATCAGACACGTGGAAGTTCGCTCTTACAATTAATGCTTCACGTGTTAAACAGTACAAAAATTAAAATGCAAACTTTAAATGGACATAAACCCTGCAACTTGTGTAAGCGCAAACTTACATGTGCCTGCTTGCGGGCATGCATGAAATATGAACTTTAAATGTCAATATATCTCTGCAACGTAGATTATGGATTATATAAATTATATTTAACTGTAACACATTTTTTTCGTAAATATACTTTGTGATCTTTCTGTGCGCAGCCTCTGACGTGCATCGCTGAAAATATGCTCCGTTATTATTATTATAATGGAAAATTAATAAAAATATGTGCATGTGTAGGAAGAGATGTGGGCATATCAATACATCAAAGTGATTTCCTGGTGAAAAATATGAGTACAACATTATCCCGAAGTCATTTAAAACCATTTTATTATCGAGAACATTTTTATTCGCAATGTAAATGTATGAGAATAAATTGTAATGATCCTTGTTTTTAGCACAAAATATTGCTTTTAAGTTTTAACAATGCTATTTAGAATAGCGGCAAGAGTTGCAGAGTACCTACCTATATTAATATTCATTTGAATTCAATACATTATTTGAAATGTGTGCTATTTGATTTGCAAATCATACCAAAATTATTGAATAAGGAAAACATCGTTTATTAAAATGAAAAAACCATTTTTAGGCTTCCACGGACAGCTTCAGATGCTGAATATCTTTTTTCCGGGTGAGTATCTTGCTTCAACTTTAACTTACGTTTCGGTACGTCGCGTCGTTAAGTCTGTGTGCTACTTCTTCTGAGCTAAACAAAACTAAAGCTAAGCAAAGTGACAAATTAATGGTCCATGGTCAAGATCTGGAGGAACAATATCAAGCGATATACAATGTGTTTCCTATGTGAGTCATTAGTCATTACTGAAACGTAAGCTTGAGTCATAATAAAGAGGAGTAGAAACTAACTTGCGGCATTAATATATATTAATTATATGGGGCACAGTTGTTCCCAGTCCTGTCAAACACAGCAGCGATGTAGTCTACAAAACATATCCTTACCAGTGAAATCTTGTGTTTTCTTGCTCTCTCCATTTTGTGTTTCGACACAAAATGCGATTATCTCTTAAAATAATAAATTTTTCCTTTGAATATTACTAAATTTACCGTACAAAAAATTTATAACGCGTGCACTCAATGTTTGCGTAGGTGTGAATTTCAAACCTACCAACTTTCTTGGAAGATTTCGTAGTTTCACTCCAGTTTTTTTTACAACGAAATGCCACTGTGAAGTTCTTTGTTCTCTTTCTAATTATGGACTATTTGCGGTTAAGCAAGTTGAAACGGATAGAGTTTGTATTTTCGTTAAATAGTTTCTAGTCCACAGATACCATAAGTCAATGCCAAACAATGTCTTTGTAAAGACCAGAACATTGTACAAGCACTGAAGCAAAAGTTGTAAGACCTTCTGCAAATTTAAATTGCATGCTTAAAGTTGGAGCGAGCGCCTTACAAACTCAGCGGGATAATCTCATTGTGAATTTAGCGTGTAGGTAAAACTAAGTACGTTCCGCTCAAAGGGCAAGGGTTCAAATCCCGGGGCCACGTCCAAATGTACTACAAAATAAGCATTTTATATTTTTTCTGCCGGTCGTAGTCTACGTTTTAGACTCCTAATTGGAAGGTGATGTGTTAGGAGATGCTAATGTATTTTTCTTACAAAAATTGTAAAGAAGAATACACTTCACCAACCTTTTTTGTCTGAATAGAAATAGGAATTAACACAATCAATTAATGCTTGATCATATTTAACTTCAATTGCCCCATGGCATTAGTCAAACCAGGGTCTCGGTTATCGCAAAGGAGCCTAACGTTATTCGAACCACCGTTGTTTTTATTAAAAACTCGCTAACCAACGTTTCCTTTCGTTTGGCAATTGCACCGTTAAAAAACTATTTTTCAAAAATGCTCTTTGCTGAATTGAAAATTGTATTCTATTCAAAGACAAGCCTCAAACGATCATCCAGCCTCAAAGCAACCGGGTCTTACTTGAGAAATCGATGCTGGCAAGTGATAATCAAGCATGCGGAGAGCTTGTTGAGTGTGATTCTCGTTCACCAAATAAATCAGCCTTTTTTTTATTTGTTCGGGGTATTCAGGGTTAACAAAATCTTCGCGAGACAATAATAATCTTCTCAGTGAGAAAGCTCTCACATGAGTCGTATAGAACCCAAAGCGGCGTTCTAAGAGTTTATCAAAAACATGTAAATAGGTATATGGAAACACAGGAAAATAATTTCTCTTCGTTTCCATACATTTTACGAAATTCCAAAATAAACTAATTACAATGCGGTCTTTAGTTATATACGTCTCACATGAGACATAGAATAAGAGCATGTGTTGAGGTGCACTTACGTTAGAATAGGCGTGGTGGTTGTAGCGCGGGGGGCGGGGGCAGGGGGGGCGAGCGGGCTGCATGTCACACGCCTGCACCTGGGGCGGCACTCCTCCAACAACCAACATCTGACAAACAATCAAGCAATCAAACAGTCAGCGGAGAAACGGCAAGCCAGCAATCAAATGTTCTGGAAAATATCTTCATAAGCGCGACATTCCTCCGACAACCAATATCTGGCAAACAATCAAGCAATCAAACAGTCAGCGGAGAAACGGCCAGCCAGCAATCAAGTGTTCTGGAAAATCTCTTCATAAGCGCGACATTCCTCCAACAACCAACATCTGGCAAACAATAAAGCA
This sequence comes from Agapetus fuscipes, assembly GCA_951799405.1. Lineage (NCBI taxonomy): Eukaryota > Metazoa > Arthropoda > Insecta > Trichoptera > Glossosomatidae > Agapetus > Agapetus fuscipes. Next base: position 9,470,751 of record OX637336.1, read on the forward strand.
ATCAAATCAGTGTCTCAAAACAAGGCAACCCAGCACGCAACGCAACACACACCACAGCACCTTACATCTAACGGCCCTTCAATTAGACAAGGACATCAACTGCCACATCATCAAAACCTTTGCGGCACTACAACAAGTGTCATAGACACCTAGAATCTTTTGAATCTAGGAAGTCTCCCGCACAGGCTTCCTTAGAAAAAAAAATCTAACAGTCAGTGGAGAAACGGCTAGACAACAATAAATTAGAGTTCTGGAAAATCTCTTCATAAGCGCGACATTCCTCCAACAATCAACATCTCGCACGCTTAATCATAAAGAGCGATAACTCAAAAATTGGGAAAATCGAGATTTTGTAATAAAACGCAAGAACAATGCGAGAAAAATAGGTAGAATGCGACAGCCGTTCAATTTGGACGAATAAGACCGCGTTAAAACATCGGTCGCCTTTTTCATCCCATGCAAGTTGTACTGGTTGTCTGAACTTCAAACGGGATTTCCCAACATTCTTATTTTTTAGTTATTGCTCTTTATGATTAAGCGTGCGATCTGACAAACAAACAAGCAATCAAACAGCGGAGAAACGGCTAGCCAACAATCAACACTCCTCCAACAACCAATCCTTTTCAGCAAACGTGAAAATTAGCCTAGAGATGACTAGTGTGAACTTTGTTTCCAATTGGATTTTTGTTTTGGCTCTGTTGTTGCGTAAAGGCTGCTTCTTTTATGCATGAAATAATTTATTCCATGTACCCAAATGGCGTTGTGAAACACGCCGGGTACAGATAGTAATATGATATTACCTACATTTAAGTCAACCTGAGTGTTCAAATATATTACAGAGATTTTCAAATCATTTCAGCACTGAGTGCGTGTTCCTGTTTCTATTTTGGCCATTAAACAGCAATAGATAAGGATTCTCTCATAGTTGTTCTGTTGTTATCTAACGTTTGGCTATCGCTTATCGTTTAGTATTTGACACTATCACAGAGAAACAAAGGCCAGCCACGGCCGCAAGTGGGAGGAAGCTGGCACAGATAACGCGTATCCTCACATACCTCATTAACACACACATGTTGCGGTGAAATAGTAACACATTGACCGGTCCGTAGTCTAGTGGTAACGCTTCGGACCCGTAAATGGAAGGTAATGGGTACGAATCCCGGCGGTGCATAAAACATATATAATTTATATTTTTCTATTTTCTTAGCTGGGTCGAAAAATTCATATACATATTCATATACCCGGTTACCAAAGGTCCATCCAGCTTTACAGCAACCGGCGAGAACTGGCGCTTTCTACAGCGACGACCAAGCTCACAGAGGGCTCTTGAGGTTTGATTCGTACAAAAATCTACGCTCACTAAATAAATCATCTTATTATTATAATTATATATTTGACCATGAATGTGCAGTGTGCACATTTCCGGCTAGCACTATCCAATGTACATATTTTATCGACACTAAATCTAAATCTTAGTTGCATAGATATGTATCATTTGAGATTAATATTAAATGCATTCCCACAAGCAGACACGCATAATTTCGCACTCACACATGCCGCATGTGGACCTACAATATATAAAAAAAAACAATCTCAAATGAACGTAAGCCCTGCAACTCTTGCCGACCTTCCCTAAAACAGGGGTGACATTGGCAAAGTGAACCATTTTTTACAGTATGGGTGGTCAGCCTCATACCAACCTATAAGTCACCTTAAACGTTAAACTGAATAAGTGACATAAAATGAGTTTCTTGATAAATGCACCTTTTTTCCTATTTTTTACGACAGAAGACACTTAAAAATATATGAAAATTCTGTACTTTAGGAGTTTATCATGAGCACTTCCTTTTATGTACCTGCTTGTGGGCATGCATAAAATATGAGCCTTACACGTCAGAGTATCTTTGCAATTTACATTATAGATTATAGCTTTATCGAAATTAATGTCTCTAAAATTAATGACTTTGCTTATAAATATTTATTAACTTTTTACTTAATCAGTATCCTTGACTTATAGGTTGTTATGCGGCTGACCACCCATACTGTAAAAAATTGGTTCACTTTGCCAATGTCACCCCTGTTTCAGGGAAGGACGGCAAGAGTTGCAAGGCTTATGTTCATTTGAGATTGGGTTTTTATATTGTAGGTCCACATGCGGCATGTGTTAGCGCGAAATTATACATATCTGCTTGTGGGAATGCATTTAATATAAATCTTAAATGATATATATCTTTGCAGCTTAGATTAGATTTGATTAGTACATCATGAAAATATGTTTATTTGCGACCTTATTTCAATAGACTTTAATAATAATCGAAGTATCTACCATTTCTACCAAATATTGATATGGCAAGAAATTCAAAAGAAATCTTCTTTGTGTACAAATAATACTTTGTTTTGACATGCCTGAGTCAACACCAGATTAGAGATAGTATGTAAAATGTTACGAAATTCATTTGTACCTATGGTTTATGTTTTTATTACAGATGAATCATTTTATAAACCGTACAAAGTCCATTGTTTATATTAATTTTGAAGCATTATAATTGATCAGGGTAAGGTCGATAGCTCAGTTGGTAGACTGCTTGTATTCCATGCCAAGAGCTCGCGTTCGAATTCCACCGAGGGTGTCAGAAATGATTTCCCGCTACGGTGTTTATTTTAAACCCCAAATAATGCCCGCAAGGTGACTCAGCCTTAATAAGAAATGAGGACCAGCCCCCTCGGGAGCCGAGAAACCCACACTTCAACGGAAGAGGCTGGCCCCCTTACCTGTTAAACTAAATATGTTCCACTCGCCACATTCAACCCCGTCAGGGAAAACGTTTCAAGAAGTTACACTATATGTGTAGCTTAATAGCGCTGGATCTTTGAATACTTTCTTGACGCTAGCCACGATAAACCTATGTAGATACAAAATAAAGTTTTAGAATGATTCGTTTGGTGAGCGTTGTTTTTGTCTGAATCACACCTCAAGAAACCTCTGCAAGCTTGGTCGACGCTACATATATAAAGCACTAATTCTCTAGCAAAGCTTAGTAACTGTAAGGCAGGATAGACCTATGGTGACGGATCATTGGCAAAGGCAGACAGGGAGACAACAAAGATCAGGCCCATCAGAGGTAATTTCAAATGAGCAATGTTTGCATGTGTAGGCACTGGACCAATGTGTCTAATGAAAACTGGAAATTATTTTTTAAAATATTCAAAACAACTCTCACATTATTGCGTTTTACGTTTTTTTCTTAGCTCAGATTGTGTAGAAAACTCTTACAAGATTTTAGGGGCCTGTTGCGCCAAACTCCATCCAAAAGGATCATTTAATTTCTAGATTTCTTAGGCCTATAATTATAGCTAACTACAATGTACACCTATATTAATCTACTATTTACATGACAATATTATAACCTACTTCCGAGAAATATCTAAAAATATATATCAAATTTGATGTGTTAATCAAATATTGATTGGAGGTTGGTGCAACAGGCCCTATGACAATGTCGCTGAAAGGTCATCTTTGTATCAAATGATAGATAAGCCAAGCAAGCAGTGGGAGGACAAAATGCTCTATAAAATTCAGCTGAAAATGTACCAAAAATCCAGACTGAAACGCAAATAATGAAAAATTCTTTAGAACAAAGATGGTCGCATTATAATATTAAATTACACTCTACATCAATACCAATAGTAAAACACTTTACGTAGCGTTTCACGAAGAATGTATGAAAACCAAAACGATCAGTAGAGGCGCTTTTTTGTTTACACGGATTTTTTTGGTAAACGCTTAGGTTGAGTATACACGCACAGTTTATACTTTATTTTTTTTATTTTTTTATTATAGTACAGAGCACTTCTTGAAGCACAAAAGATCTCGGTGAAAATGTCGGCTGGCAGTGACAGAAAAAACGCGCGAAAAAATAATAAAGATGGCGACGCGACGGGTCGGTGAACGTGGAAAACTGGAAAACTATAAACATGAACGATCATTATAAAGTCTACTGACGATAACTTAGCATTCAGCATTCTTGTGCGCTCGCGTGGATACCGCATTCATTGCTATGAGGCGAACTATTCAAACAGTAAAAATAATCTATAATAATCTATAATCTAAGCTGCAAGGATTTGTAAGCATTTAAGGCTCATATGAAATGCATGCCCACAGACAGGCACATGTAGGTTCGCGCCTACACATTCTGCATGTGTGCATACAAATAAAGAAAACCTCACATGGACATAAACCTTGCAACTCCTGCCGCCGTTCCCTGAACCGGGGTGGCATTGGCAAAAGTAAACCGATTTTTACAGCACGAGTGGTCAGCCTCGTACCAACCTATCAGTCAAGGAGCACAAAAAATTATAAATGAAATACAGAAATTCATAATGAGACACATTACAAATTAAAATTAAAATAAAGTAAAATTAAAATTAAACTTAATATTACACTTAGAATTAATGTCCTAGCCGCCATTGTTGCAAATCAACCGCCATTCCTTTCGGTCCTCACATACTTCTTTCATTTCATTCTGCATAATAATAACTGCATTCCGAACAGAAGCTCCAGCTCCCACAGACCACGGCAACAGATCCCGGGAAACATCACTCCAGCATCATCAACCGGCCGTGTAAGCCTTAAACTCTTATTCAATAACTACATTTTCCAAGACATCCTTTTTCAGGAAAAGCGGTCAGAGTTTAAGATTCTATGTTCATCGAAGGCTCGTGTTTTTCTTTTGTAATTTCACATGCAACCGATTCACATACCAGAGACGAGCATCTCATTCAAGCATATTATGTAGCTGTAAAGTGGGACCCTTTTGATAAAAATGAATTTAACCATGACCCTAACGCTGCCCTACTAAGCTACACATATAGTGTAACTTCTTGCTGCATTTTTCCCGAAGGGGTGGCATGTGGCGAGTGAAACCTATTTATCTTTATGGATAAGGGGGCCGACCTAACGCCAACCACTTCAGTTGAAGTGGGGGTTTCCCAGCTTCCGAGAGGGCTGATACTCATTTTTTGTGAAGGCTGAGTAAACCTTTCCGGTTGTTAGGTGTAAGTTGGAATTACGCTCGTTTGACATAATATATTTACAATTATAATAACTACAAAGTAAAAAAAAATAACTACAAATCGCACGCTTAATCATAAAGAACAATAACTCAAAAAATAAGAATGTTGAGAAATCACGTTTGAAGTTCAGACAACCAGTACAACTTGTATGGGATGAAAAAGGCGACCGATGTTTTATCTCGGTCATATTCGTCCAAATTGAACAGCTGTCGCATTCTACCTATTCTTCTCGCATTGTTCTTGCGTTTTATTACAAAATCTAGATTTTCCCAATTTTTGAGTTATTGCTCTTTATTATTAAACGTGCGAAATGTTAAAAAAGTAAAAATAGAAACGTTTAGACGAACGGTTAGTCTAATATCCGAATAAAAACCTTGCCGGTATTTTATTCTGGGTTTGAAATAAACACATTTGATGTAAGATGATCTGATTTTTGGTCTCGGTGTGTAATTCATTTCTTTTATTTAAAGAAAAGTACCTAATGAAAGATAGAAACAGCCAAACATAGGACACCCTTAGTGGAACAGGTACAGAAAACAGCTACATATTACAATGATTAGAATGCATCTGATAACAAAACAGTCTCGTGACTTTATTCATTGCATAAATTAATTAATTTTCTGATAATTTATTTCACCTACAAATGAAATATGGTTCATGATTTTTCTTTCTTTGCGGGGAAGTCCCTATAGGAAAAAATATAAAATTATGTTATCATTAATTATGTATTAATCTACGACACAATTTATTAATCTATAATCTAAGCAGAAAATATGCCGTAAAATTGAAGATGAATATTAAATACATGCCCAAAAACAGATGCGTATAAGTTCACGCTAACACATGCTGCATGTGTACTTGCAAAATAAAAACTCAAATCTCCCTAAAACCCTGAAGAAGCGGTGACATTGGCAAAGTTTTTTTTTTACAGTATTCGTAATCAGCCTCATACAATACCTATTTTTTTTATGAATTAAACATGAAAAGTTCTCTACGAGCTTAGCCATCGCTATAGAATGCTTCAATTCTCAAGCAAGACCCAGTTGCTGCAAAGCTGGATGAACTTTTAATGACTGGTCTTTGATAAAGGCAGTCTTTAAAATTCATTTTTTGTGCTTTGCCGGGATTCGAACCCACGGCGTTTTGACTACGACTCCGTAGCGTTAACCACTAGTCTAAGACCGGTCGTTTGGACTTTCAGTTTATCAGTCATGCACCATCGATTTTTACAACATTAATACAAAGGATTTTCCAAGATAATCAGTGTTATTCATTAGAATTTTTAAACCAGATTTCTTTAGAGATCTGGTTTAATTTTTCGATTTAATCTCAATTTACAAAAATGGTGATTCATAAAAACTTTATAATTCAGTTTAACACTAAACGTGTTTCAAAACATGATCACATTTGTAAACCACCTCCGACTAGGTTTATTTCGTTCTAAACTAGATCGACATACGCAAAATGGCGATCTTCCTCATTCCCCAGCTGATCGTAATGTACGAGATAACTTTCAGAATAAAAGATTTATGAATCAAATAAGAGTTTCAGCAATTACAGTAACTTTAAGACATTAGAATTTTATACTATAACAACAAATCTACGGTATGCAGCAACGAAACAAATATAAAAACTGTGACAAGAAAAAAAGTGACAGATGCCGCGTCGTGTTATTTTTCAAGTCGCCAATTTTGTAAAACTGACACTTTTCTTGTAGTTTCTTCGTGATGCCTACAGCCAAAACCTGAAGTCACAATGAAGTCATGCTTTGAAAATACTTATTTCCATTTTTGGTTCATTCGAAGTCGCAGTCGACATGAGTTTGACAGCTGGAGTGCCGAGAAACGTTCGGGAGGGGGCGTTTACCCGAATGCTTCCGAGCGTCTCCGAAAGTTATCAAAAATCATGCAAAAACCCACAAAAACCTCAAAAAAATTCATAGACACCTAAATACCTACAGAAATGTCGAGCATTTCGTATTTTTTCATACAGAAAAAGCTACCGGAAGTCTGTTTAAGCAGGATTCGGTAAACCAAAAAAAATAATGCACGTATTTCGCTAATGAATCACCTTTTTATTTATTTTGGTTTAGCGGGCTGGTAAAAATTTAAATTGGTTTCTCAAAATCTCGCACTAAACAGGTATGGGCGGAATCTAATGAATAACACTGAATATGTTTATCAATTAAGTTTCGACACAAAAAAAATTACGAAAAATAACAGTTTTTGTGTAGAAATTAAAAGAGTGACAAATATATTTTCATAAATATGCATTTGTCACCAGGTCGATCACTTTAGTACCCAAGTATAAAGCTTTACTCAATCCCAAGCGTTTCACCACGAAATGGATGAAAGCTAAAACGTTGCCTAGATGAGCTGCTTTACTTTCCATACATTTTTTGTAAAAACGCTGTGGTTGAGTGTACACGTTTATACTTAGGGTACAGGTTCATTGTCTGGATTTTTGTATGCGACAGACTGCGCGCTGTCTGTAGACATCCGTCTCTCTCGCACCAACGAAAATATAATACATTTTAAAGGACAGAAACCTTGCAAGCCCGACTTTAAACAGCTTTTAAGGATTTCACACATGAATGCTATGATTCACAGTGTTTGTCATTTTTTATTGTTCAATCACAATAATGACTTAGGTTGATTAATTTCATCATTATTGATAGCACGACAACCCGGGGTGGGTCTTGGTCTCCTTGATCAACTGTAGCGAACGCTGCCGGTCCAACGTATTCTTCCTCCAGACCCATATCCTACCGGTATGCCATCACTTGTTCTGTGTCTTCCCACTATCCTGGGTGCGTCTTTACAATCAATCTATCAAAAAGGAGGTTTTGATTTTCACATGAAAATTTCCATACTCTTTTGACAAAGTTTTTTGCCCTTTAAATAAATGAGTAACTCAAACAATGTTTTATGTGAAAAGCTAAACTTAAAAGAATTGTGTGAAAACAGTTTTGTATGTTACATTTTAAAATATAATTTTGGGGGCAGTTTTAATGCAATTGAATTGAATTTTCCTTACGACATGAATCATTTAATAATGAAGAAGGTTCTTCATAGGTTACCTACTCGTTTATTTAAAACACCAATTTATAGGAATTTTTATGCCCAGACAGCGAAAATCACATCCTCCCATTTTACAGAGTCATTGTAAAGGCACGTCTTTGGGTCCGTCATCACAACCATCTTTTTCAGGCTCCCTAAGCTGGACGTGACCCAAACAATCTGCTGACTTTTATTGTCTCGACCATATGGACGTCGTGGTACGTCGTGTACGTCGTATAATTCAGAGTTGTATCTTCTTAGCCAAAATTACATTCCCGTCCCAATTGAATGAGCGTCGTTTGTAAATGAATTACACCTCAAGGCCCTCTGTGAACAGGGTGGACGCTGGTCAGCATTAGCTCAAGCAAGACCCAATTGTAGTAAGGGCGTGTTGTTTCACAGTTAGCTTGTTTAAAAAAAACTACATTCATGTAAAGCCATCTTCATTAGATAAGCTTAAGATCGCAATTTCTATTATTTTTCTTCTTTTGGTGTTATTTCTATCGAAGATCAGCGTTCATAATGGCTATTTTCACCTTGGATGCTGCGACTCGAAACAGGAACTTGGCGTTTTTGTTGAACCATTTTTGCAGGTTTTTAGCCACGATGTACTTTCCCGTCCCTGAGATCTTCTCCCCTCAATCTTACCCTGTATGATAAGATGGAGAAGACGGTTTTTCTCATTTCTCATAACGTGACCCAAGTACATCAGCTTTCTCTGCTTAATGGTTGGCATAAATTCAACCATAGACGTAATTAATACATTTTTTAAATAATATGCTTAAACTAGTCCGCCATTTTTTAATTCCATATTAACGTATACACGCGTATTGAATATTGACGTAGACAATATTCTGACGTCACCCGGCCGGAGTGGTTGGGAAAATGCATACAAATATTTTAATATTGGTTTGTAAGCATGGCAGTCCTACACAACACTGACGTTTGTTTTTGCTCGCCGAGAAAAAAAATACAAATTCAAAAAATGTTCCGAGTCCACTCTCTCTCCCTCGCTCGGTCTGTATTTCAGATGAACCATCATAGAATTATCCCCTCTCTTTATTAAATAACATCCCCCTAACTTTCGGCAGCTTCCTATAACATCGTCTGCCTCTACCTGTAGCCTAGCAACGATCAGGAATGATTCATATGTGTTTTACGAACCGTGATCGTGGAAAAGGCCAAAGTTCTTAACGTTTTCTTCGAGTTGTATTCAACATCATCAGGAGGCACGAAAAAGAGATGGCGAGGCAGCTGATGTTCCTTTTCATGGAAACGGTTGTAAAATATGGATCCTCGGACCAAAAGGGATAATAATAATAATATTAGGATGATTTATGTGGTTGGAGCTGTTTTTGTGAGAATTACACCTCAAGAGCACTCTGCGAGCTTGGTCGTCTCCAGCAATACCCAGTTGCTGTAAGGCTAGATGAACCTTTGGTGACCGGTCTTTGGTAAAGGTTTATGAATTTTTCAACCCAGCAAAGAGCATATTTGAAAAAATAAATGGTATATTTTTTGTGCTACGCCGGGATTCGAACCCACAACCTTCCATTTACGAGTTACCACTAGACTACGGACCGGTCGATCCGGTGTTTGAAATAATAATATGTATGTCTTATTTAACTTTCAAAGGTATTTGATCATTTCTGTAACTGTAACTGAAATCCTGTCGCCATTCCGCTAGGAGTGGTCAGAGCCTGTAAAGCTCCCTCCATTTCTTCTTATCCTTACATAGGTACCCCTTGCGATTCATTATTATTCATCACCTTTTTCATGCATCTCCCTCTTTTACATTCACTCTGCATATCTCATTCTTTCACATTCAACATTCATATTTAATGCACGCCCACACACAGACATGTACACATAATTTCGTGCTTACGCATCCAAGTTACTAAAATAGTTTTTGATTTTATCAATTTCATATTTATCAATTTATAATTTATATTCAGCTACTTACTTCTAACTTCTGCTTACTATTTATACATTCATAGACTGTCTTTTCTCTTGTTTTTTTTATCTCATCCCTCTATTTTTAAAGTATTAATACTTACGTAATCATTTTTTTTTATATGTTACTTTTTTATCCCAGATAGTTTTTAATTGTAGTTCTGATATTTGTTGTTTCATTTTATACTTTTTACTTGCTCTTGTATTTATAACACTATTCTTAGTATGTTTTGTAAAAGGCACAATGTGTCGTGAAAATTATAAATAAATAAATAAATTTCCTTGACTTATAGGTTGGTATGAGGCTGACAACCAATACTCTAAAAAATGGATCACTACGCAAATGTGACACCAGTTTCAGGGAAGGGCGGCAAATTTTCAAGGTTTGAGTGCGTTTGAGGTTTGGATTTTAATTATTAGTACAAAGTTGTGGGCATTCCTTTAATATCTATGAGTTTTAAGTAAATGTTAGGAAATCTTAGCAACTTAGATTATAGATTAAAGTTGCGTTAGAAATTGGCCAGTACCCTGAGTACGAGTTGCAAAACTTGTGTGAAGTAAAGTTTACGGAAAGTATTAAAAATCCCCAAAATCTGCCGCTTTTGTTTGTTTGAACTTGATTTTCTTCATCACTGTAACTTTTTTGCTAAGACCATATAAAGTGTAAGAAACAAAAACGGCAGATTTTGGGGGGAAATACTCTTTATTAATACTTTCCGTAAACTTACTTTTCTCAAGTTTTGCAACTCGTACTAAGGGTACCGTCCTATTTATTTATGCATTGTGAGTTTAACCAAAACGTACAACGTCCCGGTATAACCAAATATTTATTGATATTTTATTATATTTGTGTCCTTCAATATCAATATTATACACCATGATGTCCACAAAATGATTATCAATTATGTCACGAACATATTTTTACAACCAAACATAAAAATGAGGCTCGAGCATATTGATCACAAAAAGTCTTGCTGATACATCGATTCCACGACGAGATGACCGTAGACACAATGCCCAACGACACAATGTCCACGCGACATAATGCCCAACGACACAATGTCCACGCGACATAATGTCCAACGACACAATGTCCACGCGACATAATGCCCAACGACACAAGGTCCACGCGACATAATGCCCAACGACACAATGTCCACGCGACATAATGCCCAACGACACAAGGTCCACGCGACATAATGCCCAACGACACAATGTCCACGCGACATAATGCGCAACGATACAATGTCCACGCGACATAATGTCCAACGACACAATGTCCACGCGACATAATGCCCAACGACACAATGTCCACGCGACATAATGCCCAACGACACAATGTCCACGCGACATAATGCCCAACGACACAAGGTCCACGCGACATAATGCTCAACGACACAATGTCCACGCGACATAATGCCCAACGACACAATGTCCACGCGACATAATGCCCAACGACACAATGTCCACGCGACATAATGCCCAACGACACAATGTCCACGCGACATAATGCCCAACGACACAATGTCCACGCGACGTAATGCCCAACGACACAATGTCCACGCGACATAATGCCCACCGACGTGATGTCCAACAATGTAATAATGTCCACCGGCAAAAAATGCACCGAAGTATTGATAACATTAGTTTTCTTTAATATGATATACGATCTAATCTAATCTAAGTTGTAAAGATATGTTACATTGGGGATTCACATTATATGCATTCTCACAAGCAGACACGTACAAGTTTGCGCTTGCACATGTCGCATGTGAACATACAACCTCTTGCCGTCCTTCCCTGAAACAGGGGTGACATTGGCAAAGTGAACCATCTTTACAGCATGGGTAGTCAGCCGCATACCAACTTATAAGTCAATTATATTAAAATATGATTTTGAATACTCTTTTGTCGGTGGACATTTTGTGGGTGGACATTTTGTCGCGTGGACATTTTGTCAATGGCCATTTTGTCGTGATACGGATACCTCCTATAGTATGTTTATAAACACAACATGTACTAACCTACTCGTACGCATGTAGGTACAAAATCTCTTGTCTACTAATAATATTATTATTTGGTAATAACGAAAAAAACATTAATATTTATATGGGCTCGTAATATTCGTAAATTTAATTTGTTCCTTGGCTTATAGGTTGGTATGAGGCTGACTCCCCATGCTGTACAAAGTTGGTTCACTTTTGCCAATACCACCCATATCTATCTTTATCTAAGTTGCAAAGATAAATTGACATTAAAAAATCATATTAAATGCATGCCCATATACAGACACGTGTAAGTTCACGTTTATAAATGCTGAATGTGTATTTATTGCGAACTTGCATTAGCCTGCTTGTGCGTTAAACGCATTAAATATGACCCTTGTCAATATATCTCTACAACTTAGAATAATTATTATAATACATATCCCCATAAAGATGGAGGATTAAACATAAATGTGGATAAAATTAGCTCCTAAGATGAAATTTGAGTAAAAGAGGAAAAAACAAGCACGAAGAGAGTGAGGAATGTCGAAGAGATGAATGAAGTATGCAAGGAGAGAACAAAGTGAAGATTGTATTTTAGCTTGAAAATTTATTAAATATTTTGGCCAGGGAGGAAAAAAAGTCCGGCCAAAAAACCAGCGGTGGAATAGTTGGAGGAATGAAGTCTGCACATTGAATAGACAAATAAGCTGTGACGTCACACGGCCAGGGGAATGGATAACGAATATTTGTTGACTGGTTACTGAAGACCCTAGTTACATAGACGTGTTGACGTCTATTCGATTGAAAATCAATTTGGAACATCAGTAGGTACCGAAAAGGCGTCTTGACCATCCTACCGTAGACCAATGAGCTTCATATGTTTTTTTTTGTAATCTATCTATCTATAATCTGAGTTGCAAAGATAATATATCAAAATTAAAAAAAAATGTAAGCCCACGTACAAGTTCGCACTTATGCATGCCGCATGTGTACTTACAAAATAAAAACCTAAATCTCAAATGAGCATATACCTGCAACTTTAGCATTATTTAGTTGCAAATGATTTGTAAAAATATATGTTGGGATGGGAATATCGAGTACGAAGAGGTTCCTTGACTTATAGGTTGTTATGTGGCTGACCACCCATACTGTAAAAAATTGGTTCACTTTGCCAATGTCACCCCTGTTTCAGGGAAGGACGGCAAGAGTTGCAAGGCTTATGTTCATTTGAGATTGGGTTTTTATATTGTAGGTCCACATGCGGCATGTGTTAGCGCGAAATTATACATGTCTGCTTGTGGGAATGCATTTAATATAAATCTTAAATGATATATATCTTTGCAGCTTAGATTAGATTAGATTAGATTAGAAGAGAAAACGCTCGTCGGCCATGCTGGGAGCACGTGAGAGGGAATAAGGTGGGCGGATGCCAAACCAGACCATACTAGAGTAGTCAGTAGAGGGATAATAATATGTGAGACACGATCGATCAGGAGGGCGCTGTCTCAGAGGGGAGAGAGGGGCGCACCACGCTGCAGCGCGAACGCAAAATCACCCTTGACATTAAACAGAAATAACCTGAAACAACAGAGCAACCAAACTGCAAGAAACAAGCGGCTTCCAACGACACCAAACGGCGATTACGTTACACCTAAGTGTTAGTTAACAACAGCTCCACAAGTTGAAGGGGCAACTCACCGATTGCGATGGCTGTGTGGTGACAGAAACATCAACACTTTAAAGGCACTTATCTCAGACTGTCAATCAGAGACATAACACTACAAACTACTAAATTATAATTTTAGGAATCGTGTCTGTCGGTGGACGCTTCTCGTCCTACGCGCGCGACTACACTCCGTAAAGCGCTCGGTACATTTGCAGCCGCTAAAGCTAAAGCTAGCTGCCCTGCGCGCAGATGCACGGAACCAACATCTGACAGATAACAACTCTCCACTCTACGATCTGTCAAAATAATAAAATCAAACTCTCCTCATTTAAGTGATATCAAACATCGCAGCGGCCAAACACTCAGTTTTAGCTCGTTGGGTTATTTTTAGAACACGCTGTGTTTATTTTTGTTGTTATTTTTGCACACCTAGGCGTTATCGCGGATTCGTTGCCGGCAGCGCGATCTCTTTACAGAGCGCCGCACTTTTAGCAAGAAGCTGATGCAGCTGTAATCGTTATCGCTTCCTGAAATGCGGCACCTAACGCCATTCTGCAAATTCTGAAAAAGAATGTGTTCCATCAGCACATATTTCTTAACGATATGATTACCAATTCAAGACAAGTTTAGATTTAGATGTTTTTCGAAACATTTTTACTTCTTATTTTTTGTGAGACGAGTACAATAACATATTAAAACGCAATCATTCAAGACATAATTAAATTAAATATTTTATTTTGAAACCTAAATTTTGAGCAAGAAAATATGTTATTTGCTGCCTCCCTCTATGCTTCCTCCTCTGCGCGACTATCTCCACTGTTGGATATAGGCCTATTCACAGAGTATATAGGGCCTATTCATGAATTTGTTCCTTAAGCTGTGACTTTTTTTTTTTATATAGATTTGTGGAAAGGAATGCAATCCACCAACCTATTTTGCCTGGCCAGTTGTCTTGTGTGCATGCAACGGCATCTGTTGAACCAGGGTCGAAGTTATCGTCGCGGGATTCGAACCAATGTTATCCGGTTCCAAATAACCCGACTTGATCCCCGTGGCCATAACACCGACATGTCCACAGATTTCAAGTAACCATTAGCTGGGTGAACCTTTTTTGGCTGGTACAGCATCTTAGTAGGTATATAGGTAGTAGGTAGGTATATAGGTATAATAACAGTTTCAATGCAAATCATTGCGCGATTAGAGCTTAACTTTTTTCAGTTATGAAATATGTAAGCGAATTACAAAATTGCTAATTCAGTTCATATTCCTTTAGGTTATTCAACCACGATGTCCTCGGCGTCCTTGAGCTATTTTTCTTAGGGCCTAAGGAAATCTTTGTAACACGAAGTAAACGTAACTTGTCTTGTATAATAAACGGAGTGCGGGCGGTATCTTGCCTTGTATAATTAGACGGTATATTGCCATTTATAATTAGATGGTATTGTCCCTTGTATAATTAGATGGTATTGTGCCTTGTATAATTCGACAGTATCTTGCCGTGTATAATAAGACGGAGTATACGGTATCTTGTATTGTAAAAATAAGATGGAATATACGGTATCTTGTCTATTATATAAGACGGAATAGATGGTATCTTGTATTGTATAAAAAGACCGAGTAAACGGTATCTTGTTTAGTAAAATAAGACGAAATCGATGGTATCTTGCCTTGTATAATTAAACAGAGTAGACGGTACCTTGTTTAGTAAAATAAGACGGAATCGATGGTATCTTGCCTTGTATAATTAGACGGAGTAAACGGTATCTTGTCTTGTATAATAAGACGGAGTAGACGGTATCTTGTTTTGTAAAAATGAGACGGTTTTATTGTCTAGTAAAATAAGACGCAATATATGGTGTCTTGCCTTGTATAATAAAATGGAGTTCTTCAAAACAGTGTCCAATTTACATCGACGCTCTCGTTTGAAGCTTATAGAATATGTTTATTTTTTATATGTTTATTTTTTAATTTTTGTAAGCGCCCTTTCAGGTCCCTCAGACTTTGGTGATCATCTTGATAAAAGCTTCGCCGTCCTACGCCGTCCGGAACAACTCCTCCACACCTCTAATCCCAGTCCACTATCGTCTGCTTTCTGCCAGCTCCACGGCGTCCCTCTATTTTGTCTGACTAACAATTCGCTCCCCCAGTTCTTGTTTACCGTATACGCCAATCTTGTCAAATATGACTTTTTCATGCAGTTGTCTTATGAATCAAATTCTACACAATCTGAACTAAGAAAAACCGTAAAACTCGATAATGTAAGAGTTCTTTTAAATATTTTCAAAATAAATTTCTTGTTTTTATAAGACACATTGGTCCAGTACACATGCAAACATTGCTCATGTAAAATTTTCTCAATGGCGTATACGGTAAACAAGAACTAAGGCAGCGAATTGCAGAAGGTGGTACATGAGCCTTGCGCAATATATGCCCCATGATATGATTTCTTCCGTAAACTGATATTCAACATGAGTTCTCTATCCGTTTCTGTTCTTCTCTGCTGCACTTATGCATTCGTAAAAGTTTCATTTTTTAATATTTTTTTAAATAAATAACATAAAAATTACATTCTGCTCTCAACCTGCATTGTACTGAATAGTCCTTTAGGTTTTTAAATGATACTTATATGAAAGTAATAAAAATAATAACAATAATTAAGTATCCAATGATAACAATTGATAAGATAACAAAACTTTCTAAAAATAGATTGTAGGAAAAGAAGTCGCGACTTTACTTTGTACGAAAGTTTGTTTACATAATATACTCGTATCTTCATTGTTTATCTGCCCTGTGAATGTAGCTATAATCTTTTTTTTATTAATTTTAAATATAAAGAAAAACATTGCATTAAAAAATTACAACGAGTTTTTTTTCTTTTTTACCTTAATGCAACAGCAGCTGATGCTTGTGTGCATATACCTAATCTATAATCTAAGTTGCAAACATATATTAACATTTAGGATTGACATTCAATGTATATTCACAAGCAAACACGCGTAAGCTTCCAGTTACACATACTGCATGTGTATTTACAAAATAAGAGCCAAACCTCACATGAACACATCTAGGTACACTTTACATTTTATCAACATTATTTGTAACAGAAGGCATTGGCAAAAGTGAACCATTTTTTACAATATGTGTGCTCAGCCTCACATCAACTTATACCATCTATATTGACAAACATTTATGTCCGCCTTCGGAGATGATCTTTCGTTTCCAGGCATTGACGTTTCCAGGACAGAATAGTCACGTATTGCACCCCTCACTTGACTACGATGGAATAAAATATTATTATTATAAGTATGATGATGTACATACAGAATTACATTATTATTTATTTTAGCTTCTTATGTAACGGGTCGTAGATTATACTGAATGAGGTCCGCACATTTTATGGCATAGGTAGACAAAGTTGTGAGGTCACACAGCCAGGTTGCTAGGGAAAGGCAAACAAATATTTTATTATTGGTTGCTAAAGATTGTCATCTCATAGAGGTGTGACGTTTACCCGCCGAGAAAGATTTATAAATTTAAATTTGTGCTGAGTCCATTGTTTAATATTATGGCGTAGAATACAATACTTTGTTGCATGCGTTTTGATTATACAATCACGCTACGATTTCCATTAATAGTAGATCAAAGACTACGCTGTGGCGCAGTGGAACAGCCATTGACATTAAAATGAAGTACAAGATCACACTTTAAAAAAAAATACTTTAATTTTATTTATGCAGTTTTACAAAATATGTAAGTATTAACGAAAATAGGGAATATGTTTTTTGTTATGGTATCACTATTGTTGTGACGTTTTGAAATGTGTCAAATCAAATTCCTCAAATCCGATAACCTCACTTTTTTACTTAACTTTTGTTAATTATCATAATATATAAACATGGAGCATTCGGAAGCAGAAAATGCTGATAAAAGACCTCAATTTGGGAATCGCCTTCTAACAGAGAGTGATGACGTATTTCAACATAGCGCATGGTGAGGAATTATGCATGTTTTATAAGGAATTTTTGTATTGACATATTGTAACCTCAAAATAAAATAATGATTATTTTTATAGGGACAATGTGGAATGGGACGAGGAGCAGGAAGAGCAGGCTCGATTAAAAGTTGCAGGAAATTCTGATGTTGTGTTTTCAGAAGAACAAATTAAAAAACTGGAAGATGAAGCTGATAAAAATTGGGACTCATTTTACAATATCCACACAAACAGGTTAACAAATATCTTTACATTTAAAGATAAATTTGTACTTAAATTGTATGTAGCGACAGATGCAATTCTACAATTTCGAAGTGGTTAGATCTGTTCGAGAATAGCGATCCTGCCTGTGCGAGCCATTGTGTATCTCTCACTACTTACAGATAGGGAGCACAATATTTGATTTTTATTGGCGGGAAAACGTCAGGCAACTAACCAGGAATAACTGGTCACACAGACGGATGGTCAGCAGCAAAGCATCAGAAAAGCCCTTGGAAAAAGAAAAAAAAAAAAAGAACTTTGTATCCTAGGTTGTATCTCTCATTACTATTTTTACTTTTTTTTTTTTTTTATTGTCTTTCAACTTTGTTTCTTAATTATGTCTCCCATTACTATTTTTAGTTTATATTTTCTTTCTATTGTTTTTTTTCTTTAATTTTGTATGATCTCTTGTAATACTCTTCTCCTTTGTTTAATTTTAAATTGTATTTATACGTGAGGACCTCTTATTGGCTTCTTGTGTCTACTGTTGCTTTTAATCCTTTTTTTAACGCTGTTGGTCTTCCTAATAAAAAAAAATCATGTTATAAAACTATTTAAGAATCATCCCAAGAATAGTCTAAATGGCAATATTTAAGAGGATAATATAATGGTTTAATAAATAGCAATGATGACCACCCATACTGTAAAAAATGGTTCACTTTGCCAATGTCACCCCTGTTTCAGGGAATGTCGGCAAGAGTTGCAGGGCTTATGTTCATTTGAGGTTTGGATTTTATTTGTAAGTACACAATCAGCATTTGTAAGCGCGAACTACGCGTGTTTGTTTGTGGGCATACATCTGAGAGCTTTGAATGAATATATCCTTGCAACTTAGATTATAGAATCGCCAATCTTCGATAGAAGTGAAACTGAAAGAAGAATAAGGATTCTTGACATTTTCAATTAAGTAATGCTATGTAAATTTTCTTGTAGGTTTTTTAAAGACAGACATTGGCTGTTTACGGAATTCCCTGAACTGGCTCCCGAGTATAAGAATGCCCCAGAACGGGTATATCCTGAAAATTCATCAAATAAATCATTAGATCAGAAATTCAAATCAATTGATTTGAACAAAGAACCTGTAGTTACAGAAGTAATCACAAAAGAAGAGAATAGACAAAGAAAAATATTTGAAATTGGGTGTGGTGTGGGGAACACCATTTTCCCCATAATGCAATACAGCACCGATCCAAATTTATTTATCTATGGTTGCGACTTTTCTTCTGTTGCAATTACAATACTCAAAGAAAATCCTCTATATGACAGCAAACGGTGTAATGCTTTTGTTTTGGACGCAACTGCTGGAAATTGGGAGCTGCCTTTCCAAGACGACTCCATCGATGTGATTGTTCTAATATTTGTCCTGTCTGCCATTGATCCAGAAAAGATGGAGAATGTAATCAGAAATGCTTACAAGGCTCTCAGAAAAGGAGGACTGATTCTGTTTCGAGATTACGGACGCTATGATTTAGCGCAGCTACGTTTAAAACGAGGCAGATGTTTGAAAGAACATTTTTACGCTCGTGGCGATGGAACTCGAGTTTACTTCTTCACGCAGGAAGAAGTTACGAGGATTTTTACTTCGCACGGTTTTATCGAAGAACAAAACCTAATTGATCGACGCCTGCAGGTTAATAGAGGTAAAAAATTGACAATGTACAGGGTTTGGATCCAAGCTAAATATAGAAAATCATGATGTACAATATATTTTTAATGATAAATAAAAATTCATAAAAATTCACAAGATTTTATTGTATTTTTTTTTTGTATAAATAAAATCCACAATTAAGTAAATCACACAATATAAATTATTAAGATCTAAATTAAAAGACTTTAGGACGAGTACAAATCACATTTGACTATGTTTTTTGTTTTCATTTTAAATTGTTTATATGGCAGATTTATGGACAATGATCATTTCAAGTTACGTACTTGTTAAAATTTCAAATCAAATGGCTAAAATACAATTTTTAAATAGGTCTTATCACAGAAAGTGGTGTATCAATTTTAGAAGAGAAATGTAGAAAGAAATCAAGAAAATGTTGGAATAATTAGTTAAATTCCTACCACTGTTAATTTGCTAGTTCAGTCTGAGAAAAAAATGTTGCCTATTTGTGTGTTCATTTATTTTGAATTGCCAACAAGTTGACAGTCATTTTAAACAATCAATAAAAGTCACATAAATTGCAGGTAACTACTTTCCAAGCCTAAATAACCACACAACTTCTGCATCATTATACTTTTATTTGTGGACTAGAAAAAGTACAACATATTCTCCATTAGACGTGCATTTAAAATTAAAATTACTATAAATAGGGTACAAAACATTAAAAATACATTTTTTGATGGCAACACAATACTCATGACACATGTTATATGGCAACATTAAGAAGGCAGGTTAAATTTCATCATTGTTCCTTTATTCTAATTTTATTGCACTCTTTGATATTTTCTCTTTAACATTACAATTCAATACATCAACATTATATCGCTAGACTACACTGAGTTGGGCAGGCATTTTCCTTTACTCTATAATTGGACCAATATCAATATAAAGTGAATTATTTTGTAAAACTAGATTTTTGAAAAAATCTATATATCTAACATGTCATCGAAAAAATTCACTAATGACTAAGAAAAAGAAAATAATCAACTGCAATAGTCATATTTTTGGGGCTTGGTGGTTCAAATAGCGAAAATACATTTTATATTATAACTATAAAACACAGTTTTAATTTCAATTCTTTATTTTTACATATAAGAATTAAAGGTGCTGCCATCTAAAAACGACTTTTTAGGCGAAAGCGCATTTTATTCTTTTACCTTAAAATAAATTATTTAAAATTGAAATTAAAATGGTGTTAAATAATTCACAATTAATTTCCTATCCATTTTCATCTTGCAAAGGCAGTGCCATATGCTGAGCATTTATCTCTGCAGTTTGCCATCCTGAAAAAGATGCGACACCCACCAGCTGATTCCAATCCAGGAAGCGTGATGTTATTGTGCAACCTCTCATTCCTTTCCTAAGATTCTTAATGCAAAGATGCCACCGAGGAAGGTGCTATGTCTTGTGTACGAGCACAGACAACATATATTTTTTAATTTTCACAAATGTGAACTGCAGACGACAATTTGACAACGAACATTTCATATTTTTCTACATGCATTTTGAAGAAATTCTTCCAATTAAAAATTATTATAAATAAACATGTAAACTGTATGGAATGGTTTGAATTCACGTGGTATGAAAGATTAAGATAAGTAATAAGGGTTTGTATAAACTAAACTAAATGTTTTGTATAAGTATTTGTAAGTGAAGTGCTCATCAGTTTTTGTACACTTGTAGAAGTGCATCCTAACTATTCTAATCTACATATTGTAATCAAGACTGTTGTGTTGAATACCTAAGGCAGCTTGCACACAATGCCATGGTTATCTCCCTCCTACACAGGCTTTCATCTACCATCAAACGTGTCAACTTAGGTCAGATTTCGGACATCATTCACATTGTATCCTTAAGGGTGCGCTCTCATGTTGCACCGCGCCGATAGCTGTCAAATTTGCGACCCGTTTCCCCCCAACCCCTTTTGCCTCAGACCGTATGGATTTAGCCCCACAAAATATGCTCGACTTGCTATTGCCGTTTGTAGATTTTTTTTACATACGACTTTTGTGAAACTCCCATCACGCAAAAAAAAAAAAAACACAACTAAGCTACACATATAGTGTAACTTCTTGCCTGTGTTATCCCTGAAGGAGTCGCATGTGGCCATTCGGGACCTATTTATTTTTACAGGTAAGGGGGTCGGCCTTACAACAACCACTTTCAGTTGAAGTGGGGGTTTTCCAACTCCCGGGGGGGCTGGTTCTCATTTCTTGTGAAGGCTGAGTAGGTAAACCTTGAGATCGAACACTTGCTCTCGGCATGGAATGAAAGAATTCTACCATAATATATGAGCTATCGACCTTTTTACGAGCTTGATTTTTGTCGCTACAAAACGCCAATTCTCAAGCTAGACCCAGTTGCTGTAAGGCTGAATGGACGTGACCGGTCATTGGTAAAGGTTTTTGAATTTCTCAACCGAGCGAAGAGCAAATTTAAAAATATAAATGGTATATTTTTTGTGCTCCGCCGGGAATCGAACCCAAAACCTTCCCATTCAGAGTCTAAAGTGTTACCACTGAACTACGGACCGGCCACGATAGCCATTATTTTGTGTGACCCTTTACTTTACTTAGAAGAAATCAAGAAATCAAACTAATCTCTTTTTCACATTACTTAAAAACCTAATTGTTATACATATATGTAAATGACGTGTTTTTGTAAACTGAAAAAGGAATATTGTAATTCAAAACTCATTAACGAAATACAGTAGTTCTTGATTTAAAACTGCTTGAAAATACAATTGAGGATCAAATACAATGTCTGTCACAGTATGAGGCTGACCACCCGTGCTGTAAAAATGGTTCACTTCGCCAATGTCACCCTTGTTTCAGGGAAGGACGGCAAGAGTTGCAGGGTGTACGTCCATTTGAGATTTGGCTTTTATGTTGAGGCATTTGCAAGCGCGAACTTGTACGTGTCTGGTTGTGAGACTGAATGTAATGTGAAACATATCTTTGCAATTTAGATTAGATTAGATTAGACAAAAAAAATATATTTTAATTTCATAATTCTTTTTCAATTCAAAAAGAGTTTCGGGGGAAATAATAAAATATGTGACTATACAGAGCCATTCAAATAAAAACCAGCATACCAGAAAACAAAAAAAAAACTGCAAGTGACTATAAGCTGCTATAAGCACATGAAAGTCATTATGTCAACAAACTGTAGACAAAGGTAGACAGGGTTTTCTAGGAATCAGCTTGTCGGACTTTTGTATTGTTACCTACTTTCTTTGTTGGTAATTCAAAAGACTCTACCTGAAGTCTATTATAGATGAGTCATATAGAATCAAAGGCGGCAATCTAAAAATATATTTATATATTATAGGATAGACTGGTCCGTGTTCTAGTGATTAGCGCTCCAGACAAGGGTCGTGGTTCAAATCCCGACGGAGTAAAAAATAATATAATTTATATTATTTAAAACAGACCGGTCCGTAGTCCAGTGATAACACTTCGGACTCTGAATGGAAGTTTGTGGGTTCGAATGCCAGCGGAGCACAAAAAATATAGCGTTTGGCCAAATTTTACCAAATATACAAATTTGCTCTTCGCTGGGTTGAAAAATTCGTAAACCTTTACCAATGACCGGTCACCAAAGGGCCATCCACCCTTACAGCAACTGGGTCTTGCTTGAGGATTGGCGCCTTGTGGCGACGACCAAGCTCGTAAAAAGTCCAGTCGATAGCTCAGTTAATGGTAGAATGCTTGCATTATATACGGAGAGCAAGGGTTCAGTGTTTATTTCAAGCCCAAAATACCGGCAAGGCTTACTCAGCCTTCACAAGAAATAAGAAACAATCCCCTCGGGAAATGGGAAACCTCCACTTCAACTAAAGGGGTTGGTGTGAGGCCGGCCCCCTTACCGCAACGCAACTAAGCTACACATATAGTGTAACTTCCTGCCGCGTTATCTCCGAAGGGGTCGCATGGGGCGAGTTGAACCTATTTATTTTACAGGTAAGGGGGCGGGGGGTGGAGGTTTTCCAGCTCCCGAGAGCGCTGGTACTCATTTATTGTGAAGGCTGAGTAAACCTTGCCGGTATTTTATTTTGGGGTTTGAAATAAACACCGAAACGGGAAATCATTTCTGACACCCTCGGTGGGATTCGAACCCGAGCTTTCGGCATGGAATGCAAGCACTCTACCACCTGAGCTATCGACCTGTAAAAATAAATAGGTCCCGAATTGCCACATGCGACCCCTTCGGGGATAACGCGGGCAATAAGTTACACTATATGTGTTTGCTTAATTTCGTTCTTGTTTAATACATTCGTCGTTGGGTTAAAAAAATCATATATTTTTAACAAAGAATGAGAGTCAGAGTCAGGGTGTCATTGCCATCATAATTTCCCGTTTCGGTGTTTATTTCAAACCCACCGGCATGGCTTACTCAGAGTTATGTGAACCACCCTTGAGATAGCTGGAAAACCCCCACTTCAACTGAAGTGGTTGGAATAAGTTTACTATCGCCACTTCGGTGATAACGCTGCAAGAAGTTACACTACAAATTATATAAAGCTGAGTCGTATTTTTTTAGATGAACATTGAGGAACAATTCCTTGACTTCGCGGTTTATACCTAAAGTTTGGGGGAAAAACCCTGTATGTTATGTACACGTATGTTATGTACTTACACGTATGTTTATGTTTTTCGAAAATAAATAAACAAATATTATATGCGGTATGCAATATATGGTAAGCGGCTGAACACCCATTCTGTAGAAAATGGTTCACTTTGCCAATGTCAACCCTGTTTTAGGGAAGGTCGGCAGGAGTTGCAGGGTGTATGTTCATTTGAAATACGGGTTTTCTATTGAAGGTCCACATGCGGCATGTTTAAGCGCGAACTTGTACGTGTCTGCTTGTGAGAATGCATATAATGTGAATCCCCCAATGTAACATATCCTTGCAGCTTAGATAAGGTCACTTGGTAAGCATAAGTCATAGAAAAATGACATTCAAAAATCGAGAAGCCTTTTTATCCTGGTAGGTAAAATTTGAACAAAGAACCATTGTTTAACATAATATCCTATTTCCATTGAAAGACATAATATTACAATAGTAAAATGATTTGCAAAACAATTTTTTTTTTGTCAAAATCTGTATAATAATAATTATTCTTGTGATGACTGGTCCGTAGTGCAAGTGGTAACGCTTCGGACTCGTAACTGAAAGGTTGTGGGTTCGAATCCCGGCGGAGGACAAAAAATATGCCATTTATATTTTCAAATTTGCTCTTCACTGGGTTGAAAAATTTATGAACCTTTACCCATGACCGGTAACCACAGCTCCATCCAGCCTTACAGCAACTGGGTCTTGCTTGAGAATTGACACTTTGTAGCGACGACGACCAAGCTCGTAAAAAGGTCGATAGTTCAATTGGTAAAATGCTTGCATTCCATGCTGAGAGCAAGGGTTCGATCGCAAGGTTTACTCAGCCTTCACAAGAAAGGAGAACCAGCCCCCCCGGGAGCTGGAAAACCCCTACTTCAATTGAAAGTGGTTGGTGTGAGGCCGGCCCCCTTACCTGTAAAAATAAATAGGTCCCAAATCGCCACATGCGACCCTTTCGGGGATAACGCAGGCAAGAAGTTACACCATATGTGCAGCTTAGTTGTGTTTATTCTAAAGTGATGCGAAACACTCCTCAAGAGCCGAACTTGACCGTCGCTACGGAATGCACCTATTCTAAAGAAATATCCTATTACTGTGGAGCTGAAGGCTAAAAAAAAAAAAAATTAGGCTGATTTATTTGATGAGCGCTGTTTTTGTGTAAATTATCTGTAAAAAATAAATTCCTTGACTTATAGGTTGGTATGAGGCTGACACCCCATACTGTAAAAAATGGTTCACTTTGCCAATGTCACCCCTGTTTCAGGGAAGGTCGGCAAGAGTCGCAGGGCTTATGTTCATTTGAGATTGGGTTTTTATACTGTAGGTCCACATGCAGCATGTGTGAGCGCGAAATTATGCGTGTCTGCTTGTCGGAATGCATTTAATATGAATCTCAAATGATACATATATTTGCAACTTAGATTTAGATGTGCGTTTTGAATCTATTTGAGCGCACATGAATTGTGAATCTTAAATGTTAATAGTCATTTTCAGCACGACACATAATTGCTTTGATGATAAATTCCATGTTTCAAAAACATACTACAAAAATTAAGAAATTTTCCGACTTTACAGTTGTAATGCGTTCTTTTCCGTAATTTATATTTTAGATTATTATTTTTCAAAGCTCCAATCACAGCAGACGAGTGCATATGTTTTGTAATACACGTTGCCTTCAACCCATATGCTCTGCGTGTGTGAGGGAGAAGTACCGTGCGGTAGAGAGGTTGGACAAGCAAGCGGCACAGATCCCACGTCCGAGCCCCTTGAAGAACAAAGGGAAACTGATTCATTTTGAACAGAATTTTAAAGGTTTGCGAAATAAGGAAAAAACCCATGAAAAAAAATATTTCGACTATTTGTTTTGTTGTTATAGGTTTAAAAAAGACTTTATCTACATGACTAGTTTTTCATTTATTTTTTTAAAACTTTAAATGTCGGAAAAAAACGTGTACGAAAAATACAAAAAAAAAAAAAATTTTGCAATATTCAAAAGGTAAAATATGGAAAGCAAAATCAAATTTCAAAAAAGTAATCTGATCATGCCTTCAACAAACTCTTTTAAATTTATTCTATCATAGAAAAAATTAAGATTTTTTTTTCGTTTTTGTAGGATATGCTTTTTAGCAAAGCTCTTTCCGCAACTAGCAAAAACAAGTCCCGATTAAGCTTTGATTTATATACGTAAATAATTTATTTGACTTTTGAAAAAAATATGATAAATAGTTTAAATGTTGATTAATCTTAGGTATATTTTTAAAATATTAATTTATGTCTTAATCATGCTCTAAAAAAATAAATGAAAACATACTTTAAAAAAAAAAATCTTGAATATGTGTGGATCGCACCCTTAACCCTTCAACTGTGGGTGACACACAGGTGTCAAGTGTAAATTTGCACACTGCGCGGCTGTCATAGATGTCATTGAACTTTGAAATTTTCCCTGACATCTGTGTTCAAGAATTCAAAAGAATTTCATTGAGCATATTAAACAATATTTCATTGATAAATATTCACATAGTTTGAAGTATCATCAATCAATTAATGTAGGAAATAAATCAATGTTTTAAAAAATGTGCTTGAAAAAGCATTCTGTAGCAAAGAATATTCAGAAGCGAAAAAGCTAATAATTGAAGTGGATCTCAAATCAGATAAAACAGCAAATTGTTAAAATACAGAGGACGTTCCTGAGGCCAAACAAATGCCTGAGCAAAAAGCTCCCCAGATTCCTCCCTCCTAATCTCTTTACATTTGAACAGTTATCGGTATGAGCAGCTAACCAGGAATAACTAGCCAGGGCAGCCTCTTGTCTTGGAGGCGAGAAATTGTCTCCGAAGGCGGATAAACTTATTCATAGGATGGTCAATGGCATAGAATCAGAAAGGCCGGAAAACACTTTGATCCCAAAAATGTCAACAGTGAAAAATTGGCGTAATAATCGCTGACCTTCAGTGAAAGTGACAACCATTCTTCAACTTCAGAGAGGGACAACCATTGCATGTCTGTCTGCTGCCAAACATTATAACTATGATTTCAATACGCTTCTACATATCATTACTTAATAAAATGGTTCATTTCTATCAGTGGTCCAACAACATCATCATCATTGTCTCAATTTCAAAATATTTATTCTATACTTCAATAAATAAATAAGTACAAACGTTCTACTGGACAAACATACAAATCTAACACACATATTATGTTAAACATTAGTCTGTCACCGGTATTTAATATTCAATGCAACTTTGAACAAATGGCTAGATGGACTATTACAATGGACTAACTTAGAATGGAGAACCAAAAACATATTCAGTAAGCTTATTGGTTAGCAACTAAGAAGGTTTGACAAGGGATTTTTTATTCCAACTCAATAGGCCTTTAATAAATATAAGATTTTGGCTAAGCTATGTATAATGTATATATTCTACCCCTAGTCTAAAATATTGTGCCAATTTCCCAACATTTCTAGATAAATTTACTTTTTTTTTCACAACTAAGCTACAAATATAGTGTAACTTCTTGCCTGCGTTATCCCCGAAGTGGTCGCATATGTCA
This sequence comes from Agapetus fuscipes, assembly GCA_951799405.1. Taxonomy (NCBI): domain Eukaryota; kingdom Metazoa; phylum Arthropoda; class Insecta; order Trichoptera; family Glossosomatidae; genus Agapetus; species Agapetus fuscipes. The sequence continues at coordinate 9,498,581 of OX637336.1, forward strand.
ATTCGGGAGCTATTTATTTTTACGTGCGAGGGAGCCGGCCTCACACCAACCGCTTCAGTTGAAGTGGGGGTTTCCCAGCTCCTGAGGCGGCTGGTTCTTATTTTTGGTAAAGGCTGACTAAACCTTGCCGGTATTTATTTTGAGTTTGAAATAACAGGAAATCATTTCTGACACCCTCGGTGAGATTGGAACCCGAGCTCTTGGTCATTGGTTGTTATTTGATCTTCAAAGCTGAGCAACATTGGTTAAAGCTAATACTTGTATGGTAATTGTTCTTTGAAGCCAATTGGTTGGAAGATATTTCTTCTAGGCCTCTAGTAAAGGTTAAACAAAATTATTATGATTTCAAGTAGAGCAGGAAAACATTTTAAAAAGTTCATATAAAAGTCTCCGATGGCTAGAAATTGTGATTAAAAATATGTTGCCTTAGAAATTATAACAAAATGAATTACAAAAATAAGCGTATGATGGTAAAATAGATTACCTAATACTAAAGTCACTCAAATAAATCACAAGCACACCACTCACACCTCAAGTGTACAAGAGAACCTGAAGGATAAGACATGGCGTCAATTCCCTCCATCACGTATTTACAGAAAGAGTGAAGAAAGAGTGTGCAAATACTAAATCATCAACTAGGAGTGCTGTTGTATCATCTTCATCATTACACTTTCACAATGAAGAAGTCCATCGTAGACATGGGCGAAACATCCGGAAGCTCCAGCTCCCACAGACCACGGCAACACATCCCGGAAAACATCTCTCCAGCTGTCGTATATTCCATACTTGTCTATTTACGTGATCGAGGGAAATCTATGACATGCTTTATACTCAGGGAACATTACAATTAAATCCAACCACACCGTTTTACTAAAAAACGAAACGCTCAGTAGAGGCGCTGTTTTAGTTCCCATAAATTTTGGTAAAACGCTATGGTTGAGTTTAAACATACAGTTTTACACTTGGGGTACAGAAGCTTGAGGGAAACGGTTAGTCCCTCTATTACTGACAAGATATGTTTTACAATCAGTAATGTCCTTAACATAAACCTAAAAGTGATTTCACTCATAAATTGACAAGAAAATATTAAGTACAGGTCTCCAAACAATACTCGATGTGCACAAACCCAAAGATTAAACAATACAAAAATGACTAAGATACTCGTGAGCACACAAAACAAAGCATGGACGCTTATAGCTAAGTGGACTGGTTGCTGCTTATGGAGGCGGCGGGGATGACTCGGGCAGGGGAGGGGGCTGGTCGGACGGCAGGAGGCCCATGGCCTGAGCAGCGGAGCCAATGCACTCACACACAAACTTGTACTGACTCTGCAAGTCAAACAAACATACACCATTAACATAACAATAAACGGTAAGACTGTGTATTATGTATTGGGTCTTAGCTGGAGTGTCCTTAATTGTTAGGGAAGGCATCCTGTTTCCATGGAGATGAAGAATAACATTCCAGTTATTGCAACATCGCATATTTGATAAATCCATTCTTTCCCTTCGCTTACCTATAATATTTCCTTTGTAAGCCCTTTTTGTCAGTCATTCATTGTCCATTCTTTCTACCTGAATATCTCATTGACCTCCTCTGTACTTTTATATTCATTTTATCATTTATGACTCATTGAAAACCCTGTCATTTTGGGCCTCATCATCAGGAGTTTCACCAGCCATTTCTCAAAAATAAGCCACTTCTACAGAGCAAACATTACTTAGTTTGCTTTCATCCATACATCAGAGTTAGAAACAACATTGCAGTGTGTCCCACCAGTCTCATGTGTTACTGTTAGTTATGTTACTTACAGCATTCTGCACAGTGAGCGGGCGCTGGTCCCGCAGCGCCCTGACCAGGTCCAGCGGGTACACGGGCTGGTGGTGCTGCAGCAGGCCCAGCGCGTGGTCCATGAGGATGAGCGCTCCCGTCCTGCCCACGCCTGCGGAGCAGTGCACCACCGTGGGCGCAGCGGGGGCGGGGCGCAGGGCGGCCAGGCGCTCCGCCAGCGCCAGGAAGGGGCCCGGGGAGGGGGGCACGCCGTGGTCCGGCCACGCCAGGTACTGCAGCTGGTTCACTACGCAACTGCGACCATTACCCTCCTTGAAAGGAATTCCCAATAAAATATCACTTTCACAGTCGGACAGAAAAAACCGGGCAGAATGAGTCAAGTGAAATATGTAGCTGTTAAGGTTAGATGTGATTAAACAATTTTCATGTTCTCGTACAAGCTGGTTTTGGAAGCGCAATTTTCACACAATTTTTCAATTCCCTGTAAGAAATACTCATCATGAGCTCAACAGCCCTGGATGGGCCTTGGCTGAATCCAGGATTCTCCTCCACTCTCGCCCCTAAATCACCTTTGCTCTCCAAGAACATAAGAAAACCTATGAATTTCATGATATAGTGATAAATTAAAATAAATATTTAAAAATTCAACAGTATGTTGGTGTTCATTCCTGACATAATAATTGTCACTTTTCTGTATCTGGTGATCACAAATATTAGGTCCTTACATATGAAATTGACGTTTTGCCGTACTGGCCACTTTGACCTCAAATATCTCCTCTTTGGTTAAGAGTTCCAAATTCAAATTTATACAGCTCTTTATTCATGTATTTGTGTTTTGAAAATTGTAATTCATTTGGTCAATCGCTCTAGGCCACTGCTGTTTCATGACAACGCTAGACCACACACTACACAACAGACGGCTACCAAATTAGAGGAGCTTCAATTGGAATGTTTAAGACATCCCCCGTACTCTACGGACCTTGTTCCAACAGATTACCTTTTTTTTTAATTTGGATAACTTCTTGCAAGGGAAAAAATTCAAATCCGATGGGGCAGTCCTAACCGCCTTCAAAGATTGTATTGATTGCCATCCGAATGGTTATTTTCGTAAAGGAATCAATTTACTACCTATGAGATGGCAAAAGTGCATAGATAGCTATGGTACATACTTTGATTAAATAAATATATTAGATTAAAAAAAAAAACTTTTTGTTCCTCTCATACAAAACGCCAATTTCATACGTAAAGACCTAATATACATTTCATTGAGTTGCTATTCAGCATTGACCATTGACCATAGCATTGCCAGTACTGTTGATGGTGGCACATGCATTGCGTGTTGCGTTGCTGTTACTTGCCTGTATGAGCAGCTGCCTGTGTGTGGTGTTGGCGTGTGGGTGCGCGGTTTCGCTGAGAGTGTGCACGCTGCCCCCGCCGGGCCCCCAGGGAGTGAGGCTGCGCCCCAGCCCCGCCCAATACTGGTGGCACTTGGCGCGCCCCCGCTCCTGCAGCGCGCCCAGCATCACCACCAGCGTGCTGCCGCTCTCCACCACCATCTGCCAGAAGTCACACACCGTGCTGGGCAGGGGGCCTGCATAACCAACACAACACATACTGTAGTCATATCCAACCCTCGCCGTACAACAAGTAAAGTAAAGTAATATTGTTGAGTTTATTACCAAATGTTGAGATGAAAAGCAGAAGGAATAAAAGTTAAGCTGCGGTATCATTAATTGATGGGACATTAACTTTGCAATTTTAAATATGGTTACAGAATGAGTCAAATTGATAAATGTACAACTGGCTTTATGAATGAAGTTCATATCATCAGGTACAATTACCTTGTGTTGCGATGTAGGAATGTACAATATTGGTGTTGGGGATCTCCAGGTTGATGTAGGAAGCGTTTATGTAGTCCCCAGACAAGCCGTTGGTTAATACTACGCGGCTGTTGTCATCTGCAATCAACAACGTGGACAACATCATGTGAGTGCTTTCAAACAAATCAATTCAATACATCACAGCCTTCATTTTCATGACTATTCATTTATTTGTTGTGCAAATGTTCCATACAGTAGATATCTGAGACGACAACGTTCTTTGCCTTATAGGTTGGTATGAGGTAAAAAAATTGGTTCACTATTGCCAAGTCAACCTTGTTTCATGGAAGGACAGTAGGAGTTGCAAGGTATTTGTACATTTCAGGTCTGGTTTATTTTGTGTTTACACATACGTATCATGTGTAAACGCAAACTTATGGACATACATTTAATATGAATCTTAAATGTGTTATCATTGCAGCATAGATTATAGATACAAATGCTATAGTACTGCGGACTATAGCAGGAAGAGACAGGGTTAGAAACTCTGAAATGAAAGTGGGTGAGACGAAAGTTGGAGTTCTTCTCTATGCTGACGATGCCGTAGTGTTGGCTGATACAGCGGAGGAGCTCCAGATGATACTCACCAAAATTAATGATGTTTTTAGTAAGAACGGTTTAAAAGTGAATGCCAGTAAGACGAAAGTATTAGTGTTTGACAGGACTGAGGAATGCGAGGAAATTGAGATAAGACTGAATGAAACAAGAGTGGAGGTCGTGAAAGAATTTGATAATCTGGGAAGCAAGTTTGAGTCGAATGGGAAATTGACGAAAGAATTGGAAAAGCGCGCTAGTAGAGGAAGAAGTGTAATGGGAACGATTGGAAGAATTGCAAGAAATAGGAAATTTACGAAGAATATGAGACTGGCGGTCCACAATGGCATATTGGTTCCGACATTGATGTATGGAAGTGAGGCGTGGACAGTTAATGAATGTGAACTGAGTTAAGTATTTATGGTTGAAATGGCTTACTTGAGAGCAATGGCTGGAAAGACACTGAATGATAGAGTACGTAATGATTGGGTGATGAACGAGTTTGGTATAAAAGAGAATATGAGAATGAGAGTACAAAAAAGTACGATGAGATGGTTCGGACATCTCGAAAGAATGGATGATGAACGACTAACGAAGAAAGTGTATAAAGGAAATGTCAGAGGAAAGCGCGGAAGGGGAAGGCCGAGGAAAGAATGGTTAGACCAAATAGGTGAGATTGCGAAAGAATGGAACCTGCAGAGTGAGAATAAGAGAAGAGTATGTATGAAAAAGGTGATGAATATTGAGGAAATGAAAGTGGTTTGTAAGGACAGAAAAAAGTGGAGGCGCATCTGCGGAGGTACCGGCCACCCCTAGTGGAACGGCGGCAGGATACAGTACAGTACAGAGAAATCTGTCAGACAGAAGACATTGTGAGATGGAGCGAAAGAGGCGGCGGTACTGGAAGGACCACATGGATAGGATGAACAATTGGAGAATCCACCAGTTTACCTGTAGGACATTGCCTGCACGCTAAAGGGATGGGGAGATAGCTGGTGCTCTACTTCCAAAGAGGACAATTCCCGTTTGACAACAGACCATTGATCAAAGATAAAAAGAAGAACTATTCTAGAGAGGGTTGTGTGGTCTCACATGGTTGTATGTCCCTGTATCTGTTCTTGGCGAGGTTGTTGGCGTGGCGGGCATGAGTGGCGGGGTGGTCGGCCCTGCGGGGCAGGCGCTCAAACTGCTGCAGCGCGGTGCCCCCCAGGCCGTCCACCAGCAGCAGCAGTGCCTGCCTCCAGCCCCCCTGCTCCAGGCCCCCGCTCCCAGCCCCGGTCTCAGGGACATACTGCACCGCGGGCTCTTCCTCCTCCCCACACAGGTATTCAGCTGAAAAACAATGACACATGCTTCTTTTCTAACCAATTTTCTAATAAAAAATGTGACTTCACCTAGCCACGTAACTAGAGAAAAAGCTTATTTATATTTCATTACTTGCAAAGGACCCCGAGTTAACTAAACCTGTAACACTAGAGAGTTTCTTTTGGAATCTGTTGCCCTGGTCTATTGGAGCTGGAGCTTCTGGACATTTCACCCATGTCTGTGATGGGTTTCTTCAACATGATCATAGCGTAATGTGACATAGATGAAACTCATTAGACCTGTGACGTCTGTCCACTGACGATAAGCCATGTCTGACACTAAGGAGAATATCATATTTGAGTCATATACAATCAAAAACAGCAATCTAGAATTTGCGAAAAAAAGAGATAAATACCTGTACATCAAACGTACAGAAAATACATATCGACACCTGACAGGTAGGTATAATTGAATAAGTGCTGATTCACTGATTTGAGAAATTGTGGATAAAACCTTTTATTTGGTGTACCTTTTTATATAAACAAGCCTTGACTTGTAGGTTGGTATGAGGCTAACCACCCATGCTGTAGAAAATGGTTCACTTTGCCAATGTCACAACATTTTCAATGTCGAAGGTCGGCAAGAGTTGCAGGATGTATGTCCATTTGAGATTTGGTTTTTATATTGTAGGTTCACATGCGGCATGCGCAAGCGCGAACTTGTACGTGTCTGCTTGTGAGAATGCATGTAATGTAAATCCCCCATGTTACATATCTTTGCAACTTAGATTAGATTAGAAGCTAATTATAATGAAGAGCTCATGAAAAACTTTGTAACTACAGGATTTTACACTTATATAGTGTTTTCTCTCAAAGAAAATAGGAAAAAAAAGTACATTTATCTGAGAAAGCCATGTTATCTTCATATGCCACTTATTCAGTTTTATCTTTAACGTATCAATATTGTCGTTTTTGTAACAATTTTATGCCTGTGATTGTATACGGCCCACATGACAGTTGTATGTAAGTGAAGTGGGGGAGGAAGTGGTGCACTGTGTACCGTTTGGCTTGAGGGTGAGGTTGAGCGTGCCCCGGGCCGCCCTGATGAGTTGCACCACCTGCTCGTGCCGCAGCCGCTCCACAGACACACCGTTGATGGCCACCACCTGCACAGGTAAAGCATCATTACTGGAAACACACATTAATCATACATCACAATCATTTGCTATTGTTATGTAAATAATAATAATAAATAATCTAATAATAATCTAAGTTGCAAGGATATATTCATTCAAAGCTCTCAGATGTATGCCCACAAACAAACACGTGTAGTTCGCGCTTACAAATGCTGATTGTGTACTTACAAATAAAATCCAAACCTCAAATGAACATAAGCCCTGCAACTCTTGCCGACATTCCCTGAAACAGGGGTGACATTGGCAAAGTGAACCATTTTTTACAGTATGGGTGGTCAGCCTCATACCAACCTATAAGTCAAGGAATACGAGTAATAAATAACATTTAAGTATAAAAAAAAAAAAAAAAACAACAACAAAACCTTAAAAATAAATCTATACAAAAAAGTCAAAAAATTCTTATGCAAAAAAATGTAGCAAACTAATAAACTAACATTACAAATCAGCATTGCAGATTAGCCGCCACTTCTTCCTGTCCTTGCATACTTTTTTCATTTCATCCAGAGTCATAACCTGTTTCATACAAGCTCTTCTTTTATTATGACTCTGGATATCCCATTCACTCGCTATTTCGAAAATTTGGTCCATCCATACCTTTCTCGGTCTTCCTCTTCCACGACATCCATCAATTCTTGCAGCATACACTTTCTTCGTCAGTCTTTCCTCATTCATTCTCTCCAAATGTCCAAACCATCTAAGTATACTTCTTTTAATCTTTACTTTCACACTTTCTCTTACACCACATTCCTCTCTAACAAAATCATTCCTCACCCTATCACTCCGTCTTTTTCCAATCATACTTGTTTGGAATTTTATGTATGAAAAATATAAGATTGATTCAAACAGTCAGACAATTAATCTTCTTCTTCTTTATGGCGAATTCCCGCACACAGCAGAAGCGCCAGTGTTAAGTGATAGTCAGATAACTCAATAATAAAAATGGATATTATGATAAGTTTATAAAATAGTAAGGAAATTTATATTAGATGAATTAAATATGTAATGATAGGCAATTTATTATGGTAGGTAAGTTGAATAATGTATGTGGTGAGTTTAGTCAACATCAATTGTTTATGGTCTGACGTCCAGGTGTTTTATTGGCTGACGTTTGTGGTTGGTCAAGATGAACAGGGTGTTGTTGCATTATTTAGTGAGGTCGGAATGGCATAATATAAAAGCCAGATCTCTCGTAATTTGTGTCTTCTTTTCTTCTCTTGCATTATATCCTGACTGTTTATAACAAAAGTTCTTCTCGCGCATCATATTCTGACTAAATAAAAGTCATCATTATTCTTGTAAACTCTGTAACAAAATCTACAATAAAATCGCACATTGTCAAGCAAGAAACAAGTTTTTTTATACTTATTCTACAGTCCATAACCAGCGACAAGAAAAATACCAACATAATGGTCCTTCGAGCCGGATCGTTTGTCAAAGAATTTGACTGAAGACGCAAGAGAAGAAACCAATCGGCTGTCTTGATCATCAGACGATTGTATTAAAATCCAGCGAATGCGCTAGATTATAGGAGCGTAAGGAACCATCGCGAATCCAGAAGAAATCAAGAGGACTCATCGGGGCTGCCAAGAGGATCCAGTCCAAGAGGAGTGGAATCCAGAAAAGAAGAGGCAGGCGCCAGAGGATTCAAGAGGATCCAACGGGGCTGCCAGCAGAAAGAACCACAACCAGGGGGCTGCCACCGGAGAGTTTGCTGCCAGGACGAATCATCAGCTGCACCAGGAGCCAATCCAGAGGGAGTGGAGTCCAGAGACCAAAAGATGAGTAATTCCGTCATTTTGTTCTTATTGTTGCAAATAGCTTCTGGACCAAACCAATGATGATAAGAGGATCATCTCTGAGGTTTGGTTTGGGTTTTTTTTTAATTGGTTTCAACATAAGGAATTGATTGAAAGTGATTTTGTTAATTGTAAATGTGGGTGCCTGCGATGGGGTATTGTTGCGGATTTAGAAGATTCAGCTGATCCGATTCCTCATTGAATGCGAGCGTTTAGATTCACAAAAGATAATAATTGTAACAGCGGTACTGTGGTGAAAGGCAATAAGTCGGAATCTGGATGATGATTTGATTTACTTTCATTTTATTTTTATTTTGAATTATTAACCAAATTACATTTATCTGGATGTGCAAATGTTAATTTTTTAAATATGTGCTTACAATATGTGCCTACCCGCTCACAATTAATAGAATTTGGATTTCATTAAAAATTTATTAGACATTTTAAATATGTGCCTACCCGCTCATAATTTATATAATATGGTCTTTTAAAAAAAAGAAGTAATTATACGGATTAAATATCACGTATTAATATTTTTTTTGTAAATTGATTCGAAAGCAAGGTTGAGTTTAGGTTTCCAAGAGTATTGTGACAATTATACGATTTCAGTAAAAATTCAAAATGTCTAAATCTTCAGCGAATTGGTTAGCAACAATCCCTGCTAGAATTAAAAAGTTTACAAATTATGTAGAAGAAGCAAAACAAATTGGGGCTAATTATACAGAACTTAAGCTGAGACTGGATCGCTTAGAGGAACATTTTAGGGAGTTTGATAAAATCCAAACTAGCCTGGAAGCTCGAGATGATTTTGATAAATCAAGTGCACAACTCGACCAAATTGAGAACTTATTTATAAGTGCTATCGTATTAGGGAAGGATGCTTTGAGTAATGATAAAACACAGTCCACTACCAATGTAATTCAAAGTTTGCCGACCCACATAAAAAAAATTGAACTACCCAAGTTCGATGGAAACTATAATAACTGGTTGTCATTCCGTGACATTTTTAAAGCGATGATTCACGAGAATACGAGCATATCCGATATAGAAAAATTAATATATTTGAAAGGTGCCTTGACTGGAAGCGCAGCTTCGGTCCTCAATCAACTAGATACAACAGGCAATAATTATAGTATAGCTTTTGAACTTCTGTCCAGTAGGTATGAGAATAAGAGGGTTCTCATTCATAACCATCTGCAGTCCTTGACCAACGCAAGGATCTGCAAAAGAACTACTTTAGAAATAAGGGAGTTTGTAGACATAGTAAAAGGAGATCTTCAATCCATAAAAACATTAGGCATTAAAATAGAAAACTGGGACAGGATTTTACTATTTAATTTTCAGAGCAACATTGAAAAGACCATATGGTCTGAATGGCAATCATCTCAGACAGAAGATGATAATATTGAACTTTTGTTGCAATTTTTAGAAAAGATTGCAACAAAGGTGGAGGTAGGACATAAGGGAGACTCGTGTCACAAATTGGGTATGCCTCCATCAAAACCAACACAAAAAAGAACACATGCAATGTTCTCTCAAAAGAAATGGGAGATAAAATGTAGGTACTGCAATAAGGCAGGACACGAAATAAATAATTGTTTTTTATTCAAAAAATTGACCTGCAATGAACGACAAGCTCATGCAGGAAAGTTAAAATTATGTTTTAATTGCCTCAAGGCAGGCCATGGGGCCAGTGAGTGCAAAAATGCACAAAGGTGCAAAACATGTGAACGCAAACATCACTGTTTGCTTCACAAAGAAGACAGTACTGCATTGCCAGTAATCTGTTCATTGGCGGGATATGGATCCACTAACGCCGCTGGAAGGAGAAGTATCTCCAAAGAAGTGATCTTACCTACAGCAACTGTCATCATGGTTGGCAGAGACGGTAAGGAGGTACGATGTCGAGCCCTGTTGGACAGCGGTTCACAAAGTAACTTTATCACAAAAGATTGTGCGCAGAGGTTAAATTTGAATTGGAATAAAATTAATATCCCTGTTAGTGCAATAAGCAATCAAGAAATTAACATCAATCACAAATTAACATGTAAAATTAAAAATATTAAGGGTTCATTTTACAGGAACGCAAATTTTTTAATTATAAATAGCATTACTAAACATCTTCCAAATGTCAATTTCAGGGACATGAAACTACCATTGGGAGTTGGACTGGCTGACACTGAATACGGCAGCACCAGTCCAGTAGAAGTGCTGATAGGAGCTGGCCTCTTCTGGGAGTCTCTCAACTTTGGGGAGGAGACAAAGACCGTGGGAAGGACCAACCTGATTCCAACTAAATTTGGATGGGTGATAGGAGGAGTCAGTCTCACAGGAGCCAGTCCAGCCTTGGTTTGTAACCTCTCCATTGGGGGGAGGCCCCAGAGGGGGCAGCGACAAAGGTACGATGATACAAATCAATTATTGGAACGGTTTTGGATGTTAGAAAATGTGGAAAACAAAAAACATTTATCAATGGAGGAGAAGGCATTTACAGATTTGTTCAACAAAAATGTCCAACGGGAGGCCTCGGGCAGATTGGTTGTACCATTAGCACTTAAAGAATCATTAGAACCAATAGGTAACTCACGGGATATGGCAATTCGTCGTTTTCTGAAAATGGAAAAAAGACTAGAGAGAGATGAGGAATTAAAAATAAAATACCATCAATTCATAGAAGAATATTTAAGGTTAGGACACATGAAAAGGGTAGATGAATTTCCATCTCATCCTACTTTTTATTATCCCCATCATCCAGTTATAAAAGAAGACAGTGTTACCACTAAATTGAGAGTAGTATTCGATGGGTCTGCAAAGGGTTCAAAGGGATTATCATTTAACGACATTTTAATGTCAGGTCCTATAGTTCAGAGTGAATTATTTGACATATTATTAAGATTCAGGAAGCACAATTTTGTATTGGTGGCAGATATTGAAAAAATGTACCGACAAATAAACATATGTGAACAGGAAAAAATATTCCAAAGAATTTTATGGAGATCTAATCCAAATGTGCCCATAAATGAATTTGAACTACAAACTGTCACATACGGTTCAAAATCAGCGCCCTTCTTGGCAACTCATTGTATAAATCACATAGGATTAAATTATAGAGAATCACACCCATTAGTTAGTACAATCATTAGACAGGATGTTTATGTAGATGATATATTAACTGGAGCAGAAAGTGAAGATCAATTAGTTGATTTGAAACATCAGCTGATAACAATTTTTAATTCATTCTGCATGCCTTTGAGAAAATGGTCATCGAATTATAAAGTACTTCGGGAAGACAACCTTCAAGGGGAGAGTCAATTGGGTTCTGGAGAAAGAAAAATGCTAGGCGTAAGTTGGGAACCACAAAAGGATGTAATACTATATAAATATGCACCATTAGAGTCAGCAGAACAATTAACTAAGCGACTGGTACTTTAAAAAATATCAAAGATTTATGATCCCTTGGGTTTGATATCGCCGGTGACGATAATTGCAAAAATGATTATGCAGGACATTTGGAAAGATAAAAACAAGTGGGATCAACCAATTGACGGTTCAATTGGTAGATTATGGGTTGATTATTGCAAAAAATTAAAGGAAATAAATGAATTATCAATTCCGCGACATGTTTTGAGCACAGAAACGGGAGAATGTATCGAAATTCACGGTTTCGCAGATGCATCAGAAAAGGCATACGGAGCTGCGATTTACATAAAATCAGGGAAAGAGGAATGTAAGGTTAGATTATTATGTTCCAAATCAAAGATAAGTCCAATAAAACAAATATCATTGCCCAGATTAGAATTATGCGCTGCGTTATTATTAGCAAAATTGTATAACAGAGTGAAGGAAAATATACATTTGAAAATAAGTAAAACTTATTTATGGTCTGACTCAATGATCACTTTATCATGGATAAGTGCTCAACCATACAAGTGGCAGACGTTTGTTGCCAATAGAACATCAGAAATTCAAACATTAACCGAAGGGGTTACTTGGAAACACATACCATCAAAAGACAATCCAGCAGACTTGATATCTAGGGGAGTAGAACCCAAATTATTGAAATCCAATCAACTTTGGTGGAATGGTCCTAGTTTTTTATTGAAACAATCAAGCGAATGGCCAATTGTACATCAAACAAAGCTTTTAGAAATACCAGAAGAAAAACATAAACTTGTAACGTGTATGATGAATGAGGTAATAGATGATTTTGCTACGGATTTATTTTGCAAATATTCAACATTAAACAAATTAAAAAGAGTGGTAGCATATTGTCTCAGATTTAAGTATAGAAAAGCGGATTTTCTAACAGTTGAGGAGTTAGATCGGGGAATGGAAGTGGTGACAAAATTGGCTCAAAAACAAATGTTCCCTAAAGAAGTAAAAACATTTAATGATAATGATACAATAGGAAAGAAAAGTCAGCTATATGAATTAAACGCTTTCATGGATAAAGCAGGAATTATTAGACTGGGAGGTCGGTTAAAATATGCAAAGATACCGGAACAACAAAAATACCCTATTATTTTAGGACAAAAACATAGATTTACAACGCTGATAATAAAGGATTATCATCACAAATTGTTGCACTGCGGACCACAAGCATTGTTGGCAAACATTAAGATGAAGTATTGGCCTATAAGAGGTAGGGTAGCCATAAAAAGGGTGCTGCAAGGTTGTGTAACTTGTTTTAGAGCAAGACCGAATGTAATGAAATGCATTATGTCTGATCTTCCATCATCCAGGATTACACCATCTAAACCGTTTTCACATGTAGGTATAGATTTTGGGGGACCAATACTTATACGAGAACAAAATCCAAGATCAAAAACAAGAATTAAATCGTATTTTGCAGTATTTGTTTGTTTTGTCACAAAGGCAGTACATATTGAATTGGTAGTAAATATGACTACATCAGCATTCTTAAATAGTCTCAAAAGGTTTATCTCACGTAGAGGGATGTGTAGCCATATATATTCAGACAACGGAACGAATTTTATAGGAGCAAAACGGGAACTTCGAGAGTTTCGAGAAATCATGATTTCGAACCAGGTTAATGAATCATTGGAAAACTGGTCAGCAAATCAGGGCATAAAATGGTCCAATATTACACCACGAGCTCCACACCAAGGTGGATTGTGGGAAGCTGCGGTAAAGTCTATAAAATATCACTTAGCTAGAGTAATGAGGGATGCATGTCTAACTTATGAAGAGTTATATACTATTTTAGTCCAGGTGGAGGCATGTTTAAATTCTCGACCCTTGTTACCAATAACTTGTCATCCAGATGACTTAGAATGTTTAACTCCAGCTCACTTCTTGATCGGAACTGCTATGAACGCAATTCCAGAACCAGATGTGAGGCAAATTCCACTCACCAAATTGAATCGATACCAACTGTTGTCAAAACTTGTATCAGATTTTTGGAAAAAATGGTCAACAGAATATTTGGGCACATTGCAAATACGGTCTAAATGGTTACAAAGCGATAACAACATAATTAAAGAAGGTGATATGGTAATTGAAAAGGAAGATAATATACCACCATTGAAATGGCAGCTAGGCAAGGTATTGAAATTGCATCCAGGGAAGGATAATTGTGTAAGAAATGTAACTTTACAAGTCCAGAATGGAAAAATTCAGCGGCCAATTCAAAGGTTGTGTTTAATGCCTAAACATGATTAGTTGATAAAAATAGATCTGCAACAGTATCTTGATTGTAGGCACCTTAGTTTAAAAGTAATGTAACGCATGAGAAAATTTTAGTGATGTGAAATAGAGTATTTTGTCATTTGTATTTGATGAACTATTTTATGGAAAATATTTCAAGATATAATGTGTATTTCTTTCAGACATTTGTTTGGTATTTATTATGTAAGAATGTTTAATAAAGAAATGATGTAAGACAACATTATTAAGATGAAAAAGAAAGGAAATATGTTTCAAGTATTAAACTGTAATTATTTAAAATGTTTTATTTTTTAATATGTATAAGAAAACATTTGTTGGAAGGTTGAAGTCATTTTATTTTATTTTATTTTGTATTCTTTGTAAACCATCTCACTGGAGATATTTCAAGATAAGTATAGTGTAATTTCAAAGTGTTTTATTTGGAATTATTGTGTAACATTGTTTGATTAAGATATGAAAAAAAAACTATTGGAAGGTTTTAGTTATTTTATTTTAAATTTTTTTTTTTGCTTAACAATGTAATATTATAACTTGAATTGTTTGAAATCATAAAACCAGAGCAGTTTCACAAACTTATTCAAATGTTTGAACAATTTATATTTTGGGGGGCAGTGTGTTTGGAATTTTATGTATGAAAAATATAAGATTGATTCAAACAGTCAGACAATTAATCTTCTTCTTCTTTATGGCGAATTCCCGCACACAGCAGAAGCGCCAGTGTTAAGTGATAGTCAGATAACTCAATAATAAAAATGGATATTATGATAAGTTTATAAAATAGTAAGGAAATTTATATTAGATGAATTAAATATGTAATGATAGGCAATTTATTATGGTAGGTAAGTTGAATAATGTATGTGGTGAGTTTAGTCAACATCAATTGTTTATGGTCTGACGTCCAGGTGTTTTATTGGCTGACGTTTGTGGTTGGTCAAGATGAACAGGGTGTTGTTGCATTATTTAGTGAGGTCGGAATGGCATAATATAAAAGCCAGATCTCTCGTAATTTGTGTCTTCTTTTCTTCTCTTGCATTATATCCTGACTGTTTATAACAAAAGTTCTTCTCTCGCATCATATTCTGACTAAATAAAAGTCATCATTATTCTTGTAAACTCTGTAACAAAATCTACAATAAAATCGCACATTGTCAAGCAAGAAACAAGTTTTTTTATACTTATTCTACAGTCCATAACCAGCGACAAGAAAATTACCAACAATACTTCTTAAGTAGTCCATTTCCACTGTATGGACTTTACTAATCTCACTTTCACTCACCGTCCAGGCTTCACTTCCATACATCAGAGTGGGCACTAGTATACCACCGTGCACCGACAGTCGAACATTTTTTGAAAGATTCTGGTTCTTGGCGATGCTAGCGGTAGCACCCAGTACGCACCTGCCTTTCATTATTCTTCTTTCAAATTCACCGGTCATTCTTCCTAATTACCTAAATAGGTAATGTAAATATTAAAATATGTATAAGTATTAGTAATAGGAATTCTTTATTGTATTGGTGGGTAGGATTGATAATTGTGTGTAAATAGAGAAGTCACTAGATTACTTTAATTATGTACGTGCTTCGAGAACAGTCTAGCAAAAATGTGTTCTCAACAGTTCCATCTTCTTAGTATAAAAAGGGTGTAAGTTGCTTTCACTAGTCAGTCAGTCATCTGCAAGCTTCACCAATACATCAAACGCATTCGACCAGTGAACTAAAACCAGTGTAATGAAATATTTGAGAGTGTCTTTGTAAAAATAAATATAAACGTGTAAAATAAATAAGTAAATAGAAGAGTAGTGTTTTATTTGAAAGTATCCGAACCAAAAATCGTAACACTATATTATTGCCCGAATGCATCAAAACATATTCTTTACATTTAACCTGGACTCAGAAAACATCTATAAATAATAAGTCAAAATATTTCTAGGATCCTAAAATCATTTTATTTTGTATTTTGATATCAGCCAAAGTCAAAGGGATGTTTTCATGTAGTTCTATCAAGATGTAATATTTAAATTTAAGGTTATGATTTTAACTCATTATTATAGTTTCAATTCACAACCACTTATGTGTTTTGTTGAGGGCAAAGGGCAGATTATTTAATCTGGAATGTGTTTGCATGCACAGCTGACAACATTGTTAGTCCACCTTTTTTTGGGCCAAATAAAATGTATTTGCATCTACCTAGTGCATGCATTTGCCTAACACAGCACTCAAATGAAGACCATCATTTTAATCTCAGGGTGGGCTTGCCCTAGTGTGCAGGATGTGTGTGGGGTGTGTGGGGTACCTGGTCCCCCTGCTGCAGCTGGTGCTGCGCCTGCTGCGTGCTGCCCTCCGAGGGCGCCACCCTGGACACCAGCACCGGCGCGCCCTGATCCGCCCCGCCGCGCACATTGAAGCCGTAGCGCCCCGCAGCGTCCGGGCACAGCTCCACCCGCACCAGCTCACTGGGGGCTGCAGGGGGAGGCGGGGGAGAAGCGCACATGATGCCCGGGTCAGAGTCAGAGTCCTCGTCCGCATAGCCCAGGGGGACGCGGAGGGCGCGCTCCAGGAAACCACCCTCACTGCAAGTGATAAACAATAATTGGTAGATTTAATAGGAGTTTTCAGCTTACCCAGCCAACTGTTGACTCTGGAGAGTTGCTTTCTGGAATCTGTTGACTTGGTCTATTGGAGCTGGAGTTTCCGACTTTTTACCCATGTCTTAATTAATCCAGTCCTTCCTTATCATTTTTATTTAATGGAATTAAGATTTCCATTTAATGGAAATTTTTGGCCCTCAGCTTAGTAAAAAATGGATCATGTGGCCCACAATATATCAGTATATATATATATATACAAGGATAATTTATTTATAAGGTACACATAATAAAAGAGCGCCGTTTTTGTGTGTGTCACACCTCAAGGGCCCTCTCAAATCACGGATAAGACTTTTTGTAAAGATGCGTCTTTAGTGCTCCTTTAAAGACACCAACAGTTTCTGCCTTCCTCACATTAGGTGGTAGTCTGTTCCACTCCATTGGGCCCGCAAACCGGAAAGCACGGTCCCCAAAATTAGTGCGTGTCTGACGTGACGGCTGGACTAAGTCAACCACCCCACACTCCGCAGATCTGAGAGTTCGGCGTCTCAAATCTATCTCAACACGTGAGAACATGTCAGACAAGTATGAAGGAGCCATACCATTGACAGCTTTGTAAACCATCAGACAAACACGGTAGACCACCCTCTCCGGAAAACGAAGCCAATGCAGTTTTTTCAACAATGGAGTAATATGGTTAAATTTAGACATCCCGAATATGAGTCTTGCTGCAGAGTTCAGCACAGATTGAAGCCGGCTGAACTGTTTTTTCGGCTGACCTATATACAGCGTTGAGCAATAGTCAACCCGAGACATCACAAAAGCGTTAACCAGGGTTTTGTGTAGTTTAATGTGCCTGCCCTAAGCCATATTATAACCACTCATAAGTCTTTTATTTAGTCAATGACCGGTCCGTAGGCTAGTGGTTAATACCTCTGACTGGCAAATGGAAGGTTGTGGGTACGAATTCCGACGGAGCACCAAAAAATATACCATTTATATATATATATATATATATATAAGGATAATTTATTTTAATGTACACATAATTGAAGAGCGCCGTTTTTGTGTGTGTCACACCTTATATTTTCATATATGCTCTTCGCTGGGTTAAAAAAATTATATACCTTTAACAAAGATCAGTCACTGAAGGTCTGGGGGGCAGAGGTCTCTTGAGGTGTGATACACACAAAAACAGCGCTCATCAAATAAATCCTCCTAATATTATTATTATTAATCCTTTTGGAATCAGGATCAATGTTTACCTATACATAACTGAAGTATCTTGAAGCATTACTGTAGATAATAGGAATTAAAATAAAATGGCTTGTTTGAAATGTCCCGAGATACGTTTTACACACATTACAACATAAGATGTGCACTCACTCATCGCTGTTGCGTGTGGCATGTGCAGGTCCCCCCCAGGCAGCGCGGGGCGCAGGCGCAGCTTGTCCCTCCTGCACGCGGGCCAGCCCTCCCCTGCCAAAGCCACCGCTCACCAACAACTTGCTTTCCTCCGTGTCACGGCGGCGGGGAGATCTGCAAAACATACAAAACATTACAATACTAATTTTTAGGCGGGCAAACGTCACACTTGTAAGGGACTAAGTATAGTCCTTAGCTACCAATAACAAATATTTGTTTACCTTTTCCCTAACAACATGGCTATGCGACGTCACAATTTTGACCATGCCAGGGACCTTATTGACCACTTGACTGTGGGTGACTAGCATACATACATATCTTGAGCATGTTTGAAGTTTAAATTCTTCTAGATGGATGGAATGCAAGGTATTTTCCTTATGGACAACAGAGCCAAACTCCTCAAGCGCCATTCTGCTAAATTCCTTACAACCTTAAGGCGACGAGATAGCGATTCGTGTGCAAAAAAAAAGATGTACTGTGATTTTTTATCTATGGATTTCTTTCGCAAGCGCTAGCAAGCTCCGACTTGGATTGATACCTGAAGTGTAAGGAATTTAGTAGAATAGCGCTTCTGATATTCATTTAAAGACAACAACAAAAATTGAGGCAAATAATGAGAAATGAGTAGTGTTGGCTCCTGCATTTCATCACACAGGTAAGAATGAAGGAACAACAGGTTCCAGATTGAAGGAGAACATCCGATTGCGGCAGTACACTAGATCCCTCTTTTGTGTGGTAGTGTCTAGATACAAATTGCCATAATGGTCACCAATCTACACAGAAGAAGCACAAGTAGCAAGAGAAGCCTGCTCACCTGATGAAGAAGCGGTGCAGGGGTGTGGGGTGCTGTGTGATCTGAGGCAGCCGGTGGAAGCCGTGCTGCTCCACACAGCTGCGCCACAGGGCCTTGGCTGCGCGATCTCCACACGTGTTGAACCCAACCACAGTGTCGTAGCTCTCAGGCTGGAAACAAACAAATAACATGAACTTCACATGAAACCCTTACCCTTAGTCCATTTGACCGGTCCGTAGTCTAGTGGTTAACACCTCTGACTCATAAATGGAAGGTTGTGGGTTGACTCTGCCACTCTTAGTCTTTCATTTAGTCAATTTTAGTCAATGACCGGTCCGTAGGCTAGTGGTTAACACCTCTGAATCGCAAATGGAAGGTTGTGGGTTCGAATCCCGGCGGAGCACAAAAAAATATCCCATTTATATTTTCATATATTATGCTCTTCGCTGGGTGAAAAATTCATATACCTTTACCAAAGACTGGTCACTAAAGGTCCATCCAGCCTTACAGCAACTGGGTCTTACTCGAGAATTGGCGCTTTCTGCAGCGACGACCAAGCTCGCAGAGGGCTCGTGAGGTGTGATACACACAAAAACAGCGCTCACAAAATATATCATCCTAATATTATTATTAGTCGTTTTTCATACAAGACCAGCGGTTTCCAAACTGGGAAGCGCGCCTCCCAGGGTAGGCGCGGGATTGGGCCAGGGGAGGCGCCAAAAACGTATCTATATTAGGATTAGTATACATATTAAACATAAAACGTAGAGAGGGAGGCGCGAAAAAAAAATTTTTTTTAGGGAGGCATGGTAGCATAAAGTTTGGAACCAATTGTACTAGACACATTCTGCCCAGTTTGTCTATGGTTAGATGATGGATTACCGGGCAGACTGTGTGAAAGCGTTCATATTCACTGGACTTTTGACCCGGTAATCCATAGACAAACCATAGTTAATCTGAGCAGAATGCATCTATTCTGCAACATATGTAATTCAGAAACATTTAATCCAAAACGAAGCTATGGATTATGTTGTTTAATTGATGATTCGTTAATCAAATGAGTCGTATAGAACCACAGGCGGTAATCTAGGATTAAAAAAAAGAGATAAACATATGGAAAGTAGAGACAATGATTTCCTGTTTTCATACATTTATCTTATTTAAAAAATATATATACATTGCCGTCTGCTTCGATACAACTCAAAAATCTCTGAATAACACATTGAATACAAAAAAGCTATTATAAAAAGACAGCAAAAAAAATTGAAGTAAGAAATAATGATTGTACGAGGAAAAGTTAGATGCTAGGTAGGTAGGTACATGGAGTTATATTAAATGGAGAGGATATTTATTTGATTTAGTTCTAAACACTGTGTTCCATACAGTCACTGAAATCTAATTACGCCAGACTTTGTCCCTTGTTTTGTCTCGCTCGCACAACATACGTTTTTTGTTGTTGTCCTTTTCTATCACGTTATGTGTCTCTACTCCGTCGTTAATTTATGTAAGCAGGTAATATTGCTTAGCAACGAATTGTTGATGTTATTTTCGTTGACAACATAATTTAGTGTTGTCAAAGGTTTTGACAATATCTGATACTTTTTAATGCTTCTGTTCCATATAAACATAAATATTTTATTTAATGTTACATAATTACTTGTGAAAATTATTTCAATTACATTTTTTTAATTTTAAGTTTTTTCAATGATGTTAGGAGTAAGTAATACCTATAGAAGACAAAGTAAAAAAAATGTTCTTTTGAATCCAATTTCTTTGAAATATAAAAGGATAAATGAAACAAAAAGTGTAGGGTAGAAATTGAAATTTTGAATTTTGAAATACAGACCACTTCAAATACATACATTTCACAAAAAAAAATGTTCTCACGTGACGGTATCAGATACTATATTTTATCATCATCACATCTCTATCACTAAAAATGGCCGACGGTTTGACAGCGGGGCTATTGTTTTGTGGCTAAAGGAATCGGCAGATAAAATATCAATTGAATTTACTTAAATATTAATATTAACTGGTAATTACGAGTGAAAAGTTACTCCAGATTTTTTATTACAATTTCTCGTATTGTTTGTGCATTTGGAAAATGTGTGGCTTGGCATTTTGATGATTTTTCTTTCCAGTTAGGAAACACACCTGTTAATAGTTGGAAGGTTACCGATAGACTGAATTTGGATTTTTGTATGATGAGTGGGGTAGCGCATTTCTAATTCACAAAGGATTGCTTTCTCAGCCCATCCAGTCCTTACAAATCCATGGGTAGGTAGTGCAAGGCCTTGAAATTTGTACTTAATGATATTTTAATAACAAACAAGTGTACATCTAATTATACAAATATTTTAGCACTACTTATCCACGAAAAGTGGTAGCATTGGGGTGTGGACCTATTTATATAAACTCTTAGGAAAGGTGGGGTCCGTCATGTTCCCTAAGGAGTAGGTTTAACATTTTTAAGATTGAGTGCTGGGGGTGCTAACAACAGGTCTAGAAGAAAACATTGAAACAGAAAATGGCCTTGGCACAATAAAAAAATCCCTCGCCTATATGAGGCCACTCATATAGTAAATAAAAAATGGATTTCTGATAATCAGGAGATTTTTTTCTAGTTCACAGCATTGTGAAACATATAAAGTTGCAATTCGTAGTGCTTTAGTGTCTTTTTATAGTGCCTACATAATTTTGTATTGAAGTTATTACTGTCTATCCTGATTCTAGCCCAGCCAAGTGCCGTCACATTTTCCCCCTCATTTTAAATGTGCTGAGTCCATTGTGTCTGACTTTTCTGGGTCCGAACCACAGATTGTCAGTTCAGAATATGACCACTTGGCCAACTGAGCTAGTTGTCACATAAAATCTCTTTCAGGTCATGAAGGCCGATAACGAAACAATTATTCAACAATATTAACTTAATATAATATAATAAATAATTCACCGGATACAAGATATATATTAAATGATTATTATCAGTTCACAAATTTATGAATTTTCATTCACACCAATAAATGTTTTATCTGAACTTCAATTTTAGGAAATAAAAAATACAACAATTGAAAACTAGATATCACAATCTCCAAAATGCAAAGATCAAGGAGATTACCTGGTTATAAATAAATACTCCACGGACACCGAAAGATTATACACAAGATACACTTGAATACTTCCCTTGTTGGTTCACTAGAAATGCACCGGATTACTGACCAATCAATGTAATTAATATTGCAGTCCACGGCAAATGCATATTCCATATCAGATTACTTAGAACACCACAAGATATGGCATCTATCTATATGCATCAGTATGTATCATTATAAAGTAAAAAGTGTATAACTTTATGTTTCAATCACATTTAACAAAAACATATGAAAACTATTATGTTCCTGAACTGATAATAATAGGTTGGTATGAGGCTGACCCCCCATGCTGTAAAAACATGGTTCAATTTTGCCAACGCCACCCTGGTTTCAGGGAAAGTATTGATGTTCGAAACTGACCCGCCATGCTGCAAAAACTTGGTTCACTTTTGCCAATTCCCCCCGTTTCAGAGAAAGGCGGCAGGAGTTACAAAGTTTATGTTCAAGTAAGGTTTGGTTTATTTTGTACGTACACATGCAGCATGTGTAAGCGCAAACTTAAATGTGCCTTTGATTTCTGCTAAACTTCAAAGAACTAAAAATTCTAATGAAACACTGTTTTATTTTCACTCTAATTATTAGTTTTATTTTAATTAATGTATATGACCGTTTTCCATCTCTAGATCATCTTCAGGTACAATTGCACCTTTTTAAAAAGCCTATCCGTGATCGGAGAGGACCCTTGAGGTGTGACATACACAAAAACGGCACTCTTTTATCATATGTAATTTAAAACAAATAAGCCTGATATATAGATACTAGCAGTACCCGGCGTGTTTCACTACGCCATTTGGGCATGTGGTATCATTTTTTTTCTACAGATAAAAGAGGAAACAACAGGATCAAAAAAAAAAGTGTGCTAATCGGAATCAAGCTTCACACAATTTATCTCTAGGTTAATCTTCACGTTTTCTAAAAAAAAAGGTCTAGGTATAACTGTTAAGCAGCAGAGCCAAGCATAGGGAAAATCGATTGCGGTGCTCCATTTATATTTAAGATAAAAAAATCGGCTATGTAACGTCACTCATCTAATCTATTCTAAGTTGCATGGATATAATTGTTACTTTTAGAATTCACATTAAGTGCATGCCCACAAGCAGACACGTATAAGTTCACACTTGCACATTCTGCGTGTGAACCTACAACATAAAAACCCAAATCTCAAATGAACATACACCCTGCAACTCTTTGCTGACCTTCCCTGAAACAGGGGTGACATTGGCAGAGTGAACCATTTTCTATTTATAGTTGGTCAGATGCATATTGACCTATACAAGAAAAGAATATAAACAATAAATTAAATTTTATAATCATATAATTAAAGAACTAATCTATAAAATTCACTATACTCTTTGAGCAAAGTGAAGAAATAAATGTATTCCAAACAATCAGGAATATTTTTCAATGTAACCGCACTGTGAAACGTATGCAGTTGGGGAAAATGCTTCATACAATATGATGCACTTAAGTGTTTTTTCAACTATCTCCATAAAAGTGTTTAATTTATGTTGAATTTTTGACTCCCTGTCCTGTCTTTATCCCGGCCAAGTGAATTCACATTTTTTCCCCACATTTAAAATGTGCTCTATCCATTATTTCAATAAGTGAAAGTTTTAGGTAGTGCACACGGAACATTTTCTATTGACAACAAAATTGTAAGTCGCACGGCCGAGTTAGGTAAAAGGCAAACATTTTGTTTATCTTGGTAGAGTGCTTGCATTCCATGCCGAAAGCTCGGGTTCGAATCCCACCGAGGGTGTCAGAAATGATTTCCCGTTTCGGTGTTTATTTCAAACCCCAAAGTAAAATACCGGCAAGGTTTACTCAGCCTTCACAAGAAATGAGTACCAGCACTCTCGGGAGCTGGGAAACCTCCACTTCAACTGAAGTGGTTGGCGTAAGGCCGGCCCCCTTACCTGTAAAAATAAATAGGTTCAACTCGCCACATGCGACCCCTTCGGGGATAACGCGGCAAGAAGTTACACTATATGTGTAGCTTAGTTGCGTTTGCGTTTTTGCGTTTGGACCATTGTCACATAGAAGAAAGACGTTTAACCGCCGAGAAAAAAACGATCTTTAAATTTGTGGTGAGTATATAATTTTACAGAAATGTGGTTTTTGAAAAAACAACTATATTATGTATATTTTAATTAAAAGTATGTTTCAATAAAAGGTTTTAATAATAATAATATATTTCAATATGGTCTTCTAGTTGTGACCTACGAACTTTCGTTTATCGTATTTTTTATAAGTGCGGGATATAAAAGCTTTCTTACATTTCTAAAATTCAACTTGGAATACTTGAATAACATTTTTTAATTTGGAACTTTTGTCTAGGCCAGGGGTCGGCAACCTTTTGAGTCGGAAGAGCCAAAAATTACAATTTACAAATTTCAAAGCTTTTCCTTGACTTATAGGTTGGTATGAGGCTGACCACCCATACTGTAAAAAATGGTTCACTTTGCCAATGTCGCCCCTGTTTCAGGGAAGGTCGGCAAGAGTTGCAGGGCTTATGTTCATTTAAGATTGGGTTTTTATATTGTAGTTCCACATGCGGTATGTGTGAGCGCGAAATTATGCGTGTCTGCTTATGGGAATGCATTTGATGTGAATCTCAAATGATACATATCTTATTTTGGATTTGGATTTGTAAAGAGCCACAAATGTTTTTTTGCCAACAATAAATAGCGTCGATGGGGCGGGGAAGGGTGAAAAGCGAGTACAAGTAGCGGAGAGATCGTTAATCGATTCAGAACGATTTAGTTTTTTTCGATCAGAAGTATAATTCTGTGTTTTTTTTATATTTGCGTATGAAGCTAAAGAGCCGTAACTTCACACCCAAAGAGCCGCATGTGGCTGGTGAGCCGCAGGTTGCTTACCCCTAACCAAACCGATATCGATCCACCATATTTGTAAAAAGTCCGGTCTATAGCTTAGTTGGTAGAGTAACTGCATTCCATGCCGAGATCTCGAGTAAGAATCTCACTGAAGTTGTCAGAAATTATTTCTCGTTTCAGTGTTTATTTCTAACCCAAAATAAAATACCGGCAAGGCTTACTCAGCCTTCATAAGAAATGAGTGTCAAGCCACTCAGGAGCTGAATAACATCCATTTCAAGTTGGCGTAAAGTAAAAGTTACTGGGTTGTTCATTTTAGATTTGGATTTTAAATTATGAGTAGGTACACATGCAGCATTTGTAAGCGTGAACTTACATGTGTCTACTTGTGAGCATGCATTTTATATGAATCTTTAATGTAAATGTATATTTGCAACTAAGATTATGTATTGTAGTTGAATATAATGGTCTTCTTCTATTGGGTGGTTTCAAAATTTACCAACCTCGTTGCTGAAATATTGAGAATTGAGAACCATTGTTTATTTGATCACCATCAAACTTCACAGGATTCATTCTAAAAATATGTTAAATATTTCCTGAAAATTTCGTCAAAATCGGATGAGCGGTTTATGAGTATAGGGAACATACATACATACATACATACATACATACATACATACATACATACATACATACATACATACATACATACACACATCCTTCTTTATAGATATAGATAGATAGATTGCATTCCATGCCGAGATCTCGAGTTAGAATCCCACCGAAGTTGTCAGAAATTATTTCCCGTTTCAGTGTTTATTTTAAACCCAAAATAAAATACCGGCAAGTCTTACTCAGCCTTCATAAGAAATGAGTGTCAATCCACTCAGGAGCTGAATAACATCCATTTCAAGTTGGCGTAAAGTAAAAGTTACTGGGTTGTTCATTTTAGATTTGGATTTTAAATTATGAGTGGGTACACATGCAGCATTTGTAAGCGTGAACTTACATGTGTCTACTTGTGAGCATGCATTTTATATGAATCTTTAATGTAAATGTATATTTGCAACTAAGATTATGTATTGTAGTTGAATATAATGGTCTTCTTCTATTGGGTGGTTTCAAAATTTACCGACCTCGTTGCTGAAATATCGAGAATTGAGAACCACTGTTTATTTGATCACCATCAAACTTCTCAGGATTCGTTCTAAGAATATGTTACATGTTTCCTGAAAATTTCGTCAAAATCGGATGAGCGGTTTATGAGTCTATAGGGGACATACATACATACATACATACATACATACATACATACATACATCCTTCTTTATAGATATAGATATATAGCCTGAAATGTCAATTTATCTTTGCAACCCAGATTATATATTATAAATTAATCAGTGTGAAAATTGATCCACTTTGCTGATGTCAACCTTGTTTTAGAGAGGGCAGCAGAGTAGCAGGTTTTATGTTTGTTTGAGATTTTAGCTTTTACTTTGTAAGTACACATGCTGCAGTGCAAACTTACATGTGTCGACTTGTGAGCATGCATTTAACATGAATCTCAAATGTTGATATATATATATATATATTTGCAACTAAGATTACAGCTCACTAGAGGCCCTGTTTGGGTTTCCATACATGTTACTCTTGAGCTTAATGTGTTGTTAGGTCCACTTACAGCTTCCCTCTTCAGTTGTATGAAGAACTGTTTCCTCTTGAATGAGATCTTGACTATCTTGGCCCAGGAGAAGGTGTTGATTCTGATGGTATTCTGAAAGACAACCAGACCTTGGGATGTAACACCAATGGAGATGTCCTTGCCGTTCGAGTCCTGAAACAAAAACAAGTTATTTTATGAATAATAGAATAGGAATGGTTTGGATGGAAATGTTTTGTAATAAATAAGTTCTTTCGGATGAATCTTGAGATTAAAATGCCGAGGTATCTTTCCAGCCTGCAGGATATCTTCCAGGTAGACGTTGACCGATTGGCATCTAATAAGCTACAATGTGTGTGTCTTTCATGGCTCATTCTGGAGATATTCTTTATCCAAATCGCCTACTGGATCTGCATCATATCAGCTATATAAAGTAAATTTTGAGAAGAAGGTAGGTTTATACATAATAAGATAAAGCCAATGGCAAAAGGTCCGTAGAATAGTGCTTAACGCTATGGACTCGTGATCAGAGGGTCGTGGGTTTGATTCCTGCAACAAAATTATCACCGTCATCAAAGGTCCATCCAACCTTAGAGTAACAGGGTGTGGCTTATGTAATTGGCGCTTTTTATACCGACAACCAAGCTCGCAGATGGCTCTTAAGGGGTAATTCACACAAAGACATTGCTCATCAAATAAATCATCCTAATACTAAATGATTCACTTATCACAATATGCACAGTGCACTGCATTGGAACTATTGTAAATATGGTTGCGCAATTTGGGCATTAATTACATATTCTGTTCACACGTCGTATCAGGGTCAAGGAAGTGTCTTGCCCGTCACCGCGGTGAGGAATATTGATAAGCAGGCAAAACCAAACATGGCCATCTCACTTGTCATTGCTTCCTCCCCACAGGCAACACTGGAATACTAATGAAGCAGCATTACACAACCGTAGCCTAGGCTCTCTTAAGGCTAGTTCGCACAAGGCCACTGATTTAGTCAAGTAACGAGTAATTTAGTAGTGGGCGGGGCGCTACTCGCCCGTCAAGCGTTCGCATTACGGTCCAGTACAGTACACAAGTGCGAAGTTGGCTGCAGAAAGCCCTTTCTATAATGGCGGAAAATTTGAATTGGCTGCAGTTTGAAAATATTAATTGAGTATTAAAATCATGTTATTATAAAGCCCTTTAAATTGGCTATGGTTTGGTAATATTAACTGATTTATGCCCGGCCACCTAGCTAGGAGCCTGTTTAGCAAACAACTTCGAAACTCGACTTTTGTAAATTCGAAATGTATTTTATGGTTTATAAAATAATATACACATTTTAAATAAAAACAACACATGACTATTTGATGTTTATAATAATATCTACCATTTACGCTGCAAACATTATTTTTTAATTGAATTTTTATCTTTTCAATGATGTGTACAAAGTATATTTTGTATGCACACACTATAATACGGCTCGTAGTCTGCAGCTGCATTCAGATTCATTTCTTTGTTGCGTTTTTCGTTGTTGACAATTAACATCAATATTCGACATGTAAAATCGGCATTTCAAATACACGGCGGTCACCAATCAATTATCAAGTTAAAGAAGAAACATGGTTCAACTTTTCAGAGGCTGACCGCGAGAAACTTGTTCAATCCTGCTACATACGCCTCTCACGTCTGTCACAGATACCAGTTGATGGCTTACAGTGGCATACAATTGTAATGCCTCTAATCAGTTATCCTCGTGTGTCACTGAATTGTTTCTGTACAAAACAATAAGTAACAATCCATCTGAAGGATATCATAAGGCCTGTGATATGACAAATTTATGGTAGGTACCTATAAACATCGATCAATGTAAAAGATCGATGTTTTTAAATACGTAATAAATTCATGGACGATAATAGTTATTTCCACAACATCTTTACCAAAACTATATTTGTACAGCTGTATTGTCCGAAAACTTAAAAATTACTACAATTTCATCCAGCAAGGAGCTACATGATTGTATTTTTGACAGCTGATATCCGCACCAAAAATCGAT
The DNA here is from genome assembly GCA_951799405.1 of Agapetus fuscipes. NCBI lineage: Eukaryota > Metazoa > Arthropoda > Insecta > Trichoptera > Glossosomatidae > Agapetus > Agapetus fuscipes. Next base: position 9,527,265 of record OX637336.1, read on the forward strand.
GTCATACTATTCTTATCGAAAAAAAATTACCTTTCTCAAAACTTTTTGGACGTAGATAAGTCCTAGCAACTTCTATATTCTCAAGAGTTTCTAAAAAACCAAGTATATCGGTGTGCATATCCACTTATTTACAGTTTAAACATGACATAACCTCACTGACAGGTCGCTAAGTTTAGGGAGCGGAACATCGGGCTCGCAAATATAAGAAGTTCTTAAGTACTTAAATATTTTTAAACAGCACTTTATCTTTAAATATTCTTGCTGAAAACGGGCATTATCTTTTCAAACTGCAGCCAATTTAAATTGCCGCCATTCTTGCATTTCCGTTTCCCCGCCAAGAGTGAGCGGCCAATGGCGCGGCCGCTAATAAACTCGACTCGGACTCGGGCTTTTCCGTGGCTCTTCGGACTCGGACTTTTCCGTGGCTTCTCGGCAACACTCGCCCACGGACGGTGGGCGGGGCCGCTACTTGCCCGAAAAAATAGAATGAAATGGATCGGCTTGACTAAACCATTGACTTAACAACTGGACTAAATTGTTGGGGTTCGCACACGTTTAGCCACTAAATTACTCGTTACTTGGCTAAATTACTCGCCTTGTCCGAACCAGCCATTACTGAACACTGTAGTGACAATCAAAGGTTGACATAAAATAGTGAAATTGTAAATGTCATGGCCTTTGACGATCACAATTTTACTATTGTTTACATTGAAATTTTAAAGTAACTGCTGAACATTCTGAGCTATTTACAAACTAGAGTGTTTTGCGACAAACTTGGATGGGAAATAGCAACATGGTGAAATTTTAGACACAAAAATGTTTGAGAAATTTTGCCTAGTGAATAAAAATTCTACAGGGAAAGGTAAAATTAAATTCTCTTTAGATTCTGTTTTAGATCAATACTCCCAGAAAACATTTTTTCTATCGCCTGACATCGGGTAGGGCGATGAAAACAGTTTAAGGACCTCTGCCTATGAGGATAGGCAATCTGCTCACACCGCGGAGCATGAAAACATTTCTGGGAAGTGTGTGTGCTTGTGGCGGAAATGAGCACTGCAAAGTGATTGATAATTTTCCCAATATGTCGCGCTCAATGGAAGTATTGTTCCGCAGCCTAGCGGTTCAAATTTAAATACAATGTAATAAAAGTGAAGGTGATATTTCATTTATCTATTCAACACAGAGTTTCTCACTTGATAAAAATAAAATTACCAATAGTTTTGAATTTCATTGAAGCATTTTTGTATTGGTGCAAGGGACGAGTATTCGAAGGCATGGACCCAGACATAAGATATTGAAGTTCTGACTTGCAATTTTGAAAGTAATGGACTCTGCAAGTGAATTGACATAAATAAAATTATGACATCACACGGTGAGGTTGCTAGGGAAAATGCATACAAATATTTTCCTACTAGTTGTGTACTACTAAGTCCGGTCTATAGTTCAGTCGGTAGAGTGCTTGCATTTCATCTCGAGAGCCCGGGTTCGTTAATAACTGTCAGAAATAATTTCCCGTTTCGGTGTTTTTTCAAAAACCAAGCAAGGTTTACTCAGCCTTCATAAGAAATAAATACCAGTCCCCTCGGGAGTTGGGAAATCCCCACTTCACCTTAAGTAGTTGGCGTAAGGCCGGCCCCCTTACCTGTAAAAATAAATAGGTTCCCATGGCACATGCGACCCCTTGGGAGTGTTACCTTGGCGGGGTGAGTGTCGTGCCCGTATCTGTCGAGGCGCCGCGCGTGCTCCAGGAAGTGCAGGTCTGCGGTGGCCTGTGTCTGGCCTCGGTGCAGGCGGTGCAGCTCCCGCACGCGCCGCAGGTCCTCCGCCTCCGAGGCCGGCGTGCTGTGCCCGCTGCTGCCCCCCAGGCCCCCGCCCACCAGGCTGCTGCCCCCCGCCGTCCAGTCACCAAGCTCCGCTGGAATCACACATTTCAAACATGACGACTTCATCATTTTGAGACAAAGCATCACTCCAAGGAAGATCAATTTTGCAAAGTCTATCAGTCCTCTAATCTAAGTTGCAAAGATATGTAACATTGGGGATTCGCATTATATGTATTCTCACAAGCAGACACGTACAAGTTTGCGCTAGCACATGAGGCATGTGAACTTACAATATAAAAATCCAAATCTCAAATGGACATACACCCTGCAACTCTTGCCATCCTTCCCTGAAAGAGGGGTGACATTGGCAAAGTGAACCATTTTCTACAGCATGGGTGGTCAGCCGCATACCAACCTATAAGTCAAGGAACATACACCTTCTGTTCTCTTATTTTGATTTTTATTATTCCATATGAAAGAATCCACATTTATGCATTAACAATAACAACAAAGGCCCTGGTGAATCCACATCACTGCCTTTTCGGGCATAGTAGCTCATCACAGCGCTTGAAGTCCATCACAGTTTCTTGAGCTCTGTGCACCCTTTGAGTACCGAGCCGGCGGGGGACAGACTGCGCCTGTGGAATTTGGAGCGACCTGAAAACTTTGCGCAGCCAAGCGAGAGCGCCCCACCTGGACAGGCTCTTGAGTGGTCTGTATGGAGGGCACTAAACAGGCTGAGAGCGGGTGTTGGCAGAGCTCCTTGTACCATGATGACCTGGGGAATCTTGCATTAGGATGACACCACACTCTTCGAATGCGGAGCCCCACAGTCTATGGATCATCTTCGAATCTGTCCAGCCTGCTCAACAAGCTGCTCACTGGCCGACCTAATGATAATGGTAAAGATAGAGCGGTGGAAGTTGCCCGTCACTAGGCAAAACTAGTATAGAGTCTGGCACAAAGAAGAAGAACTATCAAACTCCATCTTCTTCTTCTTTCTATTATTATTTTGATTAAAAAACAAAAAATAGATAATATACACACGCGCGTCGAAAGGACACAACCGGACTCAATGCTCATTTGAGTGCTAACACCTTATCCGCTCGACCATACCAACAACATGAATTGACATAGAGCAAATTGTGACATCACATGGCTAGATTGCTAGGGATAGGCAAAAAAATATTTTGTAATTGGTTGCTTGGGACTATAGTGCCATACAAGTGTGCCGTTTGCGCACTAGTCTTACTTGAGTATTGGAGCTTTGTAGCGACGACCAAGCACGTTAACAACACCTCAGCGGCACTATAACAAGTGTCATAGATCCTTAGAGTCTCTGAAATCTAGAGTCTCCCACACAGGATTTCTTAAAAAAAAACTAAAAAAAAAGTTCAAAATAATGCTTAGTCTATTTTCAGGAAATGTATAATTTGAATTAGTTGCGTTTGCGTTTGCGTTGCGATGATCACATGCATTTTTTTTTTTTAAATAACTTATTCTAATTGAGTATAATGTAGAGCCTGGGGAGAAGTTGTGAGCACTGACCTTGCGCCTGGTAGGAGGCGAGCAGCAGGCGTGCGGGGCGGGGCGCATGCAGGCGACCGTCCCTCAGCAGGCGGCGCAGCTGCAGGCACAGCAGGCGGCGCGCGCCCGCCTCCAGCCTCCAGGGCTCCTCCACCCAGTACTTCACCCCCAGCCACAGGGCGGGCGCGGGACCCACCTGGCGGCGCACGCGCTTGTGCCCCTCCACCCAGCGCTGACACAACACACATTGAGATTTCAATTCAGTTCTATGCCACAATAGGGTAATTTCACATATTTTTTTTATTTCATAAAATGATAAGACTGTATTTTTGAAAATGTATCTACGTTTTAAAAAAAAATATCTGGCTTAGTTTTAAATTATGGCTCTTTAAAATTGGCACATTTTTGATTTTCCGGTAAAACAGGACATTTTTTATTTAGGCGGATATGACGTTTATGAAGGGTGGCGCGAAAAAAAAAAAATTTAGGGAGGCGTGATAGTATAAAGTTTGGAAGCCGTTGATCTATAGTCAAGTTGTAAAGATATATTGACATTTAAGTCTTCTATTTAATGCATGCCCTCAAGCAGGTACATGTAAGTTCTAGCTTACACATACCGCGTGTGTACAATTACAAAATAAACAGTGTCTCTTGAAAATGAAGTAAGCAAGTCGAAAGTACTCGAGGTGAAATAAATACATAATTTGTGAAAATAAAACTGGGTTCTTTAATTCTTTATAATTCTTCATAAACACATTAACATAAATCTCTCAACTCCTGCCGCCTTTCTCTGAAACCGGGGTGGCATTATATACATATTAGTCAAGGAACTGCTCGTTTTAAATGCAAGCACCACTTAGACGCATACATCCATATTCACCAATCCTAGTTACACATTTCTGAGGCTGAGATTTGTTTTTATTTATGTGTATGGTCCATTCTAAGCACCAACTTGGCCTAAGTTAAGAGTTGTAGGATTGTGGAATCAGAGCGGGGTGTTGGATTCATGCATAGCATGGCAAAGCCCTGTAGCATTGTTTGTGGATGACATAAGGGAATCATAAATTTACTTTAATCTCTGGCAATAGATGCTCTCCATTTTTTTCCAAATTATATATTTATCAGATGAAGATGGACTGGATGAGAATGACACCCTAATGGAATAAGATGCTGTCTCAGATCAAGAAGGTCAACTTCAAAAGGTGTCTGAGGCAATCAGCTGGGGAGATGATGAAGAAGACAATTTTAAACTGTTTTATTATTATTTTAGTCCAGGGATTGTCCTGAAGTACAGCTTAGCACTTCACCAAGCTTTGAGCCTTTCATTTTTTTTTTAATATCTTTGTATGGAATTAAATTAGTAACATTTTTCACTTTACTCGACAGGTATTTAAAAAAAAAATATTTCCAATACAGTTCAAAGCATCTTCACTCCATGACAGATTTCCAACATGCAAATTGTGTGTTTTCTATTCAAATTTGATTTCAAAAGTAAAAACTACATGGACCGGCAGCAAGAGGCTTTTGTTTCTGGTCAAAAGTCTAATTGTTGTTTTTATTTTTCAAAAGACATCTAATGGTCCGGAGATAATCCGTCAATACAGCTTGAAGAATAATTGTAAACCATGTAGAACCAAATATATGTGTGACGGTTCAAAGTTGAAATGGCTGGACGGCCACTTTGAACACTTTACAGAAGATTTTTTAATAAAACATAGAAGGCACTTTTTTAACAGTTGATATTTGAATCAAAATATGTTTTATCAAACCTTACTCTGTAATCTATAGCCCAAGTTGCAAAGATACATTAACATTTAAAATTCATATGCATGCCCACAAACAGACAGTAAGTTTGCGCCTAAAAATGTTGCATGTGTACTAACAAATTAAAATCCAAACCGCAAATGAAAATAAACCCTGCAACTTTTGCCTACTTTCCTTGAAACAGCGGGGACACTCAATCTCTAAAAGAGGATCAATTAATACAATTTATCTCAAATAAATAATCTAAAAACTAAGTTGCAGAGACACTTGTATCTCCATATTTACGGTGCCACAAGTCAAAAATATGGTGTTTTGACTTGCAAAACATGATAATTTCCATATGTGCTACGAAGTTGATAAACTCAACGGTGTTATTCACACACAGCAAGTCCATTGATCAGCTATGGATCAAATGTGTTGTGTATAACCCTGAGAAAGAATAGAATGAGAGGTGAATGTGGCACCCTATTTAGACTAAGCTGCGTGGCTGAAAACAACTTCAAATTGATTTTCTCTAGATCATTTTTTTTAATTTGTGGCGCCCTTCATCCGGAGATACAATACAATAACATTTGAGGTTTGATTTCTTTGCACACACACAATCAAGCATGTGTCAGTATCCCTGCAACAAGATGTTAATATATGGTGCATGTTTAGTTGCGTTACCGTTATGGGGGCATTGCTAGGTCCGGGTGGAGTCCCATTTTCTGTGAACTGGAGACCAAAGTATTCCCGTTCTCCAAGCTCCAGATATTGGAACACCATGTCCAGGAGATCACACCCTTTTGTCTTTTTCTGCAATGAAAAATATGATGAAGAATGAATATTATTAACAAACAAATTGATGATTGCAGTACTTAAGTATATAGCATGCTAAATCTCCCCTCGATTACGATAACAGCACTCCTAGAGAACAATTTAGTTTTCATGCATTTTTTTTATTTACGCAATCGAGGTAAGTTGATGCGATGTGTTAAGTACACTCGATCAATCATAAATTAACAATAAAAAAAATACAAGAGGTACCTACATATTAAAATAGAATTAGAAAAAAAAACCAAGCAGAAGATTAAAAACATGTATCAACATGTGAAAAATAAAACTTTTTTCACTTCCTTACTTACACTAAAAACTTACATAAGTCTGATTGAGAAAAAAACACATAACATTATGACATCATGCAGGTTGCTTTTTTACTGGCTCATAGGTCACTAAACTCATAACTACACTGACAGAAATCTGCCCGAGAAATGGAACATTTGTTCCGTTCATTGATGGTCCGAGTCCATTACCGTGATGGTAAATTGTAAGAAAATATCATCGAGATGGGTTTGATGTTGCTTAAAAAGGTTTTTTGATATACCTACTTACATAGTACTAAAACTTTTTTTGGCAAAACACTATTTATAAGAAGGATTTTGCCAATGTACTTAATTTAGCTGTAAGTAGTACTAGAAGGGATTTTGGTATCAATTTATATTTAGGCATAGTACTAAAAGGAAAAGAAAAGATATTTCAGTGACATACTAAAAGGTACTATGCCATAATCCTAAAGGGGGCTTTGCCATGATGGTGCTAAAGGGTATAGTACCTACTATAGTACTTAATTAATTTTCGCTAACCTCAATTTGGAAGCAGTGTTGCGAGTCATCCAGAAATGTGACGGTAGCATTGATGGTGTTGACCTTTCGCTCCTTTACCTGTTCTGATGCCCGCACGTTGTACGTGCCACTCGTGCTCCCGAAGGCGCGGCGGGAAACGCTTTCAATCATAGCTGACGAAAACACCGCCCAGCATTATCACTGCAAACAACACTGAAAACTTGACACCTCAAAATCATACACGGCACACAACTTCATTAGCATAATGTTATTCCGACCGCAAAAAACAATATACCATTAGCCGCGACCTTAAAATTTAATTCTAAGGACATCAATCAATATTCAATGTAAAAAATGCTATTAAAAATGGCAGGCGGGAAATAAATACTGTTTTTCTTTTGTTCAAAATCCAAATTCAAAATGTGTGGGTAAGCTTCCATGCGCGTTCGATTTTCAAAAGTAGACTGATGTTTTCGCGGTTTCTATGTTATGAAATCGAATCTTCTTGCACAATAAAATAATTGATCGGATGCTCACACGGTTGTTAAATCATTCTTATGGAGATTAATGTTTTGCTAGTGTATTTATAAAAGAACTGAAAAATTGTAGTTTGTTAAATAAATACCAATAAATATAAATTCTAATGAGGACGCGAATTATCAATATTTATAAACCGCGAACGGTGGACAAGCTGTCAAAGCATCTTGATTTTTTTTACGCCTGTGACGACAGCCTGACAGGTGCCAGCCTGACAGCTGGGGATGAGAACTCACAAACCGGGTTTCCCAAGATGTATGGAATATATTTTTAATGAAAAAAAAATATTTTTAACTGAAATAAAAGTAATATACAATGAAACGGACATTAATTCAAAGAAAATTGAGAACGAAATTAAATTAATAACAAAAAAACATGAGCGCCGAAAATATAGATGATAACTACATTTCCTTGAATTATTGGTTGGTATGAGGCTGACCACCCGTACTGTAAAAAATGGTTCACTTTGCCAATGTCACCCCTGTTTCAGGGAAGGTCGGCAAACGTTGTGGGGCTTATGTTCATTTGAGGTTTGGATTTTATTTGTAAGTACACATTCAGCATTTGTAAGCGCGAACTACACTTGTTGGTTTGTGGGCATACATCTGAGAGCTTTAAATGAATATATCCTTGCAACTTAGATTATAGATTAAAGATTATTATTACTACATACTACTACAAATACTTTAGTTTTTCCTTTGGGACAACTTCGAGATTTTTTATTTCGTAGCTTGGGAATTTTCACTTAATTTTTTTTTTTTTAATTGATTAATTATGTCTTTATTTAACATAATTTGAAATAAAAAAGAAACTTCTATCCGTCCGTCTTTATAAAAAAGATACATCGAAAAATAATCGGATATTTGTTTTAAAGTTTCAACTTCAAGATTTTTTATTTCGTAGCTTGGGAATTTCCACTTAAATTTTATTGGCTTAATTGATTAATTATGTCTTTAATTAACATAATTTAAAATCAAAAAGAAACTTCTATCCGTCCGTCTTTATAAAAAAGACACATCGAAAAATAATCGGATATTTGTTTTCAAGTTCCAACTTCAAGATTTTTTATTTCGTAGCTTGGGAATTTCCACTTAAATTTTATTGGCTTAATTGATTAATAATGTCTTTAATTAACATAATTTGAAATAAAAAAGAAACTTGTATGCGTCCGTAATTGAAAAAAATTACATCAAAAAATAATCGGAATTTTCTTATAAAGTACCAAATTCAAGATTTTTTATTTCGTAGCTTGGGAATTTCCACTTAAATTTTATTGGCTTAATTGATTAATTATGTCTTTAATAAACATAATTTGAAATAAAAAAGAAACTTGTATGCGTCCGTAATTGAAAAAAAGTACATCAAAAAATAATCGGAATTTTCTTATAAAGTTCCAACTTCAAGATTTTTTATTTCGTAGCTTGGGAATTTCCACTTAAATTTTATTGGCTTAATTGATTAATTATGTCTTTAATTAACATAATTTAAAATCAAAAAGAAACTTCTATCCGTCCGTCTTTATAAAAAAGACACATCGAAAAATAATCGGATATTTGTTTTCAAGTTCCAACTTCAAGATTTTTTATTTCGTAGCTTGGGAATTTCCACTTAAATTTTATTGGCTTAATTGATTAATAATGTCTTTAATTAACATAATTTGAAATAAAAAAGAAACTTGTATGCGTCCGTAATTGAAAAAAATTACATCAAAAAATAATCGGAATTTTCTTATAAAGTACCAAATTCAAGATTTTTTATTTCGTAGCTTGGGAATTTCCACTTAAATTTTATTGGCTTAATTGATTAATTATGTCTTTAATAAACATAATTTGAAATAAAAAAGAAACTTGTATGCGTCCGTAATTGAAAAAAAGTACATCAAAAAATAATCGGAATTTTCTTATAAAGTTCCAACTTCAAGATTTTTTATTTCGTAGCTTGGGAATTTCCACTTAAATTTTATTGGCTTAATTGATTAATTATGTCTTTAATTAACATAATTTAAAATCAAAAAGAAACTTCTATCCGTCCGTCTTTATAAAAAAGACACATCGAAAAATAATCGGATATTTGTTTTCAAGTTCCAACTTCAAGATTTTTTATTTCGTAGCTTGGGAATTTCCACTTAAATTTTATTGGCTTAATTGATTAATAATGTCTTTAATTAACATAATTTGAAATAAAAAAGAAACTTGTATGCGTCCGTAATTGAAAAAAATTACATCAAAAAATAATCGGAATTTTCTTATAAAGTACCAAATTCAAGATTTTTTATTTCGTAGCTTGGGAATTTCCACTTAAATTTTATTGGCTTAATTGATTGATTATGTCTTTAATTAACATAATTTGAAATAAAAAAGAAACTTGTATGCGTCCGTATTTGAAAAAAATTACATCAAAAAATAATCGAAATTTTCTTATAAAGTACCAAATTCAAGATTTTTTATTTCGTAGCTTGGGAATTTCCACTTAAATTTTATTGGCTTAGTTAGTTAATTATGTCCTAAATTAACATAATTTGAAATAAAAAAGAAACTTGTATGCGTCAGTGTTTGAGAAAAATTAAATCAAAAAATGTTCAATACTGTTATAAATATGTAAATTTAAAAGAAAAAATAATCATAGGTCAGAACTTTTTACAACTTTGTTTTTTGGTGCAATGATGTATAATATTATATATTTACATAAACTGAAATAAAAAATTGCACTCTACTACTTAATTTTCGAAAAACATTCCACCTAAAGAAACTCGGTCAAATTGTTGAAAATTTGCAATTTTCAAAATTTTTTTTTTCGCATCTCGGAAATTTCCACTTAAATTTTTTTGGCTCTATTGATTTATAATACCTTAAATTTACATAAATTAAAATAAAAAAGGAACTTCTATGCGTCCATATCTATGAGATATTCCATTTTACTAAAAGGGCTGTAAGTGGGGGGATCAGAATTTTTCTTTTAAGTTAATGGTCATTTTCAATAGTTTTTAGTATTGTCTTTCAAATTGCATATTTAAAATTTCATTTTTTTTATTGTTTTATTACTTTATAATTAAGTTATAACCTTTTTTTTTATATGGGGAAATTTAAATTTTGGGCTGGCACCTGTCAGGCTGGCGTCACAGGCGTTTTTTTTTTTTTGATTCAAAGTTGACAGTTGTCTTCTTGTTTATGAAATGGCGTTCGATCATACTATTGGTGGTCAACTCAATGTAGTGATACTTGATAGTTAGGTAAAAAAAAATTACTCGTGTAGCAAAATAAAAAATCAAACAAAAACTTTTTTTGAAAAACTAAGCTTCATCTCAAAATAAATGTGAAAAACTCCTCATGAAAAATAGAACTGAAGGACCACAATAATATTTTACTATATCATATTCATATTTTAAATGAAGTCGGCGCGACGTCAGCACAGAAGAACTCCAGAAAAAAAAATTTAGGTTTACAGCTGGGTTGCTGGAGAAAAACTTTAACTACGATTTTGCGATTGGTCAATAACGACCCTACATATGATGCGAATTTATTAAAAAAAAAAATACAATGGACTTTCACAGTGTGAAGTGTGAACCACCAAACCTTAATATAACAAATGTATGATGTGAATGTCTGCTAGTTAGAAAAATAAAATATTTTTTGGAGTTTGTTCAGAATTTACCACAATATTATAATGTGAGCCTTCTTATATAATGAGCCTTCTGACTGATACACAAAATATTCACCAGCATCATTGATGAAGAACAGCTGTAGTCCGATGGCGATATGAAAGAAATGAGATTATTATAAAAAAGAAGAAGAATACAACGAAGACTGCACCGGTGCTTTAATAACTCGCTTTGAGAATGCTTTCTGCTCGTGAAAGTGAAACGTCGGCAGATGAAACAGCTACAAATAGAACATGAAACACTGAAAGAACACAAAAACGATTCATTAAATGAGATACTTAATGTTTATCTGTAATCTTTCTCCCTGAAAAATTATTTTATTTTTCTAAATGGAAGGTTGTGGGTTCGAATCCCACCGGAGCACAAAATATATGCCATTTATATTTTCAAATATGCTATGTGCTGGGTTGAAAAAAATCATATACCTTTACCAAAGACAGATCACCAAAGGTCTATCCAGCCTGACAGCAAGCGGATCTTGCTTGAGAATTGGAGCTTTCTGCAGTGACGACCAAGCTCCCAGAGGTCTCTTGAAGTATGATTTACACAAAAGCGGTGCTAACCAAATAAATCATCTTAATTTATTTGACTTCAGTGTTGATTCTTCTTCAGTTATTAATCCCATGTCACATAAAAAATAAAAGTTGTCATCGCATGACTTAGGGTCAGTGTGGCAACAGTGGATCATTTTTTTTCAAATGCACAGAATTATTGTTGTATAAATGCAATCAATTTACAACTTTTATCAAACGATTGATAAATTAAGTACCTACCACTTGTTCAAAGAGCTCCATCTTTTTTATCCAATAAATACAGAGATATTTTGCATTTAGTGAAAAATGGAAAATGATCCACTGTGTACCCTATGGTGTACACAGTGGATCAAACAATAAAAAGCCAGATTACTTCTATTTCAAAAAAACATATGTATAAGACAGAAATATTTTTTTCTGTTATACACCAATTTTAATCAAACGGTACAAAATAACACAAAATAAGTGGATGAAAATCCAGGAAAAAACCACATTGAAGAAGTAACAAGAATATTGACGGGCATTGCTGCGTCTTCCGAGGTAAACGCAACTATGCTACACATATAATGTAACTTCTTTCTGCGTTCTTCCCAAAGGGTCTCATGTGGCGAGTGGAATCTATTTAGATTTACAGGTAAGATGATCCACTATGTAACCTATGATGTTGATCCACTGTGTACCCTTTTGACAAATTTCTTTTAGGGCAGTAATTTATGTATTTCACTTTGAACAAAGTAATGAAGTAATGTTATAATGGAAGTAGGATTGTGGTTAATGAGGATAAATAAATAACTTCTAGCCGAACTTCAATACTTTAAAAATAAGAAGACAACAAAGCGAAGCTTAATTTTTACTTTTGACTGTCAGAAACACATTTTGTTACTCAGCAAAACCAAGCTGCATTGAAGTAGGACTCTGATTAGTCCAGACATGTTCAGACATGAGCACCATGCCAGGGTGTAAGCAATAGCCCTGTATAACTACTCATCTGGAAGAAACTGCCCTGATCCACTGTACCCACATGATCCACTGTTACCACATTGACCCTACTCAAAACTGAATCCTAACTTTTGAACACATTCAAGCAAGTATTTGTTTTCTCTGTCAACTTATTTTAACCCTTTCACAACAGAATTCTCTTACCTTATAAAATGCTGCAGATTATGTTTTGAGTTATTCATTTTATACATCTTTACTCCAAGTATAAAACACTGCAAATCCCTCTTGATTGTGTTAAAAACATGTATGTAAACAAAATCACCCAATAGGGGTGCTGCTGTATCTTCCATACATTTATACACTCTTAATAGATATTTTTAACAGTAATTTGTACAAATGTACAAATTTCACAAATAAAGTTATTTTTAGCGTGTCGCTGGCTGTGAGGGTGAACTGTAATTAAGGAAATCTGTTCACAAAAAACAAATGAATATTACTTTAAGAGTTTTAGGCTTGCACGGCCAGCTGATGATGCTGGAGTGATGTTTTCCGGGATCTGTTGCCGTGGTCTGTGGGAGCTGGGAGCAGCTGGGAGCTGGGAAACGACAAACACACGCTGTAGAAGCAAGATGGTAGACATATAAACCCCAGTGTACACACACTTACATCACAGTTCTCATCAAGATCATCATCATCATCATACTTCACGCTGAAGAAGCCCATTGTAGAAATGGGCGAAACGTCCGGAAGCTCCAGCTCCCACAGACCACGGCAATAGATCCCGGAAAACATCACTCCAGCATCAAATATTACTTTTCTACATTTATTAACAGATAAACATTCTATCTTGACAATGGCAGATAGCAGGGGAACCTTCAAACTTCAATGACAAGCACGTAGCTGCAAGACCCACCTATCATTTCAGGATTAATATTATATTCAGTTGAATGAATGGCTGTCCTGTATCCTGAGTGTAAAACATTGCATATATACTCAACCGTTGCGTAGACTGTTTTTTTTTTAAATCAAACACTTACTGGAGGCACTGTTGTACAATTCATACACATATATCTGTTGACGTTATGGTTGAGTATACACACAATCTTTATAAATAGAAGCACTGAATATTACAACTTGGATACAAAATGGAGTTTTCTGAAGGCATGCGAATGTGTAAATAAGAGACAGTAATAAATCAAACAAATATTATAAAATGCAAAGAATTCTATTTATTTTATTCACATTTTAATATTTTACACATTTTCTAAGCACTTAACTATCATTTTAGTAGTGTAGAACTAAAACCACACTAAAACCAACAATATAGGATTTTTTTTTCAGAAATTAGATACATATATGGGAATACTAATCATTTCTATAGATATAATAAATCTCACCGTAAAACAAATCCAGATTGTCGCCTCTGATTCTATATAGGTACAACTCAATCTATTTATTTTTCGTAAATATATCAACGTCGCATAGGAAAAAGCTAGCAAGTGCCTTTGTTCCGAAAACTGAATGAGGTCCGCACGTGAATCGGCATAGATAACATTGTGTCGTTACTCCCCCGGGTTACTAGGGAAAAGGCATACAAATATTTAGTTGCTGGTTGCTAACAACGGTAGTCCCATACAAGACTGATGTTTGCTTGCTGAGAAAAAGTTTCAAATTCAAAAATGTTCCGACCTCATAGTCTATGTTTTTATCTTTAGGTATTTACACTTTAAAGGTTGAACTAAATAACTGCAAATTTCACAGATAAAATTATTTAGTTGGTGAAAATTCTCATAAGTGAACCGTCGAAGTGAAGATCGTCAGAAAGAGCAGATGAAACATATTAAAATTTCAGGATTTTACATTTCTTCAGAAAATTCTATATTAGAGAATACAAAATAATGTGAATTTTTCCACAAAAACCCATTCTAGAGTTTCATTTAGTTACTACTTTTAAGTTCCTCTAGAATAAAACACTGCGTAAATTCCCGTCAAATAAAGAAAAAAAAAATAGGAAAACTACTTAAAGCTCATAAAGTAAAAACAAAAAAAACACAGTTCTACGGCTGTTGTATCTTTCATACATTTTCAATAAGTTGGTAGCTTCTTCCCATTACACGTCAATTTATTCACGCTAAATAAACATAAAAAACATAACACCATAAAATATATTCGTTTATTATAAACTATACTATACATCGAGTGAATAATAACGCAGAAGTTCACTTTTATAAAACAGACAATGTAAATATTACGATAGCAAATATAATAAAGATGTAAAAAATATGTAAATATAAAGTATGAATTGCACAAATAATGTTATTATTTTAAAAATATTTTGTACTTGAGAATGCAGAAATAAAAAGCATCTGTTCGAGTGCGAAAAGTTGTATCTCCCAATTTCTTTATTTCTTGAGTAAAATCATAGTCTACTTTCTAGTAGTTAATGCTCAAGTCTTGTAATAAAAAGGTAATGGGTTAGATTTCCAACGGAGCACACAAAAGTGTAATTCAATTTTTAAAAATGCTCTTTGCTGGGATGTGAAATTTATATAAACTTTTTCGCATCCCGGCAATGATGAGGTACATAGTAAAACAGTTTTTTTATTTGGAAAGAAAGTAATAAAAAATAATGATAATTTGTGACAATTTTCTTTGATACATTTGTTCTTATTTGAATGTTGCAACTCTGCAGAGGCTCTGGCCACCCCTAGCGGAATGGCGACAGAGTTACAGTTACAGTTATAGTAGAACTTAAGTAAAATAAAAATAAACAGCTGTTTGCTGGCAAAAACTGCCAATAAATAGACGAGAACACATATTGAAAAAAATGTATATTTCATTTAAGCAATAACATCTTAAAATGAGTGTATTTCATTTAATAACTCACAAAAAAGTAAAGCTTTACTGATGTATCTTGTAAACAAAGTTAGATTTTAATTGAATTTTGAAGGGAATCAAAAAAAGTATGAAAAATAAAATTATTTATTTTAAAAGAAAATGTTACATAGCTTACTCACTCTTAGAAACTGAAAATGATAATCAATATTGCCATTTTCAGTAAAAATAAAATAATAAAACTAAAAATAACAACAACTATCAGGGCCAATTTTCAATAGACGAGTTAAAGTATGTTTGAGTCATATACAATTAAAGAGGCAATCTAGGATTAATGAAATGATATCTTTGATTCATAGGTTGGTATGAGGCTGACCACCCATCATACTGTAAGAAATGGTTCACTTTGCCAACGTCACGCTTGTTCCAGGGAAGATCGGCAAAAGTTGCAGGGTTTATGTTTATTTGAGTTTTGGATTTTGATTAAAGTCCACATGCGGCATGTGTAAGTGCGAACTTACTGTCTGCTCGTGAGCATGCATTTAACAAATATGAATAAAAAAATCTCTGCAACTTACATTATAAATATGAATATATGGAAAATTAAAAATGACATTTAACATATTATCTACTTACATACTTGTTGCCGGTCTATGGTTCTATACGACTCATTTGTCAAAGAAAAAACCTAATTAAGAATTTTGTGATTCAACGGATAACTTACAACCAGACTGTTGAAAAATCAGCCCTAAATACAGAAACAATTAACATATTTACTTAAATAAAATAAGTAACCTAAGTGCCAACTATCCCCGGGTTAATAACTTGGATTATTTACTGTATACCACAGCAGGAGCGCTACAGATGTACACGGCTTCAGATGAATTTAGATGACAGCTAAAGGAAGGCGCTGTTGTGACTTTGCGGCCTTCAAACTCCTAAAATCAATGGGTATTATTTTGTTTTTCCTCAACAAAATACTTCTTAAATTTTGACAATTCAGTTAACACCAAATTTAACTATAAAAGTGTCATTTTTCAAGATGACGACGTTCGTTTTGATTTTCACCACATTGTGAAAGTCGTGTCAATCCGTAAATTCAAAATATTTAATCTGTTACTTGCAGGTAATCACGTCTATGTGTTTTAAATCCTATCAAAACTGAGATATTAAAAATGATTAAAAACATTCAATCCATAAAGAGATCCATGGATTAATATTGTTTATTTGTATAGAGAATTCACCTAAGGTGGTGGATGAGCTGTGGTTTGTTGTGTGTAATAACACCAAAAAATGCCAATCTAGGATTAATGATTGCATACAATTTATTTCGACTCCTCCAAGGAAGAAGGAAGTAACTCCGAAATTTAGGTTTTTGACCTATTTCCATTTCTGAAGTTAAGAAAGAACAAATCATTATCTTCATTCCAAGATGACAGCCGTGTCTCTATCTCTTTTAAATTCGTTAATAAATGAATGTAAAAAATAGTTAATGCATTGTACTCCATGGAATAAATAACATTCAATTGGCTTTCCTGCAAAACTATCTTTTTTGACTTAGTGCTGTCTTCCTTGGAGCAGTTGATTCGTAAACAAGCTGCGAGCTGCAGCTTTTTCAAGACAATTTTCAAATTTGTTCTTGCACGAAATTTCTATTTTGCACTCTCTCTGTTTATGTAATAACCGCCGCGTCAAGCCTGAAAGCGCCCTTGCAGTGACAGTAGTCACGAAACGGCGCTATAAAAATCATCATCATCATCATCATCATCATCATCAACTCTAATTTTGACTTAATTATTTGATAACCAACAACAATCTTGTTAAGAATATAAACAAATAATTTTAACAATAAAAAACTAACAATATTAAAAGCATTAATAAAATAATAAACATGTATTGTTGCTCTAGACAGGTACAAAAGGAGGTGTACAAATGGAGCCGGAACAAAAAACCCTGCCACAAAAATTAAAATGCCACTCTGGCGAGTAGCCAATGCCGATTTCTTTGTTGTTGCTATGTATTCATTTAGACCTGCGATGTAAATTTTTCAGAAATTTGAAATTTTCCGACTCCATTATTATTATTATTTAATACTAACAACAACAGAAAAGTTTATCCATGGAACATGTCATATACAAAAAGGAATACCCTGTTCAGATGAAGGTAGCTGGCAACTTTTGAGTTAATTTTTCACACTATATAATATTAGTGTTAGAGTGCCTGTAACAGTGTCATTTGCGGACATCAAAGCCATGTATCATCCGCTGACTGAATAATATTTTGCCAACAAACAAAAAAAAATCTTGAATTATTGATGGATGAAATATTTGTGAATAACCATGCAAATGTAGACACATATTGTCTTTCTTTACTATCCTCGTCTGAACAAGGGATCATACCAAGTACACTCTTGAAATTAAAGATGGATACATAGGATATTTAACGAGTTTTTAATTTCCAAAATGATAAATTTAATGGTTTTATTAGTCAGATGTTTTTTTTAGTACAATAGAGTATTTTAAAACATGGGTAGGTACAAATAACAGTTCACAATAAGCTACTTTTACAATGATTTTAGCTGTTCTGGAATAAAATTGCATTGTTTTGTGACTTACGTACTTCAACTTATTGTGAATGAGACTGCGTCAAACTATTTAGCCCTTTTGCGTCGAGCTAAACACAAAAAATGTGACTTTAAACATAAATACATCAACAATTTACAATTAATGAAGTAAAAATTATACATGTACGGTCAAACTTGGTTATAGCGAGCTCACATCTTCCCTAGACTTATAGGTTGGTATGAGGCTGACTACCCATGCTGTACAAAATGGTTCACTTTGCCAATTTCCCCCCTGTTTCAGGGAAGGTCGCCAAAAGTTGCAGGGCTTATGTTCATTTGAGGTTTGGATTTTAATTTGTAAGTACACATGCAGCATTTCTAAGTGCGAACTTACACGTGTCTGTTTGTGGGCATGCATTTAATATGAGTCTTAAATGTTAATATATCATTGCAACTTACTGCACGAAGTATACAGGGGTTAGGAGGGAAAACTCCTATCAAGTGCCATGGCCATAACTGATTTCCGATGTGTCCCTACTGCTCACTACTCATTACTCTCGACAAAACAGTGGCATTGTAAGCGTGGCTGTCTCGCTAAGGCGTCATCATGTCACGTGAATGGGGACTCTACTACTCACATTTATAACGAGCAACGGCTATAAAGAGAGAAGTCGTATTGTCTCTTTGTGCTAGTTGTAACTGAGCTTGACTGAGTGTGTTTAAGATAACAGATGAAATTAAATATTAAAGAGGCTTTTGAAGTTGCACACGGCTATTCAAAAACAACATGCAACCTAACTATGTATGTTTTATAAGGATAACCATACTCCCATATTGGTGTTATGGCCGAGGGGTAGAGGCGCATGTTCGACTAGCGTATTTGGAACCAGATAACGTTGGTTCGAATCTTGCGTCTAGCCCACTAGACCATAACTTCGACCCTGGTTGAACAGATGCCGTTGCATGGACACAAGCTTCTGCTTTCGCACGAGACAACTGGCCAGGCAAAATAGGTTGGCGGATTGCATTCCTTTCCAGAAATCTATTTAAAAAAAAAACTCGGGTGCCACAAGTCAAAAAGTAGCAAATTGAGTGTTATGTGGTGGTAATGTACAAAAGTCAATGACATAATAAACCCTAAAAATTCTAGCTAGTTTGAAAACATTCTCAGTTTTCAAATGGGACGGTTAGTTAAAGAAATTGGCCTTAATTTATCACACTGATTTACTTATTCCTAGGCTAATTTCTATATTTAAAAGCTCAACAATTCAAAATGGTTTATTTTACACATAATTTTCAAATATGCTCTTCGTTGGGTTAAAAAAATCATATTATGATTTTGAAAAAAAATCATAAAGATTGGTCATTTAAGGTCCACCCAGCCATACAGCATCTGGGTCTTGCTTCAGTAATTGCCATTTTCTAAAGCGCTTAACTTATAAGTTGGTATGCGGCTGACCACCCATGCTGTAAAAATGGCTCACTTTGCCAATGTCACCCCTGTCTTAGGGAAGGATGGCAAGAGTTGCAGGGTGTATGTCCATTTGAGATTTGGTTTTTATGTTGTAGGTTCACATGCGGCATATGCAAGTGCGAACTTGTACGTGTCTGGTTGTGAAAATGCATGTAATGTGAATCTCCAATGTAACATATCTTTGCAACTTAGATTAAATAAGATTAGATTAGACAACCAAGCTCCCACAAGGCTTTTGAGGTGTGATTCACACCAGCGCCAATTAATTACATTTAATGAATCGTTTTGTCATCCATACATTGTCTATTTTTTTAACATTTTTGAAAAGAAGAGAAAATATACAACCTTAAATTGTGCATTGTCATACATTTCTACCATAAGTTTTTGATATTAAAATATTTGTAAAGTATTGAATATTGATAAGTTAAGCTTACACTAAGTCATGTAAAATTCAATGGTTTATAATTTCTGTAAACATTTATAAATCTATAATACTTGGTTGATAAGGGGTACAGTATATTGATCAAGAGGTAATAAATAAGCTTAGGCCCTGTATTATTAACCTTAGCATGTGTGACTGTAAGCTGATCAAAAAAACTACCCATACGTTGACATAACTGTATACTTTTTAATCAGTATAAAGCCGCTATGCTAGCGTTGAAAATACCGGGCCTTAGTTATATTAAAAGTTAATTAAGTGCAAACAATATCTGTTAATTAATATTTAGATTAGTGATTAGAAAGCAAAAAAAGCTGTTAAATTATTTATAATAAAATAAAATGTTAAAAAAATAAGCTATTAAATTATTTATAATGTAAAAAAATAAGCAGATATAAAAAATAATGCATTAATCAAGCTTTTGATTACTAATTTAAGTGCAAGTAAAGTGGCTTTTTCTAACTAGTCCATACAATAATAAACATAAATAAATTAAATTGGAAATTAATTCCTGTTTGAGTCGTAGAAAACCAAAGGTGGATTTTTTTTCTTCTTTTTAATTGATACCTCAAAGGTGAATCTGAATAAGTGACATGTAAGGCTAACATGGGTTTCTCACATAAATGCACCTTTCTGCCTATTTTCTACAAGAGAAAGTACTAAAATAGTGTAACAAATCCTGTAGTTAGAAGTTCTTCATTTGTTCACATACTATGACGAGTTACTAAAATAAAATGTCTTATCCACGATTTCTCAAATGGACGAATCAGTACTTATTCAGTTTTACCTTTCAGGTATTTAGCTGATTTTAGAAAAAATCCTAGATTTATATTATTATCAGCCTTTGGTTATACATGGCAATTTAACAATTGGTATTCCTTGTTTGAAGTTTTTTCAATGCCAATGCATAACATTCAAACACCTTATTAATTGCCATAAAACAAAATTATTCTCCTGATTTTCCAATAGAATTTAGGTATTCTATTATGTTTACGTTATAGAAAGGTGTGATTTTAAAAATATATTGCAGGTAAATTTTACAATAACAAGTGCTTCATTTATTAATTTTTTAACTCACTTTGCAGATCAAATCATAGAAGATGATTTCAACATTCTTTTTTCACTCATCAGAGGATGTCAAATCTAAACTGTAAAACTGTACATTAAAAATTTGTGATGATTTTTTTAAATTTCTTTATGATGTTTTCCCGCCGAGAAAAAAGTTCTATATTTAAATTTGCGCTGAGTCCATTATTAGTAGATAATTTGAAAAAGGAACAATATTAGTTGCAAAAATTATGGGAATGTTTCCCTTAGTAATGAAAATATTAAAAACAAAATAATTTAGTGAAATTACAGGACTGGATATGGGGTTGAAAAAAATGATGAAAAATTTTTGGTCCCTGAAAATTTTGCAGTTTAGATTTTTTAATACTCCAAGCATGCCAGCTGCCACAATGCCAAAAAGTGCATTTAATTTTTATAACCTAGCAAAAAGTAAGAGGAGAAATGTTAAAAGAAATCACTATGAAAACATTAACAAATAATTGCAAAAAACTGTTAAACCAAAAATTAATGCATACTACCATCTTTTTACTTATTTAAAAATATATTTTCACTTTCACCTCTTCCATGTTAATTTTCCTCACAAATAGTTTATTAGTTCATTCCCAAACAAACACAGTTAGATTAAAAATATTATATATTAGTCCAAGATAAATGTTTTTGTTAATAACAAGTCACCATAAATTATTCAATTAACAAAACAAAAATCAAACTGTTACCAGCAATCAAACTATAAGCTTTATTGTGCTCATTCTGTCTCTAGATCTATAAATTAAATGAAAAATGCTGTATAATTATTTTTCCCTGACTTTAGGGAACTATTTCCTTTTTAACATCTTTATGGAGTCAGAACATTCAAAATTTCCCTCACTGGGTGATGTCACAGGTCAACGTGACTAGTACCCTTAGTAACCCAAAACAAAAAAGGTTAACTATTTAATAAGCGGCCCGACAGGGCGATGTCATGATTTTTTATTTGAGTCCATATTAATATTCCCAAAGCATTTATGAACATGATATTTTATCATGTGGTGACGCAGATTTGATAATTTTTCAACCGGAGACATTAGGTAAATTGAAAAAATGTATGAAAAGTAAATCACTCACTAGGAGTGCTGTTGTATCTTCCACACATTTTCACGTAATGTTTTATACTCGGGGTACTTGTAACAGTTTGATATTTACATGTGTTAATGAGCTTTTTGCTGAAATTGTTCTTTGTTTACTTGTACAGCTTACGCCCCAGAGCCGCCAGATTGGGCGACCCTGGGACGTAGCTCCTTAATCAGTCGATACTCAAGTCGTTTAGCATGTTCAGCTTCAGACCTGGCACGTGCAGCTTCGTCAGATCGTTGATCAACGACTCCATTGTCCCCAAGGGCGCCTCCTGGCCCCCGGCTGATGAGGAAGCTTGAGAAGAGGCATCACTAGACGTGGAAGGACCCTGACTACTTGACTGAAGCAACTGCTGGACCTTGATGTCATCTTCTTCATTGACGCGGACTTCGAAGGGCTCTGAGATACCTATTAACATAAAGAAAACAATGGAGTCGGTACAAATGCCGAAGAAAGTTGTGACGTCACCTGGAAAGGTTGAAAAAGCAGTCAAAGTTTGAGATTGCAGAAAAATGGCATAAGTTTTTTATTTTTTATCATATCGTTAAAATCAAAACAGCTCTACAATTAAAAAAAATAAAGGCATTTATTGGCATTTCTATTAATATGGTTTACAATTTTTTTATGTCTACAGTACGACCGGTCCGTAGTTCAGTGGTAACACTTCGGACTCTGTATGGAAGGTTGTGGGTTCGAATCCCGGCGGACCACAAAAAATTTACCATTTATATTTTCAAATTTGCTCTTCATAAAACATATGCATACAACAATACCCAGATAAAAAGCAAAATAGTATGTTATCATAAAATATCTCTTTATCTACTCAACAGTCATAAATGTATAGTTTGTTACCTAACAAGCTGATGACTTCGGAGCATGGCTGGTTGAAGTACAGGAACCTGTAGAAGCCAGGACTCCTGACTCCGCTCCCCACCGGGAAGCTGAACACCACATTGCGCGCTGCACTGCCGGCCGACGGCAGCGGACTGTTCACCTTTGAAGCGTACTCGTACGTTATATAGTCCTCGATGTCTGTGAAGTCAGCCTGTGAAATAAAAAGGGAAATTGATGAAGTAAATAGTTTAAAAGGTTTATTTTGAGCGACAAATTCTCGACAAGTTTTAATTGCTTGAAAAAGGTTACCTCGTATACTGCAATCCAGTCATCTGCATAAACCTGGACATCTCGGGACAGGGAATATTTGGCCACAAGGTCGGCGTCACCAATATACCAGATGTCCTTGATGGGCGCAAACTCCACACAGCGCTCCGTGTGATGTGAGAATACCTGAAAGAAATGTGATGAATATATATTATCACGCTACAAATGAAAACATTAATTTTGATGTATTCTAAGGTTTAAGCTGGAATTACGGTCGATATATTTACAAATTGTAATGAACTTCACTGCTAGGTAATTTAACTTTTCAAATATTAGACAAACTGTTATGGATGTTGGCGACGTAGCCAACGTTTTAGAATGCCAACGAGGATGATCTCAAAGTCGTCATACAGAGAGGGTGTCTCCTGAAGACGTTGGCTACATCACCAATGAAACTTTGAGAATTATGTAAGTTTTACCATAACGGTTCAACTAATATCTGAAAAGTTCAATGGTGAAGTTTATTATCATATTGATTCAGTCTTTCGATAGACTATTTGCATAATACCGCAATCAAGCTGCACATTTAGCGCCAATTCTTACACCGTTGTCCCCAAAGCAGTCGCATTAGGAGAGCGAACCTATTTATTTTTCCAGGAAAAGGGGTCAGCCTTGCATTTTAATTAAAGCAGGGTCCTCTGCTCACGGAAGCGCAGGTTCTAATTTCTTGTGAAGGTTAAATAAACTTTGTTTTTTGGGTTTGAGATAAACATCAAAATAGGAAATAATTTCTGATACCTTTGTATGTGAATCAAACCCTAATCCACTGCGTTTTACCAACTGAGCTATCGACGAGCAAACGGTACAGAAATATAAGAGAGTAATTATGAAAACAGTTTTACTCGCACCTAATCCCCCTTATTCATACAAAGGTTTAAATTGTTAAGCCAGCTTAAAGCATATATTGCCATACTAAAAAGCAAGTTCAGCTCTGATTTTAGGTTTAACTAATGTAATGAATAAGGTCGTTTGTGTGCATTTTTAAGAAACACTTTATTTTTAAAATGGCAGATAAAAGAGGTTGTCAGGTTTAGGTTGGAATTGTGGTCGTTTGACATATTTACAATTATAATAACTACACAGTTAAATATTTTACTCGGAATTTAGACCAATCGTTATGAGAGAACTTACATTATTCTCAACGTTTGGTTAGCGACGTTAAGCTTTGATGTCATGCATAGATGCTAACCACAATGAGAGCAAGCCTGCTCATGACATATATACATGGCACCCGTACTCAAAGGGTTAATTGGACATTTGCATAATGGTAACAAATAATACTGACACTTGGATATGATTTGCCTCAAGTGAAGTTCAAGGGCAATAAAGGGAACACATAACAATATCTAATCTATAATCTAAGTTGCAAAGATATATATTAACATTTAAAATTAATATTAAATGCATGCCCACAAACAGACATGTGTAAGTTCACAGTTACAAATGCTGCATGTGCACTTACAAATATTTTTTTTAATCTCAAATGAACATAAACTCTGCAACTTTCCCTGAAACAGGGATGACATAGGCAAAGTGAACCATTTTTTACAGTATGGGCGGGCAGCTTCACACCAACCTACAAGTCAAGGAATCAAATATTATAAACACCAAATACATAAATTCAGGTATAAAGGTGACCAGTGTGGCATCTATAATCTATAATCTATAATCTAAGTTGCAAGGATATATTCATTTAAAGCTCTCAGATGTATGCCCACAAACCAACACGTGTAGTTCGCGATTACAAATGCTGAATGTGTACTTACAAATAAAATCCAAACCTCAAATGAACATAAGCCCCACAACTTTTGCCGACCTTCCCTGAAACAGGGGTGACATTGGCAAAGTGAACCATTTTTTACAGTATGGGTGGTCAGCCTCATACCAACCTATAAGTCAAGGAACATGGCATGGCATGACGAGTGCAATAAAATAATATTTTGATACTATGAAAAAAAAAAAACAAAAAAGTGTATACCTTCATGTTTGTGAATAAATAAATAAATAGATATTCCCATGATTTATTTGGTGAGCGTTGGTTTCGTGTGAATCACACCTCAAGAGCCCTTTACAAGATTGGTCATTACTATAGAGAAGCAAGACCGCAACTAAGCTACACATATAGTGTAACTTCTTGCCGCGTTATCCCCGAAGGGGTCGCATGTGGCGAGTTGAACCTATTTATTTTTACAGGTAAGGGGGCCGGCCTTACGCCAACCACTTCAATTGAAGTGGTGGAAGAATAAAAAAAAGAAAAGGGAGTTTCTGTAAGGCTGAATGCATCTTCTGTGACTGGTCAATGATAAAAGCAGGTGTCACGGCTGAATCAACCAGGGAATCCAACACACTATAATAATCTATAATCTATAATCTAAGTTGCAAGGATATATTCATTCAAAGCTCTCAGATGTATGCCCACAAACAAACACGTGTAGTTCGCGCTTACAAATGCTGATTGTGTACTTACAAATAAAATTCAAACCTCAAATGAACATAAGCCCCACAACTTTTGCCGACCTTCCCTGAAACAGGGGTGACACTGGCAAAGTGAACCATTTTTTACAGTATGGGTGGTCAGCCTCATACCAACCTATAAGTCAAGGAATATGAATAATAAATTACATTTAAATATAAAAAATAACAAAATCTTAAAAAGAAATCTAAACAAAAAAAATCAAAAATTTCTTATGCAAAAAATGTACCAACATTACAAATCAGCATTGCAGATTAGCCGCCACTTCTTCCTGTCCTTGCATACTTCTTTCATTTCATCCAGAGTCATAACCTTTTTCATACAAGCTCTCTTTTAATTATGACTCTGGATATCCCATTCACTCGCTATTTCGAAAATTTGGTCCATCCATACCTTTCTCGGTCTTCCTCTTCCACGACATCCATCAATTCTTGCAGCATATATGTACTTTCTTCGTCAGTCTTTCCTCATTCATTCTCTCCAAATGTCCAAACCATCTAAGTATACTTCTTTTAATCTTTACTTTCACACTTTCTCTTACACCACATTCCTCTCTAACAAAATCATTCCTCACCCTATCACTCCGTCTTTTTCCAATCATACTTCTTAAGTAGTCCATTTCCACTGTATGGACTTTACTAATCTCACTTTCACTCACCGTCCAGGCTTCACTTCCATACATCAGAGTGGGCACTAGTATACCACCGTGCACCGCCAGTCGAACATTCTTTGAAAGATTCTGGTTCCTGGCGATGCTAGCGGTAGCACCCAGTACGCACCTGCCTTTCATTATTCTTCTTTCAAATTCACCGGTCATTCTTCCATCTTTTTCAAACTTACTTCCCAGGTATACAAACTCATTTACGACATCAACATTCATTCCATTAATTTTAAATTCATAATTCATACTTTCATCATCTCTCTCAAAAATCAATACTTTCGTCTTACTTGCATTCAACTTCAAATGGTTAGCTAACAAAGCTTCATTCAATCTAGAGAGCATTGTTTGCAATTCTACTGCAGAATCAGAAACAAGAACTGCATCATCTGCATACAGTAGAACACTCACTTTGCTCTCTCCTATCATCAATCCACAATCATTAAGTCGAGCATCTCTGACACACTTGTCCATGACTATGTTAAATAGCCATGGACTCATCACACATCCTTGCCTCACACCCTTATAAATTTCAAACCACTCACTATACTCACCATCAATACGGACACATGCCTTACTATTTTCATAGTTTGCATGCACCGCACCTAGGAGAGCCCCACTAACATCCGAAAATGATTCAACAGCATTGACCACTAGACTAAGGACTGGTCAAACAGATGATAAGGGGGCCAGCCTTACGCCCACCACTTCAGTTGAAGAGGGGGTTTTCCAGCTCCGCAGGGGGCTGGTACTCATTTCTTGTTAAGGCTGAGTGAACTTAGGCAATATTTTATTTTAAGTTTGAAATAAAAGCGAAACAGCAAATCATTTCTGACACCCTTGGTGGGATTCGAACCCGAGCTCTCGGCATGGGATACAAGCACTCTGCCAACTGAACTATCGGAGATAATAAAAACAAAAATAAGGCAAGATATAGTGAGTATAAATATAGTAGAAATCATGCTTGTACTAACACATACAAAGCTGGAAGAAAAGGACAAAACTGATAACTACTTAGGTTCATACAGATTTACAAGTACGAAATACATTAAAGATACATGTTTTTAGTAGGGTAATAATAACACGAAAAACATAGCAATGTTTGAAATTTACGCAGTTATACTTACGACAGTTTCTTCTGGTATTCGTAACTCTGACGCAACTGAATCCAGTCCATCGTAAAGTAAAGTTCTTGGGTATTGCTTAATGACGTTTTCTCTCATTCGAACCTGGTTAATGCACGTTAGCAAAAGAAAAGAAAAGATGAAGCGTAAACAAGCAATCAAATTAGATAAAAAATATCATGCAAATTTCAATAACAATAACAGAATTGAAAAGTTTTAAATTACAATTCAAAAAGTCTAAAATTGAAATAAAATGGAAACCTACAAAAAAAAAAAAATGGTAGTTTGTCTTTGGTTTATACAATTAGTGTATAACAAAATGAGCACATACAAATAGCCTGTGAAATGAAAGACAAAGTGAGATGGAGCAGATCTTGGAGAGAATTTTTGAGTGATCAAGTCTCCAGAATGAGCTATGAAAGACTCGTACACATTGTGGTTAAGAGCGCTTTATACCCTAAACCTGTATTTTTATTTTTTAAACTTTATGGTCATAGTAAAAGATTGACAGTAATGAAAAAAATCAAGCTCGTTTATTAAATATTTATCTAAATTATAAAGGTTCAAAGAATACATATAACTCAAAAAATGTCACAACAAAAAATATTAAAACACATTTTTATTGTATTTTTTAGTGTTGATCTGTTAACATAGTGAAAGTCCATTTTTATAAATATTTAAAAACCTAAATGGTAAAACAATGTTTTAATTCACTTTATTCTTTTATTTTTATTGTTTTTATGTGTGATATTTAGGGCATATTTTTTTCTTTTTAGTTACAGAATTCTACATTATTTGGTCCCACAAGAAGCTGATTTTTGATATTGTGAAAAGTTTTTATTTATTGGAAGAAGTGGCGGCTAATCTGCAATGGTGATTTCTAATGTTGGTGTATTAATTTGCTACATTTTTTGCATAGGAAATTTCTGACTTTTTTTGTATAGATTTCTTTGTAAGGTTTTGTTCTTTTATATATTTAAATGTAATTTTTTATTCATATTCCTTGACTTATAGGTTGGTATGAGGCTGACCACCCATACTGTAAAAAATGGTTCACTTTGCCAATGTTACCCCTGTTTCAGGGAAGGTCAGCAAAAGTTGTGGGGCTTATGTTCATTTGAGGTTTGGATTTTATTTGTAAGTACACATTCAGCATTTGTAAGCGCGAACTACACTTGTTGGTTTGTGGGCTTACATCTGAGAGCTTTAAATGAATATATCCTTGCAACTTAGATTATAGATTATATTATTATTATTATAGATTTTGAGAAAATATGAAAAAAAACTGAAATTACATAATTGATAACACGCCTGATTTTTTTCATTACGTTCACTCTTTTAGTACGACCATAAAGTATAAGACACAAAAACGAAAGGTTTAAGGTATAAAGCGCTCTTACTGATATGTCAATCAGTCACTGCCCATCTGGATGACCTCCCAAAAGGTGGAAAGATAGCTGGACGTCCTCATCTCAATATCCATATGCCGATAAGTGTTTTTGCAAAACATAGATAGAACAATCCATGTTTCAGGCTTTTAAGTGTCTCCTGTGCTCTTATATTTAATGAAGCAAATAGTAATTTTTGATCGAAGTGTTAAAAATTAGTATTGCCATGCTGTGATTATTGACAATATTGTCTGTGGAATTTACCTTGATGTTGAAGTCAGCGACTACTGGTTTGTGATCACTAAGGGTGTACTGCGGCAGACTGTGGTAGCTCAGTTGTTCAGCTTTCAGAGTCACATTCTCATAGTTGTTGGCTTCCACTTTGTAGAGGATGCGGTCTGTCCAGGCAGGCCTTCGTCTGCAAGAATAATAATAATAATATTAGGATGACATATTTGGTGAGTGCTATTTTTGTGAGAATCACACATCAAGAGCCCTCTGTAAGCTTGGTCATCGCTATAGAGAGCATCAATTCTCAAACAAGACCCAGTAAGGCTGGATGGACCTTTGGTGACCGATCTTTGGTATAGTATGAATTTTTCAACTAAGCAAAGAGAATATTTGAAAATATAAATGATATATTTTTTGTGCTCCGCTGTAATTCGAGCACACGACCTGCCATTTACGAGTCCGAAGAAATAAATAAATGAATTTAATGGTTTGTGTATGAAAACTTTAAAAGCTCATTATTTTCAAGATTTCAAGAAAACAAAAGAAGTTATTCTTCACTGGCAACATTGTTTATTTTCACTTAATATTATTATAAGTCGCGCCGCAGTTTCCTTAGCTCCGTGCACCCTTTGAATACGGAGCCGGCGGGGAGAGATTGCACTTGTGGAATCTGGAGTGACCTGTAAACTTTGTGCAGCCTCAAACTCTTGATCCTCAAACCATACCGGAATAGAACATAGCTAATGACAGTCTGTTGATTTTTTCATCATTTGATTTTCAACATTGATTAACTACTGTTAAAAAAATATATCCATAGGCAGACTGTTCCAGCAGGATGGATAAGTCAAACTAAAAACCCTGTCCCGAAACCTGTTCTGTTGCGCTCAAGCGGCAGTTGAAGCCTATTTACTGTTATTAGATTTACAACGGTACTTTCAAAATTTGATATCATGTATAGATGCCAGCCACACTGAGTGCAAGTCTGCTTATGACATCTATGCATGCCACCTGCAGTCTAAAAATTAAATAACACAAGATTTTGTGATGATAAAATAATAAAAGTTGTATTACTGACTTGGTGTTATACTCTCCTGTGCCAATTTCAAACTTGAAAGTTGGAGGGAACGTTGGGAGGGTTTCCTTTAGCTCGGAGAAGGCCTCTCCACTGGCCATGGCCCCTCTCAGCTGGTCGTGCTGCAGCAAGACGGAGTAATCATCCTTCTCCGCTTTTCTCACAATGTTAACGATCGCTTCTGATGATTCCGGGGCCTTTTCTGATAGACGGAAGTTGAGATCTCCCAGCCAGAAGACGTAACTGAAAAATATCCATAATAAATAAATAATAATATAAGGATGATTTATTTGGTGAGCGCTGTTTTTGTGTGTATCACACCTCAAGAGCCCTCTGCGAGCTTGGTCGTCGCTGTAGAAAGCGCCAATTCTCAAACAAGACCCAGTTGTTGTAAGGTTGGATGGACCTTTCAGTGACCGGTCTTTGGTAAAGGTTTAGGAATTTTTCAACTCAGCGAAGAGCACATTCGAAATATAAATGGTATATTTTTGTGCTCCGCCGGGATCCGAATCCACAACCTTCCATTTACGAGTCCGATGTGTTGCCACTACGGACTACCTGAGCGGTAACCCATCCAAGTACTGACCGCGCCCAATGTTGCTTAACTTCGGTGATCTATGGGAACCGGTGCTTTCAACATGGTAACGTCGTAGACTAAATAATCATCTTATTTTACCTTCCTTGGGCAGCTTTCACAATCATCATCATCACTGGCGTGACAACCTGAGGAATGAGGAAGTGGAATGCAATTTACCAACCTTTTTTGCCTGGCCAGAAACATATATTAACATTAGCAATTAACCTCCAGGGTGCCGTAATGCGGGTCCACGCTCTATGTACACCGCCGGACAAAAAAAATTACGAGTTTACCTGCTACCGCACCGCTTGACTTTACTGAACCCTTTTTCTAAGAAATCCTTTATCGATAAAAAAAAATTAAATTAGGCTGATTTATTTGGTGAGCGCTGTTTTTGTGTGTATCACACCTCAAGAGCCCTCTGCGAGCTTGGTCGTCGCTGTAGAAAGCGCCAATTCTCAAGCATGACCCAGTTGTTGTAACGCTGGATGGACCTTTTGATGACCGGTCTTTGGTAAAGGTTTATGAATTTTTCAACCCAGCGAAGAGCAAATTTGAAAATATAAATGTTATATTTTTTGTGCTCTGCAGGGATTCGAACCCACAACCTTCCAGTTACGAGTCCGAAGTGTTACCACCTGGACTACGGACCGGTCGATACCTCTTTCTTTTGTTCGATAAATTAAGGACACATAGTGTCCTTAATTTTGTTATAAAAAATAAAGGTGAATTCACTAAGTATTAAATATTTTTAAATTTTATAAATATGTTTCAATTTTAAATACCTTAATTTAAAATAAAGCTATATGAACCTACTTCTTAAATATTAATTAAAAAATAACATGTCTTTTATTATTCCATCACAAACACTGGACCATAAATGAACCATTATGGATCTCTAAGGTTCCGGTAATCTGATACCTGATATATAATGCCAATTTCTAACTACAATTCATGAGTAAGATTTTTTATTTTAACCTTGAAGTAAGGAGTAGTCATCACATATGTCAAGTAATACAAAAAAACTAATTAAATATCAAGAATAATTAATTATATGTCAATTTTAGTTTTTTTTGAGGACTCGTAATTTTTTTTGTCCGGGGGTGTACTTATTGTGTGTTTTTTTCTTTTTTCTTTAGTATTTGCACATAAATTAGATCAAAAATATTGTTTTAGATTTCCTTAATAAAGGATATAACTACTCATTAGTAAATTCAAATCATTAATTTTCATTGGTTTTTACTAATATAGGAAAAAAGATGTATTTATCTGAGAAACCCATGTTAGCTAAATTTGTCACTTATTCAGTTTTACCTTTAAGGTATCAAAATAATATTAACAATCTGCTTATTTATGTGATACTTCTGTACAATATCTTACAATGCAGATTTGAAGTCACAAAAGAATAGCACAATAATATGTAAGCTCACTCGTGGAACATAATGTTGCAGGTGTCCTTGACTTGGAAGGTGTTGGACTTGATGATGTTATTGTAGTCGGCGATCCTCTCCTCCAGAAGGTGGTCGTGTGGAGCCAGGTGGGAGTTCACAATGCAGATGGAGCAGCCGTAGATGCTGAGGCGGACGCTGACGGCACCTTTGTTTCCCTGAAAACAAATGCCAGTGCTTCAATTATTTTTTTATATAAATAGATACATCTTGAGATGATTTGACTGAAAATACTTCGAATTACTTAGTAAAATGAGTAAGATTATGATGATGCAGTACATGATCAATGATGTAGCACCTTTTATGACAGTGAGCGATTGAACAGGCTCTTCTCCATATGACGGGCCAGAGGTGGGTAAAATATCATTTAATGAGACTCTCTGAATCTAGCTAATTCAACGAAGTACAGATGAACATGGCTTAAACTGAATTTAGATGACACCTTAATGAGGGGGCTTTACAACTTAACGGCCTTCAAACTGCTCTAATCAATGTTTATCAGAGGGCTCTTGGTGGTGTGATTCACACCAAAACAGCGCTCACCAAATAAATCATAGTAATATTATTTCTTCAACAAAATACTTCCTAAATTGTAGCTATTCCGTTAACGCCAGGTTGAACTATCAAAAGTGATCTTGTGCAAAATGGCTGCGTTAATTCTGATTTTTGCCAGGCTCACTTTTAGCCGTGTAGGTCTGTAGGAATGGCATTCCAATATGTTTGAAGGCTCGGTCTCGAAAAATAATGTGGGTCTTAATTGTGGGGATATCCAGGCAGTTGACTTGATTCAGCCGACCTCAGTTTTTGTCCGCATGAGATTTTTGTCACTAAATTTACTAAAACATGATACACTTGTATCTCTTGTAAAAGGGCACTTCACCTATTACCATTGCATTAGAGGTTTCCAGAGCTTTTGCGGAATAACCTCCATAGGGGGCTACTTGTATTTTCTGTTACTGACCCACATCCCTCCGAGCCCAGTCCGTATATAATGGCTCTCAATGTCCCGCAGATGCAGCAAGTGCTTCCTGAGGGTAAACACCACTAGCAGGAGACCTTGCAGCCGTATGCTCTTCACCCTGACATAGCCGTGCTGCACAAGGAGTCGGGTGACGTTGGCGGTCCATGGGTCGGAGAATATGGCGTCCATCACCATGTTCTGGGGTTGCGATTTCACCTCTTGGAAGCTAAAAACAGAATTTTCAAGGAACTTTTATAATTTAAGCTGGAGATTTAAATAAAGCTGCAGTTAGTTTTTAAACTGTAGCTTTATTTCGATACCTTGAAGGTAAAACTGAATAAATTATATTAAGCTAACACGGGTTTCGCAGATAAATGCACCTTTTTCCCTATTTTCTACGAGAGAAAACACTACAGAAGTGTGCAAATCCTGAAGCTTAGAAGTTTCTCATAAGCACTATTTTATAATTAGTTCACTAACTATGAGAGCTTACACCCAATAAAATGTTTTATACTTGATCCCTCAAACCAGTGAATCAGCACTTTGTACAGCGATTTGTTATGTTAAAACTACAGATATGTCACGCAGCTTCTTTAGGTGTCATTGTAGATGTCAGCTGTCGACGACAGGAATTGGACGCAGTATTTCAGAGGCCAAGGACAAGTTTGAGCAGTCAGAGGGATATTGGAGAAAAATTGACCGAAAAACTGTGAAGTGAGCATACCCCAACATGTAGAAATCTGGCAGCGCTTTGTGCTTGTTGTGGATGGCCGGGAAATCTAGGAGGCTGTTCAGATCTTGAGTCGGCGGGTTTGTGCCGACATTCCACGTGGACAAGTATATCCTGGAGAGTAAATTTAAGCACATATAAAATGCCTGTTATAGGACACAAAACATAAAATGCCATGTTGAAATTGAATTGAGATTTCTGTTTTTGCAACAGTGCCATATGAAATTACTTAAATGAAATAGGTTTTTTGTGTGTACGTAAGCAGGATACTGGTTTTTAGATGTTAAATTATTACATTAATAATAATAATAATAATCTTAACATTCAATAATATCTTTGCTGGTTTTTGAAATTTTATAACTATGTTGTTTATCGCATATATTACATGTATAACTGTTTGTTTGTCTAATAAAAAATAATAAAAAAAAATAATAATAATTGGAAATTTTTATTTTATACACTTTCTCTTGGCTCTCTGTAATTTTGATCCTATTGTTGTTGTTTTACCTCAGTTAGTCTCTGAAGATGGACGAATAAAGTCCGATAGCGCTTAGGTAATGTAACTCAGAAAAAATGTGAAAAAAAAGTGTGTTGCAGAAAAAAAGCTATTTTTAATTAGAATTGAAAATGAATTTTCACTCTGTAAACGTACCAACCTTAGAAAATTTAAAATTCATATTAAATGCGAGATTTTTTGAGATTTGGTTTTTATGTTGTAGGTTCACATGAGGCATGTGCAAGCGCGAACTTGTACGTGTCTGGTTGTGAGAATGCATGTAATGTGAATCTCCAATGTAACATATCCTTGCAACTTAGATTAGATTAGATTAGATTAGATTAGAAATGCGTACCCATACACAGACACATGCAATTTCGCGCTTACAAATGCTGCATGTATACTTGCAAACTAAAATCCAAACCTCAAATAAACATAAACCATGCAACTTTTGCCAACCTTCCTTGAAACTGGGGTGACATTGGCCAAGTGAACCATTTTTTACAGTGTGGGTGGTCAGCCTCATACCAACTATAAGTCGCGGAATAATAAACCACGAAAGAGATATTATTACTATAAAGCCATCAGCGAGGAAAAAACATTGATTTAAGCAATATACGAGATGGAGACTTAAAGAAAAAAAATGAAGAACGATTAAGTATGTAGGTACCTACAAAAGTAAAAAATTATAGACTGAAAAAATACTGACAAACTTACCTCAAAGTATCCATGGTGTTTAACACTTAATATATCCCTATTAAAAACAAGAAATATCTAAATATAATTTACACTTTTAAAATTACACTAATGTATAAATCACTTCACTTCTTTTTATCTTTGCAATATCCATTGTTATGTTTGCTCTCTGCTTTGTTCAAGGTTCAGCACCTCTGAAATAAAAATAAAATAAAAATGAGTCTACAAATTGTTTTTACTTTTACTCAACAAGCAATATACATTTTTTTACTTTTTAGTTTTTATTTTAAGTTAAGTTTTATTATTTTTTTTTATAGATGGAAGAGTCCAAGGAGGCGAACACTTGATTTGGCTTAAGATAGTTATCAAGTTACGTTACACAATGTTACAGATAGTGTTACGGACACAGATAACAAACTTATGGACTTATTGGTGCCTGCGTATCTATATTTTTACACATGTATTGTTTATTTAATTACGATAGGAAATTACTTACTTAATGTGTGTTTTAAGGGTTTGGTGCTTTCATAATCTTTAATCTATAATCTATGTTGCAAAGATACATAACATTTAAGATATTATATTAAATGCATTCCCATAATCAGACACATATAAGTTCCCGCTTACACATGCCGCATGTGGACTTACAACATAAAAACACAATCTTAAATGAACATAAGCCCTGCAACTCTTGCCAACCTTTCCTGAAACAGGGGCGACGTTGGAAAGTGAATAATTTTTTTACAGTATTGGTGGTCAGCCTCATACCAACCTACAAGTCAAGGAAGACACTGCTTCACATACTGAAAGTCCATTGTATATACCTACATATTAATTCTTATAATTCTTCCACAAAATATTAATTATCAATTTGAACAGGTAAGTATTGCTGCAACTGTCACTTTGTCGCCATTACGCTAGAGGTGGCCAGAGTTTCTCTCAGTGGTTCTCACATTTTTCAGAGCCACAGATAAGTGGAAGTTTCCCAATTCCTGATGGAGCAGAATCTCATTTCCTGTGAAGACTGTGTAAATCTAGCCGATACTATGATTTTGGAAAAAATGTGAAATCATTTCTGACATCCTTGGTGAAGATTAATCTCTAGCTTTTGACTTTGAGTGGAAGCGTTCTACCAACTGAGCTTTTGACTGGAGTCACACATTAAAACACTATGAAGAAATACATTAATATTGAAATTCAAGGTGATTTTGACCATTTTAATTCTGGATATTACGTACATGGTGACCATAATTTCGTCTGTGATGTCAAGAATAATTTAGTACATAGAAACAACCTTGACATTCTATAGAAATTGATTTAGTAAATAAAAACAGAAAAAAAAACAAATTAATAATTTCACGTTCTCACCTACTGATGCCAGGCTTCTTAAGACGCAAAAATAGTCACTTATTTAAATATAATTTTATTCATGTCTGCTTTACACTTTCGTGATTTTTATTGACCTAAAAATGAAATCGAGTTTTGTAAAATCGCATTTCGGATAATAAAACAACTGTCAGTGTCAAAGTATTTTTTTTTGTGGTCAAGAACAGTGATCGGAAACCCTTCCTTATTTTCTAATTAAATAAAAAATAAAAATATGCTTTACTAACCTGCATAAATATGGCGGAATTTCTCACTTTTGTATCCTTTCACACATATTTTAATAAAATTCCACCCTTGCACTGTGTAGAAATATTTTAGAGAAGTGTTTGGAGAAATTCAACTTCTTATCGGAAAAGGTTTTTTGTGACTGTCAAAATAATGTCAGCGATGTCAGCCGACTGACGTCATACATTAATGTGGTTACAAGATAGGTAAATTTCCTTATATGACTTCATTATGAAACAAAAAAGTTGAATTATATAGGCATATTAAAAAAAAATGATTGCCAAATTTATTACTTCTTATAAAATCGATGTGAAATCAAGGTTTCATTTAATGTTTTTACATGTTAGGTAAAGCAAATAAATTTTAGGGAAATTATTTTGTGCAGCGCTATCCCATCATAACCAACAAAAATCGGACGCCCAACTGTCAGACAATGTTATTATTTTTTTCTGTATCTTTAATATATAATAGACTTTATACGGCGTAAAAGCGCGTTTATTCGTTTTATGACTTCATTTTCCTCTCACGTCAGTAATTGCAGTTTTTTCTTGGTCTGTGTATTTTTTTTTACTGTTCATAGTTTTACACCTTGGACTGCTAATGAAATAAGGTAAATGTTCAGAAAAGTGTTTATTTTTGGTGCCGTAATTCTTCTCGTATGAGTGTTCAGTAATCAGCCCCCTACGTCAGTCATTATTATGAAGAAAACCTCTGTTCTGTGCATCAAGGAACAACTCCTCCACTTGTCTTATTCCAGTAGCATCTTGAATACTGCACCGCCATGGAATATGCTTCCTGCCTGCTTCAAGTTGACCCTATACCTTGGCCTGTATCAGTACATCTAGGTGGATATAGAAAGTGCGCACACTAGACAGTTTTGGTTGATTGCTGTTTGCTTGTCTTTTAAAGCGGTCCCTAGACTTGCAATGTGGGTGGCACAATATTTTGACAGTGGCCCCTACACGGTCAATCTACGCTTCTACACTTACTTCATCAATCACCACTTATGCCCGTTTAATAATAATAATATTAGGATGATTTATTCGGTGAGCGCTGTTTTTGTGTGACTCACACCTCAAGAGTCCTCTGCGAGCTTGGTCGTCGCTATAGAAGGCACCGATTCTCAAGCTAGACCCAGTTGCCTAAGGCTGGATGGACCTTTAGTGACCGGTCTTTGGTGAAGGTACCTAAGTATCCGAATATTTCAACCCAGCGAATACCATATTTGAAAATTAAATGATATATTTTCTGTGCTCCACCGGGATTCAAACCCACGACCTACCGATTACGAGTCCGAAGCGCTAACCATGAGACTATGGACCGATCAGTGACTCATTAGTTTGTCAAACTGCGCGTTTATGGAATAACGTAGCCGTACCTGTGTTCCCATCCCAATATACAATCACTGTTTATTCAAAACCAACATCAATTGCTACTCCTTCCCAGTGTCCTTCGACTGTTGATAGGATAGATCTTACCATATCTATTTGAAGATAGTACGGAATAAAACATGGAGGCGTATCAACAGTTGATTCATTTTATATGGAACTACTGATTAGCTTTCAAAGTCTTTGTATTTGAATTGTACAGAAAAACGGTCCTATGCAACTAAGCTACACATATTGTGTAACTTCTTGCCTACATTATCCCCAAAGGAGTCGCATGTGGCGCTTTGGGACCTATTTATTTTTACGGGTAAGGGGGCCGGCCTCACCCCAACTACTTCAGTTAAAGTGATGGTTTCCCAGCTCCTGAGGGGGCTGTTATCATTTCTTGTGAAGGCTGAGTAAACTTTGCCTATATTTATTTTGGGTTTGAAATTAACACCGAAACGGGAAATAATTTCTGACACTTTCGGTGGGGATGGAACCCTTGCTGTCCGCATGGAATACGAGTATTCTACCAACTTAGCTAACGACTGGTCTAAAACGAAAAAAAAAACACTTGATTGTTGCAGCAAAGTTAAAAGTGTTTAATATTTGCAGATAACACAAGATGGGAGGCTGCAGATGTTCATATAAACAGTGCAACAGGTCCTCCGACTCCAAGACTCACTTCTTCCACTTTCCCGCCAAGTCGCGGGCGAGGTGCCTGAAGTGGGTGGAGAATGCAGGCAGGCCGGGACTCAGCAGCCTCACAGAGTCTCAGCTGCGCAACAAAGTCGTCTGCCAGTACCACTTCAAACCACACATGTTTATGAACTTCAAGGTGAGAAAGTGCTCTGGTTTGTCAGTGTGGTTTTTCTATCAGCCATAGTTATTTAACCTTTTCGCTTCTGAATATTCTGGCTGTATGAATACCCCCCCTGTACAGAATACTTTTTTTAAACATTTATTGATTTCCAAACTTAATTGATTGACAACACTTCAAACTATGTGAACAGTCACATATACTAGTTATTCAAGGACGCCAGCTCAAACTGCTGGGATCCACTGTTTTAGATGCTCATGTATAGTACTAACCTTTAGTACTATTGTAGGATTGAAGAATCTATAAAAAGAGTTAACACAGTGTTTGGAGAGCGTGCATTTGTACTTGCTGGCCCTCTGGCCTGGAACCACCTGCCACATCATGTGAGAGAGCTAGAGGACCATGGAAAGTTCCGGAATGCACTGAAGACAAGCAAATTTCTGGCATCGTTTGCACCAGCGCCCTTGGAGTGAATACATCACGAAACGGCGCTATAAAGAAATCATCAACTCATCATCATTATAACCTAATAGCTAAAGAGTTTTGCCGACCTTCCCTGAAACAGGGGTGACATTGGCAAAGTGAACCATTTTTTACAGTATGGGTGGTCAGCCTCGTACCAACCTATAAATCAAGGAATACAAATAATAAATAAAATTAATGTTTATAAAAACAACAAAACCTGAAAAAGAAATCTACAAAAGAGAGTCAATAGGTATACAAAAAATAAAACATAATATTATGAATGTATAAATAAAGAAATAAGCCGCGAACATTAAAAATCTACATTACAGATTAGCCGCCATTTCTTCCTGTCCTTGCATACTTCTTTCATTTAATCCATTAATTATTATAATATTTCCTTTCAGCATGATCGCCTCGTGCATTCTGCTATTCCAACTGAAGATGACACTGAAAAGGCGCCACCTCATGATTGTGAAGTGCTACCTGTGCCCCCTTATAAGATGTGTGAAGACGAGAATCCAATCATCGCAGACCCCATGGAAGTATCCACAAACACCAGTATTAATCTCGACCCAAATATTTCCTCACTTACCAGGAGAGATTCAACAATGACTATCAACTTTTCACCTGTCCTGGGCTTGTCATTTATCCCGCCACCTCAAACCAAATCAAAGTTCAGCACACCTTATGTAGAACTCCTAACTAGGAACTACAGAAACCCTGGCCTATCAAAAGATTGCATTCAGGAAAGTAAAGAAATATGCCAAGCTCCATCCACTCCAGTTACACCCGCAAATAATAATAATTTTGATAGTTTAGTTACAGTTCCCGATCAAAGTAAGGGAGTAGAGGTGCAGGAGTATCAAACTGATGCTCTGTTTCAAACTCCTCCGAAAAAAACACCGGAAACTGTTGTATGTACAGATGATTTGCGGAAATCAACAAATAGGAATGAAATCACTAGAACTCCTCGACAACAGGTTGATAATGCTGTACTGATTATGCTCAAGAATAAGGGAGATGAGGTATCGCTGCAGAGGGCTACTCCGCAAAATCTAAATGTGCAAAACATAAAAGAAACACCGGTGATAAATAAGGCGGTGAGTATAACGTTAAGGGAAACAGAGGTGCCAGCTAGTGGAATGGTTGTATCTTCAAAAGTTGGGGAAATACATAAACAGCTGCTGGAATTTTCTAAGCAGAAAGCAAAACCAAAAGTTCAAATCAGTAAATTCACTATAAAGAAACCGTCGGGTGAGGTGATTACCAGAATTAACCCTCAGTCCTTCCCTAAGAAAGCAGCCCCTGACGTTGCTCCGCCCATGAATGACTTCATAACACTCATCCAAGAGAATTGTAAAGAGATTGCAGAGCTGAAGAAGATCGTCGCCGAGCAGAAAGCAGAAAAGATCAAGTTGCGGAGGAAACTGGTGCCCAAGCAAAGGTTTATTGCTCCTAGGAAGATCTCCCGAGCGGGGCTGTATGCTCGGATAGTTCCGTATTTGAGTCCCAAGGTGGCGTGCATGGTTCATCGAGAAATGTTCCCTTCTATGGTGGAATTGGCAAAGTCGGATCGGAGAAAAAAATATTGAAGGATAAAGTTAAAGATGATTGAAAAAAAAGTGTGCAAACAGCTTTACCAAGATTTACGTTTTAAATGATATTGTTAAGTGGGCATACTTGACTTTTATTGTAATTTTTCCATGTAGGTATTTATTATTTAAACTACATATTTGTACATGGCAGGTTATCCGGAAAAACCCTTTTATGACAAACGAACGCAAACGCCACTAAGCAACATGTATAGTGTACTTTTTTGTCTGCGTTATCTCTGAAGGGGTCGCATGTGGCAATTCGGGACCTATTTATTTTTACAGGTAAGTGAGCCAGCCTCACATCAACTACCTCAGTTAAAGTAGGGGTTTCCCAGCTCCCAAGAGGGCTGGTTCTCGTTTCTTGTGAAGGCTGAGTCAGCCTTGCTGGTATTTTAATTTGGGGTTTGAAATAAACACTAAAACGGGAAGTCATTTCTGACACCAATGCAAGTATTCTACTAACTGAGCTATCAACCGGACTTTTTACAAGCTTGGTTGTTGCTACAAACCGCCAATTCTCAAGCAAGACCCAGTTGCTATAAGGCTGGATGGACCTTCGGTAAAGGTTTTATGAATTCTTCAACCCAGCGAAGAGCAGTTTTGAAAATAAAATTATGGTATATTTTTGTGTGCTCCGCCGGGATTCAAACCCACAACCTTCCATTGATGAGTTCAAATCGTTACCACTATACTGTGGACCGGTCGTAAATCTAAAATATGAGATTTCTGAAACTATGAAAGTCAACATGGTAGATACCTTATGCAAAAGCAATATATTAGCAGTATGATTTGAGTTGAAGCATGTTTATGTGTTGACATTATTACAAAAATGCTCCCTGTCTCTCAGGATTAGGGGAAAAGTTATTGAAAAAAATATTCATTATTTCAGTACTTTTGTATGATAAGGATTTATTCAACATTAAGAAAATATACCTGTATATATGTTTGTAAAAAAAATAAAAAGAACAGCGATAGTTTTGGCATTGTTTTTATTCTTATAGATTTTATTCCTTTATTAATTGATCAATATTACAGGACATATATATTATCAATGACTTATCTTGTAAAATTTCAGAAGAGAGATGTAATAAGTATCCACATGTTTCATTTGATATAAGTAGAAAGATATTTAATATTGAAGTAGATATGAAGGAATATTGTCTGAGATTAAATACCATGGAAAAAAACATTAAACAATTTAAAATGATGCCTACTTTGTATAATGTATGTGTTACGTAGCTTAATTCTGAATTTAGGTTTTCTCTCTGTCCCTGATTGATTTGAACAAAAAAGAGAGACAAAAAATTGTGACGTCATTGTGTTGCGGGCAGGTATGCAACCCGACGGCTGCTTTCCAAAATCTTAATGAATTTTGCTTTTGGTTGCTAATGACAGTAGTCACATAGACTTATGATGTTACTTTGTCGTGGGAAATTTGGAATATAGGTACCAACTCAATGT
Source organism: Agapetus fuscipes (assembly GCA_951799405.1). NCBI lineage: Eukaryota > Metazoa > Arthropoda > Insecta > Trichoptera > Glossosomatidae > Agapetus > Agapetus fuscipes. Next base: position 9,569,476 of record OX637336.1, read on the forward strand.
CTACATTATCAACAAATGATTTTTAAAGAAGCTTCCATATTTTTCAGGTCTGCTACACCTAAGAAGGTGGTGCAAAGGTTTTTAGTTGAATAAATCGACACCTTAAAAGGTAAAACTGAATAAGTGACATCTTACGCTAACATGGGTCTCTCAAATAAATGCACCTTTTCCCCTATTTTCTACAAGAGGAAACACTAAATAAGTGCAAAAATCCTGTAGTTTAGAAGTTATTCATGAGCACTTCCTTATAATTAGTTCACTTATGATGAGAAGTTACACCCAATAAAATGTTTTATCAGCAATTTCGCAAATCAGTGAATCAGCACTTATTCAGTTTTACCTTTAAGTTGGCGATATAATCCTAATGGGGCATCCACACGCTTGCGGCAAGCGCCTTGCGGCTAGTAGTCTACTGCCAGATCTGCCTTTTCCTATCCTGGAGCGTTTTGGATCTGTGAAAAAAATCATGTAATCGATGCAAACTACCAGCCTGACCATGTCTCTGCCTGGTAGTAGATGAGGTAAGGTTTCATACGTCTAGCTCTTAGACTACTACAGCACCTTTTTAAAATATCTCATTCATGATTAGGAGGGCCCTTGAGGTGTGACATACACAAAAACGGCGCTCTTTTATAATGTATTAAATTTTAATTAAATAAATTATCCTCATATATATATATACTAGCCGCAAGGCGCTTGCCGCAAGCGTGTGGATGCGCCATGACAAATACATTTCAATACTTTTTGATGGCATACATTGCAAAACAATCTTGTAATTTCTTCGCTTGGAGTGTATTTAAATAGTTGGAGTCCCCTTACTTTATGATTTTTTATTTCCAAATCATTTACTTTATTCTCTACCAGATAAAAATCTCCTTTTCTAATTTTGATATTCCAATGATATATTTAGTTTCTCAATCAACTAAAATGATATTTAGTTACATTGAACAAGATAAAGTTCCACTGTTTCCTTGTTGAGGTCCCAATTCTGTTAAATTGACAAATTATTTTCAATTTAGCTATCGACCAGACTCAAATAAATCATCAAATAAACCCTGCGACTAATGAAATTGGTAAAATAATTATTTTCTACAGAACACACTATATTTCTATTCTGACTAGAAATATAGCCAATATTCTGACTAGAAAAAACCAATATAATACCATTGACTTTATTATAATAATATGACTCTAAGTCATCTCAAAGACTCTTGCTCTTAAGAGCTCGCAAACAGGTGGGTCTTCAACCTTTTTCTATAAGATGGCATATTCTCTTCAGATGGCATCTCTGTCTCTGGTATGGTCAAGCAGATAAGGCGTTGGCACTCAAATATGCGTTATTGAAACAATTGCAAGTTCAAACTCCGCCTACGTCGTCTCCTATAGACAATAATCTTGACCCTGGTTCAACAGATGTCATTGGGTAATTGTTAATTAAAAATTCATTAAAATATTAAACAATGAATAATTGATTGATAATTTTAATACCTGTTTCTGGCCTGGCAAAATAGGTTGGTGAATTGCATTTCTCTTCACAAATATTTATGAATAAAAATAAAATGAGTTAGACCTCGTAAGTCCTACTCAGTTTTTGAAATATCTTTTATTCTTAAAATACAATATTTTTGAAGGGAAAAATTTATATCTCGTATATATATTTCATAATATTCCTACATTACAAGTTACTTATATAATAATATTTTAAAAATTGTTTCGTTTATAAGTATGGTCCAAGATTTATTTTCACAGATTTCATGAGCAATTTCAGAGAATAAATACATTCATTTCTTTACCTACTTTAAATATTCTTTTAATATGATTAATATTTCTAAATCAAATCCTAAAAATCTCTCCTTTTACAATGAATATGATAAAATTTAGAAAAAGTAAATAAAAATAGATTTCATAAAATTAAATATAATTAATCTTACAATTAACCCTTTGAAGACTGCCATGTTTATTTAAGCAATTTATTTTTATTGGATTCCAAAATTGAATCGGTTGGTATGAGGTTGAGCATCCGCATTGTAAAAAAGGTTCACTTTTTCCAATACCAGGCGACAAATGTAGAGTTTAAGTTTATTTTAGGTATAAGTTTTATTTTGTAAGTGCGCGTGCAGCATATGTAAGCGCAAACTTACTTGGTTTGTTGGTTTGTGTAATGCATGGAAGTCTACATCTGAATTTTTTAAATATATTTGCAACTTAGATAATAGATAAGGAACCGTCGACCAATAATGATTCAGACTATGGATTGGCACAATATTTGAAATTTGAATTTTTTTTGTTGGGTAAACGTCACAGATAATAAAGGACCTTAGAGTGTTATTCTCAAACACCAAAGCCATTGCTAATCCACAGCCTACAGCACACAGCCAGTGAATTTTCCATAACAAAAATTGATGTACCTCAGATCATCCATGGATCAAATGTTCGGTGAATAGCACTGTTAGAAGCTTATAAAATGATTTATTAGTTAACCTTTTCCTTAGTAACCGAGCTGTGTTATATCACAAGTTTTTTGTCTATGGAATTTGCGCCGAGTCCATCTTGCTGCTTATATTAGCTGCTTTTCTTATTTAAGGTTTGTCCAAAATATTGATGGGTTTAAGTAAAAGCATGTGCAATTATGTAAGTGATAAACCATAAAGCTTTACTGTTTCTCCAATAGATGTCAGAAGGAGTCAGACAGACATAATCATCGTTCAAGGGTCAGACAGACATAATCATAGTGGCCTTATCACAGGGTCTGAAACGATTGCATTTTTTTGTTTATAAATTTGTCTTCAAGGGCTTAAGATGTTACTTTTTAATATGAATATTTTTGGACTTCTATTTAATTCCAAAATGGATAACTTGGGACGTAGATATAGGACGTTACTTATTTTATAATATTGTAGATATAAAGTACATTTTTAAACACAAGTTGAGAAGTAGAAGTCATTACCTGTATAGGTACATATTAAACATAAATTTAAAATAAAAATACAATTAAAATTCGTTTATGGGTTTATTTTATGCACAACCAGTTTCAGGAGCTATATCTCCCATCTTCAGGTGTAAAATTATACTAAAACTGAAGATGGCAGGTTCTTCTTCTCCCGAAACTATTTGTGTATAAAATAAACCCATTGGTGAATTTTAACAAATTGTATTTGTATTTTAAGTTTATAAAAATGAATTTTCACAAAGTTACTGCCAAAAATCTAGATAATTTATGTATAAACATATTTTAAACCTTTTCATTGATTATTATTAGAGGGCTATGAAATATGGGCTATAAATGTTTTTTAACAAAAGACATTCTTTTGAAAAATCAAATATGCCATTATAATATTTTTTAAATATTATATTAATTAAAAGTGTTCTTTTGGCTCAGTATTCTTGAGAATCGAAAGTGACTAGATGAAGGTACACTACAATATATGATTACACACAATTAATCGAGCCTTCCCAAATGCTGCGCCTTCAAACTCCTTCAGCTGTCTTCTGCAGCCGTCTCCCAACTTGCCACCTCGAGAACTTGTGTGGCATCTCTCCTGAAGTATTCTATTAGCTCTTACAAAATACAGGCTTCAATTAAATGTTAGGAATTGAAATCAACCGTACTTGAAGTTTGATTGTTATATTGGTATGCATTCTCCTGTTGTTCTGTAGATCTGTTCATTCGAGACTCCCTTCCTTATTGTGATGAAGAAGGCCAACTGTTCTTTTATCTTATGGGTGGTCGGCCTGGTAGACACTGGCCGTCTGGTATCTTGCATGCAACAATCCAAGCTATCCTACTTTCTTACATGCGGTCCATGTGGTCCCTCCAGAACTGTCTTCTCTTTGTTCTCCATCTAACAATATCCTCAGTGGCAATTCTTGGTTTGTATTTACACAAAATAGTACCTAATACTACCTACAGTTCAGACTTAAAAGAATATCCATTGCAAACACAGATTACAAATGAGAAGTAAGATTATTTTAGACATTGGTGACGGTGAGATAGTTTCCCTTGCTTGTGCTGGGTCTCTCCATGCAGATGGAGTTTCTGTGCATCCTGGCGGAAGTGGAGCTAGAAGCAGAGAGGAGACCGGGACGGCCTGGGGTGCCGAAGCCGCCCAAAGAGTTCCCGCGAGAGTAGCTGCTCGCTAATGGGGAATACAGCTGTAATGGTTGAAAATATGTGTTAATAAAAAAGTAAATGGTTAAGTGTTTTTTTTTCTAAACTGATTTCTTATGAGGTAGGTAGGTACTTATTGCAATTTTAAATAGAATGAAAAGCGAAGAAAGAAAACTAGGAGGGAAGTACATGTTCTGATTATATTTTTAATGGTTTGTGTATGAACACTGAAAATTCAATTAGCATTAATAATGGAAATAAACCGGTGTTATGATTATGGAATCCCCTTTATTCTGTTTTTTTTTTAAAACAATACATATTATGATTTTACCTTGGAACATAAGCCAAAAAAACCGTCAGATCAGTGTTAATTAGACCCCATGAAGATGCAAACGGTATCATTGCAAAACCGGTGTTCTTTTACTTGACAAAGTTTGTTTCATTTCTATCTCTTATTATTCTCTTTATGTACCTATATTGGCTATATTGGTACCACATTAACTATTAAATGAAACCTTACCAAAGAGTGTCCCGATAAATGTCCCAACGAATGTCCCGGCAGATGTCCCGCTGAGTGTCCCAGCACGTGTCCCGCTTGGTGGGCCGACAAGTGTCCTGCAGAATGTCCCAGGCCGTGTCCCACGAGGCTGGGTGAGCGAGCCCTGGAACAGCTGACTCCCAGAGAGTTTCCCGGGACGAATCCCGCAGTCGGGGACAGGTTCCTCCCCCTGGGGCCCCGCTGCCCGCTGGGACCTTCCCCGGATGTCCCGGCCTCTTCGTGCACCAGGCTCTGGATGTCCATGGCAGATTTGGATTTCCGTGGGGGATTGTTTTCAGGGATGAAGGCGACTGTTGTGGTGCTGCCGACGAAGACCGAGTTCTGGAAATTATTTGAAAAATTTATTTAAGTAATAGTAAGAACAGGGGTGAAGTCTCAATGAAGACAAACAAATATACCTGTAGGTATAAGTTTATAATAATAAGGTATAAACCAAACCAATATCAATCGCCACTTCCTTTCAGTGTCTCAAACAAAACCAACGCAACGCAACACACTCTACAACACTACGCAGCCACTGAACAGCCCTGCAACAAAGGATCAGGACATCAACAGCCACATCATCAACACCTCTGTGGCACTACAACAAGTGTCATAGACCCCTAGAGCCTCTGAAATCTTGGGAGACTTCAACACAGGATTCCTTAAAAAAATACTAACAAGGTTATTCACAATACATTTGATCCATAACTGAAAATTATTGTTTTGTTTGTATGGAAAATTCACATTAGGTTGCGGTTGAGCCATGAATTTGCTGTGTGTGAATAACACTTACTGATGTCCACACATGCATGAGGTCCGGACGTGAATTGATATAGACAATATTGTGTCGTCACGCGGCCGGGTTGCTAGGGAAAAGGCATTTTTTTTTATTGGTTGCTAAGGATGGCAGTCCCATACAACACTGACGTTTGCTCGCCAAGAAAAAAATTCCAAATTTAAAAATGTTTGGACCTCATTGCCATAGACTCCTGCCGGGCTCTTAGGGGGCGATAATTATTTTCGTAGGGGGCTATAGAGAGGCGATCAAAGGGGGAGAAATTTACACTTTATGGATAGTCTTTTTTTCCTTCAATAGATTTGTGAAGAGTAATGCGATTCACCAATCTATTTGCCTGACCAGAAAAAGGTATGAACATTTTATCAATAATTAATTTATTCTTTAAGATTTTAATGAATAATTATGAAGACATCTCGTCCCCCCAGTGCTTGTTTGGCCTGTCTACCATTTGATTCAAACATGACCTTTCAATGAAATTGTCTTAAGAATCACATTCTACACAATCTGTGCTACGGAAAAAACGTAAAACACGATAATGTAAGAGTTGTTTTAAATATTAAAAAAAATAATTTCCAGTTTTCATAAGACGCATTGTTCCAGTACGCATGCGCTCATGTGAAATCACCTCTGATGGACATGCTCATGTGAAATCACAAGAGAAACAAGCACTTAGGGGACGATTTGTTGAAACAGGCTTTAAGTTACTGTTGACAGGACACGGCGCAGGCGGTGCTCAAACTTGCGCTCGTTTCAATAACACAGACGCCTTATCTCCTCGACAATACCAGCGACTTGTGATTATTTTCTGGGCATAGACTAACCTGACGAGGTCTCAGCAGAGGGTGTATGGGACCGGCGGCGTACAGCGAGTTGTCTCCCAGGCAGGTGCGAGAAAACGATGTCCGGTGCTGGAAACAAGGAAATAAAATATAAATCATTATTACTTGACCACCCATGCTGTAGAAAATGGTTCACCTTGGCAATGTCACCTCTGTTTTTAGTGAAGGTCGTCAAGAGTTGCAGGGTGTATGTCCATGTGAGATTCGGGTTTTTATATTGTAGGACCACATGCGGCATGTTTAAACGCGAACTTGTGCATGTTTGTTTGTGAAAGTGCATATAATGTGAATCTCTAATGTTACATATCGACTGCTCCAAGGAATACAGCACTAAGTCAAAAAAGATAGTTTTGCAGGAAAGCCAATTGAATGTTATTTATTCCAAGGAGTAGGTAAAATGCATAAACTATTTTTTACATTAATTTATTAACGAATTTAAAAGAGATAGAGACACGGCTGTCATCTTTGAATGAAGATAATGATTTGTTACCTTCAGAAATGGAAATAAGTCAAAAACCTAAATTTCGGAGTTACTTCCTTCTTCCTTGGAGCAGTCGATATATTTTGCAACATAGATTAGATTAGACTGCAAAAATAATCATTATGTTTACTACATTTTCAAACGATTTAATATATTGTTAAGAGTATCTACTTATGTGTAGTTGTGTGTTGTGAATTGTCTGTGTTAGTGTCTGCATAAGTCTCTCTCTATAAATAAATAAATGTGAGGTACTTATAAGGACAATAATTTGTTCGAGATTGGTTGAATCCAATGTTCTGGCAAAATCTAGCAAGTAGCGATTGTCCATGCTTCGAGAATGATCTTTATTCTTAGTATAAAATGAGGGCCGAAGCTCTCTATAGCTTCAGAAATCATTCTAGGTACCTACCACTGTACTGTGCAAGTGGTTAGTGACTGTGTCCGAACCGAATGTGAAAACAATTGTGTTAAATAAATCATCGCAGTTTTAATTAAATAGAACCAGCGTAAAAGCATAACAATATCCTTGCTATTTATTGTGATTATTACAGGCTTGGAATTCTGTCCTTATTTTTCCTTGTAGGTACCTACCTAACAACAGAGGTTCGATTTCATAGATTATGGACTTATTTTGCAAGGTATGCTTTCTTTATGAAATGTTTTCTTGTTATAACACCTTGGATATATAATCTATAATGTAAGTTGCAAAGATATATTTACATTTAAGATTCATATTAAATGCACGTCCACAAAAATACACGTTTAAGTTCGCAATTACAAATGCTGCATGCGTACTTACCTACAAATTAAAATGAACTGTGCAACTTTTGCCGGCCCTCATTGAATCAGGGGTGATTGGCAAATAGAACCATTTTTAACAGTATGGGTGGTCAGCCTCATACCAACCTATAAGTCAAGGAATTTCGTTTATTATTCTAAGGAAATACACTTTAGGATTTTTGGCGGAAGTACACACGGTGTTTTTCTTATACAACAACAGGAAATCTTTTTTTCTCTGTCCAAATTTCAGCTGTTCAAATAATACAAGTACCTACCTGCTATGTCCATTTTATTTCATTCATATCACTGGTAAACATAATATGAATACCAACTCATTTAATTTTTTTGTATCTTAGGGCTTCATTTAAAAAATATATATAAACAGAGCTTAGTTCTGGATCTGTACAATTTAATCGCCAATTTAGGACAATGTTTCCCAATATTTGGTCATCCATCGCCCTCTTATGAGTAAAGACCCCCTTATAACTTAAATGATAATCCTCAAAATCTCAAAAAAGCCACTGACGGGGGGAGAGGGTTGTGATGCTTTCTATATTGGTAAGACAGGCAGGACCTTTTTGAAAATAATTAGTGAACATAAACTGTCTTTCAAAAACAGAACCATTTTTTCAGAAATGGCCAACCATTGCCTTGAACATGACCACACTTTTGTCAGTGAAGACACTACCTTTTTACATTTGTCTAACAATGGTTATACACTTAACAGATTAGAAGCTATAGAAATTTTAAAAGCAGTAAAAACGGGTGATAATATTTGTTGCGGACGCAGCGAGCTTCTTGTTTTTAGCAAAGAAGGTCCTTCTTAGGGCAACCACTTAAAGTGCGATAATTGCGGCGACCTCGGTATGTGTAATGTGAAATGTGGACCCTTAATAAAGAAACATGTCAACTTCAGGGTCCACTATCACAAATACCGGGGGAGCTCGTGGATTAGCAATTATTGATAAAAAATGTAGATTTGTCTCGTTTGTGCCGACACTCCTACGCCCTACCCTTAGTTTTCGTTCCCATCCCTATTTGTGAGAATTCCCGTTATCCTTTGTCCCGTTATCCCTTTTGTTTCCTAGAATATAAATATGCGTATGTTCTTTGAAATAAATCACTTGTTCTCCGACTTCCGACTTGTTACTATCTATTACTCTCCGCTTTCTTCAGAACTTTGACCTGCTACTCTTCCTGACCATCTCTTCAGATCTTCGATACAACGACCCGCCGCTTTGCCCCCTGACATCGAGATTTTGGGAAGTATCACATATTTTTTTCATTGTATTAAATGGTAGAATACATTTTTAAAAATGCATCTGCGTTTTTAAAAAAAAAATATCTTGATTAGTTTTTAAACTAAAGCTCTTTAAAATTAGCGTATTCTCGATTTCCGAAAAAAATATCATTTTGTTTATTTAGGTAGATATGACGGCGATGCATTTTCGGAGTGTAGGTATCGGCGGGCCCAGTGGCGAATCTTGACGTCATTTTGACGTCAAGATTCGCGAAGTCGAACGCGCTGCGTTTTGGCGCGAGTAAAAATCTCCGCATTTTATTTTTGAAAATTATCAATGATATTTTTATTTTTACTACACAAAAAATATATGGTTGTGATCCTTGAAATGTACTCTACAGAGCCATATTATTTTAAACCGTTTTCCCCACCACTGCAACTACCCTAGCAGCTGCCTTACAACCAGCTGACAGAGGAACAGTGAAGAGAAGACGGATCCAGTCCACCCGCGCCTGTAGAGCGTCAGCTACAATATTATTAATAACCAAATCCCTCCATTTACCCCATTGATCAATACTTTACCTGTCATTAATTGAGTAAATAAAGTAAGGGTTTTTCTCTGATAGTGTATTTGATTTGTTTCTTAATGCTTGTTTCTTCTTAGTAAATAAGGGTATTAATCTTTCCAGTCCCTTTAAGTCTCATTGTATTCATTTCTTGGTATATAATGTTTCTACAAATTTTCGCACACTTTTACTTAATTTTGATTGTTTGTTTTAATCCTGACAGATTACACTTGGAGCACTTTTATTGATGTATCATCCTTCTTAGTATTTGATTTGTAAACTTACTTAAGCTTTCTTTGTAAATTTACATAATACATACATCAATTCATTCGTTTGTTTATCCTCTTAATGTCTCATGTCATTGTATAGCTTTTTAAAAATTCACTTGGTAAGCTTTCATAATTTATATTGTTTTTGAATACTGGTTGAATTTTCTTAATTATTCCTAGTAAATCTCCTTCTATTCACTAAAGTGGTTTCATCCTTATGTTCTTGGTATACAATTTGCTAATTCTACTTTAGGTATTAACATTTTGCTTTATATAGCCTTGCACTAATTTTAAGACTGAGTTACTCTGAAGATGACCTAGAGGCCGAAACCGGTCAACTCACTTATTTTGGTTTGTTTTAACAAATTCAAATAAAAACATAGTAGAATAAAACAAAGTTTGTTTTCATTTTTTTTAATTAACTTACGTACTTCTTTCCAATTTTACCACTAAACTTGATATCCGTGGCAACATATAATTGTCTATATTTTTATTATAACTGTTTTCTTTATACTTCTTCTGTAACGCTGTTTGTTGTCCTATTAAAAGAAAAAGAAAAATAAAATATAATAAAATAAAATTCTGTCACCTGCAACTTAGATTATAGATTATAATTGTAGGTACTGTACGTAAGCATACCATACCTTCTCAAATTATACGAGTACATAGGTACTTTTGTGAGATTATGGGATAAAATATTGTTTTAGATAGAATGAAGGTTCCCTGAAAACACCTGCTACCTTTCTCTGGTTTTTCTTTGTACCTACCATAAAAATAACAAAGCTTTTGTTTTTGTTTAATTTATGTTTACAATGATAAGGACGTCTGGCAAGTTCAAAGTAATTGTCTTTTTTTTTATTAATTTTTAAGAATCCATGGTTGGACCTCAACTTTTGGTCCTTCAAGAAACTCCAACTATGTAAGTTTTGGACACATTTTGCCTAATTCATTAGATAAGTTGAATCTAAAATCAGAGTTAAACCCACTTTTCAGTTTGAAGAAATATACTTTAAGCTGGCTTAAAAGTTAAAACCCATTTATGAATTAGGGGGTTCGCGCCCATTCTCTCGTCGTTTTATTTTCGGGGGTTCGATGCGATTCGATGCCATCTTGCTTTTTAGTTCGGTAGCGGAACCATAATTTTCATACAAATGTAAATGATTCAATGTTCATTTGATAATGGCGAACTGTACCTATTTAGGTACCAGGGGTAGAAGTCTTGATGACCGTCGATAGATCTTGCCGTATTGACAGGACGGAATAAAACATGTTGACGTATCAACAGCTGAACCATTTTATATGGAATAATGATCAGCTGTTCAGGCACCGCCATATTTTATTTCGGCCTATCTTCGACTAGACACGGTAAGATCTACCGATTCATTTGGTGCGCGCTGTTTTTGTGCGGATCATGACTCAAGAGCCCTCTCAATGTTAAATAAGGTTAGGTTGGTGTAATGCTACATTCTTCACCTGTGAAAATAAATAGATTTCACATGTCAGAGATGTAAGATTCGGGTAAAAAATAAACCTTAATTGGCAATGGAGTCGGAAAAGTTCAATATTTCGAAAAATTTCCGGCAGAGTGACGCTACAGATCATCTGATTATGTCCTAAGCAAACAATAACAAAATTTACATTTTTCCCACGTCACATTTTTTGTGTACCTGCATGTCACCTGTGCTGACAAGTGACACCGTTGCTTGTCGGTTGCATTCACAACTATCGCTTCAACTGCGCGACCCTTAAATTGATAAGACATTTTTTTTTGTTCTAAAATAGTATTACCCGTATGAAAATTCATGTAAAATTAGATTATCATTAATATTATGTAGATTTTTGCTTAGAATTAAATTAGAATATTTATCAGTTGGTCCGTATATAAAGGCACAAATATTTGCATTGCCTAACCTTGGTCTATTTCCGCCATACTGCACATTTTTGCGTATAAAAGAATGTCACATTTTGGCAACATCATTTTTATCTGAAATTTGAAATGAATTTGAAGATTGTTTGTACATTTTTAACAATTTTGGGATGTGCCAATTGTGATACAGGTAAATACATTAGTGAAAGACACGCTATATTTTACTAGGAAATCATGTTTATAAGTTTAAAAAAAAAAAAAAAAAGATTTGTGGAAAGGAATGCAATCCACCAACCTATTTTACCTGGCCAGTTGTCTTCATGCGAAAGCAGAAGCTTGTGTGCATGCAACGGCATCTGTTGAACCAGGGTCGAAGTTATCGTCGCGGGATTCGAACCAGCGTTATCCGGTTCCAAATAACCTGTCTTGATCCCCGTGGCTATAACACCGACGAGTGTTTTTAGGCTTTAGTTCAAATGTTGAATATTCTGCTCCTGGGCCTTGACCGTGGTCCATCGTTTTGTCCCGTGTCACGACAAAATGTCCATTGACAGAATGTCCACCGAAAAAATGTGTTCGAATCACTATATATAAATCGTTTATCTAATCTAATCTAATCTAAGCTGCAAAGATAAATATCATTTAAGATTTATATTAAATGCATTCCCACAAGCAGACATGTATAATTTCGCGCTAACACATGCCGCATGTGGACCTACAATATAAAAACCCAATCTCAAATGAACATAAGCCCTGCAACTCTTGCCGTCCTTCCCTGAAACAGGGGTGACATTGGCAAAGTAAACCATTTTTTACAGTATGGGTGGTCAGCCGCATCTAATCTAATCTAATCTAAGCTGCAAAGATATATATCATTTAAGATTTATATTAAATGCATTCCCACAGGCAGATATGTATAATTTCGCGCTAACACATGCCGCATGTGGACCTACAATATAAAAACCCAATCTCAAATGAACATAAGCCTTGCAACTCTTGCCGTCCTTCCCTGAAACAGGGGTGACATTGGCAAAGTGAACCAATTTTTTACAGTATGGGTGGTCAGCCGCATACTAACCTATAAGTCAAGGAACATTTAAAATTTTTATCACATTAAAAAATTGTAGACAAAGGGTGAACATTGTGTCGTTGGAGACTCTGTCTATGTAGATCGTGACGTGGAACCGTTTTGTCTGTAAAAGCTTACTTTTGGTTAAAATAGCGCAGTTCACATTGATTCTGCACTGTCACTAAAAACACAGATATCAAAAACATTGCTGCCTGCCAACTGAGGAAAACAAAGTTCTTGTTCTTGCATTTATGCTCTTCCAGCAAGACGATAATGAGATACACAATGGTTCATCATTTGTACAGTTGAGCAGACTTTAATCTGTGCTGCGATAGGTCTTCAAGACTGCAACAACATCACACTTCTCAGGAATCATCGATAAATAGTGACTGTGTATAAACCTCTAATTCCCATGAATTTTCCAGCACTATGGCGACAGATTCGCGTGAAGTTTTCCTTCAGCGGTATCTTGGAGAACTACGACTCATTTTGGAAGGTGGACAACACCCTGACGGAAGCTCTGAAGAACGGCTGGATGAAAGTCGACAGCAGCAACACTCTGGGCCTCACCACTGTCTGTATATCACAGGCTGACGTCAGAATGTGTCCACTTTATGATGGGAAAGGGTTCATAGCTGGGGTTCAACTGGCGGTATGTGTTTTTAAGGAACTATTTACTATAATTATTATTTATTTAGCGCGGTCGATAGCTCAGTTGGTAGAGTGCTTGCATTCCATGCCGTGAGCTCGGGTTCGAATCCCACCGAGCGCGAGGGTGTCAGAATTGATTTCCCGTTTCGGTGTTTATTTCAAACCCCAAAATAATAATACCGGCAAGGTTTACTCAGCCTTCACAAGAAATGAGTACCAGCTCTCTCGGGAGCTGGAAAACCCCCACTTCAACTGAAGTGGTTGGCGTAAGGCCGGCCCCCTTACCTGTAAAAATAAATAGGTTCAACTCGCCACATGCGACTCCTTCGGGGATAACGCGGCAAGAAGTTACACTATATGTGTAGCTTAGTTGCGTTTTTTGCGTTTTTAGTACTGGTAAGAAAATGCCGGTTAATCTGAAATGTTGGACCTAAAAATTTCGAATTCTCATTTTTCACAGATATTTTGTACATCTGAATTCCATTATTTTACTTAGTGATTGTTTGTTTAATATAGTTAAATGTAATGAATTGTTTATGTTCCTTAACTTATAGGTGGGTATGAGGCTGACCACTGATACTGTAAAAAATGGTTGACTTTGCCAATGTCACCTATGTTTCAGGGAAGGGTTCGGCAAGAGTTGAAGGACTTATGTTCATTTGAGATTGGGTTTTTACGTTGTAGGTCCACATGCGGCATGTGTAAGCGTGAATTTATATGAGTCTGCTTATGGTAATGCATGCAAGATGAATCTTAAATGTAATATATATTTGCGACTTAGATTGTAGATTATTGTAGCAGAATCCCGCGTGTTTCACTACGCCATTTGGGCATATGGAATCGTCCTTCTCCCATAAGTAAGAGAGGTAACTTATATAACCGTTTTTTGTTTGTAACCCGATCGATATCAAAGTTCATACTATATGTAACAAGGATAACCTACATGTTTCCAGAAAATTTCATTAAAATCTGATGAAGAGCTTAGCCAGGCGTAGAGTTTTATTAATAAATTCCTTGTAAGTTTTTTATAAAGAGACAAGATAAATCTTGAACAAAAATGTTATTCCGATCGACGTCAAATTTCACAGCAATATTTCAAAGAATATTTTACATATTTTCTGAAAAAAAAAAAACAGTAGAGCTGTTTAGGAGTCCAAAGTTTTTTGTTATACACATAAATTCTGATCATATCTTACTGATATATTAAAAAAAAAATACAATTTTAATAACTACACAGTTAACTTTTTTACTGGGGCATCAGACGAACCGTTCCGAGAGAACTTACATTATCTCGACGTTTCGTTAGCGACGTAGCTAACGTCTTCAGGACACACCCACTCTGCACAACGACTGAAGATGAACTGATTTTTTTATAACAACAACTGTCACAAATCGCTGCATAAAATGTTATCATTTTGTTTTAGATTCCACCATCAGATGTCGAAGGCAAAGGCATCCCCTATGATTTCAACAACTTTCCAGTCTACGAGAAAAAGACCATTAATGGTGTAGAATACTGGTCCTCTACTTTCTACGTCATAAATCCAACTACTACTCTATCTACAGGCGGCAGAACAAGCTTTACAAATCTGGGAGATGGTCTTTGGTTCAAAAACGGAACTTCTTATACTGAGGTACCCACTTCTGAAAATGATATTGCAATGAATACACCATACACGAAACAAAATTGCCTTCCAAATATGGGTAAGTTGGATGCATTGTCATTAAATAACATTTCCGTTTCGACATAGAACGACTTGGATTTCTAGTAGCAGTCTCGATCATAAAGGAAGGTAGAAAGTAATAAAACATGGTCGCACCGGATCAGCTGATCTCGCTGTCAAATGATCTCCACACAATATTGTATAGAAAGTGTATGGAGATCCTTGATTTTCTGGTTCCGGGTTTTGACCGTGGTCCATGTTTTTGCTTGTCTTCTTCTTCTTTCTTTTTATTCTTTCTTGAAGACTTTCAGCTTACGTTTCGTCTCCTCTGTGGGCGACTTCTTCGGAGTTCTGCTCGCTACTCGCTCAGTATCAGCATCTAGATCCGGCCGTGAAAGCCTAAAAACATTTGTATGGAGATCATTTGTTTTTTTTTTTATGATTAATTTTCGGTGGCTATGCGAAGTCTGTCCTGAATTATTTTGTTATTTACTAGTCCTGGTTCTAAGCAATGTTTATTATTGTATACCATGCCACTGCTTAGGGTCATTGTAACACGAGTGCTAAATTATTTTTGCTAAATCGTTAAAATATATCCACATTGCTCTCCATTTTACCAAAGTTCTTTCTTATACCGCCCGCATGTGATCGCTAGGGAAACGGCAAACAAAGACTTTGTCATTGGCTGCTAAGGACGGGAGTCCCATACAAGAACGATCTTTGCTTATCGAGAAAAAGTTCCAAATTAATAAATGTTTTATATTTCAACACGGGTAGCCGTTGCCTAATCACTATTACGAAACGAGTTGTAGAAATGTATGGTTGTGACTTGTGATATCGTTAGACGTTTTGTTTTGAGTAAATTATCAAATGGGTGTAGAGAATGAATGGAATATCCAGAGTCATAATAAAAGAAGAGCTTGTATGAAGAAGGTTATGACTCTGGAGGAAATGAAAGAAGTATGCAAGGATAGAAAGAAATGGCGGTTGATCTGTGATGTTGGCGGCTAGGGTTTGTAAAGTGAATTTGGTTTTATGATTTAGTTTTTTATGTCCATGTATATATATTGTTATTTTTATTCTTTGATTTAAAAAAATGTAATCTGTCATGTATGTTCCTTGACTTATAGGTTGTTATGCGGCTGACCACCCATAACATAAAAATTGGTTCACTTTGCCAATGTCACCCCTGTTTCAGGGAAGGACGGCAAGAGTTGCAAGGCTTATGTTCATTTGAGATTGGGTTTTTATATTGTAGGTCCACATGCGGCATGTGTTAGCGCGAAATTATACATATCTGCTTGTGGGAATGCATTTAGTATAAATCTTAAATGATATATATCTTTGCAGCTTAGATTAGATTAGATTAGTGTAGAAAAAAGAAAAAGAAATTGCAACGTTTTTTTAATGGATGCATCAGACTGACGTTATTATTATTGCTTTTCATAAAGTATGTACTTATATTTTTACAATAATATCTTCTTTATTCTTCTCCTTATCTTCCTCTTATTTTTCGCATTTTTTCTCGAAAAACAAGCCATAAGATTCGTTAATGGAAGGTAATGGGTTCGAATCCCGGCACAGCATAAAGAATATACCATTTATATTTTTAAATTTGCTCTTCGCTGGGTTGGTCATGTGTCTTTCCAAATATCGGTCACCAAAGGTTCATCCAGCCTTACGGTACCTGGGTATTGCTTGAGAATTGGCGTTTTCTATAGCGACGAACAACTTAGACGAACTCTTGAGGTGTGATTCACACAAAAACAGCACTCACCAAATAAATCATTCTATTATTATTATTTATATTAGCTTAATAATTTCACTTAATTCTTAAAAAAACTTATCGCAAGGTATTATTTTTGACACGTTTTTAAATGCAATCATTAATGTAAGTATAACTTACTACACGATCAATTTAAAAAAAAAAAATTTGGGAAGGTTAGAATTTCCGTTAGAAAAAAATCATTGAATTTTCTTCACCTTATCTTTAAATATTGTTTTCTCCATAACTTCATATTTAATATTTTTATACATAAAAAACAAATAATGATGTAATGCGCCCTTGTGGTGATTTTTCACACTAAGGCGCTGAAGGAGAAATTGTCCAAGAACAATGAAAATAACATGGTACTTTTTTACTACCTTTTCCTAGTCCTTATTGACAGAAAACGAATTAAATTTTATAACGAAATCATCTGTTCTTTTTAGGCATCCACTATTACTACAACTCCACCAAGAACTCCAGATGCGAAGACTTCCAGCCCTTCTTTTTGATGACCAAATGGGGCAACATCGACGGCCTCGGCTGGCAGTTCTTTGGAAGAACCAAGTTCGTCACCAGAGACTGGTACGACAAGATTGGTCGTCAAGAGGCAACCATGACAGTCCCGAATGCTCCACCTTGCCTTGGAAACTGGGCAGAGACATATGGAGTCATTTCCATCCATTTTTACTTCATCGACAAGCCCTGGGATGTGGAATGCGATCAAGGGAGAGAGAGCATAGCTCCCATAACTGGAATAAATTGGTTAATATTAAATGCCTTGTATATTATGGGAGATATTGCAGCTTGTACTAGAAAGCTGTTTATGTTTTGAACACATGTTTCTCAATTATTATAAAACACAAATTTTCAAATAAAATTGATATAATCTAGAACAAATGTTGCCTTTAATTCTTTTTGTCACAAATACGTAAACATCTGTAGTAACCGGTTCTTAATCTAGTGGTTAGCGAGCAAGCGAGCAAGTAACATTTATATTTTCAAATATGCTCTTCGTTGGGTTGAAAAATTCATATACCTTTACCACAGACCAGCCACAAAAAGTCCATCCAGCCTTACAGCAACTGGCTCGTGACTGAAAACTTGACTAAGCTACAGATATAGTGTAACTTCTGCCGCGTTCTCCCTGGAGGAAGGGGTCGCATATGGCAATTCTATTTATTTTTACAGGTAAACGGGCTGACGTTACGCCAGCCACTTTAATTAAAGTGGGGGTTGCCCAGCTCCCGATTGGTCTGGTACTCATTTCTTGTGAAGGCTGAGTAAACCTTGCTGGTATTCTATTTTGGGTTTAAGATAAACACCGAAACGAGAAATTATTTCCGACACCCTCAGTGGGATTCAAACCCGAGCTGTCAACATGTAATGCAAGCACTTTACAAACTGAGCTATCTCCCAGCAATGCACAAAATTGGATATTTGTTTCTATGTGACTAGGGTCCTTAGCAACCAGAAATAAAGTATAGTGTGACCGTGTGGCCTTTCCCGTGTGACATTACATTTCAAGTGTCTAAGGAATTTGTGCCGAGTTCATTGTTGAATTATTTTAATTTGTAGAAGGCGTATAATAATAGGTCGGGGAAATAGTTTCTTCGCATTATAATTAAAATTCAGGCATTTTTTTTTTCTAATTTAATTACAGTACTTACATATGTGCCATTTTGTTCAAAGACTATCTGCTATCTTGTAGGTAGAGACATGATCCCGTTGCTGTAGAAATTTTGGGACTTCTGATGAAAAAAACGCAACAAGTAAGCTCGATATTTGGGTGCCACACGAGCTCACTGAAAGAAACCTAATGAACCGTGTAGGTACTCATTTGCGATTCTTTATTGAGACGTAATAAAATCGAACCGTTTTTGAAGAGATTGATAACTGGTCATGAAAAGTGGATCACGTATGACAAGAACGTGCGATAAAGGTCGTGGTCAAAGGTCGGTCAGGCTTCACAGACTGTGGCAAAACCTGGGTTAACTCGCAATAAGGTGACGCTGTGTCTATGATGGGATTGTAAGGGCATTGTTCATTATGAACTTTAACCGCCGGGAAAAACCATAGATTCGGATCTCTACTGCCAACAATTAATGAGATTAAAGCAAGAAGTTGAGAGAAAGCGGCCGGAATTGATTAATAAAAAGGGTGTTGACTTATAGGTTGGTATGAGGCTGACCACCCATACTGTAAAAAATGGTTCACTTTGCCAATGTCACCCCTGTTTCAGGGAAGGTCGGCAAAAGTTGTGGGGCTTATGTTCATTGAGGTTTGGATTTTATTTGTAAGTACACATTCAGCATTTGTAAGCGCGAACTACACTTGTTGGTTTGTGGGCATACATCTGAGAGCTTTAAATGAATATATCCTTGCAACTTAGATTATAGATTATATTATAGTGTGGTCTTTCATCTTTAGCCACTCAGCAAAAATTAAGAGAGTTTGGCTGGGAGGTGTTAATGCATCTGCCATAATATAGTCCTGACCTACGCCTTCAGATTTCTACCGGTTTCGGTGTCTTCAGATTTTTTTAGGCAGTGTCAAGTTAACATCAAGAGAGGACTGCCAAAACTACCTACTTGTTGCATTTTTTTGATCAGAAGTCTCAAAATTTCTACAGCAACGGGATCATGTCTCTACTTACAAGATGGCAGATAGTTTACGAACAAAATGGCACATATTTACTGTAATTAAATGTAAAGTATTTAAAAAAAAAAAAACCTGAATTTTCATATCAAATGCAAAGAAACTTTTTCCCCGACCTAATATAATAAAAATTCTCGTGTCACACTTAGTTGCTAAAAAAATGTAATTCTCAAAAAGATAAAGATAAGAAAATTAGACCTTGGAGATTGAAAATGGCGATCCTCTAATATTTTTTATTCAAATCATGTCCAACGCATGTTTATTGTTATCAATAATTAATTTACAAGTACACCTATCTAATATGTACTATTTTTATTTAGGTATAGATACGATTATTTTCAACAACTTCTCAAAACAATAATATCGATAATAAAATAAGTCTATTACTAAGTCCAATAAAAAAAAAAATGGTGACGTTGCACGACTGGTTTGCTCAGGAAAATACAATCTAATCCTATATTATTGGTTGCTTGGGACCTTTGCCGCATAGACGTGTGACGTTTGCCCGCCGACAAAAAATAAAATTTACATTTGATTACATTTGGTATATTTTGTATCGAATTTGATTCCAAATGAAATTTATTGAATAAAGTTACCTAATGCTCACCTAGAACCAAAAAAATAAAATAAGTGAATTTTGGATATCGATGATTTTATTTACAATATATATATGTATGCGTAGCAACCCGGTCGGGTGACATAACAATATAGTCAATATCATGTCGTCACCCGGCCGGGTTGCTAGGGGAAATGCATACGAATACATGGATTTGTAAGGACTTAATAGAACTCCATGTACGAATATATATATTTTTTTATTGCTAATGAGGGTAATCCCATACAAAACTGACGTATGCTCGCCAAGAAAAGAGTTCCAAATTAAAAAATCCAGAGTCCATTCATGTCACTATTTTTCTATGAGATAATCACAGTATGATCTATAATCTATAAAATCTATAAATTATTGATCATACTGTGATTATCTCATAGAAAAATAGTGACATGAATGGACTCTGGATTTTTAATTTTTTTAAATTTGGAACTCTTTTCTTGGCGAGCATACGTCAGATCATACGTTAGATTATAGACAGTATGATCTAATATTTTTTTATCATATTTAATCAATTTATTCACTAAAAATCTGTACATTCATCTATTATTTCTTGATTAATAATAAAACGATAAGAAACTAGTGATTTTCCAACAATATAATCGAATTTTTAGTGACAGAATATTCAGTACAGAGTGGCAGTCTCATAATGAAGTTCCTGTTGGTGATTATTGCAGCCATTGGAGTCGCCAATGCTGACACATGTGAGTAAAACATAGAGTTATACAGTAAAATGTATTCTTTCAATTTTTTAACGTCAATTTCAATATTTCAACTATGTAGAATGCTAGATATTTGGGCTGTAGCTCGGCGGAGTGATATCACAACTTTTTATTGTATGTCATTTGTGCAACGCCATCAACATTAAAAAGAATGACGAATTTTTATTTATTTATTTCGCATATAGCGTAACTCTTAGAAATGTTTACAATCATGGATCTTGGAATCCAAATGAGAAAGATCACAAGAAAGGACCCGGCACAACATTCGAAATTAGATTTTTTTCGGCGAGCAAACGACACAGCTACGTACAAAAAGGGATTTTTAGCGACCAATAACAAAATAAATTTTTGTCTGTTCATAAAACCCGGCCGTATGACGCCGCATTTTTTTCAGTCTAATTTGAGTCCAAAATCAATATTTTCTTAAAAGCGTATTAATATTTTGTACCTACCGGTAAAGATACACAAAAAGTACCTATTACTTCAATTAGCAACACTACTACTTAAAAGAACGGAATTCGAAATTCAAATTTGAAATTTGGAATCTTTTTCCGCGCTATAACTCGCATTTGTTTTTTTAACGCCACATTTTTTCCTTATTAATTTTGCCACACTCAGTGAAGCTTATTTGCGAAATATAATCTGAAAAAGTGGAATAAAGTGTGTTTGATAAATGGTTTGTTTACAGCCAAATGGTTTGATTTCCGTGTGAAATACTCTGGGAGTGCGACTGGCGTTGGCAGGGACTCTTTCTTCCCCATTGCCAAGACTTTGACAGATGCTTTGGTGGCAGGATGGGTCAGAGTGACCACAACCAACTCTCTAGGAGCCACCACAGTCTGCCTCACCTCCACAGACAACAGGATCTGTCCTATTTATGATGAAAAAGGATTCATTGCTGGAATGCAAGTTGCATTAAGTCATTTTTGCTCTGACCAAAAAGGTCATCTTATCTTAAAAGTAATGATAAGGTATTCTGCAAAACAAATCAGCTTGAAAATGACTTTCAGAGTGAGAAATATACAGAAGTGCATCCACTAAAAAAAAATTAATCGGTGTGTAGTCCAATAATTAATCGCAAGGTGGATCACAAAAGAATTATCATTTAGGTACTTTTCTAAATATGCTCTTCGCTGGGTTGCAAAGTTCTAATGTATTTGTCAAAGAACGTTCAACAAAAGGACCATCTGCTAACAGCAACTGGATCTTACTTGTGTCTTTGGTGCTTTCTATAGCTACGATCAAGCTTGCAGAGAGCTCGTAAGGTGGGATTTACACAAAAACAACGTACACCAAATAAATCATCCGATTATTAATTTTGACCACGCAGGATATTTTCTAGATCTGACCGTTCCAACTCCAGAAGATCTTTGCTTACTTCGTCGATCACTACTTACGCCCCTTCAATAAGATGTGTCTCGACAATCTGCACCATGCTAAACTCATTCACTTTTAGATCCCCCCGAGTGATGTGGACAACGTTGGCATAAACTACGACTTCAGCCGGTTCCCCGTGTACGAGAAGAAGACCATCAACGGCGTCATGCACTGGACGTCCACCTTCTACATCGTGAAGCCAGCGACCATCCAGGCAGGCGGCAGGCCCTCTGCGCCCACCATCGGGGAGGGACTGTGGCTCAAGAGCGGGTCTAGCTTCATCGAGATCCCCACCAGCAAGGCGTCTATCGTAGCCAGCACCCCGTACAAGTGGCAGAACTGCTTGCCCAACATGGGTGAGTCCAAAGCCATCCAAAATCTGTTGTACGCACAGAATGTACCTACAGATAATCGCTTTGTATTACCTTTAAAAGATTCAAGTCACGATTACTGTGATCTAATGGCAGTGCCTTGTTACATCAGCCATCTGTCTTCATTGGTTGACATCTCCTTGAGTTACGAACAAGAGGAGACATTTATGAGTCGCTGTCAATCCTAAAAGTTCTTGGGTGACCCTTTGTTTTGTTTCGTCTCAAGATTTTTTCCTTCAAAGCTGTTGCTGAAAAAGGTGCTGTGTCTAATCGCGTGTCCTGTTAGTTTGGTTTTCCTCTTCATAATATTTACATTAGACTTCAAAACAACCATTTTTTTCTTGGTCAATGGTCCAGAAATCTAATCTAATCTAATCTAAGTTGCAAAGATATGTTACATTGGAGATTCACATTACATGCATTCCCACAACCAAGACACGTACAAGTTCGCGCTTACACGTGCCTCATGTGAGCCTACACTATTAAAAAAACAATCTCAAATGGACATACACCCTCCAACTCTTGCCGTCCTTCCCTGTAACAGGGGTGACATTGGCAAAGTGAACCATTTTTACAGCATGGGTGGTCAGCCGCATACCAACCTATAAGTCAAGGAACATACACGAAGGAACATACACGTCCAGAAACAGGCATCTAATCTAATAACATCTCACTAAGAGACTGCTAGTCTAGAGATTGAACCAACGATGCTTGACCAAATACATATTGGATCAGATCATTTGATCAAAGCACTCGATTAATCAATTGTAGATATAAGAAAATCTCAACATTTAGAGATCATAGCCATCTCTTAACTAGGCTGAGCTTGATACAACAAGTTGAATGAACACACTCTAAATGGACCGTTTAGACTAAGTTACTACATCACTGAATCCATTAATAATAATTGTTGTAACGTTTGAGCAGAATAGACGAACTTGCTCTTGGGCGTGCTATTCAAAACTCCTTTGCCTTCTATCTACCAGCTATAACCGCTGATACTTCTATTTATGACTTAACTTTCGTTTGATGTTGTGATTTAGGGATTTTATTCTGGTACACACTTTTTAAAACAGAATTTAGATCTTCAAAGCTATTTAATGTCTTTATTGACTGATAGGTTGGTATGCTGGCATACTGTAAAAAATGGTTCACTTTGCCAATGTCACCCCTGCTTCAGGGAAGGTCGGTAAGAGTTGCAGGGCTTATGTTCATTTGAGATTGGGTTTTTTATATTGTAGGTCCACATGCGGCATGTGTAAGCGTGAAATTATGCATGTCTGCTTGTGGGAATGCATTTAATATGAATCTCAAATGATACATATCTTTACAGCTTAGATTCAGATTTAGATTTTTAGATTTGAATCCATAGCAGGAAAGCATGGATTGTAACACTTGTACTCTATTAATGTATGTTGATATATTTTTTCCTTATTTATTCACGCAGGCATCCACTACTACCACAACATGACCCCTCAGCTGAAATGCGAAGACTGGCATCCATACTTCCTTCTCGTCCAAGACGGTAATCTCATCGGAGTGGGATGGCAGGTCCTGGGAAAGACCAAGTTCGTCTCTAGGGACTGGTACGAGAGCATCAACCGTCAGGGCGTGCAAACTGTGGCGCCTCTCGGACCCACATGCCTCTACGAAGGTGTCGAGAAACACGGGGTCATCTCTACTCACATGTACTTCGTGGACAAACCCTGGACCATCCAGTGCAAACAGTCTACGGACAGCGTTATTCCGATTCCTGGACTGCCTTGAATATCTTGTTATTTGTTTTTGTTTTGTGGTTTGAATAAAATAAATGAAAAATATTTGTTTTGAATTATAACACCGAGCGGTTCAAGAGGTTTTGTTTTTGTTTGATGGCAAACTTTCACGATGTTGTTAAAGGTTTTTCATCAAGAAAATGTTGGAGAGTAAATAATTTTTATTTGCAATACGTCGGTTAGAAAAGTTTGTCAATGTCAGTAGAGTGCAAATAATATAGATCCATTTTATAATATGTTGACTGACTCTGCGAAAGCCAGCATGATATATTTTCGAATCATATTTTCTTTATGAATATTCCTTTGTAAGTACATTTTTTCCCCCAGAGAAAGTTCTTAGTTTGGCTTCCAAGAATAAGGAGATCCGAAGAGATAGGTGTTTCGTAGAAGATAAAAAAAAATGTCTTTCTGGAATTGTAGAGAATCTCAAAGAAACACATAACCATAATGTGTCGCTGAAAAGCATGCTAAAGACAAAGAAGATTCAGCTCAGAATTGAATAATAATGGATGAGATCCAAAAAAGGAAATGATGAAGTATGAAAATTTTTTTTTTAACAAAGTCCTCGACGCTGGCGGATTGTAGGTACCTATTGAAGTTGCAAAATAAAAAGGAATACAATATATGGAGTTCATAATTCCTACAAATGAACGTAAAAGATTCATGTTTTGAAAATAAAAATATCAGTGGCTTGAAAATAGTAAATCTTCCCCTCCATTTTCTCTATACCAAACTGATATCTCTAGATTTGTAGATAATGATGTGCTTTTTGGCATAAATATCTTGATTTTACGCACAAAAAGGCAGTCTAATTTTTTACTAACAAAAGATCGCAACATGAAAATTTTACTGATTTTTTTGGTGACCCTCGCAGTTGCCAACGCTGCCACGTGTAAGTATTTTTCATTTTAAACCTCATCTAAAATAGTCCTTGCACTTTTTAGCTGTTTAACTGATTAAATCTCTCTTTTACATCTATCTTCTCAAAGAAAAGCAGTACAATTCTCAGTCATTTTTCTAAACAATATGAAAGAACTCGTTTTTTTGGGTTTTCATTAAGTTTTGATAAAAAATGGCCGTTTAAATTTTCTAATCCATTTAGATAAAAAAATGATTGGTCATGATTTTCAAACATACGAGAAAAATATTTTTGCAGTAATCTTTAAGATTAGATCTTTTTTTTGCTTCGTCGAGGTGTTTGCATGGAAAAAAAACAGATGAAAACGGTTTACTGTTATCGTTTATTCTTGTTTTCTTATATGATAACGACTTATATTCAAATCGCATTAGATAATATTGTTTTTATTAATAAAACATTCAGTAATTAGTTGATTATTGTATGATTTATTTTATCTTTTGACAACTTGTTTTATCATTTACTCGTTCAATCAAGTAAAATTGTTTAAAAATAAATACGAATAACATATATTGGTGCATAATAGGGAAGATAAAATAATGCTTAAAATGTTATCTTTGTATCTTGAAAAAATCTCTATGATAAAAAAACTTTGTTTAAAAAATTTCAACCTGATTTCAAATAACTATTGCATTTTTCAAAAACATCTTCTAAACAAATACAGGGTTATTCACAATACATTTCATCCCTAGCTGATTCATGGATCATCATTTTTTTCTATGGAAAATTCACGTTGGGTGGCGGTTGAGCCTTGGGTTTGAGGCACGCATTTGCTGTGTGTGAATAACTCCGATGTAGTTATTTTTTTTAAACTTATAAAAAATGTCATTTTCAGCACACAACTTCAATTTATTTATTTTTATTTTTCCAATTGATAAAAATAACATTAAATTCGATTTTCAATCGCATGTACCTACATCAATTTCACCTCACTACAAATCTTCAACATCCCTAGTTATTCACTAGTTTCCATGACTACCATGATAAACAATACTGCGTTGGTAAAAGAAAAAACTTTTTTTTTTTTTTTTTAATTATTTGTCAATATTATATATATTCTTACTTTTTTATTGCAACGGTTAAATATAATTTACCTACGGATTTTTAAAAATAGAGACTCTTTTTGATTTAAAATAGTTATCAATTTAATGATTGAACTTGCGTTTATTTTGTTGCTTCTTTGGCTTGGGTATTGTTATATCTCATCACCATGGCAACCGAATGTGGTGTAGTGATGTATAATTTAATTAAGGATGTAACTTTCGAATATCTGAAAGGGAATCGAATATTTGGGAACACTTTTTCTCATCAATCAAAAAAAGATTTAATTTTAACTGGTGGGCTGAAGCAAAACATTCTAGCAAAATCAGATTTAAAACACTAAAAGAAAGAAAGGAAAGCATGGTGATAAAAAGTTTTTATTTATTATTCAATCTTGCTAACAAATCGTCCCCCAGTGCTGTTGGCTTATTTACCATTTGACTGAAAAATTACCTTTCAATGATTTGTCTTATGAATCACATTCTATACAATCTGAGCTAAGAATAAAACGTGAAATACGATAGTGTGAGAGATGTTTTGAATATTTTTTAAATAAATTTCTAGCATTAATAAGAAACATTCGTCCAATACACATACAAACATTGCTCTGTTTCTGACGACAACAACCCTGTCGTGTGCCGGAGCACCAACTATCTATAATCTATCTATCTTTAATCTAAGTTGCAAGGATATATTCATTCAAAGCTCTCAGATGTATGCCCACAAACCAACAAGTGTAGTTCGCGCTTACAAATGCTGAATGTGTACTTACAAATAAAATCCAAACCTCAAATGAACATAAGCCCCACAACTTTTGCCGACCTTCCCTGAAACAGGGGTGACATTGGCAAAGTGAACCATTTTTACAGTATGGGTGGTCAGCCTCATACCAACAATATTTTTTTTTTTAATTATTATCAATAATTTTATAAATTTAGAAATATCCATACCTTATTTAGAAAATACCATGATTCTTGAAATACTACATCAGCACATTCTGTCTGGCCCGTTCCTTCCTGCTAAAGCATTATTTGACCAATTCAAGGAGTTATTTTAGATAAAAAAAATGATGTATGTAAGTACATAAATGTAGCTACCTTACTTCAATTCTAGAGCAATCTACGGTAGTATGTACTCATGTTAAAGAATATTTTTAAGAACCTCAGGTGGACATAAGATAAACAAGCACTAAGGGGACGAAAGGATTCACTCGTGCAAGCATGTAGCCTGTAACTGAGTTGGACAGTAATAAAGATGTTCACTACAAGTAGAGGAGAGGTGCGAGATGGAAGACGTGATGTCGGCTTTATTGGCAATTAGCACAGACGTGTGGATGCCAGGGTTGTTACATTTATTTGCTCACGTTGAGATGCGGCACGTTTTGATGGGGGTGGAGCGATCAAAAGTTAAGCCCACTTAACGTGCTGACAAAGTTTTCTTTCATAGACAATTAGTTGGCATAATCATCTACATTTGTTCGGATTCGTTGAACTTAAAGTCATACCCAATGCACGTGCATGACAAATGACTTAAAAACAGATAAAGAATAAAGACTACTAAGTTTAAGATTACGGCGAGTATATGTATATTAAATTTCACGATCGATTTTGCCAACAATCCGTTTGCATCTTCAGGTGGCTAATTGATTACAAAATGGTTCAGATACAGAAGGAGAAATCAGACGTCGTATCACCATTGCCAAAGGTGCCATGTCTGTCTGTATCACGGAAGGTCGGCAAAAGTTGAAAGGATTTATGTTCATTTGAGGTTTGGATTTTATTTGTAAGTACACATTCAGAATTTGTAAGAGCAAACTGTTTGTGGGCATGCATATGATATGAGCTTTTAATGTAAATATATCTTTGCAACTTAGATCATGGATCATAGAGATCATAGAAGGCTCATACTCCAAATCCCTTGAACGGCTAGACATACGAACAGGTCCATTCGTCGCAAGCTACGATTGAGTGGCTTGACTCTAGCCAATATAATATGTACATGCCTTATTCTTAGTTTCTTCGGACACATTGTCCGTGACTAGTTATGATCTGTGACTTGGAGGGTAAGAGAGGAAGAGGAAGATACCCCACACGATGGACCCATCAAGTGAAGACAGCAGCAGGCACCTCGGTGGGTGGAGCGCTGCGGGTAGCGCAGTCAAGAAAGAACTGGAAAAGAGTGGTTGCTTTCACACGGGTCACAACCCTTACCAATGAGGAACATCCACTAGCCAGAATAAACTGCCCATTAACAATCGTCTCACCAGACAGTTTAGGGTATTCTCATGTCTTATTGAAGTGAAGAGTGCGTTCAAAAATTAATATCCTTATCTGCTAAATCTCAGTTACAAAGCCCAAAAACTATAAGATATTAAAAAAGACAAAACGATATGCACAATGAAGTTGCGCTACGCTAACGCTACTAAGCTACACATATAGTGTTACTTATTGACGCGTTTTCCCCAAAGAGGGCCGCGCGTAGCGAGTGGAACCTATTTCTAATAAGATTTAGCGTGGGACATATTTACATAAATCTGAACTAAAAAATTTTTTTCTCGTGAGGCGACGCGACGGTGTGAAGCAAACAAAATTGCACCTATTTGGTAAATGTTTCCCTAGCAACCCAGCTGTTGACTTTTTTTTTCTGGTGCCTTGGGACTTTCTTCATTAAGAAATTTATGATTTTTTTGCCTGTTATGAGTTATCGTTTTTTTTTAGCAAAATGGCTGGACTTCCGTGTGAAGTACTCCCCGTCAGCAGCTGGAGTGGGTGTGGATGCCTTTTGGGAAGTCAAGAAGACTCTCACGGAAGCCTTGGCTGCTGGATGGGTCAGGGTGACCACCAGCAACACTTTGGGAGCCACAACAGTCTGCTGGTCCTCCATAGACGTCAGGGTCTGCCCGCTGTATGACGCTAAAGGATTCATCGCTGGCATGCAACTTGCTGTAAGCTACTTTCATATTCTTTGAAAGCATTTCTGTGATATTTTGTTAAGAAATGACAAAATTACGGTAGTAATATGGCGGGCTTTTATCTATTAATTTTATTCGTACTCGGGTGCGATTCCTACATGTATGTTACTTGAAGGAGAAGATACTACCGATTGAATACCTACTCACGATGTAGGTAGCAACGATGCCAATTCAATTTAAGCATAAACTGTGTACATTAATTCATTACCAACTATACTGCTACAAAAAATCTTCATAATTACCAAATTCTTCATCATTAATTGATGAGGCATTCACTTTGTAACCTTTCATTTTAAAAACATTAAAATTAAAAATAAAAACAAATTGTGTTAGGTTACGGGGCGAGTAAAATTTAATAATGTACGACCGGTTTCGGAAACAATGTTTCCATCGTCAGGTACACAATATTACTGTATATTATTAAATTTTACTCGCCCCGTAACCTAACACAATTTGTTTTTATTTTTAATTTTAATTTTTTACCAAATTCTTTCTTCATAAACCACGCTTTACAAGCTCGCTTTCTTGTCTGCATGACTGCTTGTTTTTAAGGATTTGTATTTTAAATCATTATATATGCTACATTTCCCCTTTTTGCAAGGAGTTTAAAAATGTTTACTGATGCACTTGAAGCGGCGTAGGCAAGCACAACTGCGACAATAAATACATATTCCGATGGTTTATTTGAAGAAAGCTTTTTTGTGTTTATTTCACGTAAAAAGCTATCTACGAGCTTGGTTGTCGCTTTAAAAAGCGCAAATTACTCAAACTTGACCAAATGACTAAGACTAGATGGACCTTCCATGACTGTCTTTTGTAGAGGCACGTATCAACTCAACGAAAAGCGTTATTTCAAAATTAAATGATGAGTTTTGGTAAACTTTTCCTGAAATCGTATGTACGACCTTCCGATTGTGAGTCCGTAACATTGACTCCTAGTTTGCGATGATGACGATGAGTTTATGATTCGTTCAGAGAGTTGTTTCGTGATGTCGTCACCCCAACGGCACTTGTGCAAATCATGCCAGACATTTGCTTGTCTTCAGTGCATTTCAAAACTGCTCATGGTCCTTTAAATCTCTAAAATGATGAGGCAGGTGGTCCAGGCCAGAGGACCCGCAACTTCAAACGCATGCTCCAAAAACGATAAAAAAAAACCCCTCGTAACTGAAAGAACATCATTAAAAGTAATTGTTCTAACTTCCATGGTCCTTTATCTCTCTCACATGATGAGGCTGGTGGTTGTAGGTTAGAGCAGTGACTGCAAACGCACGCTCTAAAAACGATACAAAACACTTGAGAGCAACTGAGAGAACAACACTGACAACAATTGTTCAATCCACTTCTTCTAGATCCCGCCCAACAATGTGGAAGGGCAAGGCATCCCCTACGATTTCAACAGGTTCCCCGTGTACGAGAAGAAGACCATCAACGGAATCATGTACTGGACGTCCACCTACTACATCGTGAAGCCGGCGACCATCCAGGCAGGCGGCAGGCCCTCCGCGCCCACCATCGGGGAGGGACTGTGGCTCAAGAGCGGAAGCGGCTTCACAGAAGTTCCAACTGACCTGAGCAGCATCCAGTCTCAGACCAACTACAAGTGGCAGAACTGCCTGCCAAACATGGGTAAGAGCTATACATCTAAGCCCTATATCTCTCCTCCAGCAGTTAAAATATTTATTTGAGGCACATAATAAAGAATGAGAAGCATTGGCTTATGTACTCGTATTTCATCAATCAGAGTTGCAAAGGTATTGTAACGATTGACTTAGGTTCAATTTAAAAAAAACTTCGATTCAATGTATTTTACGATTTACTCACATTTGGTTCACAGTAAAACTTTCTTACTGTGCTCCCTGAAAGCATCACCATCTCTATACCATTTATATTTTAAAATTTGCTCTTCGCTAGGTTGAAAAATTCATAAACGATTACCAAAGACCGTTCACAAAAAGTCCATTTAGCCTTACAAGCAGTTGAGTTTTGATTGAGAAATGGCGCTTACTATAGCGTCAATCAAACTTGAAGAGGGCTCTTGAGGTGTGTTTCACACAAAAACTGCGCTCACCAAATAAATCATTATGATATTATTGTTTATTGAATCCGAAAATTTGAGTTATGTCAGCGAATGGTGAATGTTACAATTTTCTAATGTAAATGATGGACGTCCATTGTTTGAGCAGACCGCTCTAAGCCAAATATAGTTTACAAGGTTTTTAAGAAATGTTTTTTTTAATTCTTATGGCATTAAAATATGGGACAATCAACTTAATTAAGGTATGTTATTAATAGTTACTTTTTACTTACATTTCAAAAATCTTGTCCGTTGGAATAGTTACAAATCACTTATCTTCTTTTTCTTTTGGTGCCACTTTTATCGAAGATGGGCAATCATCATGACTCTTTTGACCTCTCAAAAATGTATCGTAAGTTTAATTATGTCATTCTTTATTATTTTTCATATTATTCCTCATTGCTGAGGGTTGTTGGTTAGCACTTATTCAGTGGTTTAAAGCTGTTACGAATGTAGGTACAGGTTCATGCCTGCGTGTTTTTGTAGTTGTGTGCCTAGACGTGTTTACTTGCTGTATATGTGTGTGTGTAGACGTGTTTGACACTTTGAACTGTTGACACTTCTGGTACTCTCTGGAAATATCCATTCTAGATGCGACTCGAACACGCGAGAATAGACCTTAGTCACATATAGCTGGCTGCTATAGGCTGCGGTTCTGTGGAGCGGCAGTGATCCATTAAAGCAGTAAAACCGACAAAACAGAAGTGTGAAGAGTGAACCATTTTATATAATCAACTAGTTAAAAAATAAATGCTGTGAAATATATTCAACTGGAATCTTATTAAAAGGGAACCCTAATCTTTCCTGCCTCTTCCAATCAATAAATAATTTATTTACACATCAAATTTGGTTGCTTAATTCTGGTAAGGACCTAGGAAGTGGGTAATGATATGATGGAATTTGAACAGGAAATAAGATGTAGGTACATCAGCTAATTTACGTACATGCAACCAAAATTTTCATTTGTTGGGAGAAATCACACTTAATTTTGATTTTTGTCTGATTGGAGTTTGGTGCAACAGGCCCTTAATAAATAATAACAATATTTTACATTCTGTTATATTTTTCAGGTATCCATTACTACTACAACATGACCACCAGCACTCGCTGCGAGGACCTCCAGCCCTACTTCCTTCTGATAAAAGACGGCAACATAGTCGGTCTAGGCTGGCAGTTTAATGGGAGGACCCAGTACGTGGACAGGGACTGGTACGACAGCATCAACAAGGCGGCTGTCCAGGCCACGGTACCTCTGGGGCCCAACTGTCTGTACACCGGCGCAGATGGATACGGAGTCATCTCCATCCACATGTACTTCGTGGACAAACCCTGGACCATCCAATGCAAGCAGGCGACGGAGAGTGTGGTCCCAATTCCAGGACTTCCATGAATAATAAATAAATAAATCAGACAGAATACCTCCATGTTTTCACAGTTTTTGAATAACATAGCGCAACTTAAATCTAAGAGGGTTAATTTCATGTTAGACTTTTGGATTTTCTGTGTGTGAATAACTCCGTAAATGTTATAATATGTTTTGTAAATAAATGTTATGTCAACGAATAAAAATTTAACCATTTCGTAACGTTGTTTTTTTTCTGAAAGGACTGTTTATTATATTTTGTTGTATTCAATTAAAATATTTAATAAAAAAAAAATTCGAAGAATATTCGTGTTGTTCTTGATTATTTTATTATCTATTCATTGACTTATAGATGAGGCTGACCACCCATACTGTAAAAAATGTTTCATTTTGCCAATAACACCTCTGTTTAAGGGCAGGTTGGCAAAACTTGCAGGGTGTACGTTCATTTGTGATTTGGATTTCAATTTGAAAGTACTTACACATGTAGCATTTTTAAGTGCGAACATACACGTATCTGCTTGTGATACGACCTTAAAGCGACTAGAAAGCGATTTGTATCTAAAAATAAGTTGCACTGTGATTTTTTTCAATGGATTTCTTTCGCAAGCGTTAGAAGGCTCCGACTTAGATTGATATCCAAAGCGTAAGGAATTTAGCAGAACAGCGCTTCAGGTTGTTAAAATATTTATGTCTCGTCGATTCCTTGACTTATAGGTTGGTATGAGGCTGACCACCCATACTGTAAAAAACGGTTCACTTTACCAATGTCACCCCTGTCTCAGGGAATGTCGGCAAGAGTTTCAGGGATTATGTTCATTTGAGATTGTGTTTTATTTGTAGGTTCACATGCGGCATGTTTAAATGCGAACTTAAACGTGTCTGCTTGTGGGAATACATTTACTATATATCTTAAATGTAATATAACTTTACAACTTAGATAATATAATATTATTATAGCTTCCTCAGTGCTTGTTTGGCTTATCGACCATATTCGTCCAAAAAGGGTGGTCAGTCTTATACCATCTATTACTCAAGAAATATCATCATACAAAATCGTCTCATTTTTCACTTAAATATCTTTCCAGGTATCCATTACTACTACAACATGACCCAGGACACGCAGTGCGAGAGAATTGAGCCATATTTCCTGCTCATCCAGGACGGGAACCTCGTTGGTCTGGGCTGGCACGTGATGGGCAGAACCACATACGTGGACAGAGACTGGTACGACGTCATCGACGGGACTGGTCTGAAGTTTGTGGTGCCGATCGGACCAAACTGCCTGTACCAGTGGGCAGATGGATACGGAGTCATCTCTATCCACATGTATTTTGTGGACCAACCTTGGACGATGAAGTGCAACCAGACCACTGATAGTGTGGTCCCAATCAGACCATAATTGTACCTGTGTCATCATTGCGAATAGGATGGACATATCAGGCGCGTGCATAGGGTATAGGCAAATACATTCCAGAGTAAATATTTGCTCCCCTTTCCTTTTAAATAACTCATTTGAAAGTGACAGAGACTAACAATGGCTTTAATCAAACTTAAATTTTGAATTTTAAATCTAAATATCAAGCTTAAATGTTTTTTTACCATATATTGCCTACCTATTAGGCGCATGTGCCTGAATAGGATGCACGCCCCTGAGACACATCTATAATAATCTAAAGTAATCTATAATCTATGTTGCTAAGATACATTAACATTTAAAATTCATATTAAATGCGTGTTCACAAACATACACGCGTAAGTTCGCGCTTACAAATACTGCATGTGGGTGCACTGAGGGTGTCGGAAATGATTTCCCGTTTGGGTGTTTATTTCAAACCCAAAATAAAGAACCGGCAAGGTTTCACAATAAATGAGAACCAGAACCAGTGGTTGGCGTAAGGCCGGCCCCCTTAACTGTCAAAATAAATATGTTCCCCTAGCCACATGCGACCCCTTTGGGAGAAACGCGGCAAGAAGTTGCACTAAATGTGTAGCTTAGTGGCGTTAGCGTTCGTAGCCATACTACTTATAATATTTAAAGCCATCCAGAATTATTCGCAACACATTATTTGATCCATATCATTTTATTTGTATTGCAAATTGACGTATGGTTGTGGCTCAGCTTTTGTGTGAATAACATCGATAGCATTTAAGGTTAACCCTAAAATAAATTACTAAAGATTAAAACTCTGTTGTTTTTTTGTGCTCAGTAATTACTCACTAGTCTTTAAAGGGTTTATATAAAAGTTTAATTAAAAATGTAACACATCGCAAAGCTTAAGATGTTCGCTCAGTATCCCATGCATGAAACTATACGTTTACTAAAAAAATGTATATATACTGAAACAGCGTCTCTCGAGAGTGTTTGAGTTTCCATACACTTCTGGTGAAACGCTGTAGTTGAGTTTACGGGTAGGGTTTAATACTGTAAGTATATGAAGCAGTTGGAAAATGAAAGTAGCCGCCCTCTCACAGAGTTTAAACCAGATCATTACTCTTCACTAGCTGGGCTTAAAGTATGGTTCGAACATCCTACAAGGTTATTTTATTTAAAAAATATATATTTAAGCTGTGGAACCGAGCTTTTGTCATCTATAATTTAAGTTGCATAGATTTAAAATTCAATAGGTCGTGAGATCGATAGGTCGTTAGATCGATAGGTCGTTAGATCGATAGGTCGTTAGATCGATAGGTCGTTAGATAGGCCATTAGATTGATAGGTCCGCAGATTGATAAGTCATTAGATCAATAGGTCGTTAGATCGATAGGTCATTAAATCTATAGGTTTATAGATCGACAGGTATTTTTAATATCGATTTTCTAATCTTTGGACTTACGCTCTTGATTCACCCCTACAATATTTTTAACGTAAAAATAATCATGATTTTAAATAATCGTTTCAAAAATATTATTTTAAACGGTTTTTCTTGTTGATTTTTTCCATGTTGTGGAAGCAGCGCTTTAGTTAATAGTGATTTGGCCGCACAATATATTACAGAGTTTACATCACGGGTCGGGCAAGGGATGAAGATTTATTACATTCGCTTGGGGTAGCAGGGCAGTTGGCTCTCATGAAAGCTGGCACAATTGTTCTCATGGAAACTGCAATAGTTCTTCTTATACGATAATCCTACAGCTCATATCGAGCCTTGGCCTCAAACTCCTCCTGTCTACCGCTGCGGCTTTCCAGTCGTCACCTGCAGTAGTCTGTTTTGCGTCCTTACTCACCACGTCCTCCCATCTAAACCTAGGTCTGCCGACTCTTCTTTACCCACCCGGGTGTGCCTCAAGGATCCTTTTTGGTACCCGTGAAGACGGCATTCTCTGTTACCTTAATAAATCACTTCAGTTTTAACTTAAAGGCATCGAAATGAACCATAAAAGTCACAAGTAATTCATACGATACAGTAAGAGCTCACTTATAATATATTGTAAGATAAATAGCTTTATGCGAGCTTTACTACGGATTACAAAGCCGTCAAAGTCAAGATCACATAAAGACTTTTTCATCCCCTGACTCCATGATTATTTATTTATTATTTAATAAAGACATTTCCTCACACTTCTCGTAGCTACGCCAGTATAATATTATGAGAACACAGACGTGCAAAGCTCAGTGCCGGACCAAGGACGCCATTTTTCTTAATTAAATCATAAGTTTATGATGCAATAACTGCGGATTTGCAGTAAAAATTGGCGCGATAATAATGCTCATAAAATAATAGTAAAAGTAAGAAAAGAAAACAGCAGTGGAATTATACAAAAGTCTTCTTCTTCGTCGAATCAGACAGTATACCATTGCTACGATTTACTTTGCGATCACTTTACTAAAACTTCGCTTGAATTTATTTAACACCACTCATTTTAGAATTTGCTTACATAATATGGTTCACACTTAAACTTCTGTACTGGTGGCTTCACGCCTAGGGTATTGACTGCTTTAAAGCACCGCAGTCCGTATTTATAGATGACTATAGCTAATTCTCACATGTACCAGATTAAACGAGAAGCTTCTCGAGTGGACATTTCAAACAAATTTGAGAAGTACAACTAAGAAATAAGTCTTAACACACATATACAAAGTAAGTAAAACCACACAATCGCAAGTAAGTTAAAACACATGGAAACAAAATCATAAATACGATAAGTAAACATCCACAGACCTAAACTATACAACACTATTTTTGTCCAGTGGCGAGCAACTTCCACAGCTCGATTATTACCCTCCAATAAAACAGTCTTAAGCAAAGATCTAAAAATACAAATTATTAGGGGATTTAGTTGATGAGCACTGCTTTTGTGTGAATTACACCTCAAGATCCCTTTGCAAGCTTAATCGTCCAAAGACTTTTGAAAAGTTTTAGACTCCGCAGTTGCTCTATGTGCTTTTCTGCAGGGGTCGTAAGTTCATTTCTGACCTTGAGCAAGCCTTCCCTGAATGCCATCCAGTGGTCATGAATTATGTATAAGTTCGCACTTGCACATGCCGCATGTCTACTTACAACATAAAAACGCCATCTGAAATGATCAAATGATGAGCGATTGCTAGTAATGATAATATTTTTATTAGGATTAGGATGATTTATTTGGTGAGGGCTGTTTTTGTGTGAATCCCACCTCAAGAGGGTTCTATAGTAATTGAGTATGGGCGTTTAGCTTCTTTACCGCAGTTGATGTAAGGTAGCCAGACACCAGTAAGGCCAAATGAGGGTCTCTTTATAAGACGTTTTCTTTGAACATTGAGAGTGCTTGTTACAAAATAATGAACAAGAAGAATCGTGGAGCTTACCGGGAGAACGCTCTGGGACTCCACCATGGCACAGCTCTGCCTGTGCTGCTGCTGGAACTTGGGTTGGTAAGGCTCCAGCATCCTGAAACAACCAAACGGATGATCAGTTAAAAAATCTAATTCAAGTTCTTCTTCTTCTTCGTGAGGAGTTACGGAATGGTAGAGCTACGATTTTACTGGGGTTATTTTTTCATTAAACTGCAATTTTTATTATAACATAATTTATTTTGGTTTGGTTCACAATTTACAACAATTGATAATCTCTGCGTAATACGCCAATATATATTGGTCTTCACGGCAAAATGCTTTGAGCGACTAATCGCTCTCCGCACCATTGCAGTCTCTTTATATAGGTACAAAAGAGATCTTTCTAGCATATTCCAGATCATCCTTCGATTTCTCGCTCACACCAGAACGCCGTTCTATGCACTACCGTAATCATGGACTACTCCCAGATTGTTCTACCCACTATGTATGCATGTCCAGGCGTAAAAATAGCTTACCTTATCTTTCCCCATCTGTTGAAGAACAGAGCGATGGCTGCCACCCACAGCAGCAGGACCAGGATCACTATCAGGGCTTCCTCCGCACGCACCACTACCACTCCGTTACCATCTGGAAACAAAGAAGACAACAAAAATACAGTAAACAGTAAAGAAAATTACTCTTGTCTTCTTCGTTGGATCAAGTAGGTGTAAGTTAATTATAGAACCCAAAACCATACACTATAATCTATATTGGCATAATAAAACGGCGTATGTTGTCCTGTCATATGTCATTATGTCATGTTGTTTTGTCACTGTGCCGTTCTAACTAGTCTCCAATTTATGTTGCCAATCTGCAATTTATGAGGTCCTCACGTGAATTGGCAAAAACAACATTGTGTCGATGCTGGAAAAGTGTTTTTCTGGAATCTGTTGCCGGGGTCTGTGAGAGCTGAAGCTTCCGGACGTTTCGTCCATGTCTGCGATGAGTTTTTTCACAGACATGAAAGTAACGTCCGGACACTCCAGCTTCACAGACCAAGGCAACAGATCCCGGAAAGCAACTTTCCAGTATCATCAGCCTAAAACTCCTAATATTGTTTCGTTAACTAGCTGGGTTGCTAGGGAAAAGGCATGCAAATATTAATGTTCCGAATTCATTGTTGTAATAATACTCGTATAACAAAGTTTTTATTTTATTTTATTTTCTGGAATTAAAGTAAAAATCACTTTGAAATTCGATATCCTTAAAATAAACAGGGTGCTTTGGATATGTAAACATATTAATGTTTGGCATATTTACTCCGAAAGGGTCGAATGAAGAGTTGAAATAAGTGTTAAAGCACGCTTCTAGCAGATGATTTTAAATAAAATAATCCCTAAATGAAATACAACTTTCCTTACCAATACACATAAGAGCACAAATTTAAGCGTTTAATCGACTTAAATTTTGTTAACTTTATGAGAAATGTTTCAGCGGAAAGTTTGTCGAACTTCATTTAAAAAAAACTCAAGCAAAAAAATATTTATTATTTGCATGACTTGACTTTATAGGCAGGTATGAGGCTGACCACCCATACTGTAAAAAGATATTATTTAGTTATTAAAAATCTTGTTTTATTTTCACTTTTTTATTATTTATATAAAGAACACAAACGTTTTCGACTACTTCGTATCGACCGAACTGTCGTAGTCATCATCAGGTGATAAAAAAAATATAAAAAAATTAAAAAAGTGAAAATAAAACAAGATTTTTTAAAAACTAAATAAAGATGAATTTTCACAGTGTTAATGCACCAACCATCCAAAATATGTAAAAAGATAGTTCACTTTGCCAACGCCACCCCTGGTAAGGTCAGCAAAAGTTGCAGGGCTTATGTTCATTTGAGGTTTGGAATTTGCTAGTACACATGCAGTATTTGTGAGCACGAACTTACACGTGGCTGTTCACACAAAGGAGTATTCGTCACAAAAAGGATTACTATAAGGTTCATAAAATACGTAAAATATTTCTGAAAAGGTAACATATCTAAAAATAATAATGTAACAAAGATTACTGTAATAATATACGAGTAGATATATATACAAAATTGGATATTTGAATATATTGGTACAGCTTATCCCAAATAATTATTATACTAAGAACAGTGTTTGTGTGGCGTAGAGTATACAGCGTGTGGTCTACGATATATGGCGTAGACCCGAACTGTCGTGTGTGAGCTGCCACGGGCCAGGGTTTTGGGTAAGTGGTAAGTGGCTAGTGGGAAGAAGATATCTGGCTGAAATGTACTGATAGATGTCGTTCTGTAGCTGCGACTACATCTGTCAGATCTCAGCTTATTTTTTTGTGAAAGTGCTGCAAAGTGAGTGATTTTGTCCTTTTAGGAGGAAACATGCTGGTCAAAAAGTTCCTTTATGTCTGCAGCAAAAGCAACATATCTGCGCACCTGAGCCATGGCCACCAAATAATCCGCTACTGCCAACACACACGATTCCCACCTCAAGACCAGCAGAAAAGAATAGGACCATTTTGACTCGCCCCACGTCAGAAACAATAATTCAAGCACCTCTGCGACACCCTTCCAGTGTCACATAGACCCACAAAGCTTCCCAATTATAATTGGGAAGCCTTCCGCACCGGATTCCTTACGAAAAAAAGCAAGTTACCTGTATACTTTTGGCCTGCAATTTGGGTATTGATACAAGAAAAACAATATGTAATGATAACCGAATGATTATTTAAACAAGAAATGGTCACGTAAGATGTTTCTTAACGGGTAACTGTCTATTTTTGACTGATCTTGTGTGAATGGTGGGATGGGATCCAGCGGGGTGTTTGTTTACTAGAAAGTCAAACAAAGACGAGCCAGAGATAATCAAAGCGCGGCTCAGTGTCCTACATGACTGCGCACTGCGCAGTTTACGATCTAATTTGTGTGCGCTTGATTTAAATAACATGTGACAAGATTTAGCCTTTACATTCTGCATATAATATGAGTTAATATTGTAACTACCAACCATGCTGTACAAAATGGTTCACTTTGCCAATGCCACCCCTGTTTCAGGGAAGGACGGCAAAAGTTGCAGGGTAAGTTGCAAGTTCATTTGAGGTTTGGATTTTAATTTGCGAGTGCACACTACACATGCAGCACTTGTAAGCGCGTGTCTGTTTGTGGGCATGCACTTATTATATATATTGCTACGAACTATGAGTTTGTGTGAAAATGTACCTATGCACGTAGCTTGCTGGTGTGTTTATTTCTTTGACTCTTTTCTTTCTTTTGCAATATAAACCTTTATTTCATTGTTAAAGCAGTAAAAATAGAACACAAAAGATAAGTAGGATCTGTTCGCACATGGACTGGTCCATTTGATTTCTGGACCGAGGCGAAATGGGGAGTGTTTGAGAATTCTTTCCGCCCGGAATAAGCCATTATAAGTTGCGTTGCAGTGCTTACCAAAAATTGTACGTAAACTAAAACAACTCCTCCATGAGGCCGTTGGCGTTTTATATATTTTTTGGTAAAACGTAATGGTTGAGTTTAAACAAAAGTTTTTAGTACTAGGGTTGCGGAATGTGTGTCGGGTATCCCACCGGGTACTATCCAGCATGAAAATGTATTTCATATAAAAAATGGTATTCGAGAAACTCTCTGAGTGTTTCGCGAACCGTCTGATTCGAATCTCTAATCTATAGACACTCGCTTACAAGTGCTACATGTGTAGTGTGTACTCGCAAATTTAAATCCAAACATCAAATGTACATAAGCCCTGCAACTTTTGCTGACCTTCGCTGAAACAGGGGTGACATTAGCAATGTGAAACTTTTTTACAGTAAGGCGGTCAGCCTCATACCAACCTATAAGTCAAGGAATATTTTTTATAAATCCATTTTCCATATTTTCAGCACGCCGTGGGGGTGATAATGTATTCAATGAATAAACATACTTCAACCCTTGTCAGGGTTTTAATAAATTGAATAATAATTGAATATTTAAATGACGTATTGTATTCATTAAGGGCGAGAGGCTGGATGGAACTGAAAATTAAATTCTGGGAATTGTCTCTAAATTAATAATGTAAAAATGAAAAATAAACAAGGGTTTTAATTACGAGTTTATTTATTTTCTCGAGAGCTTTCGGTGTTACCACAATATTATCAAGAGTGCGTTTAGGTCGGGATTGAAGACATGTTTGTTTCGGAGATGTGCCACTTGAATAGTGCTTTTGCAGTAATTTATCACAAAACGGCATTATAAATATTGTCTTTATTATTATTTTTAGAACAATTAACGAATCTAAAAATTATAAAAGTGAAGAAAGTTTAAGGGAAGGGGTAAACATAATATTTGAAAACTACATTAGGAGTTTAGGAGAAGGTTTTACACAAGGGGCGGGGCTATGACGCAGTGAAGAAAGGTGTGTGATTGCACAGAATGCGCTCAAGTAAATAAATCAACTTTTAAAGAAAAATTAAATGAAAATAAACCTTCACAATGCCAATACACAAGCCTTTACACTTTCATTGCCTCTAATAATATTTTAATTGAATGATTTATCCCTTAATTAATAGGTTGGTATCAAGCTGTTCACCGTTACTGTAAAAAGATGGTGAATTGTCGATGATTCCTTAATTTCAGGAAATGCTGGCAACAGTTGTACAGTTTTGATTAATTTGAAATACAGTTTTTTACGGTCGATAGCTCAGTTGGTAGAGCGTCTGCATTAAATACCAGAGAACTAAATATGGTTAAATCCTCACCAGGAGTGTCAGAAATGAATAACCATTTTGATTTTATTTTTAACGTAAAATCAAAATACCGGCAAAGTTTACTTAGCCTTCACAAGAAATAAGAACGATTTCCGTCGGGAGCTGGAAAACCCAAAATTAGTCCTGTATATTGAGGTTGAACCGTATACTTTAATCAACATTTTTAATTTAAATGTACACCAAAAATACTTGGTGCATTCTTGGTTGGAGGAATTTTTGGTCTCTCTCTCTTGCCACTAACCCATGTCATACAGTGCCTGGCTTTGTGGACCGGATTAATTAAAAAACTAAATGTCACGTACGCAGATATGCTGAAGCGGCGCTTTGCATTTAGGGGTCGAATATAATATTTGCGACAGAAATACTAAATACGAAATTAAAAAAAGTTACCCACATGAAAGTATTTTATGATATTTGGGTTTTAAGGCTTTCAAAAGAAGAGGATCTGGTGAATATTATTTATTCACCAGTTCCTCATATAATCAGTGTCATACAATTAGACTCATATATCAGTGGCGGTTGATTTGCAATGCTGTCGACTAAGGTTTTTAAATTGTAAATATTATTTATAATGTTATTTTGCATTAGAGTATTTTTTCTTCATTTATTGTACATTGACCGGCCCGAAGTCTAATGGTAACGCTTCTGACTCGTATATGGAAGGTTGTGCATTCGAATACCGGCGGAGCGCAAAAATATACGTACATATACCATTTATATTTTCAAATCTGCTCTTCGCTGGACTAAAAAAAGTTTTATACCTTTACCAAACACCGGTCACCAAAGATCCATTCAGACTTACAGTAACTGGGTCTTGCTTGAGAATTGTGATCTTTCTGTAGTGACGACCAAGCTCGCAGAGAGCTCTTGAGGTGTGATTCACAAAAACAGCGCTCACCAAATAAATCATGCATTTTATAATTTTTGTTTCTTGACTTACATGTTAGCATGAGGCTGACCAGTCACCACCCATGTTAAAATTGGTTCACTTTACCAACGCCACCCATTTTCCAGAGAACGGCGGGAAGAGGTGCTGGGTATATGTTTACTTGTAGTTTGATTTTATTTTTATTTTGCTTTTACACAATTTGCTTGTTAATATGCTGTTACGAATGTATGAGTTTATGTTTGTGCATCTTCACCAGTGATTGTGTTTGTTTTTTACTTATTTATGATTGTGTGTAGGTATGTGTCTAGACGTAAGTTTTTGATGGTTATACCTATTCGTATTTGCTCGAAGCTTCTGTTTGAGACTATTCTTGTATGGCCTGGTATATGATGGAATAGACTTTAGTCATTCTTTTAAATACGGATTGCAGTGCTATGTAGGGATCAGTACCCGATTAATACCCTAGCCGTACAAAGATTTAAACTATAAACCATACGAGAGTTTATTTCTAAAATATTTTCTGTAAAATGAATATAATTCGAAGTTTTTTTAAATTAAACCCAAAGTAAATCAATCGTGACAATATCTTTGTAAGTTATATTTTATATGTACAAACACAATTTTAAAGGAACTAGATAAAAATCCAATTAAACTGAAGAAATTGATACAAAGAGAACCTGTTATCTGAGAGTTATTGGATATGACGAGTAGGTATATTTGATACGAAATTTATTTCTTGAAAAATGATATTTTCCGTGCGATACGAAAACGAGAAAACAATACATTTGAAATGAATGAGACAATTTCATTATTGGTTCGATTCTGGGATAACGGGGACGAAAATTTAAGGTTTGGTGCCTTCTTGGAGGAAAACGCTTTGCCGAGAGTGTATTGAATTTGTCAACCCGACTGTCAAATCTACACATTTATTCTAACAGAAAAGAAAGTGACGTTTCCTTTTATTTTATTTCTGTTAGAACAAAAAGGTATCCAGAAAATATATTACGTTAAAAATAACAGTCCGTGGTGTAGAGTTTAAAGTGAATATGGAAGAAAAATCTTTTCGATAATAATTTTATTAGTATGTTGTCCGGTCGATATGGTAGATGGTCCAGGCGGTAGAATGCTTGTATTCCACGCCGAGAGCTCAGGATCAAATCCCATTGAGGGTGTCAGAAAAGATTTCCCGTTACGGTGTTTATTTCAAACACAAAATAAAATATCGGCAAGGTTTCATTTCA
The DNA here is from genome assembly GCA_951799405.1 of Agapetus fuscipes. Lineage (NCBI taxonomy): Eukaryota > Metazoa > Arthropoda > Insecta > Trichoptera > Glossosomatidae > Agapetus > Agapetus fuscipes. The sequence continues at coordinate 9,613,670 of OX637336.1, forward strand.
TTCTTCACAAGAAATGAGAACTAGCCCCGTCGGAAGCTTCACACCAACCCCCCTCTCAACTGAAGTGGTTGGTGTGAGGCCGGCCACTTTACCCGTAAAAATAAGTAGGTCCCGAATCACTACATGCGATACTTTCATGGATAACACAGGCAAGAGATTATACTATATGTGTAGACTAGTGGCATTTTTTTAGTTGCGTTTACTAAGGACCCAAGCTAACTACGACTATGACGTAGCTCTGCCGAGGGAAATTTGTAATATTCATCAGGGTTTATAACGGCCATGGTTTCCTTACCTTCCAGAAGAGGATATCCATCTGTGGTGTTGTAAGAGGAAGTCCTGATGCTGACTTCCACCTCTGCAGGAGGACCCTGGACGCTCTCGTCCCAATCTGGAACAAACCATGGACAAATCTTGAAAAAAAATCGTTACATTCTATTAGATTAATTACATCACTTTACATTCACTATTACATTATTTTAAGATTTCGTTCACATTTGGTTCATTCATTTATTAGCTCGACAGCTCCAATACAAATCTAACGCTAGAGACAGCTTTGGCCTTTTTTAAAGCATGACATCAGGATGCCTCTTGATACATTGGGTCCTGGAACATGCGTGATTTTGACAGAATATTCTATTTAAAATACTCACACCATCGAATAAATACAAGCATAATTATTTAAACACCTACATCTAGAGATACAGATTCACTCACACAATTAAAAAAATACACAGACATATTCGTAAAAGAATGTTTGTTGGTTAATTGTATTAGATGAAGTCTTAAGGACCATCGTTAGTTTATATTACAATGCATTTAGGTAATTGGATTTCCTCTGGAAGTGTTGTAAAACTAATTTGAATCCATTCCCCTGAAGCCGCTTGATTATGACATTTTGTCTGACGTTACATTTAAGCCGTGCTTATCATTTAAGTGCTGTGGTGTAATAAACGTTTGTACCACTGCGTTATAATATAGAGGAGTAGAAATTCACTAACGGCATTGATACTGTTACGATTTACGTGTTAAATTTCATAAAAACTCCGGTTAATCTATTTCACACTATTTATTTTGAGATACCGTTCACATTTGGTTCGAAGAGAGTTAACTTTTGTACTGTGTTGATCGCTAGCTCCGATGCAAATCTGCGCTACAGTTGGCTTTAGCCCTTTATATAGTATGACAAAACGAAATAAGGATGGTTCTCGAAACATCAGGAACTGGAACATTCGCGACTTTGTCAGAACATTCGAGCAAACACTAGTACAGCTATCCAACCACTTACATCTAGAGACAAAGTCACACAGGTAAAAAAAACACAGACACACAATCACACAATCGTAACAATATATGCTTTGGCGAACAGTTGTCCCCAGTTTTGTCAAACACAACAGTGGTGTAGTCATACAAAACGTGTTCTTACTTTTGAAACCGTAATTGTTCTTGCTTTCTCCATTTTGTGTTTTGGCACTCAATATTTACACATGACTTGTACGTTTAAAAATAGACAAATTTATTGATCAAAAGATTTATAATGCGTGCGCACAATGTTTGCGCAGGCGTGAGTTTCAAAGCTACTGAGTTTCTGGAAAGATTTCGTTGTTTCACCAGAGTTTTATTGTTGTGAAGATGTTTGTTCTCTTTCTAACTTAGGACAATTTTCGGTTAAATAAGTTGCTACGGACATAGTGCATCTTTTCGTTAAAATAATTTCTAGTCCACAGATATTGTAAGCCAATGGTTTGTACCAAACGTTCGCGTCTCCGCAACAAAGCTCCACTGAGATGCTCGTCTCTTGAAATTAACTTTATTGTGATCTCAGTGCTTTATCTACACTCGTTCTGACGAGATGTGTCTGTCTTAATGAAATTCAACCAACACCCGTACGTACAAGTATTGTAAAATATACCATAAGAATATAACTGTAACTGTAGCTCAGTCCCCATTCCTCTAGGGGTGACTGATCCCTGACCGAACTTTTGTAGAGATGATTCCATTTCTTCTTATGCTTGATTTCCATTCATTAAAATCCACTATATTACTGTGTGCATCCCATTCTTTCACAAATTTACAAATAAGACTAAGCCATATTTTTCTCGGTCTTCTTGTAGCCAAGTGGTTAACGTTATGGACATGTAACTATACAATATAGTAAGTTGGGTTCGATTACCGACGATGCACAACAAAACTATATTAATTTTCGAATTGTGATCTTCAATGGTTTGAAAAATGCATGTATTGTAAGCATGATTTATTTGGTGAGTGCTGTTTTTGTGTAAACCGCACCCCAAGAGCCCTCTGCGTGCTTAGTCGTCGCTATAGAAAGCACCAATTCTCAAGCAAGACCCAATTACTGTAAGGCTGGATGCACCATTGGTGTCCGGTCTTCGTATTTTTCAATCTAGCGAAGAGCATATTTGAAAATGTAAATGGTATTTTTTTGCGATCCACTGCGATTGTAACTCACAACCTTCCATTTACGATTCCGAAACGTTACCACTAGACTACCAACCGGTCATAATATGAATCTTAAATGTAATATATATATGTGCAACATAGATTATTATAGTCACTTACTAACACTCAGTAAAATCCGTTGTAGGGGTAGGGAAGTTTGTAATGGTTGGCGGCAGTTAAAGGCGTCGTAAAGGAGATTCGCATTGTTGCTAATTAAAGTTGTCACGCGCTGGAGGGAGGCCCATACCCCATACGGGACCAAGTCTCAGCACACCTCTGTATAGCGGGGGTTTTAAAATTTAACGCCTTGTCGTTTCTTTTGTGTGTTTTGTTGTGAGCTTCAAACAACGTAACTATTGTACAGACAATTTCATATTTACAAGTATCCATAAAGTGAAAGAGTAGAACGCAATCAAAATTCAAATCGGGTCTTGCTTGCAATTTGGCGCTTTGTAGCGAAGACTATGCTCATAAAAAATCCGGTTAATAGCTCAGTTGGTGGAATGCTTGCATTCCATGCCGAGAGCAAAGGTTCGATTCCCCACCGAGGGTGTCAGAAAGATTTACCTTTTTGGTGTTTATTTTAAAAACCCAATTTAAAAACCCAAATAAAATATCGGAAAGGCTTGGCCTTTTCAATAAATGATAGATCCCCACTTCAACTATAGTAGTTCGTGTGAGGCCGGCCCCCTTACACGTAAAAATAAATAAGTCCCAAATCGCCACATGCGAACCCTTCGGGGATAACGCGGTAAGAAGATGCACAATATGTGTAGCTTAGTTGCGTTATATTTACAGGTTAAGGTATCTATTTTACCTCAACAGCTTCTATTGAAGGAGATTGTCCCGTTTCAGAACAAGTGAATTCTCAATTCTTGTCATCGCTGAGTTAAACTTAATGGTACCAATAATTATCGGTACATTAAGTTTAACTCAGCGATGACAAGAATTGAGAATTCAAATCAGATTTGAAAAAAACAGGGAAGCATTTTTGACACCTTCTTCTTCTTGTGCCACTTCTAACGAAGATCGGCGATCATCATAGCTATTTTGAGTTTTGATGCTGCGGCTCGAAATAGGGACTTGGTGCTTCTGCCGAACCACTGTCGCAGGTTCTTCAGCCACGATGTCCTTCGGCGTCCCTGAGATCTTCTCCCCTCAATCTTACCCTGAATGATAAGATGAAGGAGACGGTACTTCTCATTTCTCATAATGTGACCGAAGTACATTAGCTTTCTCTGCTTAATGGTAGGCAGGAGCTCCTTTGTAGTGCGCATTCGTTGAAGGACTTCTTCATTGGTGACTCGATCACGCCAAGAGATCCGAAGCGTTTTTCGGTATAAACACATCTCGAATGCTTCAATACGTCTCTCCAGTGCCTGCGTGAGAGTCCATCCCTCCATACCATACAGAGCGATTGGGAAAACGTAGCACCTCACTATGCGCTTCCGGAGTTCAAGGCTTAAATTTCGGCACAACAGTAATTTGCTCATTTTAGCGAAGACATTTCGGGCTTGCTCTAGTCTGCTTCTGACTTCTTGACACATGTCCCACTTTTCGTTGACCACACATCCCAGGTACCTGTAACTAGTGCATCTTTCAATGCTTTCGCCATCTAGTTCTACATGTACGGAGGCGTTTGTGTTTCTGCTGATAACCATGACCTTGGTCTTCTTAAAGTTAATGTTAATGCCAGCTTCTTTGCTAGCGACATTTATTCTGGTCAACAATGTTTGCAGATCCGCCTGAGTGTCAGCGAGTATAATAAAGCAAACATAAACATCTTTATTCATATCGAGACAACGTTGCACTAAAACCTGTAATCCAAACAGAGCATCTCGTGTGCCAAAGCCGTTCCTAAAACCAAACTGTTCGGCTGATAACTGTTGGTCACACTGTTGGTATATTCTCTTTAGTATAATTTTCAGGAAAGATTTCATCACATGACTCATTAAGCTTATTGTTCGATGTTCTTCACATTTTTTAGCATTAATATTCTTTGGTATAGTGATGAAGTAGGATTTTAACCAATCCTCTGGCAGATTACCACTTTCATACACTTTGTTGAATAGCAATGTAATCTTTTTGAGTGCATTTCCTTCCATTAACTTCAGAATCTCCCCGTGGATGTTGTCTGGACCGGGTGCTTTCCCATTTTTTATTTGCTTGATAGCATACTCAACCTCATCTTGTAGGATCTGGGAGCCGTCCATTGCTATTTCAACACCATGTCTCTCGTTACGTGTATCCATATATAGCTCTTCAACATATGTCTCCCATAGCACCTTTTTTTCATCTATGGTCACTGCTAAATTACCATTGTTATGCATTAGCTGTGTAAGGGGTCTTCCTCTACCCTGTTTTATTGATTCCTTGATCCTTTTATGGAGATTGAAGGTGTCGTGCCTGTTATCAAGGTCTTCCATTTCAGTGCATCGCTCCTCTTCCAGCTTTTGTTTTGCTTCTTCTCTTCCAGCTTTTTGACACCAGTCGGACTTAAACCTTAATCTATTTACTAAGTAAAATGAATGGACCATTGAGCGTAAGTTTTGAAATGCAAATAAGCTTCACGTAGGTATAGCAAAACTTCTTATCGTGCTATCTGTGAAGGAGTCGGTCTCATAAGGCGAGTGTAACCTTTCATTTTACAAAGGTAAGGAGACCGGCTCTCCGTTAACTACTTTACTTGAATTTCTTGTTTCCGAGGGGGCAAGTATAGAAAGTTTTCTTGTGAAAGCTGATTCAACCTTGCCGGTATTTTGAATTTGGTTTTGATATAAACACCGAAAATCGTTTCTGAAATCCTTGGCCCTGCCATCCCCGAAATCCTTGGCGGGGATCAAACTCTAGCTCTATGGCATTGAATGACAGCGCTCTGCTAATTGAGCTATCGACTGGAACAATGCGTACACAGTGATACCTCAACATACGAGTTTAATTCGTTCCGTTACCTTGCTCGTATGTCAATTTGCTAGTATCTCAAAGCAACTTTCCCCGTTGAAATAAATTTCGTTCCAGCCGCAAAGATGCTATCCCCAATTGTTTTTGTTATGTGTTTTTAAATAAGAAAAATGTATTTATAAATAACAAATATTTTATAAAAACCTAATAAAAGCCAATAAAAAGCAAAAAAAAAAGGTTATTATAGAGTGTACATACATATTTGAATTTAAGTTACTTAAATGCTACTTAAACACAACTAAAATGCTACTGTATGCTTAATTTTAGTTTCATGCTTTTATCTTCACTTGTCTTTGCCCTTTTTCGCTGGATTCAAAAGCAGCTGGCCGTTCTTCGTATATCAAAAATTTCACTCGTATTTTGAAACAAAACTTCGGTCACTCGACAGCTCGTATCTCAAATAACTCGTATGTTAGGGCACCCGTATCTTGAGGTGCCACTGTATATTAAGAAGATGGGATGTATAACATTTGGTTTCAGAAAAACACAAGAAAGGAAAGAAACAGGCCAAAGAAAAAACTTTCTTAAGGTTTCTTTTAATTGAAATGATAAAAGAACGTAATTGAGCACAGATAAAAGTTGTCGAGACCGTTTATGCATAGAGTACATGCACCCCATCGATATATAAGAACAGGATGGGCTAAGAAATCAATCCTTTGAGAATTGGAAATGCGCTAACCCACTCATCATACAAAAATCCAAATTCAGTCTATCGGTAACCTTCCAACTGTCAACAGGTGTGTTACCTAATTGGAAAAAAAACCCATAGAAATGCCAAACTGGGTATTTTCTAAACGTGCCAAAAAAATAAAATAAATATTGAAAACAATATGGAATAATATTCAATTAAAAAACTATTTTATTTGATTACGTAAGAAAAAAAAATCTTTTGTCGAAATATGTTGCTCGCAAAAGTGTCAGCCATTTTTAGAACTAGCAATGTTCAAGTATGTAGGTACTTTCTGATTCAAGCATGTAACTTCTATGCTCGCGGTAATAGATACTTGTGAAAATCATCCCGTCCACAATGAGGTCGAAACATTTTGGAATTCGGATTTTATTAGATATTTTCATACTTCCAACCACACTAGTAACAAACACGTTACCATAGTGATTTCATGGGTTTCCATGGTGATATATAAATAGATTGAAGACGGAGTAGAGTCACGTTGCTTACATAGAAAATAACAGAAGCATTTCATATGTCGTGAGTGAGACAGCCATGGAGTTCTATTAAATGGAGAGGATATTTATTTGATTTAGTTCTAAACACTGTGTTCCATACAGTCACTGAAATCTAATTTCCCTTGTTTTGTCTCGCTCGCACAACATACGTTTTTTGTTGTTGTCCTTTTCTATCACGTTATGTGTCTCTACTCCGTCGTTAATTTATGTAAGCAGGTAATATTGCTTAGCAACGAATTGTTGATGTTATTTTCGTTGACAACATAATTTACTGTTGTCAAAGGTTTTGACAATATCTGATACTTTTTAATGCTTCTGTTCCATAAACGTAAATATTTTACTTAATGTTACATAATTACTTGTGAAAATTATTTCCATTACATTTTTTTAATTTTAAGTTTTTTCAATGATGTTAGGAGTAATACCTATAGAAGACAAAGTAAAAAAAAAATTATTTTGAATCCAATTTCCTTGAAATATAAAAGGATAAATGAAACAAGAAGTGTAGGGTAGAAATTGAAATTTTGAATTTTGAAATACAGACCACTTCAAATACATTCATTTCACAAAAAAAAATATTCTCACGGGACGGTATCAGATACTATATTTTATCATCATCACATCTCTATCACTAAAAATGGCCGACGGTTTGACAGCGGGGCGATTGTTTTGTGGCTAAAGGCATCGGCAGATAAAATATCAATTGAATTTACTTAAATATTAATATTCACTAGTAATTACGAGTGAAAAGTTACTCCAGATTTTTTAATACAATTTCTCGTATTGTTTGTGCATTTGAAAAATGTGTGGCTTGGCATTTTGATGATTTTTCTTTCCAGTTAGGAAACACCCCTGTTAATAGTTGGAAGGTTACCGATAGACTGAATTTGGATTTTTGTATGATGAGTGGGGTAGCGCATTTCTAATTCACAAAGGATTGCTTTCTCAGCCCATCCAGTCCTTACAAATCCATGGAGACAGCACTATTAACAATATGGTGTCAAAGACGTTGCATCATGTCGATTGGTACTAAATCACATTCACAGCCCCTCCATATATGTATATAATAATAATAATAATAATAAACTTTATTGTACACCACAAATAAATTACATTAATATTATAAACAAAAAGAGACATATATGTACAATGGGCGGTCTTATCGCACATGGCGATATCTTACAGACAACCTTAGGATGGACAAGATTTGCAAGCACAATGATATGGGTAGTCCGTGGTATTACAATAATTCAATCTATAATCTATAATCTAAGCTGCAAGGATATGTAAGCATTTAAGGCTCATATGAAATGCATGCCTACAGACAGGCACATGTAGGTTCGCGCCTACACATTCTGCGTGTGTGCATACAAATAAAGAAAACCTCACATGGACAAAAACCTTGCAACTCCTGCCGCCGTTCCCTGAACCGGGTGGCATTGGCAAAAGTGAACCGATTTTTACAGCACGGGTGGTCAGCCTCGTACCAATAATTATGGTTAAAAAATACTGTATAAATACATATATATATATATATATATATGTATATATATATATTTAATTATATCTCAACATATACATATAGATACACACATAAACATATATACATAAATACATACACACACATACATACATATATACATATAACTTAGCCATTACACTGATAGTAAGTGTTCCTTTAAAAGTTTCTTAAATATTGCCAGGGATTGTGCACATCTTATAGTTAATGGCATATATACCTCCATGTTTTTAAATCACATTCATAGCCCCTCCATCTCCATGATGCACCCTCATCTTAAGGTTTGTAAAACTCAGATGATATTGTGTGCCACAACCCTCAGCATTGAGGAACAAGCTTAAGAAGCAGAAAACATATTTTAACAAAATGCCATATTCGCATGAAAATAAGTTCTTTGAGTTTTTATTGGAAAAAGTCATGTTTTGCCAGGGCAAAGAGACAGTTGAATTTTATGAAAAACCTTTTTAGCGACATACTGTAAGCCTTTGGTATTTTGCTGGTACTTTGTGTACTCTATGTGATATTCATGAGCCAGGCTTTGATAATCCTTCATATTTGCCTCAAAAACGAATAACTGAATTTCAGGCTTTTAGCACAGTTGTATGGAACTGTTTATTTCGAAACCTGTTTTCTAAAAGCATGTGAAATGATTTTTAATTTCTAAATTATGTTTATGAGATTTACAATCAAAGATAGTTTTTTTTCATTCAGGTAATATTTGTTTTATATTATATTATAGTTATCTTCATTGCAATTCGTGAAATTTATTAGTTGGGTACAATACAATAGACTGTAAAAATCAGTTCACTTTACCAATGTCACCTCGTTTCAAGAAAAACAGCTAGGGCTGCAGGGTTTATGTTCATTTAAAAATTGGTTTTCATTTTATAGCCGCGGGGATCAATACAGGTTATTTGGAACCGGATAACGCTGGTTCGAATCCCGCGACGATAACTTCGACCCTGGTTTAACAGATGCCGTTGCATGCACACAAGCTTCTGCTTCCGCATGAAGACAACTGGCCAGGCAAAATAGGTTGGTGGATTGCATTCCTTTCCACAAATCTATTTAAAAAAAAACAAAAATTGTATGTACACATGCGGCATGTGTAAGCGCGAAATGATACGTGTCTGCTTGTGGGTATACATTTAATTTTAATCCTAAATGTTAATTTACCTTTGCTTCTTGACTGATAGGTTGGTATGAGGCTGACCCCCCGTGCTGTAAAAATTGGTTCACTTTTGCAAATGCCACCCCAGTTTCACGGAAGCGCGGCAGGAGTTAGAAGGTTTATGTTCATGTAGGTTTTGTTTATTTGTATGTACAGAGGCAGAATGTGCGAACTTATATGTGCTTGTCTTTGGACATGCATTTAATATGAGCCTTGAATGTTAACATACCTTTGCAACTTTGATTATAGATAGATGGATTAAGATTGTAGTCCACAGCTGTAGCCCAATAGGCCTGTTGGTAGAATGCTTGCGTTCCATGCTAGAGGGCTTAAGTTAGATCCTCACCAAGGGCGCCAAAATTGATTTCCCGTTTTGGTGATAATAATTAAAATATTAAGTGAATATAAAAGTCGTTGAAAGTTTAAATTAGAAATGCTTAATACGGAAAAGGTTGACGTCAACTTTAGTCATACATTTTATCAGAGAATTTCAGAAGCAGGCACAGCCGAGTACCTATAAGCCAAGTACAGCCTCCACACAAACTCTACACCATTGGTTCCCAACCTGGTAGCGATTCGGGTTTCTAGGGAGCAATAATTGAGAAAGGGGCGATTAGGGGGAGATAAATAAATGAGGCGATGAATAATAAAAAAAAATGCAAAATGGAACTTTACTAAAAAAAAAACCAACTGGAGTAAAAATTCGAACAGAAAACGAAGTTGTAGTCTGAAATTGAGTGTGTTTGTCATTCCTGTTCTCTCTTCCTGTTGAAAATTTCGATGTAAAGATCATTTTGCTTTTGCTGACAAAACCGAGATATTCAATTATCTTAGTATTTTCTTTCCTTTACTTATGGGTTGGTATAAAGCCGACCATCCATACTGTAAACAAAATGGTTCACTTTGCCAATGCCACCCCTGTTTCAGGGAAGGTCGGCGAAATGCTTATGTTCATTATTTTTTTTTTTTTATAGGTTTACATGCATCATTTGTAAGCGCGAACTAACACGTGTCTGTTAATTGAACTTTAATATGAATTTTAAATTTTTGCTACTTAGATTATAGATTATAAAGATCCCCCCCCCCCCCCCACACTGATGATTTACATTTCGGCAAAAAATATCTATTTACGTATAAAAGGGCGATGGGCCACAAAAGATTGGAAGCCACTGCTCTATGCTGAAGAATTTATTATAGATATATGAGTTCTCTAACATAATAACTCTCATATCTTGGGATATGTAGTATAAATGTATGAAAACTTGAACAGACACTCTAGTGAGCGTTTTAGTTTACACACATTTTAAAGTAAACGTCATGTTTATACTTGGTTACAGTTTTATAATCACCATAGTGCACACAAGACAAAATAAATTGCGACTATTTTTTGATAATGCCTACAATTTAATGTGTATTAATTTTTTCAGGTAAAAGAGGAGAAAATATCTGTCTAATCTAAGACTAGTCCATGGTCTAATGGTTAACCTTCGGATTCAGGTTGCGAAGCTATGGTGGGGTGAGGGAAGAGAAAATATAATATGTAAAAATGTTTCAACGTTATCAAACCATTATCAAGACGGCAAGCGCTCAAGGACATTTTTTTTTTTTTTTTTTTTTTAAATAGATTTGTGGAAAGGAATGCAATCCACCAACCTATTTAACCTGGCCAGTTGTCTTCATGCGAAAGCAGAAGCTTGTGTGCATGCAACGGCATCTGTTGAACCAGGGTCGAAGTTATCGTCGCGGGATTCGAACCAGCGTTATCCGGTTCCAAATAACCTGTCTTGATCCCCGCGGCTATAACACCGACTTAAGAGTATAAATATAAAGTATAAGAGTATAAAACAACATAAATTTACTCTTGAAGATAAAAATATTGTGTTATTTTTACATTATTAATGTCAAGTTAATCTGACAAGGTTTAGGTACTCAGCCTTCACAAGAAATGAGTACTAGCCCTCTCGGGAGCTGGAAAACCTCCACTTCAACTAAAGTGGTTGGCGTAATGCTGGCCCCCTTACCTGTAAAAAGAAATAGGTTCCACTCACCACATGTGATCCTTTCAGTGTTACACTATATGTGCAGCTTAGTAGCGTTTATACGTGGTCGTAGAGGCAACCAACTGAAACTATGTGCAACATTGGTCTAAGACATGGTTGTTATCTTTCTTAGGAATACCTGCTACTTCGTGCTGCATGAGTCTAAGAAGGAGCAAGAAGAAAATGGGAATAGAGTCGCCTTTGGAATAGTTGGAGAGATGAACTCTTGATGCTCGCTAAAGACGGTCAATTTGGAATGCTGTTTTTGCATATTTGGGGGATACAGGTAACAATATGAAGGCTGGCAGTCGAAAAAATCCGCTGAAGTGAAGTATGCGGCTACCGTTTTACAGTGGATCGTGAATGTAGTAAATACTTTATTCTAAAAATAAAAATGGATACAAGGCGTAAGACAGGATTGCATAGGGAGCCCATGGCTTTTTAATTTCAAATTGTTTCATTGTGTGAAAAAAGCGAATGTCGGAGGGCTTGGAATTCAGATTCGAGATCGAAAAGTCGGAGTTCTGCTTTATGCCGATGACGCAGTATTAATTGTTAATTCAGCATCAGAGCTGCAGACAATGATTTCTAGACAGAACTATTCTCTCTGTGCGAACTTTTTGAAAATTAATGCGCGAGTTGGATTTTTAAATTTTAATAAAGGCAAAAAATACCTCGCTTGGTAATAGACAGTTTCTACCAAAATGTATGGCGGAGATGAGGGCATTGTGCGAGCTGTAGAATAAGTTCCTCTGTGGATTTTTCAACAAAAACATGATAAATAATTCTATAGTATGTATAAAATTATATTGGGAGTAACTTTTCATAGTAAGTGAACTAATTATTATAAGGCACTCAAGGCAGTGTTCATGAAAGCCTTCTTAACTACAGGATTTTCAAAGGTGCATTAACTGAAAAACCCATGCTAGCTTAATATGTAATTTATTCTGTTTTACATATAAGGTATCGATATGACAGTTGGTGTAGTTTATGGATCAACCACTCATACAGTTGCGGTGGCTTAATGCATCAATGCCACGTATGAATGACCGTCTATGTAGAACATACTATAATGCCAGAAGTTATGTGGTCGGCAAGTTTGTTGGTTCTTAGTTCAGAGAACTATGTGGAAGCAGAAAGTTGGCTTTTGTGAAGATGTTTTGCATAAAATTATGCACCATAATTTACATTTCGGTTAGTTTAACTACTTTGATGATAAGCTTAAGATATTATTAAATTAAAAAAATAAAACTACAAAAGAAAATGATATACTGAGGGATTAAAAATGGTTAAGATGTATTTAAGTAAGGTATTTTGTCAATGCAACTATCACACGTCTATAATCTATAATCTAAGTTGCAAAGATATATTCGATGCATGCAAATAGGCACGTGTCTGTTTGTGGGCGCTTACAAATGCTGCATGTGTACTTAAAATTTAAAAACCAAACCTCAAATTTCCTCAATACGCCCTGCAACTTTTTGCGACCTTCCTGAAACAGGGGTGACATTAGCAAAGTGAACATTTTTTTACAGCATGGGTGGTTAGCCTCATACCAATCTATAAGTGATGGGACACGTGCACATAAATATTTTACGATTATTTGCGCAGAGAAAGCTGTTAATTTTTCTCATATTGAATGTAAAGCAGCCCATGCGCTTCGCATTATTCAGCAGGCGAGATTAAGCCGACCACGGTCACATATAATATTCCGATTATCACAGGATTCGCCGGCGGGCCCATTACTTGTGCATGATTGAGCACTAAGCGCTATCTTTAGGTCGTGAAATCGTCCCCGAGGGGTCAGAGCGACCTTACCCAACCCACCGACGCATAGCTCTGACCCTAATCCAAACCTCAGACGAATCTCCGATTCAAGACTAAACTTTTGACTCATCTCGGAGTCGAGTCTTAAACTTATCTATAATCTAAGATAGTTAACATTTAAGATTTATATTAAGTGCATGCCCATAAACAGACATGTGTAAGTTCGCACTTACAAATGCTGCATGTGTACTTACAAGTCAAAATCCAAACCTCAAATGAATATAAACACTGCAACTTTTGGCAACCTTCCCTGAAACAGGGGTAATATCGGAAGGGATCCTTATTTCACAGCCAAATATACACTTTCGATTCAAATGTAAGCTTTCGATGGTAGTAATTGTATCCAGACTCTGTTCCGCTGGGAGTGACCAGTACCTACGCATATATGTCTTTTTTTTAAGGAATCCTATGTGGGAGACTCCAGGGTTTGATGGCACTTGTTGTAGTGCTGCAGAGGTGGTGGTGATGTGGCGGTTTATTTCCTGATTCTTTGTAGCAGGACTGTTAGCTGCGTAGTGTTGTGTTTTGTGTTGCGTTGGCTTTGTTTTAAGACACTGAAAGGAAGTGGCGATTGATATTGGTTTTATAACAGGGTAAGGTTAAATTGGGGTGGGAACACAGACACCGGTAACTCGTGCCATAAATGGGCAGTTCGGCAAACGAATCAGTCGTCAAAATACCAAGTTCTCATAGCTTTGATGTCAACTGCTAAGGGATGAATGTGAGCTGTTCTACCAGTTACCCCTCCGTCGTCACTCATTTATCGTCCATTCTTTCTAGATGACCAAACCATCTCATTCTCATCTTTCTGTTTAGTTCCTGGGTTGAACTGGGTGACTCCTGAAGATAATAGTTATTTATGCCACTGCCAAGTAATGATAGTCTTTTTAACACGAGTGCTAGTTTGTGCCATGAGGCGCAGCCGAATGGCACAATAGAAAGCACGAGTGTTACAAAGACTAATTACGTGCAGTGGCATACAATACTTTTTCTACGACCATGAGAGAATGAACAAAATAGTGAATAATAGTCATTATAATGTACTCGTCCATTTGAAGTAATTAAAACCTTACCTTTGTCAAAACGTGTGATTTATCATTCCCTTCGATTATCTAATCTAACCTAAGTTGTAAAAATAAATTATATTTAGGTTTCATATTGAATTCATGCCCACAAGCCGACACATATGTATAAGGTCGCGCTTTTACATCCTGCATATAAGCTTAAACATTCAAACCCAAAACTCAAATAAACATATGCCCTGCAGTTGTATTGGCAGGTGAACCAAATTTGTACAGCATAGGTGATCAACCTCATACTCACCTATTAATCAAGTAACTTTTTGAGTTTGTTTATTTTTTGCGGTGAAATTTTTTGTATTGTTTTCCTTTCAAGCCTTTTATTTTCCATTGAAAAAAGGAAAGCTTTATTTGGAGCAATCCGATAAATAAATTCGATAAATTTTAGCACTATTAACAATTTTTATTTGACTCTACACATAAAATATACTTATTTATTTTCATCTGAACAGGGCTGAAAGTCTCATCACCACGGTAATTCCTACCTACCGAATATCACTAATATTTAGGGACTGGAAAAAAGTGGTGTTATTTTTTGCGAAATTCGCGTTATTTTTTTGGGAAATTCGCGTTATTTTTGATCAAAAACAGGGAAATTCGCGTTATTTTTTATGATAAACGGGGAGATTCGGTGTAATTTTTAGGGTTGATTTGATCAAAATAAAGGTTTATGTAATTGCAAAACTATAGATTTTACTAATATTTACAATTTATTATATAAACAACAATGTGTACCTTCAAAAACAATGAATAAACAACATCTGAATCAATACGAGTTACAACTTACAAAAAACCATTGATTGAAAAAAGTATTAATATTTGAATGACACTCCGAATACCCTGCAATATCCATTTAAAATATTAAATTTAGTCTCTCTAGATGAGGGTTATCTAATTTTTTCGAGGGATGTTGGCTTTTATGAAAGCCTCAAGTTGTGCTCTTGGCTAATCCAGCAGCAGCTTCCCTCCTTGATGTATTTCCTATTTCATTGATGTCACGATTTAAGAGTGTTTGGATGTCCAGGACAGTTCTGCTTATCATTTATTTTTTTAATAAAATAGATTTGTGAATAGGAATGCAATTCTCCAACCTACTCTACCTGGCCAGAAACAGGTATTAATATCATATATGAAAAATTCATTACGAGTATTGTTCATTTTAATTAATTATTAATTTATAATTACCCAATTACATTTGTTGAACCAGGTTCAAATTTATGGTCAAATGACCCAGGCGGGGATCGAACCCCGCGTCTAGCGTTCTAGCGTGTTTCAACGTTGAAAGATCAGCCCACTTGGCCCCCTCGGCTATAACACCGACCATTTTTCCTGTGCTTTGCACCTTGCAAAGGGTTTTCGCAGGAATCTTTTCTTTCCCACAAAATAGTTGCGTTGCAGAAGCGACACATAACAACTTTTTCGCACAATTTCTACCAAAAGTACGAAAATTCGCGATATTTGCGTTAAACCTCAAATTTCGCGTTATTCGCGTAAAAACATCAAAATTCGCGAATAAATTCGTTTTATCGCGATCGCGAAATTTTCCAGTCCCTACTAATATTGTATGAAGCCTAATCAGCTGATCGCTTGCGGCCATCTTGGATTGACAGGTCTTCATACCCCCATACAAGGTTGACATTTGAAATTAAAAAATGGTTCCAATTCTGACAATGCGCATGCGCACATGTTCATTTTAACACGGTTACCGGTTGCATAATGTAACATTATGCAACGGGTGTAGAAATGTATGGCATTGTGATTGCGTTAGCCGTTTTGTAATTAGTAAATTACCAAATGGGAGTAGAAAAAGTATTTTACGAACCTTTTTTTACGAATTTGTACGACCCGAAATTTAACGAATGTTTTAGAAAACGTTTCTCAACAGAACAGATAGGTTTCTCAACGTTCCATTACAGCTGTATCTGACGTTATCAAGACGTTTCTCTTCTTCTACAAAAGAGCACGAACTAAATTGCCAGAAATAATTGTTGTTCCTTGTAATCGAAGACTGTAGGTACACTAGGTGACCCTTGTTGATTCATCAGCAAATGTTGCAAAAGCTGCGTTATTGCAAAAGGTACTAATAATTTATTTAAGTTACAATATCTGACTTATCTCCGTCGTTAATCCATGCATTGGACTCATCAATGACTTAAATTCAGACACATCTCAGACTCAAACGCAAGTGCCAGACTCATGTCCGTTTCACATTCAGACCCTTGACGCACTTCAGACCCAAATCCCTGACCGCTGGCGACCTCTCAGACCTTTTTTAGGTAATTTTATAATCTCTCCATGACATTTTGGGTTAATTTTCGCCTTGAGAATTGTTTATTAGCCCCAGGATGGTGGTTGGGTAGGATTTACCGCTGCCCCCTGTAAAGTGGGTGTCTTTTGACAAGTGCTTTATTATGTCTGTGTGTGTTATTTGAAAGAACTAAAGGCTGTTTGTCTTTTGGGAATACGAGTACAAAATTATGTGTTGTTAAATAATAAATAAGTAAAACAAAAGGAATAAAACATTGCTTTATCTTCACTTGTGTTTTAACAATTTCGAGCGCTTTCAACTATCTTACCTCGTCATTATAAAGAGAATAACTAATGATATATTTTTAATGACATTGTCCTCTTGTTTAAATATGATTATGTTGATGATAAAAAAGTATGCAAGGACCGAAAAAAATGGTGGCTGATCTGTAATGCTGGCGTTTAAAGCTGAGGCTTTAAAAAAATATTTTTAACTTTTTTATAGAATATGTTTTAATTTTTACTGTTTAATTGTTTAGTGTTTGTTTATTTTATATACTTAAATGTAATAAATTGTTTGTACTCCTTGACTTATAGGTTAGTATGAGACTGACCACCCATACTGTAAAAAATGGTTCACTTTACCAATGTCACTCCTGTTTCAGGGAAGGTTGCAGGGCTTGTGTTCATTTGAGATTGGGTTTTTATATCAATGTAAGGTCCACGTGCGGCATGTGTTAGCGCGAACTTATATTTACATGTCTGCTTGTGGAAATGCGTTTAATATGAATCTTAAGTGATATATACCTTCGCAGCTCAGATTTAGATTGAAGATTTTTAGATGATGAGGTAATATCATCCCTTTGTCTCCAGAATGAGCCATGAAAGACTCCCACACGTCGTAGCGTATGAGTTGGCAATAGGTCTACGCCGGGCGGAGAGACCTCTTAGAAAATGGAAACATGGCTGGACGTTCTAGTTTAAATAAACCGGTGATCGATCTTTGCACCATCAACCAATTTAATGTTTTATACCGACACAGTTATATTTTTATTCGGATATTAGATGAGCCGTTATAAGATAACTTACATTATTCTCGACGTTTCGTTAGCGGCGTAGCGAACGTTTACATGTTACACCCTCTGTGCACGAGTACTGAGGACAGTTCATCCTCAGTCGTCGTGGTGATTAATTGTTTGTCTGATGAGGGATGAGAGGGTGTCTTCTGAAGACGTTTGCTACGTCGCTATTGAAACTTTGAGAATAATGTAAATTCTCTTATAATGGTTAGTGTAATATCCGAATATTTCTTTGAACTGTGCACTTATTATAATTGTAAATATGTGAAATTTACACCTAACAATTAGATGTTTGTTGTGGATTACAAAAAACAGGATCTAAGTCAAGAAAAATAGCAAGAGAAGAAGAAGATTTACTCTAAATGTTGTCGAAATGAGTTGCATTAAAATATGTTGTATAAAAACTGTCGTAGGTATATAATATTTCTTGTTTAAAATAAGCTGCATAAAAATATGATGTAGAAAAATACGGTGTGTAAAATATGCGGTGGACAAAATATATGTTGAATAAAAAAATGTTGTACACAAATTAGCCGTTGACCAAATTTGTCTTAAAAAATTAAAAATATTGTGAAAAATATGCTGTATAAATTTAAAAATATGCTGTATGAAAATTTGCTCTTTGAAATATGTTGTGTACAAAGATTTAGAAAAAACCGTTGGTATGGTTACAAATTCTGACTTTTTTTGTATTATAAATCCCAAGGGCTGGCTATTATATATGGCTGATATTAATCTTGTGGATACATACTTTAAAGATTTCATCCCTCTACACCCCCTTCCCCCTGACGCTATATCCACGAATTAAATGACCCAGAGTTATCGCGCCATCTCTTTATGTTGCTCCATCTTTTATATGTGTGGTGAGGACCAAACTGGAGACATCTTTTTCATATTTGCGACGGACTCGGCACAAATTCTATAAACAAAAAAATTGTGACGGGCTGCTGGGACAAAGAAACAAAAAAAACATTATTGGTAAATATATCGTAATTCGCAAATCGCAACGCAACTAAGCTTCACATATAGTACAACTTCCTGCTACGGTTACGCATGCGGCGAGTGGATCCTATTTATTTTACAGGTAAGGGGTCCACCACTTCAGTTGAAGAGACGGTATCTTAGCTCCCGATGGGGTTGGTACTCATTTCGTGTGCAGGCTGAGTAAACATTGTCGGTATTTTATTTTGGGTTTGAAATAAACATTGAAAAAGGAAATCATTTATTGATACCCTCGCCTCGGTGGGATTCGAACCCGAGTTCTCGGCATGGAATGCAAGCACTCTACCATCTGAGTTACCAAGCGGACGGAAAATAAAAATAAATATTTTGTTATTGGTTAATATTTTCTTATTTATTGGTTCAAATTTTGTAGTAAGTATATCTTTTCAACTTACATAGATTACGGTTTGCTAAGAATCCTACTCGTATAAAAGTGTGACGTTTGTGCGCCGGAAACAAACATTATATTTTCAAATGTGTTGTGATTTCATTGTGTATATATGTTTTTTTTTTCTTGACTTATATGAAAGTTGGTATGAGGCTGAACATCAATACTGTAAAAATAATAAAATTGGTTCACTCCTGCTAATTTCCACGTTGTTTTGCAATACGCTGTTTACTCAAATAATCAACTCACTATAAAGTTAGATTGATTTCTCGGCGGGCAAACACCGCAAGTCTCTGTGAGTAGGGTATTTGGCTAACAATAACAAAATATTAGTTCCTCTTTTCCCTAGCGAACGCGTGAAGGCATAATTAGTTGTCTATGGAATTAATGTCGAGTCCATTGTTAAATAATATGATTAAATATTCAGGTTAGATCCATACATACATATGGCCTAATAGTTAATCAAAGAGATTTACATCAAAACTTTTAGAGTTTGCGTATTTTTTATGCGAAAGTATATAAAAAATTAAATAACTTACGGTGCTATTCTTAGACATTTTAGTCGCCCGTTGAGCCCACGCTTTGACAAACTAATGATGCATTTGTATGAAGACCTGTCAATACAAGATGGCCGCAAGTGAACAGCGGATTAGTTTTCATACAAATATTACCAAAATTCGGTAGGTAAGATTGACCGTGGGGATGAGATTCCAGCCCAGACATCATTAGTTTGTCAAAGCGTAGGCTCAACCGACGACTAAAATGTCTTAAAGAATAGCCCCGTTAGAGTCTTTGGAAATTCATAAACATAAAAGTGTTTTCTTTTAGTTCAGTGTTCAGATTACTGCTGCTTCGCCTTTGTTATGATCTTATTGTACCTCTTTGTCGTAACTCATTCTTTCACATTTCTCTAGGGTTTTTGTCTGGTCAATTTTGTAACAGTGTCCTCTTGAAATGATGTTAACAAGTTGAAAGTACTTGAGATGAAATGTATGCTCAACTTGTGAAAATAAAACTCTGTCGGGGCTATTCTTAGACATTTTAGTCGTCGGTTGAGCCCACGCTTTGACAAACTAATGATGCCTGGGCTGAAGGTCTCATCATCACGGTCATTCTTACCTACCGAATTTTGGTAATATTTGTATGAAAACTAATCAGCTGTTCACTTGCGGCCATCTTGGATTGACAGGTCTTCATACAAATGCATCATTAGTTTGTCAAAGCGTGGGCTCAACGGACGCCTAAAATGTCTAAGAATAGCACCGTGGGTCTTTTAAATTTTTTATGCATTCTCAGAAGTTTATATGTTTGAAATATTTATAACCTTTACAAAGGCTCAACGAAAAAGAAGGTGTTTTCTTAAGGGTATAAATATTTCATAAAATGAGAGTTCGATTCTGTGTACAGGGTGCCCTAAAAAAGGTCTTTTACTGATATTCCAGCTACGTCATAATGTTTACGTACCACCCTGTAGCGGATGTGGGAGGGAATAAAGGGTAGTTTGAAAAATTACAAGACGGGGGAAATCCTTTGTTATCCGGAGGGTGAAAAGTATTAAACACTGCAAAAATAAATAATAACAAAATATAAGAACAAACATAAAGGAGATGTAAACTTTAAGCACTTATAAGAAAATGCGCTTTCGGAATCTTTAATTTAAGTTGCAAAGACATATAATGAAATTTTAAATTCATATTAAGTGCATGCCTACAAACAGTCACGAGCAAGTTCTCGCTTGCAACTGTTGCAAGTGTACTTGCAAATTAAAACCCAAACTCCAAATGAACATACATACTGCAACTTTTGCTGACCTTCTCTGAATCAGGAGTGACTATGGCAAAGTGAAACATTTTTTACAATATGCGTAGTCAGTCTCATACCAACCTATCTAATCTAAGTTGCAAAGATATGTTACATTGGAGATTCACATTACATGCATTCTCACAACCAGACACGTACAAGTTCGCGCTTGCACATGCCTCATGTGAACCTGCAACATAAAAACCAAATCTCAAATGGACATACACTGCATACGCTGCAACTCTTGCCGTCCTTCCCTGTCCTATACCTATAAGTCAAAAAAATATTAAAATGTAATAAATAATTGCAATCCACTGTACATTGTATTTATTTTTGTAAGACAAAATACTCTAACCTGTTTTCACAAAAGGTCACGTTGGCAGCAACGTGGGTAAAGATTTTTGTATGCATGCGACAGATTTATTTCAAGCTCAAAACAATTTCTATTTTTTTCTCAAAGTATAAAAATATATTTGTTTCACTTAGAATCTTCCTCCAAATGTCTCAAGTATACAAAATAAACGTACAAAATAAACCATACCTCAAATGAACATAAGCCCTGCGACTTTTGCCGACCTTCTCTAAAACAGGCGTGACATAAGCAAGAGTGAACCAAGTTTTTATAGCATGGAGGTCAGCCTCATACCAACCTATTAGTCCTTGACTTACAGGTTGGTATGAGGCTGACCACCCATACTGTAAAAAATGGTTCACTTTGCCAATGTCACCCCTGTGTCAGGGAAGGTTGGCAAAAGTTTTAGGGCTTATGTTCATTCGAGGATTGGATTTTATTTCTAAGTACACATTCAGCATTTGTAAGCGCGAACTACACGTGTTTGTTTGTGGGCATGCATTTGATATGAGCTTTAAATGGTAATATATCTTTGCAACTTAGATTATAGATTATAGTTAAGATACTTTGGAATATAATATTAATTTTAATGGACTTCAGAGTGGAGATTTCAAATTTCTCGACGGCTAACTATTACTCGACGGAAAATCAGCCCTTATTATAGGGAATTAAATCGCTCGATTTAAAGTTTGCAAGTATAATTAAAAGTCAAGGAGGAAGCTGCGCTGTGGAACTTGCAATCGGCTTTACGTTAACTTAAGTCCTACTTTATTAAAGTCAAACTTACTCACGAATCTAATGATAGAATATTATTTTTATTAAGAACGTAAAATGAATATTAAAAATAATACCTAGTGTTGTAGTGTAATGTTTCAATATTTAATTAAAATAAAAACATTAAGTGCTATTCACACAACATTTGATTCATAGCTGATCAACGGATCAACTGATTATGGTAGGCTACGGATGAGCCATGGATTCGCTGTGTGTGAATAACACCGATTGAGTTTTATCGGAAAACAGATCACACTAGTTTCATTGTTAGGTTTATGTTAGAATCACCGTTGATTGACATATTTACAAATAAATATAATTAGGTACTACCAGTTAGATTATAAAACTTTTCAGATATTAGACGAACCTTCTTTTTGGGAGAACCTACATAATTCTCGACGTTTCGTTGGCGACGTAGCCAATGTCTTTAATGAACGCTCTCTCTGCAAGACGAACGAGGATGAACTGATTTTTTAATCACAACGTTTGACGCAAATCACTGCGTACCCTGAGATATGAGATAATAACCATGCTTTGGTACGTAACAATAATTAATTATTAATTATTATCATACATTTCCATGCATACGTCCATGATCGTTTCAAAGTCATATTATGACTTTGAAACGAACATTAAGTACTGGTACAGAGGATTAAAAGACATCAAAAGTAAAATGTTACTGTCAAAATACTAAGAGACGGCTGTAAAAAATATTCTAAGGAATTTCTTATACCTCAACAGAAAATCCTTTGATTTCGGCTTTTAATACATCTCTTGTATTTAAAACTGCTATAATATTAATATTAGGATAATTTATTTGGTGAGCGCTGTTTTTGTGTGTATCACACCTCAAGAGCCCTCTGCGAGCTTGGTCGTCGCTGTAGAAAGCGCCAATTCTCAAGCAAGACCCAGTTGTTGTAAGGTTGGATGGACCTTTCAGTGACCGGTCTTTGGTAAAGGTTTATGAATTTTTCAACTCAGCGAAAAGCCCATTCGAAATATAAATGGTATATTTTTTGTGCTCCGCCGGGATCCGAATCCACAACCTTCCATTTACGAGTCCGAAGTGCTGCCACTGGACTACGGACCGGTCCAATGATGTTTCAGAAACTTTGTCATTTTTCAGATTTCACAAGTGTGTTGAAAGTTTAATACTTAGTGGTGTGCCAAAACCTCCCCTTCCGTTTCAGCGTACTGAATTTTACGTTGCGGCTTTCAAAGTATATTCATAACCATGTGAAGTATTCAGAACCCGCAATGCCTTAAGCCAATATGGTCTCAGAAGGGGAAACCTGAAAAATTTATAACAAGATTGAAAACATTGCAAGCTGCTTCGCGTACAATTTAAGTTGCAAAAAATATGAACTTTTGAGCTTTTTTTGCTTGGATATGCAGGTGAGTATGCCTAATCCTACTACTTAATAAAAGTAAAAAGTAACTTAACAAAACTACCAAATAAAAGTGTCTGAAAGAACGATGCCACATGAACACTCATTCAAAGCTATATTTTTTCAAGTGATCAAAACAAGAACATTTGCATCAATGGCGTGCGACTATTTATAATCTAAGTTGCAAATATATATTAACATTTAAAATTAATATTAAGCGCATGCCCACAAACAGAGATGTGTAAGTTCGCTTTTACAAATGCTTCATGTGTACTTATAAATTAATAATCCAAACCTCTTCGGATCTCTTGGCGTGATCGGGTCACCAATGAGGAAGTTCTCTGATGTATGTAATATGCATAGCACAAAGGAACTTCTGCCAACCATTAAGGAGAGAAAGCTGATGTACTTCATACTCAGCATCCAAGGTGAAAATAACCATGATGATCGCCTATCTTCGATACACAAAAGAAGAAGTGGAGACCTAACTATATTTAAAGACTATGGCAACCTTTTATCTGAGGGTTGGTGAAAATTTTGGAGTCGATTTCATCTCTGGAGACTTTTTGTCTCAAAATTTAATATTGCCAACGACCCCTTTTTCTGGGCCCACTAAATGTGCGACACACTCGCCGGGTTCATTTCACCACGCGACCCTTGTATGCTCTTGCTTGCCCCTTCGGGACCCTAGCGGAATTAAATTTTGACACCCTCTGTGTCGTAAAAACAATATTGTCAAACGATTTTATTGGGAACGGGAGATTTCAGAAAGTAAAAAACTTTATTTGTGTAGTCGGTAAGAGTATAAAATAGAAAAATTATATTGATTGTAGAGGCATTAACTTTGTAATCGTTCATCATTAATGATAAAGGAAAAACAGTTTTGTTTTCGATTACGTGAGTATATTTTTATAAACCACAACCGGTTTCGCAAACATCCGTTCGCATCATCAGGTGGATAAATTAATACTTCTTATGTATTATATATTAATTATTGTATGTATTATATATTATGTATTATATATTATGTATGTATTATATATTATGTATGTATTATATATTATATATTAATACTTAATTATGTTTTTAGAATTAAATTTTTTTTTTTAAATCGGTACCCTTAATATAAAACATTGCAAAACTCAACGCAACTAAACTACACATATAGTGAAATTTCTTACCTGCGATTGATGTGGCGATTCACGACCTATTTATTTTTACAGGTAAGGAGGCCGGCCTAATGCCAACCACTTCAGTTGAAGTGGGGCTTTCTTTTTTAGCAGTATTGCTTATTGTATTTTGGGAAAGGTTGCATAATTTAAAGATTATTTGATATAGAATACACAGGGCTTAATAATTTAATATGGGAGAAAAGAACATGGCCAGACCTGCACTTTGACGCTAAAAAGCACTTCCACAATTGACTACTCTGTTAGCTGCAGTGGCACCATAATTATGGCGAGGAAGTGAGCTTAAACAAAGCTCGGGAGGCAATGATCACGGCTCGGGGCTCCGTCCTCGAAAGCGGCAGTCCGCGAGGCTAACACTTCTGTAGGTAGAGCCCCAGGGTGGAAGCTCCTCTGCACTAGGCCCCGGTTCACAAGGTGGGTGCCTTTGATGGCAGGAAACACATGAGGAAAGGGTGGAAGCTCCATTGATATGAAAACTTCCTGGCACAGCCCCTTTGCCACGTTTACAGTGCCGCTATCTTGGTTTCCCGCGCTGCACGTGCAGCGTTGTGTCGCATATCTACCTCTAGTCACATCTCGTTCTAGACTCCTGTGCACAAGCTCTGGCAGCATGCAGATTCGGGAGGCTTCGGGTCGTGCCAAAAAAACACGACTGTTTCTGTAGTCTTTCGGCTCGTCTTTCGATTAACGACCGCGCCAACTATCACGGCAATGTCTTTTTAATTTTTATTCATGATATTATTTTTGTAATAATATAACAATGCCATTTAAAAAATAGCCATTCTTCATAGTAAAAAAATGAATCATAATTACCTCAGTACATTATTAAAACCCTCTGTCTAGCTATGTCAGTTATACCACGAATTCATTAAAAACGCCGCATTTTCTTTAATTATTCCATGTTTTTAAGCTTCGGGACGCGCCTCTCTAGGGACGCCCACAAATGACGCACGACATTCCAGCATTATAAAATATAAAAAACCAAATCCCCCTCCGCTTACCAAGTATTTAAAATACCATTACTTGTACATATCTCACTTAACTTACTACGAAAACTGTCTGAGTTCTTTTATAAATTATTCATTCCAGTGATTTTGTTTCTCTTTTTTCAAATCTGGGAAACCCCCACTTTAGTTGAAGTGAAAGTTTCTCAGTTATCGAGGAGGCTTGTATTCAAATCTTGTGAAGGCTGCGTAAGCTATAATAATCTTTAATCTATTTTGTAAAGATATACTAGCATTCATATTCAATGCATGCCCACAGAAACGTGCAACTACCTATACCAACCTATAAGTCAAGGAAAGCCTTACTGGTATTTTATTATGTGTTAGAAATAAACACCGAAACGGGAAATAATTTCTGACACCCTCGGTGAGACTCGAACCCGAGCTCCAGGCTCTAGAAATCCTTAAAATTAAAATTGATGAATTTAGCCTCGCTGGATAGGATTTGTTGAGTGGAACTAAAGGTTGGGTTATTTACAAATAGGATACAACACGACACAACTATTTGCACACAACACACCACATATGTACAGAGCTTTACATTGTGTACCTGCTTGGACTGTGTGAAGCACCGCGTCTGGTTTGACGGCCGGAAGATGTGACAACTTTGCACTGCCGGTGGGAGCCAAACCTACAAAATATGGAGGATATCATGTATTCATAGGAAATGTTAAGAATGTATGCTCTAATCTATAACCAAACTTGCAAAGATATATTAGCATTTGAAATTCTTATTAAATGCATGCCCACAAACAGACACGTGTAGGTTCGCTCTCACAAATGCTGAATGTCAACTTACAAA
This sequence comes from Agapetus fuscipes, assembly GCA_951799405.1. Classification (NCBI taxonomy): domain Eukaryota; kingdom Metazoa; phylum Arthropoda; class Insecta; order Trichoptera; family Glossosomatidae; genus Agapetus; species Agapetus fuscipes. Next base: position 9,639,937 of record OX637336.1, read on the forward strand.
TTAAAATCCAAACCTCAAATGAACATTCACCCTGAAACTTTTTCCGACCTTCCCTGAGACAGGGGTGACATTGGCACAGTGAACCATTTTTTACAGTACGGGTAGTTAAAAGCCTCATACCAACCTATAAGTCATAAATAAACCTCATCTTGTGGTAATTATTCATGTTGAGCATTGTACAGTGAAAAAAACAAATAAATTACTCAAAATGTTGTTTCAGCATTTAGAAAAAAAATGCCAAATTGTCGTGAAATTTATTTTACGAGGACAATGTACTGAAAAAAAAAAACCGCTGATTTGTGAACATTTTTTTACTTTAAAATACAAAAACTCAAACCAAGCATATAAGCGGAATAAATTTGCAAATCATTCATAATCTAAGTTGCAAACGTGTAGTCTTTAATCTATAATCTGAGTTGTAACGATATTATATTACATTTAAGATTCATACTACATGCATACATGTGTAAGTTCGCGCTTACATATACCACATGTGGACTTACAATATACAAACCTAATATCAAAATAAACATAAGTCCTGAAACTTTTGCTGACATTGGCAAAGTGAACCATTTTCTAGAGTAGGAGTGGTCCTCATACGAACATATATAAGGAACTTTTTGGTATTCATAATAAGTGGGTGTCTACAAAAAGACACGTGTAACTATATTGGCAAAGTGAACCATTTTTTACAGTATGAGTGGTCAGCCTCATACGAGCTTATGCGTCATGGAAGCTTAATATTAAAAATAAATGGATGTTTACAAACAGGCACGTGTAACTTCGCGCTTACACATTTTGCAAGTTTATTAATAAAATAAAAAACTCACAGCCCAGAACTTTTTACTCATTTGGGATGCTCCCCCTAAAAAAAGTAATGTATGTTTCTGTATCTGTAAAAATAAATAGGTTCCACTCATCACACGTGACACGTTCGGGTAGGACGTGGCAAGAAGTTACACTTTATCTGTAGCTTTGTTGCTATACATTGCAAATGTCGTTCGGTACGTTTTTTTCAGTCTCCATTCAAATGTTAAACTGCGAGAGATTGCAGAGCTTGGGGAGGCAACTTCTATGCGGTTTGTTTTTTATACGTTTTCCAGAGTATTTAAACTTATAAATTGCAAGCCAACGGAAATTCCATTTTGGAATCTAAATTTGTAATTAGAATTTCTCGAATTCTGCATTTAATGTGTGCAAAAACGTTAACAAGTTGCATTCTACGTTAGATTATTGAAGAAACGAATGTGTCTTGAAATATAGTCGCAACTATAATCTATAATTAAACTAAGCTGCAAAGATATGTTTAGATTTAAGGCTCATATTAAATGCATGCCCACAAATAGGCATATGTAACACATTCTGCATGTGTGGATACAACTAAAAAAAACTTAAATGAACATAAACCTTGCAACTCCTGCCGATTTTCCCTGAAACCGGGGTAGCATTAGTAAAAACGAACTAACTTTTACGGCACGGGGGGTCAGTCTCATACCAACCGATCAGTCAAGGAGCTACAATGGTCCCAATTTGTTGGTTCGTATCACGTCTGCCCCACTTGACCATAACTTCGACCCTGGTTCAACAAATACAACATTGCATGAACACAAGCTTCAGCTTATGAAGTAACCATTAACCTTGACTAATAGGATGGTATGAGGCTGAAATTCCAGGCTGTAACAACTTCACTTTTGGCAATGCCAACCCGGTTTCAGGGAGAGATCAGGTTTCTGTTAATGTGAAAAAAAAACGCAACTAAGCTACACATATAGTGTAACTTCTTGCCTGCGTTTCCCCGAAGGGGTCACATGTGGCGCTTCGGGACCTATTTATTTTTACAGGTAAGGGGGCCGGCCTCACACCAACCACTTTCAGTTGAAGTGGGGGTTTCCCAGCTCTCGGGGGGGCTGGTTCTCATTTCTTGTGAAGGCTGAGTAAGCCTTTGAGATCGAACCCTTGCTCTCGGCATGGAATGCAAGCATTCTACCAATTGAGCTATCGACCTTTTTACGAGCTTGATCGTCGTCGCTACAAAGCGCCAATTCTCAAGCAAGACCCAGTTGCTGTAGGGCTGGATGGACCTTTGGTGACCGGTCATTGGTAAAGGTTTTATGAATTTTTCAACGCAGCGAAGAGCAAATTTGAAAATATAAATGGTATATTTTGTGTGCTCCGCCGGGAATCGAACCCACAACCTTCTCATTCAGAGTCCGAAGTGTTACCACTGAACTAGGGACCGGTCATGCGAGGTTTGGTTTATTTTGTATTTACACATGCAGCATGTGTAAGCGCGAACTCACATGTACCTGCTTGAGGGCAGGCATTAAATATGAGGTTTTAATGTTTAAATATCTTTGCAACTTAGACTATATATTATAGATAAACAAAACATTAGCATACCTTTTCCCTTGCATTTTGACCAGGTGACATTATTTTTAGCCTTCATTTTTAAGGTTGAATATGAACTTGAAAATACAAATTTCAGTTGCATTACTCTTTAGCTTGTAAACCTTTTATTAAATCTTTCTTGAATTTTCTTGGTAAAAAGTCATTCCAAAAAAAAGAATTTGCACTTTTGTTCCTGTAATGAATGTCATCTGGAAGATCTAAAAAAAATGACAAAACTATGGTCAATGATCAATGAAAATAAGTGGAAAAAATGAAACGATCTATTTTCGTTTTTAGGCTTTCACGGCCGGATCTAGATGCTTGATTTTTTGGTTCCGGGTTTTGACCGGTCGCCCACAGAGGAGACGAAACGTAAGCTGAAAGTCTTCAAGAAAGTCTTCAAGAAAGAATAAATAGAAAAAAGAAGAAGACAAGCAAAAACATGGACCACGGTCAAAACCCGGAACCAAAAAATCAAGGATCTATTTTCGGTCATTGAGTTTAACTTTATTAATTGTTGCGTTATGAATTGTTGCGCCTAGTGGGTATGCAATTTCTTAAAACGTTGCACCATTGACGTAGAACCCGTTTATTTTAATACATAAAGAAATGTATCACAGAATACTTTACATTTAGATATAATAGAAGTATTTACATCTGAAATGAATATCTGGAGTCATTTTATTAGACGTACATATAAAGCTAACACGAAAAGCAAATGGCTGATACAAAAATGATTTTCTCGTTCGGACATGGGATATCAGAAAATAATCAAAGTCCTTTGATACCTGCTAGCGTATTGTATTGTATTATTTTGTTCACCAAACTAGCTTTCCTTTGTATTTGATATTATTTCAGTGAGGTATTCTATTGTACATGTATTTATTTATTTATTCACTATCTATGTACGTGCCCAGTGGCGAAGAGTGATTTTTTCAGAAGGTAACTCGATTGAGAAAATTAAACACATCAAACATAAAAATTCCAAGGGGAAAATAAAATATTATTTCTGTAAATAACAACTCTACTTTAGCAATTCAACCTTAATAAAAGTAAATAAAAGTGGGTTTGAATAACGTATCTTTAAATTTTCATAAAAATGAGAATTTCTTGGAAATTAAAGAAATTTATCAAAAAAAGTGGCAGAAACGAAAATTACCAAAAACGCATTTACCAAAATCTTAATTGAGTATCCGAAATACATTCACAGAAATTTAACATTTGTAACGGTTATTCTTTCACAATACATTTATTCATTTAAGTATTTCATCAAATTTTATTAAAATACATTTTATATTTCAAGGATTTCTTTCTCATGGCGTCTCCACTAAGAGAGTAACCCGGTGTTGGGCCGGCTTATTGCGATCACTTTTGCGCGAATCATCGCGTCAACTGCACTCCCACGCGCCTCCAACTGCTCCCCTCTGATCAATAGTTTGTTGAAACAATAGGCCGGTGTCTCTTCAGGAATCAAGATTCGGGGGTGTTCAGGAGTATTCGTCAGTCTCCAGCTTTATTTTACACAATCGAATGAAGTTCAAGCGCTTTGAAAACAATAGGTTACTAGTTTGTTTTACTATAGATTATTTTATACGTTACTTTTTGCGTAATTTCAAAAGGGCAGCCGACAGGAAGAGTGTTATTAGGACTCTGCGCCACTGGTACGTATTTACTATTTAGCCTGGCTTAGTAACAATCAAATATACTATACGAAAAACCAGACGTAAAGGTTATGAGATTTAATCTTTGTTGGTTGCTATCTTCTAGAGCCGCGAGTAGCAGGAGACATCCATGATCCTCTTCAAATCCTAGAAGTGTGAAATCCTTGAGCGATCTCTTGTTCATTTTCTCAATATTTTTCCTTCAAAGGCGTTGCTAAGGAAGACGCAAACGCAACCAAGCTACACATATAGGGCAACTTCTTGCCGTGTTATCCATTAGGGGTTTTGCATGTGGTGAGGGGAACCTATTTATTTTTACAGGTAAGGGGGCCGGCCTTACGTCAACCACGTCAGTTGAAGTGGGAGTTATCTAACCCATATTAAAAAAACAACACACTCACTTGTCACTCTTGTTTCAGGGAACATTGCAGGGCTTATTTTTTTTTAGATTGGGTTTTTATGTTGTAAGTTCATATGCGGCATGTGTAAGCGCGAACTTATAATGCTCACGAAAGTGCAAGTAAATTGAATCATAAATTTTATATATCTTTGCATCTTAGATTACGAATTATAGAAAACAAGTGGACATCAAAAATACCGTTTTAAAAAGCAATAAACTTTGAGTATAAAAAAATACCTTTAAACTTTATTCTGCCATAATCGGTATTCCATTGTAAAGTTGATACGGAAATTCTTGTATGAAATTATGGAGGGTCTGAAATATAGTTCGGTAGACCACTTGGAGACACTTCTGTTCAGCCAAGTTGCAGACTATAGTGGAGCTAGGCTGACGTGTAGGATGTATTATGGCATGATTGTATGAACTGAGGCTACAATAGCCTTCTGAACTACAAAGGCCGACAAGTTGTAAGACAGGAGCTTATATCATCCAATAAAAAATGACACTAGATTTTTTTGCACTTTCAGGCTGATGTACATCTATAATATGTATGTATGAAATTCAAAATTCATATGAAATGCATGCCCACAAACAGACACGTGCAAGCTCGCGCTTACACATGCTGCATGTGTATTTAAAAATTAAAATCCTAGCCTCATATGAACACATAAGTCCTGCAACTGTGGCTGAACTTCCCTTGACATTGGCAAAGTGAACCTTTTTTTACAGTATGGGTGGTCAGTGTCATACCAAAATACAAGTCAAGGAATAAAACATCGAATAAAAATAAAGTCTTCAGAACGAAATTGAGGGATGGATACATGGAAAATGCAAATAAGCCGCGCATATAGTTCAGCTTCTTACCGCGTTGTTTACGAAAGGGTAGCATGTGGCGGGTGGCACTGATATATTTTCACGTGTGAGGAGGCCAGTCTAACGCCAACCGCTTCACTTGAAGTGGGGTTTCCAAGTTCCCAAAGAGTATGGTTCGCATTTATTGTGAAGGCTTAGTAAACCCACCACTATATCCATTTTTGGTGTGAAATAAACAACAGCACGGGAAGTAATTTCTGACCCACCTGGTTGCTAATATATTAGGATGATTTATTTTGTGAGCGCTGTTTTGTGGGAATCACACCGATCGTTGCAATAAAAAGCGCTAATACTCATGAAAGACCCAATCTGTCATCTAATTCCATCGCTTTTTGCATGGAATGCAAGAATTCTACCAGCTGAGCTATCGACCTGACTCAAAAAGCTTACAAAGTACATAAGTGTGAATTTTACCTTCTGAAGAAATGACTAAATCAAAAAGATTTTTGGATTCTCCACAGATAAATTTTGCACCTTTACTTTCACGAAAATTGTGGCTGAAGTTAGCTTGGTTATACAAGTAGTGGCCGTGTATCCAGTGGCAGTATGTGTATGCACCCGTATGTATGCGCATATATTAGGCGGCTCTAAGCTCCAGCAGTATAATGGAAATGCACCACACAACTACTTGAGGTCTGTGCAAAATTATACATTTTGCTCAAGAGCTGCCTTGGTTTCAGAATCTGTTAGTCTAATAAATTTAATCATTTTAAACTATGGGTAATAATTTTAATATGGAAAAAGATGCAATATGAATGTATAAAAGAAAGAAGATAACAATAAAAAAAGTTTATAGTGTTACGATTTACTTAGGATCTATTTAATAAAACTTCTATTTTTTATGGTTTGTGTATTAACACTGTGAAAATTCATGTTGATTGATTTTATGTTTTACAAAAAAAAACTAATTTCTGATTACAACATTATTTTATTTTCACACACGATATTGATTTATTTGAATTATAATTTACAAACGTTTTCGACCTATATGGTCATCTTTAGGTAGGATTACAGCAATGACAACATTGCAATATGGTTATCTCGAAGAAAACAGGAAAAAGGTGCTTTATCTGAGAAACCCATATTAGCTCAAAATGTCACTTATCAAGTTGTAGCTTTAAGGTATCGGTATACAAAAATAATCCAAATAATTTTATTATTGATGTACAACGTTATATATTTCTGTGCTACGACGATGTGACGGGGCATGCCAAAGTGGCTTCCACCCCTTGCACCCCTTGTACCCCTTGCACCCCTTGTACCCCTTGCACCCCTTGTACCCCTTGCACCCTTTGTACCCCTTGCACCCCTTGTTACTCAATTGTATTGGAAAAATGAACAAATTACCCTTCAATGTGAAAATATGTGCTCGCTTAAAATTGCACTGCCGGTGACGAAAATATAATTATATATCTCGTACAAAAATACATTGAAACCCTTTTTTCTAAGGCTCCAGTCGATAGCTCAGTTGGAAGAGTGCTTGCATTTTATGCCGAGAGCTGGGTTCAAGTCCAACCGAGGGTGTCAGAAATGATTTCCCGTTCCGGTGTTTATTTCAAACCTAAAAATAAAATACCGATAAGTTTTACTCAGCCTTTACAATAAATTAGTACCAGTCCCGTTGGGAGCTGGGAAATACCCACTTTAACTGGTAGTCCGGCCCCCTTACCTGTAAAAATAAATACGCTCACTCTCTCATTTCAGAGAGAACGCTGCATGGAGTTTCTATATATGTGTTGTTTAGTTGCATGTATGTATGTATTTTTACATGCAGATACGTAAAAATTCTTAAAATAAAAACAAAAACCTGAAACGATCGCATGCTCTACAACTCTTGCCAACCTTCCATGAAACAGAGATTACATTGGAAAAAGTGAACCATTTTTTAACAGTATGTGAGGTCAAACTCATACCAACCTACACGCTAAGGAACAAAAATGATAACATACAATTAACGATAAGAAACAAACAATTCAAATGACGGTTTGAATAAAACCTTAGCCATCAGCATTGCAGAACAACCGCCATTTTTCATTTTTCATTTTATCCAGAATCATTATGAAAAACTATAGGCAAAAGTTCGTGTCACTGATATTCTGATACTCAGTATCAGTACCCGTAGTACGAGTATTTTCACATTACTCGAAGTATTAGTAAAAAAGTTCGATATTTTTTTTGCCAGAGGTGCTTTACAAGTTCACATACATTTTTCTCGAATACTCAATACTTCGAGTACTGTGAAAAAACTCGTACTACGGGTACAGATGTCGATGGAATGTAACGATGCTTGTATTGTATCTGTTCTGAAGTCTTAGGTCAGCACGCCTGTGTAATTTGAATAAATGACAAGGAATATCGACCATTACGTCATCATATTATAGTGACATCAACTGGTCACAAAGCTTCGGGGCAAATAAATAATTTAACTTGGTGTATTATTGTACAGCAAGCTTTTAAGGGCGGGTTGAGCGGTAAAACCGAACCAGGGCCCCCGCACCTAGGGGGCCAACAAAGAATTTGAAAAAAATCTGAAAAATTATCTTATGGATAAATTTTAATCACTTTTCACTCAAAATGACACATCTTGTACATACAAAGGCACTGTTAGTTAAGAAGTAAAAGTTTCTTACTGCCCTGTTGGAAAATAATGGAGCCCACTTTTAGCGACCTCAAACGACCTGAATGGGGCCCCGAAATTTTCAAGCAAAGTCTTCAATAGCACTGTTTGTGCAACTTATAACCTATTCAGGTAGTGCCTTTTTTTATTCAACCGTTCAATTAATGTTGTCTTAAAAAATATATTTTGAGATTGTGTAAAAAATGAGTGAGGAGGGGATCTTGTATGAAAAGGAAGGGGAATTTTAGGGGAGGAAGAAGAAGTTTTTCCGCACCAGGGCCCCCAAAGGGGTTAATCTGGGCCTGTGTACCAGTATGAACTGAATATACTGAATAAATGAAAATATTGTTACTCCTACATTTCAATTCCACGAATTATTAAATTAAATATGGATTCTGCCATTTTTGTTTCCTTAATTTATTCATGTGACAATTATCATCATTTTGATTTTAATCTTGAATATTGTTATTACTGGATCGATCATGAGATTAATTTAAAAAAAAAAATATTTATTGAAGTTAGATGAATTTATTGTCAAGAATTTCGACCCTGGATTTGAGTAGTCTACGGACAGAAGATGCTGAAGGCAAGACGGTAAAGGTTCGACTGTGACATTCTTTCCTTTGTGGAGTATATTTATCTACTTTTGGGTGATGACAATATTGATTTGAATACAGGATCCTAATTGGTTGGATCCTGCAGGAGGGTGGCTTGGCTAGCCAGATATAAAAAAAATGTGAACGTACGATTCTCGGCCCTACATTTGGTAAATATCATATCAAATCTATTGTGACAGGTGTTCAAACCATTAACAAATATATTCCTTAAGTAAAAAAACGTAACTAAGCTACGCATATAGTGCATCTCCTTGCCGCGCTCTTTCCGAGGAGGTCGTATGTGGCGAGTGAACGTATTTATTTTTACAGGGAAGAGGCGGCTTTACGCCAACCGCATCAGTTGAAGTGAGAGTTTCTAGCTCCCGAGGGGGCTGGTACTCATTACTTGTTAAGGCTGAGTAAAACAAACACCGAAACGGGAAATCGAATCGACAACGAGGGTGTCATAAGTTGAAAAAAAACGACTAAAACTTTTAACTTGCAGCTAATGTGAGAACTACAAAAAGTACAAAAGGAAATCTAGCCTTTTATCTGAGGGGATATCCATTTCAAAAGTTTTCCTTTGATAGTCTCTGTAATGTTTGCTGGCTGGTCTCTTTTTGTTGGCGTGGCTTTTGTCTTTTTTCTTTGTCGCAGCATTCGTTTGAGAAGGCGCGCCTTTTTTTGCTTTTCTAAGTTTCTGTTTTTTCATCTTTTTGTAGTGATGATGTTTTGTATTTAAGATACCGGAAATATACAGGAGCAGCGGATTGTGGAGTTTATTTATGAATTTTAAATCGTTTATAAAATCCTTCGAGAAAAAGACTGGATCTTCATTATTTGTATTTTTTTTCATAGAAAAGGGGCTTGTAAAAAACATTTATAAAAAACGGGAATCTACCACATTGAAGGATTTTTGCTGCCTCGCGACCATATTAACTGTTGATTTTTTTGACAAAGTTTTTTGTACTTTTATGCATCTATCATCAAACAACGTACATAATATGTTTCGGAACAAACTTAATTGCATTGCACTAAAATATTTTGGCATATTTTTTTGGGGTCAGTTTTAATTGAGTTTCACTTGTCACATACAGTATTGTAAATTAAGAAAGTTTTTGATTTGAACTATATATGGTACAGGAAATTCAAATCTATGTTCATCATTAACCTTAGTGCAGAAAGGGTAGATACCTCCTGACGACGCTGTCTACGCCACATGTTGTTAGTTTCGTCGTCAGGTAGTGGAAAACAGATCTTCCCTTTCAACCTACCGTTTGTTACGACCCCTAACTAGGCACATATTGTAAAACATAAAATGTATTTTTAAATGCTATAGTTTTTGCATGCTTCAAGAACTTTAAAGTACTTAAACGGGGATTTCCGGAGAAGAAAACTAATTTATATACCAGGAAATGAAAACGACTTAACCATCGACTTTTGTAAATATACTTTGTTTCTTTTATTGTTATCTTACTTGCCCTCGCTGGACTGCTATCAGTTGGGACTAAGATGATCACGTAGAGGCAATAAAACCCCGTGTCACTCAAGTAGTAAACGGAACGCTTTAACTCAATCCTAGCGTTATCCAAAGACGTGTTTGAACTAAAACAGCGCCTCTAATGAGCCTTTTAGTTAATGTGTATTTTTCTTAAACGCTATAGTTTAGTTTGAAAAGATTGTTTTTTACTTTCTGCAGCTGGGACTCAGGTAATGATGGTCCACTCGTCTTAATGGACTCTTACTCCAATGTAATTTAAAAGAGATCGAAGGAAGGTTTGTTAAGTTAAGTTTGTTTGTTTTTAATAAGATAATAAATTGGTATATTTCGAGCACATGATGAGTAATATCGGCTCCTACATCTCATCATACAGGGAAGAATGGAGGAACGACGTACTCTATGTCAAAGGAGAACATCCTGGTTGAAGGACCTGTGACAGTGGTTTGGCTAAACATAAAAATATATTTTTTTCGTGCACCAGTTTTGAAAGTGCAAATTGCCATGACTGTAACTGTAACTGTAACTTTGTTGCCATTCCGCTAGGGGTGGCCAGAGCCTCTGCAGAGTTGTCTCCATTTCTTCTTATCCTGACATTACCTCTTTCAATTCATTCATATCCATCACCTTTTTCATGCATTTTCTTCTTTTACGCTCACTTTGTACATCCCATTCTTTCACAATCTCCTCAATCTGATCACTCAATACTTTTCTCGGTTGTCCCTTCCCTTTTTTCCTCATTCCTAACTCTATCCCTCAGAGTTTTTCCTGTCATGCTTCTCAAATGCTTCATTTCAACCGTACATACTTTACTCATTTCGCTATCGTTTACTGTCCATGCTTCACTTCCATACATCAAAGTCGGTAGGTAACAATATGCCATTGTGTACCGCCATTCTCAGATCCATCGTCAATCGCTTGTTCTTTGCTATTCTTCCTATTGCAAAGACCACTTGCTTTCCCCTACACATCCTATTCTCAAGTTCTCGTGTCATCTTTCCATTCTTCTGACTTCATGACTTTTTTTGAAACAGGGGTGACATTGGTAAAAGTAAAGATTTTTTAAAAATTATTTTCCATATCATCCAAAGGCTGGTCTCATAGCAACCTATGAGTCAAGAAATCAAATAAATAATACTGATACCTTAAAGGTAAAACTGAATGAATAACATACTGCACTTTTTTCGAGAGAAACCACTACAAAAACATAAAAATCCTGTGGTTTAGGAGTTTTTCATTAGCATTTCTTTATCATTATTTCACTTACTATGGTAAGTTTCACCCAATAAAATGTTTTATCCACGATTACTCACTTTTTTTCGGTTTTTGCATCCGTCTTTTAACTTAAAATAAAATATTCTTTTCAAAAAGTAGTTTTATTTTCACAATAATTTTATCTACCTGAAGCACTTTCGACCTTCAACATTCAGGTCATTATCAAGAGTCCTGAATGTTGAAGGTCGAAAGTGCTTGAGGTAGATAAAATTATTGTGAAAATAAAACTACGTGTTGAAAAAAATATTTATTTTAAATTAAAATGAATATTCCCTGTGTGAATTCAAGAACCCTACAAAATCCGTCTTTTATTTCATCATTATATAATAAATATTTTATGACGGCCATTTTCCCACCACTTTCATTCGAAAGAAAGGATTGCTCAGTACTTAACGACACCATTTCCAAATCACCATATGATGATTCTGTTCTCACCTCAAGTATAAAACGTAAAGTGTAAACGCAACCAAAGCGTTTATCGGAAAATGTATGAATACTCAAACAGCGATGTCGAGTGAGCGCCGTGGTAATAATAATAAGTGGCCGATTTTTATATGGCGCCGTTTAGTGGCACTAGCCACCCTAAGGGCGCTTAGTACAACCCGTGGTCAATATAAAATAAATACAATAAAGATGGAGTCGTGCGGTCGTTAGCTCAGTTGGTAGAGTGCTTGCATTCCATGCCGAGAGCAAGGGTTCAATTCCAACAGAGGGTGTCAAAAATGATTTTCAAAAGTCGATGTTTATTTTATATAGTTAAATGTAATTAATTGTTTGTGTTCCTTGACTTATAGGTTGGTATGATGCTGACCCCCCATGCTGTAAAATATTGATTCACTTTTGCCAATATACCCCAGTTTCAGGGGAAGGCGGCAGCAGTTGCAAAGTTCATGTTTATGTGAGGTTTGGTGTGTTTTGTATGCACACATGTAGCATGTGCAAACGCAATCTTACAGGTGCCTGCTTCAGGGCATGCATCAAATATTAGCCTTAAATGTCAATATATCTCTGCAACTTAGATTGTAGATGTATTTTGTTTTGTTATTTAGCTACAGTCAAAGCTCGGCTCGGATCCGACACGGTCTAGCAGTAGTTTTTTGGCACTCTCTGATGCCCTATCTATTTTTTTTTTATGTTAACCAAAGGATAAAACGCTAACAATGAGTTAATACTTAATATTAGATACTAGATTCTAATCTAATAATCGTAATGTATTGTTAGTCAGAAATTTATCTATCGCTAATCTATGGAAGGGAAATAAGTCTATTGTTACACGCTGAATAAATTTCCAACAAGATAATCTAAAAATTAGATTAAATACAAAAAAAAATGTTGATACCGTGTAGCTAGGTCAATCATTATTTTAGTTATGTTTGTACGATTGTACGTCTGTGTATGTTTACTTATGTAAGTATTTGGATGGTTGTACTAGTGTTCACTCGAAGCTTCTAATTAGGAAGATTCTCGCATGGTCTGGTGTATGCCAGAGAAGCTCTTATTTAACTACAAAAAGAGATGGCGATGCTTTGAGGGGGATTTAATACCAGAGTCGTTGAGTGAGATAGTACAAAAAGTAAACTGTGAACCAAATGTGAGTGAATCCTCAAATAAATTAATTGAAGTTTTATTGAATTGAACCCAAGTATGTAAATCGTAACGTTATTTAAGAATGAAGCCATGGACAAGTGTGTTCGAGATGCTAGACTTGATGATTGTGGATTAATGATAGGAGAGAGCAAAGTAAGCGTTCTACTGTATGCGGATGATGCAGTCCTTGTATCTGATTCAGCAGTGGAATTGCAAATGATGCTCTCTAGATTGAACGAAGCTTTGAAAGGTAATAATTTGAAGTTGAATGCAAGAAAGACGAAAGTTTTGATTTTTGAAAGAGATGATGAAAATATGAATTATGAATTTAAAATTAATGGAATGAATGTTGATGTTGTAAATGAGTTTGTATATTTGGGATGTAAGTTTGAAAAAGATGGAAGAATGGCCGGTGAATTTGAAAGAAGAATAATGAAAGGCAGGTGTGTACTGGGTGCGACCGCTTGCATCGCCAGGAACCAAAATCTCTCAAAAAATGTTAGATTGGCGGTGCACGGTGGTATACTAGTGCCAACCTTGATGTATGGAAGTGAAGCCTGGACGGTGAGTGAAAGGGAAATTAGTAAAGTCCATACAGTAGAAATGGACTATCTAAGAAGTATGATTGGGAAAAAACGAAGTGACAGGGTGAGGAATGATTTTGTAAGAGAAGAATGTGGTGTAAGGGAAAGTGTGAAAGTGAAGATTAAAAGAAGTATGTTAAGATGGTTCGGGCACTTGGAGAGAATGAGTGATGAAAGATTGACGAAGAAAGTATATGTTGCTAGAATAGATGGATGTCGTGGTAGAGGAAGACCGAGAAAAGTATGGAAGGATCAAATCTCTGAAATAGCGAATGAATGGGATATCCAGAGTCATAATAAAAGGAGGACTTGTATGAAAAAGGTTATGACTCTGGATGAAATGAAAGAAGTATGCAAGGACAGGAAGAAGTGGCGGCTAATCTGCAATGTTGATTTCTAATGTTGGTGTATTCATTTGCTACATTTTTTGCATAGGAAATTTTTGACTTTTTTTGTATAGATTTCTTTGTAAGGTTTTGTTCTTTTTTATATTTAAATGTAATTTATTATTCATATTCCTTGACTTATAGGTTGGTATGAGGCTGACCACCCATACTGTAAAAAATGGTTCACTTTGCCAATGTCACCCCTGTTTCAGGGAAGGTCGGCAAAAGTTGTGGGGCTTATGTTCATTTGAGGTTTGGATTTTATTTGTTAGTACACATTCAGCATTTGTAAGCGCGAACTACACTTGTTGGTTTGTGGGCATACATCTGAGAGCTTTAAATGAATATATCTTTGCAACTTAGATTATAGATTATATTATAGATTATTAAGCCGTAACGTTTCTTCAAAGTTTGAATTTCGCTCGGCGGGTAATCGTCACATGTTTGCGTAAATATGGTCCTCACTCCTCAACAACCTATTATATATAATCAAAAAAGTGACATCACGCAGCTGGGTTGCTGGGCAACAGGCAAACTAACATTGGTTAGGATTGGTTGCTTAGGACCCTAGTTAGATAGACGTGTGGCATTTTCTCGCCGAGAAAATATGATAATTCCAAATATAGTTCTAATTTAAATTTTATGTATGCACCCTTTGAATACGGAGCCGGCGGGTGAGAGATTGCACTTGTGGAATCTGGTGCAACCTGTAAACATTGTGCAGCCAGGCGAGAGCCTCCCACCTGGACGGGATCTTGAGTGGCCTGTGTGGAGAGCACTCAACAGGCTGAGAACGGGTGTTGGCAGAGCTCGCTGTAACATGAGGGACTGGGGAATCCTTCATCAAGATGGTCCACCTCGCTCTGTGAATGCGGAGCCCAACAGTCAATGGATCATCTTCGGATCTGCCCGGCCTGTCCAACAAGCTGCTCACTGGCCGACCTAATGGAGAGTAATAGTGAAGCAGTGGATGTTGCCCGACACTGGGCAAGAGTAGTGTAGTGTCTGACACGAAGAAGAAGATTTAAATTAAAAAAAACAGTTTTTATCATTTTTTAAAATAAATATTTATCATGGCTTACCACAATGTTGTTTCAATTGATCAATTTGAAATCTTAAAATAGTTTTCGATCTATAATCTGAGTTGCCAAGATACATTGACATTTAAGGCTCATATTTAAGACAAGCCGACATATGCAAGTTCGTGTTTTTTTAAATTTTAAATGTCTATATATCGTTGCAACTTAGATTATAGATTATTTTATATCATTGAAGTAACGGATTACATTCGATGAGCTTCATACTAAGGCCCGGTATTTTCAGCGTTAGCATAAGTGGCATAACGTCGCTGCACGTAAAATTTGACTTATGTGAAAAATTTACGAAAATGAGTTTAATACATGAATCTACTCAGTTTTTTCCGCTCTATCATCTAAAATAAGATTTATGTAAAATAAATGAATTTTTCACTAAATAAAAAACGAGGTATGTCTTTGTATCCAAAATCATGCCCGCAAATATGACCTATGTGACGACTGCGCACATTAGTCATATTTTAGCGTGCGCCATTTTGAATCTGCGGCGACATTACTCGAATTTTATACCTGCGTATCCACCGGTGTGAAGACAGCCTGACAAAGCCGTTTCCCTACATGTATGGATTTTATTTTCATGGGAATTAAATTATATTTATTCATTCCTTAAGTTTTTTTCCATTAAACTAGCTCGTATGTAAACAAATTGTCTTTTCGCTAGTGATGTGATACAAAAAAATCTTTCAAATTTTGATACTTTACAATTTTTCATACTTTGGGCTGGAAGATTGTGAGAGAACGAATTCAAAGAAACCCCTTTTTTTCTTGTAATATGATAGCTAAGTATATAATGAAGCATAATAAGCAATAAAAAAAAAGTGTCTTTTCGCTAGTGATGTGAAAAAAAAACTTTAAAAATTTTCATACTTTACAATTTTTCATACTTTGGGCTGGAAGATTGTGAGAGAACGAATTCATAGACACCCCTTTTTTTTCTTCCAATATGATAGCTAAGTATATAATGAAGCATAATAAGCAATAAAAAAAATGTGTCTTTTTGCTAGAGATGAGAAAAAAAAAATCTTTCAAATTTTCATACTGTACAATTTTTCATACTTTGGGCTGGAAGATTGTGAGAGAACGAATTCATAGACACCCCTTTTTTTCTTCTAATATGATAGCTAAGTATATAATGAAGCATAATAAGCAATAAAAAAAAAGTGTCTTTTCGCTAGTGATGTGAAAAAAAAACTTTAAAAATTTTCATACTTTACAATTTTTCATACTTTGGGCTGGAAGATTGTGAGAGAACGAATTCATAGACACCCCTTTTTTTTCTTCCAATATGATAGCTAAGTATATAATGAAGCATAATAAGCAATAAAAAAAATGTGTCTTTTCGCTAGTGATGTGAAGAAAAAAACTTTAAAAATTTTCATACTTTACAATTTTTCATACTTTGGGCTGGAAGATTGTGAGAGAACGAATTCATAGACACCCCTTGTTTTTCTTCCAATATGATAGCTAAGTACATAATCAAGCATAATAAGCAATAAAAAAAATGTGTCTTTTCGCTAGTGATGTGAAAAAAAAACTTTAAAAATTTTCATACTTTACAATTTTTCATACTTTGGGCTGGAAGATTGTGAGAGAACGAATTCATAGACACCCCTTTTTTTTCTTCCAATATGATAGCTAAGTACATAATCAAGCATATTAAGCAATAAAAAAAATGTGTCTTTTCGCTAGTGATGTGAAAAAAAAATCTTTCAAATTTTCATACTGTACAATTTTTCATACTTTGGGCTGGAAGATTGTGAGAGAACGAATTCATAGACACCCCTTTTTTTTCTTCCAATATGATAGCTAAGTACATAATCAAGCATAATAAGCAATAAAAAAAATGTGTCTTTTCGCTAGTGATGTGAAAAAAAAAATCTTTCAAATTTTCATACTGTACAATTTTTCATACTTTGGGCTGGAAGATTGTGAGAGAACGAATTCATAGACACCCCTTGTTTTTCTTCCAATATGATAGCTAAGTACATAATCAAGCATAATAAGCAATAAAAAAAATGTGTCTTTTCGCTAGTGATGTGAAAAAAAAACTTTAAAAATTTTCATACTTTACAATTTTTCATACTTTGGGCTGGAAGATTGTGAGAGAACGAATTCATAGACACCCCTTTTTTTTCTTCCAATATGATAGCTAAGTACATAATAAAGCATAATAAGCAATAAAAAAAATGTGTCTTTTCGCTAGTGATGTGATACAAAAAAATCTTTCAAATTTTGATACTTTACAATTTTTCATACTTTGGGCTGGAAGATTGTGAGAGAACGAATTCAAAGACACCCCTTTTTTTCTTCCAAAATGATAGCTAAGTATATAATGAAGCATAATAAGCAATAAAAAAAATGTGTCTTTTTGCTAGAGATGAGAAAAAAAAAATCTTTCAAATTTTCATACTGTACAATTTTTCATACTTTGGGCTGGAAGATTGTGAGAGAACGAATTCATAGGCACCCCTTTTTTTCTTTCAATATGATAGCTAAGTACATAATAAAGCATAATAAGCAATAAAAAAAATGTGTCTTTTCGCTAGTGATGTGAAAAAAAAAATTTCATACTTTACATGACAAATGACTAGTACCTATGAAATTTGACTTATGTGACGAGTTGCGTGCGCGCCACATCATGTAATATGATGTATGTGCACTTTTTTATTAATAGAAGGATAAGTTTTTACAAAATATTGCGAAAAGCACATTGAGGATATTTAAAATACCCAAATCTATCATCTTTGTGCTAAAATATTGGTAAAGAATTAAAATTAAAACATTAAAACAGTTTTTTCTTGTTTTCTCAAAACAAGGTATATGTCACATAAGTCAAATTTTACGTGCAGCGACGATAAACTAATAAAAAAACTACCCACACGATATACGTAAGTGCGTCCTTTTCATTCAGTATAAAGTCACTATGCTTACGTTCAAAATACAGGGCCTTAGAGATTTAGTTCAGTATGATTATAATTATTTTGTAATAAACAAGCCACTAAAAGGATATTTGGTAAAGTGTCGGGTTTCCGTTACAAGGCTTACACAACTAGTTCGTGGATTTATGATAAATATTTACTGAAGCGTGGTTTATCCACATATATATTATTTCGTAGGAGATGTAATAATTTAGATTTGCGAATTATCGGGATTCTCCTACCAATATTCCATTTCATCTGATATCGACAACAAGCAGTCATTTTAGCATGCCATTTATGCGTGAAACATGAATGACCACTTTTACTGCCTTTTCGTACGGTGAAACGCAAACAAAGCCACATACATGTATAGCGTAACTTCTTGCCGGGTTTTCCCCGAAGTAGTCGCATGTTATGGTCGAGGGGACCAAGTGGGCTGATCTTTCTAGCGTGTTTGGAATAGAACAACGTTGGTTCGATCCCCGCCTGGGTCATTTGACCATAACTTTGACCCTGGTTCAACAGATGTTATTGGGTAATTATTAATTAATAATTCATTAAAATGAACAACAATCAATTACATTATTGATGATATTAATACCTGTTTCTGGCCAGGCAGAAAAGGTTGGTGAATTGCATTCCTCTTCACAAATCTATTTAAAAAAAAATGTGGTGAGTGGACCCTGTTTATTTTCACATTTAAAGGGAGCGGTCAACCAGTTCAGTTGAAGTGGAGGTTACTCAGCTCTTGAGGGTGCTGGTACTTGTTTCTTGTGAAGCCTGAGTTAACCTTGCCGGTATTTTTTATTTTGGGTTGAAAATGAACGCCGAAACGGAAAATTATTTATAGCACTCTCGGTGAGATTCGAATCCGAGCTCTCAACATGGAATGCTAGCACTCTACCAACTAAGCTATCGACCGGACTGAGCTCTACGAAATTCTTTATTTACGATACCTTGACTTACAGGTTGGTATGAGGCTGACCACCCATACTGTAAAAAAATGGTTAACTTTGTCAATGTCACCGCTGTATCAGGGAAGGTCAGAAAAAAATTCAGGGCTTATGTCCATTTGAGATTTGGTTTTTAATTTGTAAGTTCACATGCAGTATTTGTATATGCGAATTTATACGTGCCTGTTTGTGGGCAAGCACTAAATATATTTTTTAAAAATGTTAATATAACTTTGCAACTTAGATTATAGAACACGCAAATATGACAGCTTATGGTGCACACTACAAATATTTATATACAGATGTGTGGGCGGGTATCGAATCCTTATTTAGTATGATAACAACTTCTCAGATACGGAATATTAATCTTGTTCAAATGTAATAAATTATTTTGGCTAAATAAACTTACAGATATTCCGCGCTGATTCTAGTCGATAGCTCAGTTGTTAGAGTGCTTGCATTCCATGCAGAGAGCTCGGGTTCGAATCCCACAGAGAGTGTCAGAATCATAAGTGATTTCCAGTTCGGTGTTTATGTCAAACCCAAAATAAAAATCAAGGTTTATTCAGCCGTCACAAGAAATGAGCACCAGCCTCCTTGGAAGCTGGGAATCCCTCATTTCAGTTGAAGTGTTTGGCGTAAGGCCGGCCCCTTTATCTGTTAAAATAAATAGGTTCACTCGCCACATGCAAATCCTTCGAGGAAAACTCAGCGAGAAGTTACACTACATGCTTAGTTTAGTTGAGTTTTACTAGCGTAGCGTAACGCTAGCCTGCTCCTTAAATTGGAAATATTTATAGTAAGAGTATTTAAAGAAGGCATTTTATAATATATGCAGGTATTGTTTTCAAGTGTTCTAAGCTCTAAATTCACACCACTTTGGTAGAGATTTCAACAAACACTTTTAAAAGCCACTCTGGCATGGATTCAAATGAGTTTTTTTATTTCACCCTGGAAATATGAATCCGGGATTTGCAGAGCCTTTTATGTGAACGCACCGCACCTATTTCTCGCATTGGATGCAGCTGGGATATGCTGCCAAATAACTGAGACCGTGCACTGAAAACCTCAAAGAAAACTTGTGCCAGAATCTCAGTGTTGAAAGAAAACTTTAAAAGTATGTTAATAAACTACTAAATCACATTGTTCTACATGGGAATTGGCCCGGTCACTATTCTTGTTAATTCACATTTAAACTGACCTCTTGAATTCAAATATGACCTTAGTTTTGTTGGTGTTAGTGTAATAATAAATCTCTTAGAAGGGAGTAGGTATATAATTTTCCTTATAATTCGTATTCGCCATTAATTTGTATTTGTACGAGATTGGTCGAATCAAATGTTCTGGTAAAATCTAGCAGATAGCGATTCTTCATGCTTCAAGAGTGTCTTTATTTTTTGTATTCAATAAGTGCAGAAATTCAATGTAGCTTCAGAAATATCTCAACCGTCAATGAAAATGAAAGTGATAGAATAATTGTGTGAAATAAAAAAAATCGCAGTTTTAATTAAATAGAGCCCGCGTAAAAAGAATACAGTACTACACTACACTTGTAATGATAACTCTTGATTTTAATTTAAAAAAAAACGTTATTTCTTTTTCCATAGCTTATCATTTTCAAAATATACTCTCGGATATCATTTCACTAATATGGGGTCCCATGTGTATCATGTATAAGATGTGTACTGAAATTTTCATATGAATATTTTATTCATTACTGTAGGGATGGGTGATACAATATATCGATGTATCAAAAGTATCGATATTAACAAACAAAAAATCTTCGATGCTTCGATTTTGTTTCGTATCAAAAACGTCATTTTTTCTTGAAATGCGCTTCTACCTCCCTCGCTCCACAGACGGGTTTTTTTGCCAATTTTTACCTTGCCAAACCGCGTGCCTATCACTCACCCTACTCTACCCTTCCCCCCCCCCCCCCAGAGTTGAGATGAAATTTTCAAATTTTTGAGACGTTCCCCGCCAGTGACCGATATGTTTTCGGAAATTTAGATATTTTTTATAATAATCGATATTTATCCGTCATATATTTCGATAGTGTTTGCAAATATCGATATAATTTTTTTGCCCATCCCTACATCATACGACTACGTGAACAGCATTCTAAATAAGATTTTCCGAGAAGCTTTAGCGGTCTTGTTTTTTTTGTCAATATAAAAAAAATACGCAAACGCAACTAAACTACACATATAGTGAACTCCTTGCCCCGAAGTGGTCGCATGTAGCGAGTGAATCTTTTATTTTTACAGGTAAGGGAGGCGGGCTTACGCCCACTACTTCAGAGAAGTAGAGGTTACCCAGCACCCCGAAGGGGCTGGTACTCATTTCATATGAAGGCTGAGTAAACCTTGCCGGTATTTTATTTTTAAGTTTTCAAAAATAAACACCGGAAAGGTAAATAATTTCTGACACCCTGGGTGGGATTCGAACTTGAGCTCTCGGCATGCAATGCAAGCACTCTACCAACTGAGGTATCGACCGGACGTAGCAAGGATTTAATTTACGGAAGGGAAGTGGTGTATGGGGGGCGGGGCTTAATTGGTAACAAAAAAATAGGGGCGAAGTGTTAGGAAATAGGGTGCTACTAAGGAGGTTATTTTACGAATAAATATATTTTTGAATTTCTATGTTTTCGAAGTTGTTCATAATTATACCTTTCTAGGGAATAGGATGAAGGAGTTTCAGTTTGTGAGTGTGAAAGGAATGGTTTGACTCAATGATGTGGTTGCTGAACTCAGAAGAACTGTTGCTTGTTTAGCAACGGTGGCGTTTTTGGATTCTGGTTGTAAGATTTCTTGCGGTTTTTCCAATACACCTAAGTTCACAATCTCTACAAGAAATCTCATATACTCTACCAATCTGACCAACTGAATAAATTAATTGTTCACTGTAAAACGATATTTATGCCATTTTTCAAATATATGATAAGAAACGTCCGCATCTGTGCATGTGTAGTGTTTGTGTAAGTTCACAGTGAACCATCTACCTGCAGGCTTAGCATTGGGAATAAATCAGCCGGAATGGCATTGCCCGCCAATTATTGCGACAAATCAAATATTTTTGCGCCAATCCAAGGGAGCGATCGATCAGTGAACAATTTTCGCGTTGGGAACAACTTCGCATAAAAATGTATGAGAAAATAAACGGCATTGTGAGCCTCAATTTTCGTATGCGTTTAAATTATGCATCGTTCGTATATCAAAACATTTTTTACTTAACTACCCAGTTGGATCAGATTGGTAAAATTGTGAAAGAATGGAATATACAAAGCGAATGTAAAAGAAGGAAATGTATAAAAACGTGATGGATGTGAATGCACTGAAAGACGTATGTAAGGATAGGAAAAATGGAGGTAAATCTGCAGAGGATCTGGCAACCCCTAGCGGAATGGCGACAGGGTTGACATGGCACAGTTACTACCCTAAAATAGCCTTTACCAATGAGGTCGGAAATTTTTTGAATTTGTTTTTTTTTTATCGGCGAGCAAATGTAAGTCTTATATGGGACTGTCATCCTTAGCAAACAAAATGTTTGTAAGACTTTTCCCTAGCAATCCGGCCGGGTGACGGTACAATATTGTCTATGCGAATTGACGTGCGGACCTCATTATTGAAATTGAAACATTTTGACACGAATTTTCAAAATATGAAATTTTTGTGCAGTTAACTTTTATTTACTTTTTACTTAATTTTATAAATAGGGTCCTTAACATCCTACATAATCCAAAATATCTATAATCTAGGTTTCAAAGATGTTTTTATACAAAAAAAACATTTTAAATGCACACAAATGCAAATTTGCGCTTACACCAACTTACACAACTTTACATGAACATAAACTTTTCAACTCTTGCCGCCATTCCCTGAAACCGGGGTGGCATTAGCAAAAATGAACCAAGTATCTATAGCAGTTAATTGTTCGTAAAACTAATATCGTACATGGAATCCTTCGTTTATCGAATTGTTGAGTATGTTGAGGTTTGCTTGTATTAAAAAAACATGGGCTCATTAGCAAAGGAAATAATTTAAAAACGAAGCTTGGGCAAACATGACAAGCTTAATGGGGAAAATGGCGTTTGAATATGCGAAAATATGTATTTAGCGTTTCACGTAAAAAAATACATTTAAAATGGTGTGTAATTAGTAAATATTGAACGTAGATAATGATGCTGGGAAGCCAACAGCAAGATACATTAAACATTTCATGTGGTTTTTGGGCTTGTGAATGTGACGGTAGAAATTTCCATTTAACGCAAAAAACAATGGAAAAGGTTTGTTTTTTTAATATTTATTTGAGTAAAAAAAAAACTGCGAGGGGAAGCCGATATTTTTGTTATCTGAGATGTGATTTTTTAAACCTGCACTAAAGAAAAAAGATCGAATTGGGGTGATTGAAAGCAGCTCCGTTTTAAGGTCCGTCATGCAATATTGATAATAGCTGTGACTCTCGTTCAACAGATGCCATCAGGAAGTTGTTAAGCAATGTAATTTATATGAA
This sequence comes from Agapetus fuscipes, assembly GCA_951799405.1. Classification (NCBI taxonomy): domain Eukaryota; kingdom Metazoa; phylum Arthropoda; class Insecta; order Trichoptera; family Glossosomatidae; genus Agapetus; species Agapetus fuscipes. The sequence continues at coordinate 9,663,282 of OX637336.1, forward strand.
TAAATAATTGATTATTTTAATCTTTGCTTCTTTTTCTTCTTTTCGTGATACTTCTATCGAAGATCGGCGATCATCATATTGTAACATTGGATGCTGCGGCTCAAAACAGACACGCTTGGTGCTTCTGCCGAGCCATTGACGCAGTTTTGCAGCCACAATGTCCTTTGGCGTCCCCTAAATCTTATCCTGTATAATATGGAAAAGACGGTATTCCTCATTTCTCTAAATGTGATTTTAGTACATCAGCTTTATCAGCTAAATTCATTAATACTTGTTTCTAAACACGCAAAAATTGGTTCGTAAATTGCATTCGTTGTCACAAACATATTTAAAAACCTGATGATGACCTTCTAGGTCGAAAACGTTCGTAATTTTGTTTTAAAGATTTTAATCTTTTAAATAAAGTCTATAGTGAAAATAAACAGTGTTTTGCTTGAAAAATTTCATCCAAAAATTATAAATTGAAACAATATTTAAAAACATTTAAAAATCTTTACCATTTTGTTTTTCTTATGCTCTTGGGATTCAAATTAAAAGCCAAAATAAAGCAGTACAATATAAATATTACTTTAAGCTCAAAATAGACTTTACAACACCCAAAATAGACTAACCTTTTCAGCAAGGAAACCGAGAATTTCCTTATGTATGAAATTTCCTCTCTATGCTAAAAATAGTCCCATTCTATTTGAAGTGTTATTCTAAATGTTTCAAGACTCAGTAAATGCGGTCAATTAACCACCCGCGACGGTCGCTTGCTTAGCGGTCGTTCGGGCTTAGCTGGGCGCTGGCCGCACCTCTAAGAGCGTGCACGCTATCTCTTAGAGGTGCGGTAAAGCAACGTAAGCGAAGCGAAGCGCACTTACACGGATGACCCGCTTATGATGCTTCACTGCGTAGAGGCACTTTGAAAATAATGGGCTTGTTGAAAGCTTATTCATTTCTATCTTCCGGCAAATGGAAAATATAGCTACGGCTGCGGTTTCAAAAATAAAAATGATTGGGCCGTTTACATACGGCAACAACTATTCAATTTAAAACAAAAAAATACTTTTATTCTACAAGCCAAGACAATCATTGTTTTTTCATTTCTGAAGCTCGACTCCGGAAGTAATGAAACCTGATTTATCACATTAAATTTGATTATGTATGCCTTGGCTCTATTGACAATCGAAGCTGCGAGGATATATCAAATGCATACCCACAAACAGACACGTGTAAGTTTGCGCTTACAAATTCTGCATGTTTACTTAATAAATTAAAATAGAAACTTTAATTGATTATAAAACCTGGAACTTTTGCCGAGCTTTCCTGAAACAGAGGTGACATTGGGAAAGTGAACTGTTTTTCGCAGTAAGGATGATCAGCCTCATACCAACCTATAAGTAAATGATTTGATTATGTTCCAAATAGAATATTCCTGTACTTAGTACCGTATTTAAATCAACATATCATTGTAAGATTTCAATTTACTCTCTTTAAATTATATGCATATCGGTATATTGGAAAACATGTTATTTCAAAACATGATTGAATTGGAGACCGCAATAACAGAGCTATGAATTCCAGGACGCCATGTTCCAGAGACATGCATTTTGTTTGTGTACGTGGTCAGAATTGCTGCGGTTTGTTTTACCAAGTTTCGAAAAATACTGCACGTCAAAAGAAATGTGACAGATTTTTCAATAAACTGAAAATGATTTTTTTGCGGTTTTCAGTAGCAATATAAAAGTAGACATACTCAAAGTGTAGCCAAAATTTAATTTGCTCCTTTCAACAAGGCTGGATTGAGGCTGACCACCCATACTGTAAATAAAATATGATTTTTGCCAATATTACCCTTGTTTCAGTAAAGGTAAAGGTTTAAAATCGATTTCTACAAAGTTTCCTCTGAAACATTACATTACCTTATAATTCTTAACGTTTTAATATGTGTTTGTAACTTATATTAAAGATAAATGTTTCAATATATGTTATTTTGTACTAAAATTATTTGGAAAATGGATTTTTATTGTATCGGCAGCTTTTATCCATTATTCATAATGCGGTATATTTTTTGTTTGGTTTGATTTTCATAAAAGCATAAATAAAGGATTCCCGATTGAATTTCCATGTCCATATGAATTGATATCTGAACGGCAGTTTCTATTGACAAAGAAGCTATTACGGTAATTCATTTTTACGGTAAAAAATTCAGGAATGTAATGTGTTTATAATAAAGGTAGAAGAAATTTTATATGGGCATTAAGGGTTGCACACACAAAAGTGGAATAGACAGGTTTATGCTTCTGTTCATAAAAACAGCATGTTTACGGGAAATATAGTAAATTTTGTACGGTAGAAATAAAGTAATTTAAAATATGTCAGGAAAATCCCTGTATATTGAAATTAAGAATGATTGGGTAAGAGAGAAATGCAAGCTGAAAAAGAACATTGAAGTATTTTTTTAATGTGTTGATGGTGTGGACATGTACAAAAAATGTGGACATATAGAAAGAACCAGCTTGGAGAAATTGTAAAAGAATGAGATATAAATTATACAGAATTATTGTACAATGAGAAAATTCATGAAATTGTCGAAAAAAGGGAAATTATTATAATGTAAATAACTCTCAATATCATTAATTGATGAGGCATTCAGTTTGTAACCTTTCATTTTAAAAAAAATAAAATAAAAACAAATTGTATTAGGTTACGGGGCGAGTAAAATTTAATAATGTACGACCGTCTATCATACTGTTATGAATATTATGCAAGATGTTAGTAGTTGTGTGTTGGTTTATCTGTGTTAGTTAATAATAAGTCTATGTCCTATGAAGTCTCTAGAAATGAGTAGATACAGGTAGGTACCTAATAATAATTTGTATTTGTTCGAGATTAATTAAGTGTTGAATCGAATATTCTGATGAAACCTAGCAAAGTGATACGTAACGATTCTCCATGTTACGAGGATATTCTTAATAATCTGTATAAATTAGAACCAGAATTTCCTGGATAGTGAGATATCAATCAACCGTCGTACCACACTGGCCAATAACTCTGTCGGAACCGGATGTGAGAAAATAAATTCTGTAAAGTAAATGAACCGCAGTTTTTATTAAATAGAGCTCGCTAAAAACACAACAATATATAATATTTATGTACATTTATAATGCCGAAGTGTTTCAGTTAATAAAATATTAAGGAACGTGTAATGGATTTCCATTGAATTCTTTCTCTCTCACCCCTAGCGCCCTAAGAAAGTGTCTTTCCCCGTACATAATAAAGAGATGTGAGCATATTTATAGACGGCCCAAAGGGACATTCCCGCTTTCTGTATCGTGTGTCGATACATATGAAGAATTTATAAAACATGTACGCAAATCTTCTTTTCAATCGGATGGATTTTTAAAAATAATCTGTTGACGAAGAAATAAAAAAATAATTTGTAGTATTTCATTTGAAATTAAGCCCTCCATACCTGACCTGTATGTATGTGTCAAAAGGAGCCACAGCAAATAAACGCTCATACAAAGCTATGTATTTTTTTCCGTCGCGGAAGGCCTTCTATTGAAGTGAAAGCAACGGCACAGCAAACCAAGTATCTCTATGTCAGAGACGTGCCCATGACTCTAGAAAGTAAGTGGTTCGATGTTACTCAAGCTAATAGCATACCTCGGGTGTAACTCCTTGCGAGATTGTTGCTGGATCACGGTTAGCATATCTAATCTAAGTTGCAAATATATGTTACATTGGAGATTCACATTACATGCATTCTCATAACCAGACACGTACAAGTTCGCGCTTGCACATGCCTCATGTGAACCTACAACATAAAAACCAAATCTAAAATAACCATTCATCCTGCAACTCTTGCCGTCCTTCCCTGAAACAGGGGTGACATTGGCAAAGTGAACCATTTTTACAGCATGGGTGGTCAGCCGCATACCAACCTATAAGTCAAGGAACATATACACAAAAAATTACATTTTATAAATCAGTAAATAATAATATTATCAAAACTAAACAGAAAACAAATTACAATTTAACAAACCCTAGCCGCCAACATTACAGATCAACCGCCATTTCTTTCTGTCCTTGCATACTTCTTTCATTTCCTCCAGAGTCATAAATAGATAATATAATAAAAAATAAAATAATAATAAGGCAAGCATGAATGATAAAAACTGATGATTGTTTTAAAGTTTATTCAAAATTATGCAAAGCAAAAAAAACTGCAAAGATGAGTAAATACGCGCTTACACATGCTGAATCAGTGCTTATAAAATAAGACCAAAATTACAAGTGAACATAAACCCTTAAACTCTTTCCGCCTTTTCCTAAAAGAGGAGTGACAATGGCCAACTGTAACTGTAACTCTGTCACCATTCCGCTGGGGGTAGAAATTGGGGAAGATACCGTAAAATGAAGATCATATTTTTGACATTGTTACCAAGTTGGTATGTATTTTGTAGGTATGGCTAGAGCATGTAATTTTAATTTGATTTTAAGTTTTTAAGGTTTATGCTCACATAAGGGGCTTGGTTTATTTAGTAAGCTCACACGCAGTAGGTACGTGAACTTGTGCCTGCTTGTGGGCATGCAATAAATTTCAATTTATATTTTGCAACTTAGATTGCAGATTAAAGACGAAAATTTGAAAGAGCACTCTGTCACTTGTTTTCATTATTATAAAAAATGTAAGTATAAATTTTACATGAAGGATTTTTTAGCAATTTGATAAAATATAATGATGTCGTTTTTTGAACTCGCTCCGGGCGGGGAATCAGTCCCCGAGTACAAAACATTAAGTACATACTCAGCCATCGCGTAAACTGAAAACAAATGTATACTTAAATATTCACTAGAGGCGCTGTCACATCTCACGTACGTTTTTTTACTTGATGATTGAGTGTTGACGCAATATTTTATACTCTGCGTACAGTTTTCTCTTTATTTTACAAAATGGAATATAACGTCTCAGAAGCCCTCTAAGTGATTCAGCAGAAAACCTTGTTTTATGAAAATGTACCAAAAATAAACAATAAAAGCATACCTCAAAATAATACGTAGGACGTTGAAATTTGTATTTCAGTTTCAGCGGAATGAAGTCAAACATTTTTCCATCAAGTTTGTCAATGACGGCATTGCTGATACAAATCTAGAAATTAACGAAATATACGTGCACACATCTCTTGTGCTAAACAATCCAAAAAAAATGGGAGACCGATCCACAAAACCAGATAAACAACTCTGCACACAACTCATGTGCTAGCTTATAATCTAAGTTGCAAAAGAGAATCAAACAAATAAAAGTTCTATTTATTGCACACCTAAAAAGAAACACGTGCAAGTTCACGGTACCTAAAAAATAACCCAAAGCTCCAATAATCATAAGCCGTGGCATTACAAAAATGAACCACTTTTTTACAGCATGAGAGGTCAGCTTCATACCAACCTATTAGTTAAGGAAACAAATACTGGATGTAATTTTAAAGCGCAATCTAACAGCGAGACAAGTTGACAATGTATGTATGTATGTTTTTTTTTACAAAACAGTAATTTACCCTTTAAACGTGACTTAGAGGTTTCTCTCTTTTCTTTACGATTATGCATGGTTTCTTGATTAAAAGGTTGGTATGAGGCTGACCTCCCTTGTCTGTATAAACTTGGTTCACTCTTGCCAATGCCTCTCCGTTTCAAGTAAAGGCGACAGGATGTGCAAAGTTTATGATCATGTATGGTTTGGTTTACTTTGTATGTACATATGAATCACAAACATACATATGCCTACTTGTGGGTACGCATTAAATATGAACCCTTAATTTCAAGATATCAATGCAACTTAGATTATAGACACATTATATATTTATAAACTTTCGACGAAAATTCAACATTTCAGAAATTTTGAACCAATGTGCGTTCCCCGTTGAGCTTGATCCTAAAATTACAAACATTCTAAAATATCTTTTTTTTTTTAAGTGTTGATCTGTTAACACAGTGAAAGTCCATTTTTATAAATATTTAAAAATATAAATGGTTAAACATTGTTTTAATTCACTTTATTTTATTTGTTTATGCTCGAATATTTTCGCCTAATGAGGCATCTTCAAGAGCAGAATGGTTACAAATATATTTTTATAAAATAATTTTCAAAACAATTTTCAAAACAACTTTTTTTCCAAAACAAAAGCAAAATTCATAGACAAAAATTTTAAGATTCAAAAATGCATTAGTGTTAGGTATAATGAAATTAAAAATTTTAATACAATAAAAATAAAATATGTTAATTAAATAAAAATAATAATAATAATAACAAATAAAAAAAAAAAATAAAAAAAAAAAAAAAAAAAAAAAAAAAAGAAAAAAAAAAAAAAAATGAAAATTATTTTATAAAAATATATTTGTAACCATTCTGCTCTTGAAGATGCCTCATTAGGCGAAAATATTCGAGCATAAACAAATAAAATAAAGTGAATTAAAACAATGTTTAACCATTTATATTTTTAAATATTTATATTCTAAAATATCGTTTGTTATCCTGCATCAGCGAAGCATACTGTTTTTTGTACAAATATTGGATGGTTGGTATTTTACTTTATTTTTCGGAGAATCGGGTAATTGGATATATTGCAACTTTTTCAACCTGCCTTGTAGCGCTCGGGGCGGCAAACGATTTTTTTAAATATGAGGTTCAACATCATACTTTTTGTTTCAGTTTCAGTAGACAGATTTTTGAAAACAATATTTTTAAGACAATAAAAAATGTACTAGAAGGTTGTTTTTTTATTTCCCTTAGGCCGATATTTTCAACGTTGGAATAATAAATAAAACTATTCACACGATTGACATAGGTGCGTCCTTATCATTCAGTATAAAGTCGCCATGCCATTTTATTCTTGGGTTGAAATAAACACTGAAATGGGAAATTATTTCTGACACCCTCGATGGGATTCGAACCCGAGCTCTCAGCATGGAATGCAAGCACTCTACCAACTGAGATATCTACCGGACAAATTGAGTAAATTAACTTCTACTACATTAATTTTGTTTTATCTATTATCTAAGTTGCAAAGATACATTGACATTTAAGGGTATACGAGAGCTTAAGAAGGTTATTAATATCGGGACTAAAGAACCTCTTTAATTGTTTTATGAAACTAAAATCGTAATTTTACGTCAAATAACTTTGACTGATCATGGCCAGATGTCGTTGCTGAAGTATATAACTTAATGTTCTTACTCAAGCATTACGTTTCATAAAAAAATAATGTAAATTATCTTGACACTCTTAGCGAGCGTTTTAGTTTTTATAAACTTGTGTTTAAACGCTATTGTTGAGTATTTACGACCGCATGGCTCATTTCGTAAGTTATGCATCAAAATTTGCAAAAAGAAATGATTTGACACAAGTATTATTCTATGTTGAAATAATTAAACATTTTTTGGCATCTTGAATTCAAACGTTTGTTGTGAGCAGAGCATATCTTTTGTTATAACAAAGGCGTGCAAAAGTACTATTCCGTCTGTCTCACACTGTATATTATGAACGTGGGTATTTTTTTTTATAAATCGCACACCTAATAAAAAAAAGCAATAACTCAAATATTAAGAAGGTTGGGAAGTTGCGTTCGAAGTTTTGCATGTTTAATTTGTCGCACTAAAGCCCACATCAGCCATGACACAAGTTAATAGTTCTCTTTTCTTTAAAAATAAAACTTAAATAGCTGTAAGCTGTAAGCTGTAACTCTGTCGCCATTCCGCTAGGGGTGGCCAGAGCCTCTGCAGAGTTGCCTCCATTTTTTCCTATCCTGACATACCTCTTTCAATTCCTTCATATCCATCACCTTTTTCATGCATTTTCTTCTTTTACGCTCACTTTGTATATCCCATTCTTTCACAATCTCCACAATCTGATCACTCCATACTTTTCTCGGTCGTCCCTTCCCTCTTTTTCCTTTCACACTTTCTTTGTAAACATACTTTGTCAGTCTATCATCATTCATTCTTTCCACATGCCCAAACCATCTCATCACATTCTTTTGTATAAATTGTAAAAAAATATCATTGGTATAAATTTGAATTATTTCTCTTTTATCCGTAAAATACAGAAAATTATGTCATAACATTATCCATTATTTTTTATTGCACTTTTTTTGAAAACATAATTGGAAACTGAAAAATAATATTTCACGTAAGTAATTATTTTAGTTAAGTGATGATAAAAACAGTGAAAAGTAAAACAAGGACTTGGCTTGGATACTATTTTATTCAAAATACACTTTCAGTCTTAAAGTTTGGGACATAAAGACAGAAACTAGTAAGGTAACAAAAAATATGAAAATAACATAGAAACTTCTAGCACAGGGGTGTCCAACTCAAAATCGTGGCAAGCCGGATTTAGCACTTTTGTAATCGTGGCGGGTTACAATTTTTTTGTTGTACTTTTGTCCATAATAATTCTGTTGACGGGGGAGGGGGGGGAGGGGAGGGTAGACACGCAATTTTAAAAGTTCATATTGTCCATAATAATTCTGTTGACCGGGGGGGGGGGGTATGGGGGGTAGGCACGCAATTTCAATCTTCGCGCGCAATTCAAATCTTAATACTTATCAATATCAAATACAATAATTAAATAGTTCAAATTAAATGAGTCTTAATGAAGTAAGGACTCTTCAACTTACGTCTTGTATAATCTATCTATAATCTAAACTGCAAAGATATGTTATGGCTCATATGAAATGCATGCCTACAGACAGGCACATGTAGGTTCGCGCCTACACATTCTGCATGTGTGCATACAAATAAACAAAACCTCACATGAACATCAACCTTGCTACTCTGCCGCCGTTCCCTGAACCGGGGTGGCATTGGCAAAAGTGAACCGATTTTTACAGCACGGGTGGTCAGCCTCATACCAACCTACAAGTCAAGGAGGTCTTGCTTAGGCAATTTATAACAGTTGAGATCTGGAGCTTACAACAAAATCAACTTCAAAAACTTTAATCAAAAACTCCTACCTTCTTTTCGCATTTTTATTGCGTTCTTCACATTGGTTCTTCATCAAAATCTCAATTTTCCCAATTTTTGAGTTATGGCTCTTTATTGTAAAGCGTGCGTACATCTTGCGTGTGCCGAAAAAAACGAATCCCTTCTCCAAGTATAACTGTCAACGCTTTAACTATGCCGCAGCGCATACAAATAATGTATCAGGATGTAAAGCAGCACCTCCTACGAGCGTCTCTATTTCCATATATTATAATAAAACTCTGTGGTTGAGTATAAAACTTGTTTTTTTTACGTTCATTCTTCCTCACCGCAAAAATACGTACATGCCTCGAGTATAACATTGGACGTTTAAACTCAAACACGGAGAAAACAAAAAATAAAAAACGATTTTAAACAGCGCCGTGTGGCCGTCTTAATTTTGATGCATTTTTACAAAACGATAACTCCGAGTTACAACGTAAAAAAATATTTGCCTCGACGGAAATATGAACAACGAAAATGTCTCATAATTTTTGTCTCTCGGAAATATAATTGTTTGAATAGTTCAAAAAACCGACACAATGGCGCACTAGGGTGGATTGCGTTTAGTATGAAAATCATTCTCTTTCCATTATTAAATATAAATTGGAAGAGGAAAAATAAAATATGAATTACATTAAGCACATAAAAAATATCACTTCAAATCCTAAAAAGAAAATATACCATTAAAATGCAATTTTAGCTACACGATCGTATGCAAAATTTGGGTACTTTTTAAATAATTATAAAAAACCAATGAAAAGTTTAAAAAAATAATGTTCATCTAGATAAAATAAAGCTAATCAAAATTAATGTTGTGAAATAAAAAAAAGTTAGGATTCATTCATAACAACAGTAGAAATCTCCATTTAAGGTATCTCCGTAAATAAATTTATTTTGAATTGGTATTTTATGGGAAAAAATACCTAATTTTATGTGTTAATTTAAACTGGAGAAAAAATACTACCTTACCATTCAAAATATGGGTTATTTCGGTCATCAAAGTTGGGCGCGCTGACCTCTCAATCACCCTTAAGGCGCATATTTAATGCATGCCCACAAACAGGCACATGCAAGTTCGTGCTTACACATGTTGCATGTGTACCTACATGCAAAATAATTGTTAGGTTTAGGTTGGAATTACGGTCGTTTGACATATTTACAATAATTATAACTACAGTCGAAAAAAACAAGATCGGATATTACACGAACCGTTATAAGAGAACGTACATTATTCTCGACGTTTCGTTAGCGACGCAGCTAACGTCTTCAAGAGACACGCTTACGAAACGTCGAGAATAATGTATGTTCTCTTATAACGCCATCAATGGCGTGGCTCCACCTTATCTGACTGACATGATTTCGCCTGTTGAGATGGGTGTGAGGAGGCAGACACTCAGATCTGCGGGTGATGGTGCGATCAATTTGGTTCAGCCGCACCGTCAGATCCGTACAAATTTTGGAGACCGTGCTTTCTGTGTTGCGGGTCCGGTGGAGTGGAACAGACTGCCACCCGGACTGAAGAACTCCAAATCTATGGGCATATTTCGCGGAGCTCTCAAGACGCACCTTTTCAAAAAGTCTTATCCGTGATCGGAGAGGGCCCTTGTGGTGTGACACACACAAAAACGGCGCTCTCTTATCATGTGCAATTAAAAAATAAATAAGCCTGATATATATATTTATATATATATATATATAACGGTTCGTGTAATATCTGATCATTTTTTTTAACTGTGTAGGTAGAAGTATTGTAAGCATGCAAAATAAACCAAACCTTACATGAGCATAAACTTACGTGAGCAAAATCTGTCGCCTTTCCCTAAAACCAGGTGGCATTGGCAAAAGTGAACAAAGTTTTACAGCATGAGGGTTAGCCTCATACCAACCTTTTAGTCTGAAATTGTCTAGACTAAAATGTCAAGGCTATATTATATTCAATTTTTTGTAAGGGGATTATAAGTCGATTAAGTATGCGTCACTTGGTCATTAATTAGTAATTAGACTTCTGAGTAATGACATTCCCACCTATATTTCCTTGTCACACAAAATACAAATAAAGTATTAATAATTGGAAAGCAACAATTCGTACCATCACTGCTTGTTTAGCTTATCTACCGTTTGATTAAAAAATGACCTTTAAATGAAATTGTCTTAAGGCTGTATTAAAAAAAAAATAGTTTTTGCGATAATATGAAAAAACTGTTTTCAAGAATTAAATAAGTTAATTAGTTTCAGTTTCCTACCCCCCCCCCCCCCCCGTCGACGCTATTTATGGCCTATGTTGGAGACACCCCTGGGCTTAAGAGTTAAAATGTCGAATTTGCTAGGTTGATCTCCTCAAGAAAAAGTATGGGCACCCCTGATCTATAATCTCTGTTGGAAAGATATATTGACATTTAAGATGTATATTAATTGCATGCCCACAAACAGACACGTGTAAGTTCACGTTTGCAAATGCCTCATGTGTTCTTATCAAATAACATAAACGCTGCAAATTTGCCGACCTTCCCTGAAACATGGGTGACTTTGGCAAAATGATCCATTTTGTACAGTATAGGTAGTCAGCCTAATACCAACCTATAAGTCAAGGAATAATGTACACTTAAATAATACATGTTTGAATAAAGGTATTTTTAATAAGAAGATCTTTAATATCATTTTAACTATTCTGGCGCAACTTAGATTAAGCTTAAAATTATTAAAATTATTAAGTCGCGCCACCAAAGTGCCTTAGTCTCAAAACAGTAAATTCTGGATGAGCTCCATCTGTGTTATTTATACACGGCAAACCCATGGCTCATCTGCCTTTATGTGATCCTCTACTAAAATTTTTATAACCTAAACAATTCTGCTAAAACACTGTTTTTTCACTCAATTTATTAATGTAAGCGAATGTTTTCAATCTCTGACGCAGCCCAACCCCTTAACATTTGGAGAATGTGTATATTGCGCATAGTTTACTCACGTTAAAATTCGTAATATTAAAAAAACATGTAAAATAAAAACATGCAGTTTTTGTAACAGAAAATTTAAATTTTGTAGGTTTTAATAAAATAAAATTTACGGAAGCTTACCATTCAAAAATTAAAAGACACAGGGATTATCCCGCATTGTAAACGGTTGTACATACTGTTATAGATACATCGATTGTGTATGCAAATCTTGATTTAATATAAATCTTTCTATATTCTCATTTGCCCACCCTATGATCTGTCATTCATCGGGATTATCATGCACCGTAAATGGTTATAGATTTTATCAGAATATGTTAATCGACACTGTTAGAAAATATCGATTCGATATAGGAAGGCACATCGATATATGAATGCCATTAACAATACGAGTACATCGGAAATCTGATAGATTGGTATGAAACTGAACCACATGCTGTATACACCTAGTTCACTTTTGCCAATGCCACCCTGGCTTTCGGGAAGGGCGTAGAGCGGTTCGTGTGAGGTTTGTTTTTTGTGCACATGCAGCAAGTGTTAACACGATCGTGCTTGCTTGTAGGAATACATGTAATATGAATCTTAAATGTACAATACTCTTGCAACTTTCGTTGAATCATATGTTTGCATGAGGCTGACCACCCTGTAAACAATGATTCACTTTGCGAATTTCACCCCTGTGTCAGGAAAGGTCGCCAAGAGTTGCAGGTCTTATGTTCATTAAAGATTGGGTTTCTATGTTGTTAGTCCACATCTAGCATTTGCAGGCGTGAACTTATAGGAACGGGTCTGCTTGTGGGAATGCATTTAATATGAATCTCAATTTAATATATCTTTGCAACTTAAATTATATAGACCTAAACTAAATATTTTCCTTGACTTACCTATAGGTTAGTATGCGGCTGACCACCCATACTGTAAAAAATGGTTCACTTTGCAAATTTCACCTATTTTTGAGGGAAGTTCGGCAAAAGTTGCAGGGCGAATGTTAATTTGATATAAGGTTATTATGTTCTAAGTCATCATGGGGCATGTGTAAACGTGAACTTATACCTGTCTACTTGTGGGAATGCATTTAATATGAATGTCAAATGTAATGTATTGTGCAACATAGAAAATAGATTATATAGGTATTAGGTAGTATATCTCTATATCTCTCAAAAAGCTTGTACGTATTTGAAAATATTTGATGAGAAAAAATAATTACTGACAATTTTGTTGAAAAATTATATGTAAAATCTTCTTCTGCCATGATCTGTATTTCTAAAAACTGGTTTGCGTCCCCGCTCGAATTTTTAAATATTTATTAGAGAACACAAAATAGATCGTGAATTGCATTCCTTTCAAATTTATTAAAAAAAGGGACAAAGAAAAAAAAAAAACAAAAAAAAACATTTCATCTCCAGGCCCGAACCCGGGTCCTTCTGCATCAAAGACGTGGATGTTACCGCTAGCCCACGCCGCCCTTACGGGGTGGTGAGAAAATTGTCTTACATATTCAGAACGTTTTTCCAGGCATATTTATCGTTTACTGTTATTTTCGCGCTTTCCCCACACATTACACTATTATTTTTTCACAATATCGTGCAATGTAAATAGTTATAGATCTACATAATGTTTACATCGACAGTGTTTAAAAATATCGATTTAAAATAGAGATATCGATCCATTAATGCAATAAAAAATAAATCGGAAATCGGAAATACTGTTTTTTTAGTGCACATACAGCATGTGTAAGCGCGACAGTACACGTGTCTGCTTGTGGGAATGCGTGTAATAAGAATCCTGAATGTACTATATCTTTGCAACTTATTTGAGATTCTTATGTTGTAAGTTCGCATGCGTTAAATTTCATGAACGTGTATTCATCAGTTTTTTTTTTGTCAAAAATTATATTTGTTATGAATTGAGTTAATGTTTAGCGCCTCTATGTTTTAATTTATGTACATAGTTTTGTATGTAAAAAATATTTGTTTAAAAATAGGATAGCGCCTCTATATAATTACAATTTCAATACATAAAATATGAGGTTTGTATCACTTAAATATATTTTATTTTCTCACACTGTCGAGCAGGCGGTTTAGCGTAATCGGCAAAACCACCGGTTCTCTCGGTGACCCATTTTGATTGTTGAAAATTTGAAAGTCCAAGCGATAGACGACGACGAAGGACAATATAATAAAGGATTTAGGTATATAGTACAAAAACAAAATCTCAATCGGTGAATACAAGTTTCAATTAAGAATTTTCACAGTGTTAATGCACTAACTATACAAAATATGATCAAAGTAAATTCTTCATACACCGTAAGCGATGATCCGCGGATCAGCTACTGATTAAATATTGTGTTAATCACAGAGCTAAATACAACATTCACACTTACCATAGGTAGCGTTGCGACGCCTGATGACGTCATAGCCGCCCTGCGACGGATCCAGCGTGCCTCTATGCCTGAAATAATGAAGAATGCATAATTAATTGTTGCACTTGGTAGAGTTATCGTTGACGGATTTAAAAGGTGCTGTATGTCCCGTTCGTAGCGTATATTACGTTCGTAGCGTATGTCACATTAACACGTTTGTCACGTATGTTACGTTCATCACAAATGTCACGTTCGTCACGTATGTCACGTTCATCACGTATATCTCGTTCGTCACGTATGACACGTTCGTCACGTATGTCACGTTCGTCACGTATTTTACGTTCGACGTCAAACGTGACAAACGTTACAATTCTTAAAAGGCTTGGGGGTCGATGTCCCTTAAAGCGTGCCGCAAAGGGATTGCTTGAATTGTTGCTTCTGTCGTGAGGCGCTGCAAGGAAGTGGCGATTGATGTTGATTTTGTATACTCGTACAATCGGATTTGATTGGGAACTGAGCACAGATACTGGTAGATCATTCCAAAAAATGGACAGTTTGGCAAAGGAATGAGAATGTAATGAAAACAGTTATCATTGTTTTGAGATCGACTGCAAAGGGATGAATGAGAGTCGTACTACGAGTTTCCATTTCTGAAATGGCTTATTTCTGTCTAAAAAAAACTCAATTCTGAAGAGAACATTGCGTTTGTCATACAAATCTTTTAACAGATATACTCATAAGTATTCCAAAACGGGGAGTTAAACTAGTATCTCCAAGTATAAAAATGCTCTTGAACTCAGCCAAAACGTTTACCAAAACATGTATGGAAGTTAAAACAGCACCTTTTTAGTTCATTGACATTTTTTTAAACGTTATATTTGAGGGTAAACGTAAAATTTTGTACTCGGTATGCAGTGTTCCGTGCAAATTATTCTAAGGGGACCATTGCGATTTTTTTTCGTGAATTTGCATATAAATGTAATTAAAGCCGAGGACGGGGTGTGCGAATTAAAAAAACAATGTTTATATGCATGGGACGCGCGAATTTGAATGAAATAATAAAAAATAAACGAAATGAAATTCGTTTAAACAGACTGAAATAAAATGTCACCAATTAACTGATTTGTTTTTGAATTTACTTTTATAATTTAATTTTGACTTGTAACTTTTTTTCTAGACTTGAAAAAAGTTTCAAAATAAACAAAAAATATTTTTACGAATATGTATTCGTGTGCTGTGTTTATCTGTGTGAGTTTTGAAGTCTGTCTAGAAATAAATAGGTACTTGTAAAAATAATAATTCGCTCGCGATTGTTTGAGTGTTAGGTGAAATGATCTGGCAAAATCTAGCAAGTAGCAAATCTCCATGTTTCGAGAATGATCTTTATTCTTAACTATAAAATTAAGGAAGATAACTCTCAGTAGCTTCAGAAATCAACCGACCGTTGGATTGTGCAAGTGTAAAATGACTCTGTATCTGAACCGAATCTGAAATAAATTGTGTCAAGTAAATCAGCGCGCAGTTTTAATTAAATAGAATTCGCGTACAAACATAAAAATATAATTCAGTTAATTAATAATGAAAGAATACAGGATTTTCACACTTTTTTAGTGTTGTCTCTAGTAGAAAATAGTAAAAAAAGGTGTATTTATCTCAGAAACCCACGTTCGTTTAATATGCCACTTATTCAGTTTTACCTTTAATGAATCGAATTATTTAATGCGTTTGTAGTAGTTTTTTTGTAAATCAGAAATTGACAGAATTGATAAATAATTATAATCTAATTATTACTTTAATAACAATTAATTCGTTAATCAGGTGAGAAACTTCTAATTATTTTTCCTGACGTTTTGTTCACTAAGACATGTTTTACTGTCTTGTCTTGTCTTGTAGTGTGGTTTCGTTAAAGCCTTGTTTCCAGGAATCCGGGCTTCTCGAGATATACGGAATATTCTGGATATTCGAGATATCTTGCCCTACTTCCTGTCAGGCTGCCAACATAACACCTCGGCGGGAAAACACAGCATTGCCAACATTCAGAAACACAAGCAAAATGCTGCTGACGGTTTATTTATTGTCTCTGGTTAAACAAACCATATTTCAGAAATATTTTTTTCTATCAATTTTTCGGGTATACAATCTATAAACTAAATTGCTAAGATATGTTAAAATTTAAAATTCATATTAAATGCATGCCCACAAAACAGGCACGTGTAAGTTCGGCATTTGTAGGCGCCAACTTTCACGTGCCCGTTTGTGGGCGTGCATTTAATATAAATTTTAAATGTTAACATGCCTCTTTGCAACTTAGATAATAGTTTATAGATAGTGAAAATAAACAGTTATTAAAACAAAGTAAATGATATAATATGTTGTATTGATATAATATGTATGATCACAGATTTAGTGAGACAGTGTAATTCCTTCATTACATTTGTTTTTTTTTTAAGGAATAAATTTTATTTCATTTCATTTTTTTTATTTCATGTTTTATAGTTTTTTTTACACAGTGTTAATACATAAACTATTTAAAAAATAAATCTATAATCTAAGCCCACAGACAGGCACATGCAGGCTCGCGCCTACACATTCTGCATGTGTGCATACAAATAAAAAATAATCAAAATAAAGAACGTAAACCTTGCAACTCCTGCCGCCTTTCCCTGAAACCGGAATGGCATTGGCAAAAGTGAACCAATTTTTACAAAACATGGGGTCAGCCTCTTACCAACCTATCAGTCAAGGAGCATACCTAAATAATAAAATACAACATTATTTGTAGTTTTCATGTCTCATTACGTAAATAAGGAGAGTTTCAGTCAATAGGGGCTGTAATAAAAGGGGGCTTATATAATTAAAAATATGTATACAGGAGCTTTAAAACCGACCCTAAATTTTACGCGATGACTGACTATGCGTACAAAGCAGGCAGACGATAAATTCCCAAGGTTCGTGCGCTGCCTATCTGAGACAAATATTTGCCGGAATAAATATGTATGGAATTTAACCATTCCCCTGAAAAGCATGCCATTATTGTAGATTGAAAATAAAAGATTGGATGGAGAGAAACAAATGCAGGTTGCTATCTTGGCTTACGTAATATAAAGCTGAGACTGGAGCCAAATCAAGGATTGAAGAACCTATAAGAAGAGTTAACACAATATTTGGAGAGCGTGCATTTGCAGTTGCTGGCCCTCTGGCCTGTAACCACCTGCCACATCATGTGAGAGAGCTAGAGGACCATGGAAAGTTCCGGAATGCACTGAAGACAAGCAAATTTCTGGCATCGTTTGCACCAGCGCCCTTGGAGTGACTACATCACGAAACGGCGCTATAAAGAAATCATCAACTCATCATCATCATCATCATCATCATCAAAGTTATTTTAATAATTAATTCCGTCCGGTCGATAGCTCAGTTGGTAGTGTGCTTGCATTCTATGCCGTGAGCTCGGGTTCGAATCCCGCCGAGGGTGTCAGAAATGATTTACCGTTTCGGTGTTTATTTCAAACCTTAAATAAATAAAACCGGCAAGGTTTACTCAGCCTTCACAATAAATGAGTACCAGCCCCCGCGGGAGCTGGGAAACCCCCCACTTCACTGAAGTGGTTGGCGTAAGGCCGGCCCCCTTACCTGTACAAATAAATAGGTTCACCCGCCACATGCGATCCTTTTGAGGATACCGCGGAACAAAATTAGACAATATGTATGTGTTTCTTAGTTGCGTTTTTCTTGCATAATTAATTCTAGTCAAGTTATTATTCGTGTCGAAGAATTTTAAGTCAGAAGTCTGGAGGCTGATTTGCAGAGGTTCTGGCCACCCCTAGCGGAATGGTGACAGACTAACAGTTACAGTTAGTCTGGGGCTAGATCTCTCCGAGGGTCTCAGACATGGTCTACCGTTTTGATGATTCCTGTGACCCAGAGCTACGTTTTTGGACCTTCTTTGGATCTGGGATCATTTTCGTTATTTTTTTGATCGGGCACCACCCTGTCTTTTCTTTTTCTTTATTTGGTGCCACTTCTATCGAAGATCGGCGATCATCATGGCTATTTTGACCTTGGATGCTGCGGCTCGAAACGGGACTTGTGTGCTTTTGTTGAACAATTGACGCAGGTTTTTTCGCCGCGATGTCCTTCGGCGTCCCTCAGATCTTCTCTCCTCAACCTTACCCTGTATAATAAGATGGAGAAGTTGGTATTTCTCATTATTTCTCAAAATGTGGCTGAAGCACATTATGTTTTTCTGCTTAATGATTGGCAGAAGTTCGTTGTGGTGCGCATACGTCGGAGGACTCCTCTCTGTCACTGATGTTCATCAGATGAATGCCATCGTCAGGGGCGCAGGAGAGTAGAAACGACCTCAATTCCACATAATTTCAGTTCGTAGAATACTTGCGTTCCATGACAGAAGAACTGGGGGGAAAAATAACCAGTTGAAGTGTAAATAAGTATATTCCACTTATGAACAGCTTAGTTAGCATTTGCATTTGTGTTTGTCCGTTTGGCTACAGCGTCACATCCTTCTCTAAGCCGTTTATCTTAAAAACAAGTATATTAAAACTTGTTAGACATATTATTGTAACACGACCGTCTCAGGTAATGGGGATAGTTTAATTGGAGGTCGTATTTTGAAAGTTAAGGGTTGGTGCGTGCGGAATAAGGTCATGGGTCAGTAACAATGGAATAGATGGCCCAGCTTGCGAGCACAAATCTGTTTATTGCCTCAGCATTAACCCTAAAACATTATTCCGAACTCATCAAGAGCTGCTGCCACGTTTCAAGACGGTGGATTTGAATATTCACGATGCCTGAGCAAATACGGAAAAGGGTTTGAATTTGAATACTGGCTTTAGTGCTTTTTCTCTTATTTTTCCATTCTTTCGGTCTGCTATTTTTACATTTCTTCATTCTCTTTTCTTTATCGAAAAAAGTTCAAAGCCATAGCACTAGAATTCCATTTCGAGAATGTCAAACGTAATTTTCTGTTTCCTTTTTTTTTGCTTTTCTCTAAATACACCTTAAAATTAAAGAAAGAGGGTAGCTGAAGAGTTAGGAGATAAAGATTTTCTTGGTTGAGGTACATCCTCGAATGAAGACTGTGACAGAGCTGAGCAGAGTTGCCAAAGACCGAAACACATTCTCTCGAGTGATAATCAACGTTATGAAGACCTGACGAGACACAAAAGAAAGAAGAAAAAGTCGTAGTAAGGCAAGTAACCAGAAGTGGGACCTATTATTCTGGAAACAGGGAAACCCCCGCAGTAATGTGCTCGACGTAAGGTAGAAGTAAGCATTCCATTAGGATTATAGATAAAAGTACGCAACATGTCGCTGGGATGGTCAAGGGGCGCTAACGCGCCGGTTCGAACCCCGTCTGCGTCATGTCGTATCGACAATAATTTCGAACCTGTTTTAACAGATGTCATTGGGTAGTTATTTATTAATAATTCATTAAAAATATTTAGTAATTAATTATTAATTGATAATGTAAAAACCAGTTTCTGGACAGGCAAAATAGGTTGTTCAATCGCATTTTTCTTCGCAAATCTACTTAAAAAAAACATATCCTATCAAATTCAGTATGCAATATATTTGCTCCTGTCAAGTGCATGTGACAAGTGCAAGGCTGCATTCCTAACCTGTGAAAATAAAGAGACTCCATACGTCAAACAATACAGCTTCGATGATAGACAAGCATGAAGTTACAAATAAAATAAACAAAAGTTAGACGGGTTTTTATGCCGGATTTTTATAAGTTTTCCTCAATAAAAAATGTAGCGCAATTTTCTAAATACAGCCTTCACAATAAGGAAATCCCACCCGCATGACCAGCAATAAATTCTACATAATAATGGGATGATTTTACTATTTACGTTAAATGTGTGATCGGTACCCAAAGTATTAAACTTACGCCAAAACTCAAACGTAGCTTATACCAATAAATGCATGTAAATGAAAACAGTACATCCTGGAAGTTTTTTTAGTTTCAATACATTTTTTGGCGAAACGCTATGGTTGGGCTTAAACGTAGAGTTATTTGCTTGGGGCCCTGGAAGTATTATCGCATTAAATAACGCGTGATGTGGGTTTTCAGTACATAAAGCCCGCGGACGGACAAATTATCATATTAATCACAATGTGTGATTTGTGCTTTTCAGTGGTTATTTGAAAATTCAGTGAAAATAATCACCCCATTCCTAAATTACAATCTGTACAAGTACAAAGCTGTATAAACTCTGTACAATTACAAAACTGTATAAACTCTGTACAAATACAAAACTGTGTCAACTGTATCAACTCTGTACAAATACAAAACTGTATCAACTCTGTACAAATGTAAACTGTATAAACTCTGTACAAATACAAAACTGTATCAACTCTGTACAAAATAATACAAAACTGCATCAACTCTGTACAAAATAATACAAAACTGTATCAACTCTGTAGACATACAAAGCTGTACCAACTGTATCAACTCTGTACAACTACAAAACTGTATCAACTCTGTACAAAATAATACAAAACTCAAACTTTATCAACTCTGTAGACATACAAAGCTGTACCAAAGGTATCAACTTGTACATATACAAAACTGTATCAGATATACATTTGCACTGCATTTTAAGACAATGACATCATCAGCGCTGTATGTATGGGTAACATAGTACCATCTAGTGACATGGACTCATGGACGGAATCAAAGTGATAATAATTTAATGTTACACACCAAATAATTATTATTATCTCCGTCCCAGGATACTCAGTGATTTGTGACAAATTTTGTTAGTCGTCGTGTAGAGAGGATGCCTCTTGAAGACGTCGCCAACGAAACGTCGAGAATTATGTAAGTTCTCCTATAATTTAAGACCTAAGTTTGCAAAGATATATTAATATTTATAATTGATATTTAATGCATGCGATAAAGCAAACACGTGTAAAACTAAGCCCTGCAAGCTCTTCCCTGAATAAAAAAGATGACACTGGCAAAGTGAAACATTTTTTACAGTATGGGTGGTCAGCCTCATATTAGCCTATAAGTCAAGGAACTTAGATTCTAGAATATGGAGTTATTTTTTTGACTTTGTTTGCAACTGAATGAAATTTAAAAACATTTTACGGTTGATTTAAAATCAAACAATGCGTTTTAATTAAAAAGTCGCATGCTTAATTATCATGGTCAATTATTGGAAATCAGTGCAACTCCAATTTGCACAAATCAATATTTTTTGTTGATGACGTAGTGTGTATTTCACAAAATTTCCATTTGAAATCGAATTAATAGTTGAATCATTACTTCTGCAGTATTTAATTTTCGTGGAAAATATATGTTGCGTATTTTTTTAATGAGTTGGCATGAAATATATCACCAATTTATTTATGTGTGTGTGTGTGAGTGTATGTTTTTTTTAAGTTTTGCCATAGCCACCTCTGTTTTAGGGAAAAGCGGCATGAGTTTTATTTTCATTTGAAGTTCAGGTTTTATTTTGTAATTGCGCATGCAGCATGTGTAGGCGAAAACACTCACGTGCTTGTTTATTCGTGCATGAAGTGTGTTTCTAGTATGTTGATATTTTTGCAACTTAGATATTAGATTATCTAGTCACATATTTTTCTATTTACTCAAGTAACAGAGCTAAATTGAAATAATATTTTATGATCTTCTATATTGTTACGAATGTGTGATTGTGTGTCTGTGTCTCTAGATGTAGGTATTGAAATAATAATACCTACTTGTATTTGTTCGATGGTGTTAGTAAGAATATTCTAGCGTGGTCTAGCGTGAGCCAGAATAACCCTTATACACCTATAAATAGAGATCGATATGCTTTGAAGACAGACTTGTATCAGAGCCGTCGCGCTGAACAGTTAAAAAGCCACTCTATAATCGTACCAAATGTGAACGGTATAAATGTTTTCTGTATAAGTTGGTATGAGGCTTACCCCCACGCTGTACAAACATGGTTCACTTTTGTCAATGCCACCCTGGTTTGAGGGAGAGGCGACAGGAGTTGCAAGGATTATATTCATGTGAGTCTTGATTTATTTTGTAAGTAGGAAGTACACATGCAGCATGTGTGAGTGTGAACCTCCACGTGTCTGCTTGTGGGTGTGTATTTTTGCAACTTAGATTAAAGATAGACTTCCTCTTATCGTATGTACAATCTTTAAACTTTAATATGTCTCTTGTAAAAGAAAAGATGTAAAAATATTTTGAAACAAAAATCTATTATAACTTGAAACAAAGTGGATTGTAGAGTACAAGAGCATATTACATAGAATGCTCTTCATACAAACTTTGCCCAGCATTATCCCAAAAGTCGCGAGGTTCTCGTACCCAAGCAAACAACTGCGTTCTCGAAATATGGTTTTGGTGTAACCGACAAGATTTTGTCCTTTTTTGTCCTAAAGGCTCTTGTGACATTAAAACATCGTAAAACATCATAGTACCACATTAAGGCGTGTTATAAAGCTAAATCTGCCGTTTTTGTTTCTTACACTTTATGGTCTTAGCAAAATAGTTACAGTAATGAAAAAAATCAAGCATGTTAATTAATTTTTTATCTTAATTATAAAACTTGAAAAAAATATATAACTTAAAAATTGCCCCGACAAAAAAATATTTAAAAAAAACGCGTTTTTTTACATTTTAAGTTTTTTTCGTGTGTGCTGTATTTTGGATTTTTTTTTTGCTTTTTAATAACAGAACTATACATTGTTTAGGTTCCGTAGATAACATTTTTTTTATAATGTCAATAGTTTTTGAGTAAATATGGAAAAACTGTGTTCTTTGATTTAATTGAAATTTAATTCATTTAGTAGTTTCAGTTTCTCCATATTTACTCAAAAACTATTGACATTATACAAAAATTATGAATACGGAACCTAAACAATGTACAGTTCTGTAATTAAAAAGCAAAAAAAAAATCCAAAATACAGCAAACACGAAAAAAAAATTGATTCATTGGTGAAGTGAACCTCAAGCCTCAAAACAACATAATATATCGACGTTTAAAAGGCTGTACTGTACTGTATCCTGCCGCCGTTCCACTAGGGGTGGCCGGTACCTCCGCAGATGCGCCTCCACTTTTTTCTGTCCTTACAAACCACTTTCATTTCCTCAATATTCATCACCTTTTTCATACATACTCTTCACTTATTCTCACTCTGCAGGTTCCATTCTTTCGCAATCTCACCTATTTGGTCTAACCATTCTTTCCTCGGCCTTCCCCTTCCGCGCTTTCCTCTGACATTTCCTTTGTACACTTTCTTCGTTAGTCGTTCATCATCCATTCTTTCGAGGTGTCCGAACCATCTCATCGTACTTTTTTGTACTTTCATTCTCATATTCTCTTTTATACCACACTCGTTCATCACCCAATCATTACGTACTCTATCATTCAGTGTTTTTCCAGCCATTGCTCTCAGGTAAGCCATTTCAACCGTACATACGCAATAGTACATAGGCAATAGGGCATAAGCGACAAAAACTAAATTGTTCAGGATAGCAGTTTAAAGTTTGAGATTGCAGAAAAATGGCACAACTTTTATATATTTTTTTATCATATCGTTAAAATCAAAACAGCTCTAAAATTAAAAAAAATAAAAGCATTTATTGGCATTCCTGTATGGGTTGTCAACCTCATACCAACCTTTAAATCAAGGAATACCAATAAACAAATATTTGTCTTCCTTTTCCGTAGCAACCAGGCAGAAAAGCATCACCTTTTTACCCCAAATAAAAATGTGCCAAAAGCAATAAATATTTCAACACACAAACCAGCGTTTGTTTTTTTACCGCGTTGTAAATGTTTATAAAACTGACATTAGCAAACATTTTAAAAGCAGATAAAAAGAACGTTAAATTCCCGCCAGAGGACCAAAGTTTGCCAGCTTGCTGAAATCGTGATAAAAAGTTTGCCACGTTACAAAAAACTTTCCCAGATTATTTCGTACCTAACATGTCCAATCTATCAAAAATCTCTGCCGTATCTAGACACCTCGTTACAAAAGTTTTTATTCCTCCTTTTTGTTTTCTGTTAATGATTTCCTTGACTTATAGGTTGGTATGAGGCTGACCACTGATACTGTAAAAAATGGTTCACTTCAACAAAATCTCCCCTGTTTCAGTTGAAGGTCGGCGAGAGTTTCAGGGCTCATGCTCATTTGAGGTTGGGATTTTATGTTGTAAGTCCACATGCAGCATGCACAAGCAAGGAATTTAAGATGTCTGCTTGGGAATGCACGTACAATGAATTTTAAATGTTAACATGTCTTCGCAACTTAGATTATAATTATATAGAATCACGAATTTCGTAGACAAAACAATTATGAAATCACACGAACAGCACGAATTAATAAATGTAACTTATTTTAAATTACTATTTTCTACCGATTTAACGAAGAGAAAGTATGGTAACGACTAGTCGATAGCCTGCTGAGTGGAGTGCTCGCATTTCATGTCGAGAGCTCGGGTTCGAATCCCAGCGAGGGTGTCAGAAATGATTTCCCGTTTAAGTGTTTATTCCAAGCCCAAAATAAAATACTTAGCCTTCACAATAAATGAGTACCAGCCACCTCTGGAGCTGGGAAACCCCCAATTCAACTGAAGTGATTGGCGTAAGTCCACTTACCTGTAAAAATAAATATGTTCCACTCGCCACATGCGACCCCTTCGGCAATAACGAAGAAAGAAGATACACTTACCCCCGTATTCACGATCAAAACCGGCACTTCCTTAAGGGCAAACCAGCGCTTAGATTGGGGAAATTCATTTCAAGAACAATACTTAAGGTAAAATTAGCGCTTAAGCGCTCCAAAAACTAGCACTCAGGTAAGTAAGGTCGACACGTATATTAACCAACGCTTAAGCGCTGTCAAAATATTCCGTCATATTTCATTGTTATCACATTTTTTGTTTGATTGTGAATTTACATGAAAAAATGAATTCTTACTATAAACATGATTTTTACAAGTGTATTAACATTGTTTTGACGAGTTCATTTACATTGCTTGACCATCAGAATTGGGTTTGTTCTCCGGTATGGTCTAGGACCATACTGCAATGACAGATGAACTGTCAAAATATTCCGCCGCATTTCATCAGCACATTTTTTGTTTGGTTGTGAATTATTTACATAAAATAACGAATTCTTTCGATACAGTTGACTTCAACGAGAATAATAACATTGTTTTGTTCAAAAATAGTGTCCCAAGAAAATATATCAGAGACTGTAAAGACCCATTTACGTATTACGAAGAGGAAGAATTTAGAAGACGTTTTTGATTGAAAAAATGCGTCGTTCTGTATACAGTTTTGCCGTTGCTCATTGAGGGTTGCAAAGCCAACGATCTGTTATTTTATCTTCTATTACAGGTTTTTCTTTAATCAGAGCCACCAGCAGCTCCTTTTCCGCTGGAGAAAACAACATCTTTTTGGCGCTGAAATTGATCAAAACACTTTACATTGGATATTACATAAATGTATTTTTAAAAACTAATAGAAATTGTAAACAAACAAATTCGTACTTACGGTTTACTTAAAGTAGTAATTGCGTTATACGTACTTATTTGTAATATTTTTTAGTGTTGATCTGTTAACACAGTACAGTTGTACAGTACAGTTGGTATAACATACATAAGTACAGTTGTACTTATTTGTTGTCAAGTTTTATGCAAAGTTGATATGACATTGAAATTTGAAAGAGGCGGCAATGATAAGAGTGAAGTACGCCGAATATCGGTCGGAAGGTACTGACCAATTACAGAGCTGGGTTTTTTCGAGAGCCAATGACAAACCCGTACGTCTCCTGGGGGTTGGGCACTACGCTGATTACTGCTTGAGTGTTCTTTGTGAAACAAAACGCTCCAGAATGTCGACCCTTGAGTAAGTGTAGCGCTTGAGTAAGGCACTTAAATCAGTTTTGATCGTGAATACGGGGGTATATGTACAGCTAAGTAATGTTTTTGTTACCTATCTTTTTAAATTTTAAAAAGATTGGTAAAAAAACAGGCCGTCTTAATTTAATTAAGACGGCCAGCCTTACTTAAAACATTTAATCATAAGTGTTAGTTTTTCCAGTTTCCATTAATTATTATCTTATCAGACCATAAATCTTCTTATTATTTTCAATATATTTTCAACAATGCAGATACTGAGTTGCGCAGAAATGAAATAGCAATTAAACGTTTTTGCAACACTGTTTTAAACTGAGAACAACTAGACTTTTCAGATTGCAAATGCTACATGCTTTAGCGAGTGTTTTTCCTACAGAACTCCAAGTATTAAGCTTCACGACGAAACTCAAAATGTGTACAAACTTAAAAGCCCTATATATGTACCTAAAACCTGTCGTTTGATAAAAAAAAGTTGATTAAACTTTATGGTCTTGATAAAAGCAAAACGCAACTAAGCTACATAATATGTAGCTTAGTAAGGTTCTCATTTCTTGTGAAGGCTGAGTAAACCTTGAGATCGAAACCTTGCCTACCTTGTCTACCAATTGAGCTTTCGATATTTTTACGAGCTTGGTCGTCGTCGCTACAAAGCACCAATTCTCAAGCAAGACCCACTTGCCGTAAGGCTGGATGGACCTTTGGTGACCGGTCATTGGTAAAGGTTTATGAATTTTTCAACCCGGTGAAGAGAAAATTTGAAAATCTAAATGATATATTTTGTGTGCTCCGCCGGGATTCGAACCCACAACCTTCCATTCAGAGTTCGAAGTGTTACCACTGAACTACGGACCGGTCCAGTATATAGTAGGTGAATAGTGACAGTAATGAAAAAATCGGTCGTGTTTTTTGATTAGTTATCTAAACTATCAAACTAAAAATATAAATATAACTTAAAAACTGTCACCACAAAAAAATATTGAAACGAAACACATTTTTTTCGCCTTTTTATGTGTTCTATTTTGGAAACATTTTTTTTTTCTTTAGTACACCAAAATATTTTTTTAAGCTATCTTAATTACAGAAAATCCATTGTTTAGCCTCGCAAGACTCGATAATGTGAATAGTTGGAAAAACTGTTTTATGAAATTTAATTAATTTCAGTTGTGTCAGTTTTTCGTATTTTCTCACAAACCAAAAAACTATTCACATAATAAACAAATATTCATAACCGTCACTTTTTTTAATACATAAGACCATAAAATATAAGAAACAAAAACGACAGTTTTAGGGTATACAGCGCTCTTAATTAAACGCTCCCTCGATGCGTCGTTTTAGTTTACGTTTACATCTTTAACGCGACGTTTAAGTTGAGACGTGGCGTTTTACACTCGGCGTCTAGAGTCGAATACTGCGGTGTTGGCTGACCCGTGAAAGACTCGACTTACGACCCATTAACTCCTCTGCACGTACTAATGGGAGCCAAAAAAAATGCCTTGAAATTCGCGTTTCTCTCCACGTTTCCTGTTTCAATGATGGAGTACTGTGAGTGGGTGGGTATTATTATCCCCTCTATACATTATACACTATCATTAAAGTTATCTATAATCTAAGTTGCAAAAATAAATTAACATTTAAAAATAAACTGACAAATGAATGCCCACAAACAGACACGTGTAACAATTGTTAAAAATGAAAAACTTTGTTATAATTCACTGTGAATTATTATTATTATTAATAATAAGAATTATTATTAATTAACACACAGTGAATTATAACAAAGTTTTTCATTTTTAACAATTGTAAAGATGAACTTTCACAAAGTTACTGCTGAAAACCTAAATAAGACACGTGTAATTTCACACTTATGAATGCTAAATGTGTATTTACAAATTAAAATCCAAGCCTCAAAGTATATTAACACTTCTACTTTTACCGACCTTTCTAAAGTAGGGATGACATCGGCAAAGTGAACCATTTTTACAGTATGGTTGATAAGTGTCATAACAACCTATAAATCAAGGAATACAAATTTTGCAATACAATATTTTTACATAAGTATAATATATAGTCCGACCGATAGCTCAGTTGGAGGAGTGCTTGCATCGCATGCCGAGATCTCGGGTTCGAATCCCACCGTATCAGAAATGATTTCCCGTTTCAGTGTTAATGTCAAGCCCAAAATAAAATAACTGCAAGGCTTACTAAGCCTTCACACAAGAAATGAGTACCATGAGCTCCCCGTGAGCTGGGAAACCCCCACTTTAACTGAAGTGGTTGGCGTAAGGCCGCCCCCTTACCTGTAAAAATAAATAGGTTCCACTCGCCACATGCGGAAAGAAGTTACGCTATATGTGTAGCTAAGTAGTGTTTTTATTGTTAATTTGACGCTCAAGAATGCTTCTATTGCTGGTCTTAATGGGTAACTTGGATATTTTGAAAAAAAACTTAAGAATCTCGTACTGAAAATCGTCCCTTATTTTTCAGGCTATATTACATCACAAGGTTGTATCTACACGGCAATACCAGCATTTTCTATTAATACAAGAAGAAAGGTTCCGGAATGTTAGCACCTGTCCGAGCGATTCAGCCTCCGAGTGTAACGCGGCCGAAATACGATGTAGGTAGGCAGAGCTTTTACCTTGTGTGAACAGGCCTTTAGTTCTACAAAGTAAGCTTTGTGATAAAGGCGTGTTTACAAGTGTAAGTAATAAATAAATCCTATTCTGTTTTATCAGACAACGATATTTGTTTGAATAATAAAATACAGCTAAGTAAAAGAGTTGTAAGATGTATGTAGATGTACTGAGGAAATGTTTTTTTTTTAAATAATAGTATCCACCTATGGCTTTGAAACAAAAGGGCTCACTCAGTATAGCGCCAAGAGACTGAGGACTTGACAAAGAACCATTTAAAGGAGGATGCTGGGAATCAGCCTCAGAGACAGGGTTCCAAACCAGGAGATCCGTAGAATATTTAAGACCTGTCAATCCAAGATGGCCGCAAGTGAACAGCTGATTAGTCTTCATACAAATATTACCGATATTCGGTAGGTAAGAATTACTGTCTAAATCTAAATCTAATCTAAATCTAAGCTGCAAAGATATTGTTAGGATATCAGGGGCTGCTGCTAACAGATCTTTTACGATTCCAAAAGAAACTCTTCTTGTTACGACTTTTATTTTGCAAGTAATATTATAACAATATTCTTACTACACAATATAAAGAATAACAGTTTACAAAGTAATGATACTTGTAATGAGTTCTGTGTGACTCGAAATGTCTTGGAATGCTGAATGAAGGGCGGACAGGGATATATATTTGGAAAAGAGGGGTGAGGGGTTACCTTGATGCGTTTCTGGCATAGGCGTATCTTAAATATTATTACTCATACAAAATTGAAGCAAGAATCTCTTTTTGGTGGATACCCCACTGTTATCAGACATCCTGCTTTGTTGTCAATATTTGTTTGGGACCATATCTTTAGAAGATTACATAATCACAGGAAAGGACTGTGATCTGGGTGTCCCAGGATAAAGGAAGTAAACAGAGATAAATAATTCTTATCTGTGGGAATAAGGCCTTCAAGGTTAATATTTTGTTGATAAATGATAGTAGTACTAAGTCTATGGATAAATCTTAATTCTAATTAAAATTATTTATTTTATTTATATATCTAGCTTATATATATTATTTAGGTGATTTCCTAACAATATGTATCATTTGAGATTCATATTAAATTTTTCAGCATTAAAGCATTCCCACAAGCAGACATGTACAAGTTCGCGCTTGCACATGCCTCATGTAAGCCTACAACATAAAAACCAATCTCAAATGGACATACACCCTGCAACTCTTGCCGTCGTTCCCTGTAACAGGGGTGACATTGGCAAAGTGAACCATTTTTACAGCATGGGTGGTCAGCCGCATACCAACCTATAAGTCAAGGAACATACACGACAAATTACATTTTTTAAATCAATAAATAATAATATACATGGACATCAAAAACTAAAACATAAAACAAATTTCATTTTAATAAACCCTAGCCGCCAACATTACCGATAAACCGCCATTTCTTTCTGTCCTTACATACTTCTTTCATTTCCTCCAGAGTCATGTGATTTCCAGCCCTGGTGTCGCTGATGTCATACAGCGAGTGGCCTGCTTAAAGTGGCGCTGGGCTGGTCACGTCACAAGGCAAGACCATGACAGGTGGCCGAAAAGGGTCGTCCAGTGGTGACCCAGGATGTCCAAGCGGGGAGCTTGGAGACCCCAACTGAGGTGGCTGGATGACATCTAGAGAACTGCAGGCAGAGGATGGCTGAACTCTGTAGCCGATTGACAGGGATGGAGAGGATTGGAGGAGGCCTACGTCCAGGAGTGGACTGAGAAAGGTAGAGAATGAAGAAGAGGATATATTTATTCTGCAAACACTGTGAATGATACTTTACAGACTTTCTGTAACACTAAAGGGGCGTTCCCACCAGCCCTTTGACTAATACGCTAAAATAACGAACCTTAAGGATTTATATGTACCTACACCAAAAGCGTGAGAGCAATTTGTACACGTGAACAAGAACAGTTTTCGCTGAACACGTTGAACAGTTTTCGCTGTTAAATCTACTAAGGTAGATTTAACAGCGAAAACTCGTAGAAAGCGCGATGGTGATCGTTGATTGCCTGCGTGCCCCACGATCATAGTTCGCCGTATAACACCGCTCGCAGCGCCTGAGCAAAATGTCAAAAAAAATGATAATTCTAATTATGGCGTGAACCAATGAGGGGGGGGGGGGAATTTTCGCTTGCACACATTCCTGTTCCTGTTCAACCAACTGTTCCTTGACTTATAGGTTGGTATGCGGCTGACCACCCATACTGAAAAAATGGTTCACTTTTCCAATGTCACCCCTGTTTCAGGGAAGGACGGCAAGAGTTGCAGGGCTTATGTTCATTTGTGATTAGGTTTTTATATTGTAGGTCCACATGCGGCATGTGTTAGCGCGAAATTATACATTTCTGCTTGTGGGAATGCATTTAATATAAATCTTAAATGCTATACATATATCTTTGCAGCTTAGATTAGATTAGATTAGACCCATGCTGTAAAATATGGTTCACTTTGCCAATGTCACCCCTGTTTGTAGAGTGCTTTCATTCCATGCCGAGAGAATCCCACTGATATAGCATCAATTCTCTTGTCCAGGTTCAGGTGTAATTTTGCTTCAGTGTTGAGAATCGGTTGCAATATTAAATTTTGATTAAAACACTGGTTGTTGACTTTTCTTGTACAACTATTATATACATTTTTCCAAATACTTTTAGTTTACAAAAGTTACATGAACTGCGAGCAGTTCAAACTCAGTAATAGTAATAATCTACGAAGGGTGTAGCAGGGATATAATATATTTCTTCAAAAATACATGGTGAAAGGGATGATAATAATATTGTAAGGGCCTAAGGATAATATTATTGTAAGGGCTGCGGGTGGTCAAGTTATCTATTTCCATAAATACAATATCTCTTTGCACTTGGGTGTGACCTTCCCCTGCGCAGGTTTTGAATGAATAAAAATAATGCAATTCAATACAGAAAAATATACAATTTTAGGCAGCATTTTAGAAACTACATGTTAAAAGTAACATAGTACAAGTAAAAAGGTCTCTTGAAATTAAAGAAACAATGGTATAGTATTTAAATAGAGTATGCTAGAATTAATGTTAGAGATATGTTAAATATGACACATAAATAAAATAATGTTCTTTGAAATAAGGAAACAATACTAAGGGTATTATAACAAAGGTACAATAGGAAGGGTATTGTAATGTAACCATGTATATATATATAACTGGATGGGCTAAGAAATCAATCCTTTGAGAATTAGAAATACGCTACCCCACTCATCATACAAAAATCCAAATTCAGTCTATCGGTAACCTTCCAACTGTCAACAGGTGTGTTACCTATTGGAAAAAAATCTATATAAATGTCAAATTGGGTATTTTCTAAGCGTGCCTACAAAAGGGAGTAAATGTGTTATAGAACATGGAATAATATTTCACTTTAATCACTATTCTATATGATTACGTTGATAAAATTTATTTTTGTTTGTCGAAATATTTTGTTCGCGAAAGTGACAGCCATTTCTAGAACTAGTGATGTTCAAATATATAGGTACTTGCTTCTTCAAGTATGTAACTTCTATGCTCGCGGTAATAGATACTTGTGGAAATCATCCTGTACACAATGAGGTGGGAACATTTTTGAATTCGGAATTTATCAGATATCTTCATACTTGCAACAACACTACTAACAAATCCGTTACCATAGTGATTTCATGTGTTTCCTTGGTGATTTGTTAATAGATTGAAGACGGAGTAGAGACACGTTGCTTACATAGAAAATGAGAAAAGCATTTCATATTTCGTGAGCGAGACAGCATTATAAACAGTGTATGGTGTCAAAGACGGTGAATCATATTCATGTTGATTGGTACTAAATCACATGTACGACCCCTCCATTTAATACTTCCTCCATGATTGTAACACCATCGAGGGTGTCAGAAATGATTTCCCGTTTCGGTGTTTATTTCTTAAACTAAAATAGAATACCGGCAAGGTTTACTAAGCCTTCCCAAGAAATGAGTACCAGCCCCCTCGGGAGCTGGGAAACCCCCACCCCAACTGAAGTGGTTTTCGTAAGGTACAAATAAATAAGTTCCACTTGCCACATGCGTAACCCTTCGGAGATAACGCGGCGAGGCGTTACACTATATGTGAAGCTTAA
Source organism: Agapetus fuscipes (assembly GCA_951799405.1). Classification (NCBI taxonomy): domain Eukaryota; kingdom Metazoa; phylum Arthropoda; class Insecta; order Trichoptera; family Glossosomatidae; genus Agapetus; species Agapetus fuscipes. Next base: position 9,696,282 of record OX637336.1, read on the forward strand.
TTGCGTTTGCTCATTGTAAGAACAAAATAATCATTGTTTTCATTAGCGTAACAATGCATGTCACTGAATAAAATTTATGCTGTTTTCTTTGGAGTTGTCATTCGTTTGTTTTTCAACTTACAAAAGCGTTCCTGCATATTCAATATCCCAAGTAAACAAAACGTTACATTGAGATTCATGGGTGGGTAGTAACTTATATCGAAAACTGTATGGAGACTGAAACAGAGGCTCCAGTGAGAATTTAATAAATTTAATAAATTCTCAGCATTATTTTTAAGACGATATGGTTGAGTTTAGACGCGGAATATTGTTGTGTACTGTGCACAAGATTATGCTCCTTTCCAGCTATTGTGTCGTGGTAAATTGAAATTGTTTGCCGGGAGTATTGTGCGCTGGAACTTTATACCTGCCAGCGATGTAAATTACGTAGAGGAAACGAGGGATGACGTTTGTACAGGGAAAAGTGACAGGGACAAATTGGTTGTTTATTGTTTTTAAAGTAATATTATTCTTTGTAAAGAATCAAACTCGTCGCGAAATGGCGCTCTTGTAGCAACCGCGTACAGTGCAGTAATTATAATATTATACTATAAAATTCTAATTTCTGAAGCAGAGCTTTGCGGTAGCTGGGCCATTTGCCTGGAACCATATTTGTCCATCAATGTTCGAATGAACCAGCCCACCACCACCTTCAGAAAAGCACTGAGGACATTGCTGTTTTCTAGAAGCTATGGCGTCCTTGAGATGGTCCTGGACCATTAAATGGCGCCACAGGGAACAAATCACCCATCATCAATCAAACAGAATCAAAACAGGAGGGCCAGGGTTTGATCCCCTCCGGGAGTATTAGAAGTGCTTGACCTTTTTTTGGTGTCAAACTAGGTACATTGCTTCTTAAAATAAATAAAAAAGGTTCCACTAGCTAAAAATTACAACGTGAAGCCATCTACTGGTTTTCACATTTTTATCTCATTTTCGGCAAAACTCCTACATTGCCATATTTGATTAAATACCACTCACATCTGCATTATTTATTTGAGCAAAAAATACAGTCGTGTATTTTTATTAAACGCTGCAGAAAAATAATTACAAAGCAGCGCGAAAAATTGTGAGAATTAGTTTTGCAAAAAAAAAAGCAGCTGTCTGGACCTAAGGGAAATAAACTTTATCTTATGCACCGTCTAATGCGACCCTGTTATTCAAGGCAGCATCATACAAAAGGGGCTCTAATTATCACATGACGTAAGATCGCTTTTAGCATGACAAGGGCCGAATATTGAGGAAATAATATTAATTGCACCTATTTTAACCCTTGGTGTAATTAGAAGGCAGGCGAGATTCCTTGAATAATGGGTTTGTATGAGGCTGACCACCAATAAAACGCTACTAAGCTACACATTTAGATTAACTTCTTGCCGCGTTTTCTTCCGAAGGGGTCATATGTGGCGAGTGGAACCTATTTATTTTACAGGTAAGTGAGGGTTTGCTGATATTCATTTCTTGTGAAGGCTGAGTAAGCGTTGCCAGTATTTTATTTTGGGTTTGAAATACGCACCGGAACGGGGAGTCATTTCTGGCACACTCGATGAGATTTGAACCCCAGCTTTTTTTTAATTGGTTCACTTTTTCCAATCTCACTACATGGAAAACTCGTGCAACCGTGCGTGTTCGCTACACTACTAAGCTCCACATATAGTGTGACTCATTGTTGTGTTTTCCCCCAAGGGTTCGCATGTGGCGGGTGATCCTATTTATATTTACAGGTGGCCGGCCTTACTCCAATCGCTTCAGTTGAAGCTGGTACTCATATCTTGTGAAGGCTGAGTAAATCTTGCCAGTATTTTTATTTTAGGTTTGAAATAAACTCCTTAACTGGAAATCGTTTCTGATAGGTGGGATTCGAACTCGAGCTCTTGGCATGGAATGCAAGCACTCTACCAACTGAGCTATCGGACTGACTACTTGCTTGTCCTAAAGTTCTCGTATTTTGATAAATATGCGTGAGAATGGAAACGACTAGAGAGGAAAAATAATAAGCGATAGGATGACATTGGCAAAGTGAACGATTTTTTTTCCTGGCCACGCATACTCTAAAAAAAGGTTCACTTAGCCAATATCATCTTTGTTTCAGGGAAGCTCTGTAAGAGTTGCAGGGCTCATGTACATTTGAAATTTGGGTTTTTATGTTTAAGTTCACATACGGTGTAAGCGCCAACTAATACATGTCTGCTTGTGGGCACTTAATGAGAATCCTAACTTCTTATAAGAAGTGAACTAATTACAGGGAAGTGCCTACAAAGAAGTTCCAAACTAGAGGGTTGTAAGTGTTGAGGTTTTTGTGTTTTCTCTCATATGAGATAGAAAAAAATGTGGATTTATCTGAGAAACCCATGTTAGCTTAATATGTCACTCATTTACTTTTACCTTTAAGGTATCGATATTTCGCTGCCTTAGTTCTTGTTTACCGTATACGCCATTGAGAAAATTTTACATGAGCAATGTTTGCATGTGTACTGGACCAATGTGGCTTATAAAAACAAGAAATTTATTTTAAAAATACTTAAAAGAACTCTCACTCGATAGTTTTACGGGTTTTCTTAGCTCAGATTGTGTAGAATTTGATTCATAAGACAACTGCATGGAAAAGTCATATTTGACAAGATTGGCGTATACGGTAAACAAGAACTGGGGGAGCGATTTAGCTATGCTACAATTTCCGACACCACACAAATCATTCGGCAAATGTTGGTCACAAATATTCGTGAAGTGTGGACATGTCATCGGGTAGGTACATACATCAGTTATATGAAGGCTTTATAATGCCTCATTGATTTTTACGTACATTTAGTCGAGCCGGTTACACGACGTCCTCGAACACAATCGAACCGATCGATTCCTGTATTTTTTGTTAGTAAAATATATAATTCAGACTCGATACCCACTCTGTACTTCTCCACAGAAAACGGAAATAAATGAATGACATGTGTATTACAAGAGAATTTCAATGGATTTTTTTTTTAATATACGTTTTATTCTAGACAGTTCCGCAGTCTAGTGGCTTTGAACGGTCGTGAGTTCGATTACCGGGGGAGCACAAAAAAAAACAACTTTCAAAAATGCTCTTCGCTGGGTTGTAAAATTCGGTTTTATCAAAGACCGGTCTCTAAAAGGTTCATCCAGCCTTACAGCAATTGGGTCTTGCTTGAATACTACAAACCGATAAATACCAATATTTCATTCCTTCTCCCCTCAATCTTAGGAGGAAAAAATTGGAACAGGCGATATTTTCCTTCCTCATGATCTGTCCTAGGTACATAGTTTACCCAGCCTTGCAGAAACTGGGCATTGCGTGCAAAATTGGCACTGATGAGGAAGTTGGTGGATAGCTCTTAGAGTGTGATTCACACAAATAAGCGCTCAACCAAAAGTCAGCCTGAAATTTATTACAATTTAACGCAACTCGCAACTAAGCTACACGTAAAGCGTAACTTCTTGCCGCGTTATCTCCAAAGGGGTCACATATGGCGAGTGGAACCTTTTTATTTTTACAGGTAAGGGGTCGCATATGGCGAGTGGAACCTTTTTATTTTTACAGTCTACCACTTCATTTGAAGTGGGGATTTCCCTGCTCCCGAGGGGGCTGGTACTCATTTATCGTGAAGGCTGAGTAAGCCTTGTCGGTATTTTATTTTGGGGTTTGATATAACACCGGAATAGGAAATCATTTCTGACACCCTCGGAATGCCTTATTCAAATTCTTTGACTTATATTTTTCCAAAACTTCTCAGGAGCCCCTAGGACATGGGGGCCCTGGTTTGGTCGCACCTCTCGAACCTTCCTTAATCCGTTCCTGTAACTACACTATCAATTCAACATACTTTAGTAAATGAAGGTCTTAAAGAATTGCTTAACCTCAATGAAAAGTTTTCAAAACGGCAAAAAAACGGCTTCAAGTTTATTCAATGAACCGACGATACAAAAAGCTCCTTTTCAGAGTGTTTGAGTGGGTACTCTATTAATTTGATATTCTTGGAAGTTTCCACCCTTATCGGGGCTGAAATCACCTGCGTGGACGTGGGCCTCCATTTCTCCCCAATTTGGCCAAAGAGCAATTACTTACGTATCGCAATGTGACGAATTTTCAGTAATTTTATTGGAAAAGTTTAACGACCTCTTAACTGAAGAATGTGAAAGCAAAGAAAGCTATTGACATAAATTTAGAAACCACCATAGACTGTTATTTTTAGAGGTTAGTATAAAGAATGAGTATTATTAGTCACATAAGTGACTAATGTTTCAGACTCGTATTTGGAAAGAAGTGGGTTCAATTCACAGCACCACAGCAAAAACCAATTGCCCGTCGTTGTGGTCTATAATCTATAATCTAAAGATATGTTAACATTTAAGGCTTATATTAAATGCATACCCACAGACAGGCACATGTAGGTTCGCGCCTACACATTCTGCATGTGTGCATACAAATAAACAAAACCTCACATGAACATAAACCTTGCAATTCCGGCCGGCGTTCCCTGAACCGGGGTGGCATTGGCAAAAGTGAACCGATTTTTACAGCACGGGTGGTCAGCCTCATACCAACCTATCAGTCAAGGAGGTAAAAATTATTTTTTCTTTATATAGCCTTACACTATTTTAAGATGTTAGTTTATCTGAAGATGGACAAGAGGCCGGTCATATTCACTTTTTGTTTTATCAAAAACAAAAAAATAAATATAATTAAACAGTGGGTTTCTTCATATACCCGTTACTCCATAAATTTTCAATAGTCGATAATGAAAAGATTGTTTGGTGAGTGAAATTTCCGATTTGTTTTCATAAGTTAAGAGGCCAGTCTTACGCCAACTACATTGTTTGTGGCGGATTTTGCCTTGTTGCTGAAGGAGTGTGTTTTTAGCATAAAGCATGTCATTTGAGATGCGGGTTTTTATATTGTAAGTCCACATGCGGCATGTTTAAGCACAAACTTATACGCGTCAACTTGTGAAAATGCATATTATGTGAATCTTTAATGTTATATATATATTTGCAACTTAGATTAGATTAGATTAGATGTCGGCACAGAGGTGTAAAAACGGAGTTTTCCGGAGCAAAATCGTTTAAAAACGGCTCTCACAATCACTACATTTAGTTAGTAGGTCGTCTGCTTCTGGCAACACCACGATACATTTTTGCAACTTAGATTAGAGCGTACAAGGAAGATTTGTTGAAATACACACAATTTAAATTCTGTCCGCTCGGCGCCATTAAAACTCTGTCTTGCGATAAATTTTCCCGCTAAAAAAGTCCAGCCTTCTCTGTGTCTTGGAATAAAAGAAACGAGTCTTTAGTAGGTACTACTTCACATGAGGCCACTTTTCCTCTGAAATGAGGGTCATAAAAAACCTATTTTTTAAGTAAAATAGAGCCCGTAAAAGTTGGTGACAATAAAGAACGGCACAGTGACAAAACGACACATGACAGAACGACACATAACAGAACGACACATGACAGAACGACACATGACAGGACGACACATGACAAAACATCACAGAAAGTACATCACAATCACAAAACATCACATTCCTAAAGCAAAACATACCGTAGCTGACACATGAAAAGCATCGCATGAAAAAACATCCCAAACATTTATTTTGCTTCCATACGCCATATGCGCCCCTTTGGGTATAACGTTATAATAAGTTGCTCTTTATTTGCAGCTTAGTTAAGTTTTTTTTATATAATAATGATAATCGAGAAAGTTGTTTGTTTACAAGCTTTACGAAAAATGTATGCATGAGTTCCACTTTCTCATGTTTCTCATATCTTACTTTTTGTTATGCCGTTTATGATGTTTTCTCTTTTGTGATGCTTTGTCAAGTGATTTTTTTTCATGCGCCGTTTATGGTATGTTCTGCTTTATTTATGTGATGTTTTGTCATGTGATGTTTTTTCATGTGCCGTTTATGTTATGTTCTGTTTTATGTATGTGATGTTTTGTCATGTGATGTTTTGTCTTATGTCATTACGTCATTGTCATTATGTCATGCGTCCTGTGTCATTATGTCATTGTCATTATGTCATGTGTCATTATGTCATACGTCATTATGTCATGTGTAATTATGCCATGTTTCATTTTGTCATGTATCGTTATGTCATGTGTCGTTCTATCATAGAACCGTAAAAGTTAGTATTAGTTTTCCCTTTTAGCTTTGCGCTATAAAAAATTGCCTTACAGTAGCAATGATAGGATATTTTTACGATGAAAATAAATAAGTTGGATCTACTTTTAGTTCAGTTTTAAAATCTACGCGTTTTTGTATGCATGTGGGATTTTTGCATCTTCATTTTTATGATCTAACTTGCAAAGGCTCATATTTAATGTTTGTCCACAAGCAGGCACATGTAAGTTTGCGCTTACACATGCTGAATGTGTACCGTACATACTAAATAAACCAAACCTCACATGAACATAAACTTTCCACCCTGAAACAGTGGTGGTATTGTAAAAACTAAAAAAAGTTTTAACATCATGGGGGGTCAGCCTCATACCAATCTATTAGTAAACGAACAATCTTTTTATGAATTTAAGAATAATACAATATTACCTAGGGGCCGTCCATAAATTACGTCATCGATTTTGGCCGATTTTCGGCCCCCCCCCCCCCCCCCTACAATCATCCTATAGTCATTATCTAATGACCCCCCTCCCCCCTCTTGCTGTAATAATGGATGAGCTTAATAATTAATAATGTTATATTACTTGCATACTATTTTGGATATTGTGTAAAAATTGGTATTTACAAGAACGACGTCACTTCTGGGACTCGTACATCATTTACCATCATCCGCAGACCGGACCCCCCCCCCCCCCCCCTAAATGCGAATGACGTAATATATGGACAGCCCCCTAGTACGTAAGATGTTAGTAGGTTCAGGTTGGTATGGCGCTCACTTTTGCCATCCATCCCAGTTTTGGCAAAGGCGGCAGGAGTGGCAATATTTATGTTCATGTGAGGTTTGGTTTATTTTTTGTGCCCAAATGCAGCATGTGTAAGCGCAAATTGACATGTGCCTGCTTGTGGGCAAGCATTATTTTTGAGCCTAAAATGCCAATATATCTTTGTATCTTTAATTATATATTGTAAACAAAGCAAAAAAAATTATATGGAATCTTAAAAAGTGTGGATTTGACAGAATATAACACTTAGAAATATTTAGAGCAAACAGCATGGAGTAGGCACTAGTATAAATGCTATAGTCTGTGTGCAAGAGAAATGCGAGGCCGCATAGAATAGAAAGCCAAGGCATGAATGTGGAAATATCTTTGTATTCTTGAACCACTTGTGATGTATTTTGACCGTTGTGTCTTTTTTGAAAGCTTACTTTGTCTTGAAATAAATTATCCAGAATAAAATTGTAAACCTCATTTTATTGTAGCATCGCAGATGTTAATTTATGATTTACATATTTTGAATCCTATTTTATTTTACAGGTAAGGGGGCCGACCTTATGCCAACCACTTTAATAAAAGTTGGAGTTTCCCAGCTCCAGAGGGGGCTGGTACTTATTTCTTGTGAAGGCTGAGTACATTGCCAGTATTTTATTTTCGTTTTGAAATAAACACCGAAACGGGATATTATTCCTGAAACCCTTCAGGGATAGCATGGCAACAAGCTACACTATTTGTGTACTGTGTAGCTTGGTTGCGTTGCGTTATTTCTGACACCCTCAGTGGGATTCAAACCCGAGCTCTCAATATGGAATGCAAGCACTCTACCAACTGATCTATCGACCAGACTTTCTGTAATATACATCTGAAAATCCAAAGCTTGAATATTAGAGTGTTGAAATAATACACGAATGTGACTGTCAACAAGGTTCAACTTATTGAGTGCTTTTCAATACAACAGCTAAACGTAAAACTTCTACAGCGCAAAAAGGTACAAGTGAAATAATTGTGTCTTAATATCGTGATTTTTCGGGCAAAAATTTTAACAGATGTTTCAATCAATGAGAATATTTTTATGCATAAGGCCCATTTTTTTCAACGCAAGCTTTATACTGAATTAAAGGGACGCACTCTAGCCCATCGAGTAAGTAGGTAGGTACTATTTTTTTCAGTTTAAAGTCGCATAAGCGAGCGTTTAAAATACCGGGCCTTAGTCATAACAAAAAAATGTGCGCAAAATAAATACGCGGCTTTTACATTTAGGCGGCTATGCCGAAATCTGAGCCGTCTCTTGCAGAGCCCGCCCACGATATACATACTCCGCTATATACAAAATAAATGACCGCAGTGGGCCGCGGTAGTCTGAATTTACGACGGAGCTTTGACGCCGAAATGTTTGCAGAGGCGTAACGCGATCCTAGCCCTTTGATGTGCACTTTATCATGGCTCAGCTGGGAGATTTAGTTTTTAAATTCGCCACCGCAACGGTGTGGTGTGTAACTTGAGTAGGCCTATGGAATACTACGCGGTGTCGATTTCATCATATTGCAACGAATCCGGCACAAATTATTTGGGAAACAAATGTGGCGTCACTCAAGCGAAAAAAAAAAAAAAAAAAAAAAAAGGGGCGAGTATGAGATCCGCATTTAAAAACGCAAAACGCAACTAAGCTACACATATAGTGTAACTTCTTGCCGCGTTATCCCCGAAGGGGTCGCATGTGGCGAGTTGAACCTATTTATTTTTACAGGTAAGGGGGCCGGCCTTACGCCAACCACTTCAATTGAAGTGGTGTTTTCCCAGCTCCCGAGAGAGCTGGTACTCATTTCTTGTGAAGGCTGAGTAAACTTTGCCGGCATTATTATTTTGGGGTCTGAAATAAACACCTAAACGGGAAATCATTTCTGACACCCTCGCGCTCGGTGGGATTCGAACCCGAGCTCACGGCATGGAATGCAAGCACTCTACCAACTGAGCTATCGACCGGTTATTCTATTGACAAATACAATATTTAGAAAATACCCTTGACTTATACGTATGAGGCTGACCACACATGCTGTAAAAATGGTTCACTTTTCCAATATTACTCCTGTTGCAGGGAAGGATCGTATAGTTGCTGGGCTTATGTTCATTTGAGGTTTGGTTTTTGAATTATAAGTACTCATGCGGCATTTGCAAGCTTACGAGCGAACTTATGCTCGTGTCTATTTGTAGGCATGCATTTAATATGAATTTTAAATGTTAACATAACTCATAAAATTTTCCTAAAATATATGAATATGTTCCATTTTCTCATGTTCTTAATGCCGTTTTTGGGCTTTTCTTTTTTGGGTAGGTATGTGTTGTTTTGTCATATGATGTATTCGCATGCGCTATTATGTCACTGCGCTGTTCTATCATGGAACCCCACAAAAAATATCCTAACTAAAGTAATTTAAGAATCATCTGAAGAAATTTATAAGTGTCATGTTTAAAAAAATGGAGATCGCCGATCGGAGAAGTAGCATTGAAAGAAGAAGAAGGACTCTAGTCACATTGACCAGTGACGTTACTGTGCCAAGGGAAATATGGTACCTATGTTCCGACTCCATTTGGGTAGGTATTATGACCCATATTTATTAAGAAGGTGTCGACTACATTGTATTGTTATTTTAACCATTTTAAGATATAAGATTTATGTTTTTTTTTGGTGTGAATTGCAAGAAAGATTTCATAGAGCAAAAAAACATTTTTATGGGAAAACAAAATGGGAAATCTATGATGTTGTATACCCTTTTTATTTTGGTTGTATTTTAGATTTGCAAAAAAGATGAGTTTTTTTTATTGTATCGAAACGAAATAGGCTAGTTTTTCAAGGTAATAGTGTTTATAAAGAGCTTTTGAAAACGTATGAACATAAAAAAATACGTGTGTGATAAACAACGCCAAAGGATTTTACGACATTCAACAATGGAAATTTTTTAATTTAGATTTTTTTCATGGCGGACAAACTTCACTCTTGTATGTCACTACGGTCCTAAACAACTGATAACAGAATATTTGTTTCACTTATCCCTAGCGACCCGGTGGTGTGTTGTCCCAATTTTGGCTAAGTCGAATTTCTTGCGGGCCTAATTTTGATTGCGATTTAAAAACTAATAAAAATAAAACAGAAAATTTTTCTTCCCGAGTTGATTTATTTCCTCGAGCGCTTTGATGTTATTACACCATTATCAAGAGAACAAATGATGTGATAACATCGAAAGGGTCCGAGGAAATAAATCAATTTTGAAGAAATACATTGTGTTATGTGTATATCACAATGTCAGTAATAAAAAAACTGTTATTTATTAAGTTTTGGAAAAAAATCAAGGAAATAAAAAAAAAAAAAAATTGGAGCTATACTTACATGTTTTGATTTGTTACAGGGTTATTCACAATATATTTGATCCATAGCTGATTCATGGGTCTTCGTTTTTTTAATGGAAAATTCACGTTGGGTGTCGGTTGAGCCATGGATTTGCTGTGTGTGGATAACACCGTTAGAATTTAATATTAAGAAAATTTCAGTGAATGAAATTTGTGTTTCTGTTTTAGACATTTTTATTAAAGAGCGACCGCAGCTTAAAAATTGGTTTCAAAATAAAATATTTCGTGGTTTTGTTTTTCCTTAAATTTTTTGTTCATGTCTTTCTTCTTTACTGGTGAGGATTTTCTGTAAAGATAATATTTTTTATTCAAAAAATATAATTTACTAAAGGGTTCTATCAAAACACAGAATATACTCTTTGTATTGATGTCTATAATTTGTAATTTAAGTTGCGCATAGAAGTATATTGACAATCAAGATTCATATGTTATGCATGCCCATAAACAGGCACATGTAAGTTCGCGCTTACACATACTGCATGTGTAGGTACATAAAAAAAGCACGAACATAATTTTGCAACTCCTGCCGCCTTTCCCTGAATTGGTCGCTGGTACATATGATGCTGCTGTCTTCATTTGATCGGTTCATGGTGTGGGGGATCTTCCTCTCTTCCCCTCCAAGCCACCGATCAAAACTAGTTGTTCCAGGCTATCCTCATTGCCACGGACAACGTGTCCGAAGAACTGAGAATACGGCGTGTGCATATAGATATTGTCCAGAGTCAAGCCATGCAAACGCAGCTCCCGACGAATGGACTCGTTGGTTCGTCTAGCTGTCCATGGGATCCGAAGCACAGCCTCCAGCACCACATTTCGAAAGCGTCAATTTTTCTCCTTTCTGCTTTTTTTATGGTCCATGCGTATATGGTCAGCAGCGTAAAAAATAGGGTGGATCAGATACCTGTACCCTGAGTACAAGTTGCAAAACTTGAGTAAACTAAAGTTTATGGAAAGTATTAAAGAGTGGTTTTCCCCAAAATCTGCCGTTTTTGTTGGTTTGAATTTGATTTTCTTCATCAGTGTAACTCTTTTGCTAAGACCATAAAGTGTAAGAAACAGAAACGGCAGATTTTGGGAAAAATCACTCTTAAATACTTTCTGTAAACCTTACTTTAGTCAAGTTTTGCAACTCGTACTAAGGGTACTGACAAGCTTTATTTTGGTGCTGTTACTCACACCACAAAATTATCAATGAAATTTTTATTCTTACTGCTTAAAAATATATGGTTGTAATCCTTGAAATGTACTCTAAACCAAACATAGCATTTTCAAACGTATTCCCCACCACCGCAATTACCCTCAGTATTTATGAAGCCGGGATCAAAGCCGCGCCAATCTGCCTAATGACAGGGAAGAGCGCGGTCATTTTGTATCACATCTACCGCATTCTAGAACACAACATTCATGCTGTGATTGGCCAACCACAATGAGCTAGCCTGGTGGGTAATTAAGTTTTTCTACTCCCATTTGGTAATTTACTAATTACAAAACGGCTAACGCAATCACAATGCTATACATTTCCACACCCGTTGCGTAATGTTACATTACGCAACTGATAACGGTGTTGAAATGAAAATGTGCGCATGCGCATTGTCAGAAATGGAACCATTTTTGAATTTCGAGTACCAACCTTGTATGCCCCATACCTTCTAAGCGACCGAAACAAACTATTATTGGCAGTTTCCATAGCAACCACGTTTAAACGTCAGCCATTACATGAATATTTTCAATTTATTGATAGTTCCTCCCCACTATGTTCAATCTTTGTTCAAATGAAAATGAATATATTTTATGCGTAGAGTCAAATAAAATTTGTTAATAGTGTAGTAATTCATCAATGTTATTTCTCAAAATACTCCAAATTGTAGCTTTCCTTTTTTTGAACAGAAGGCTTGAAAAGAAAATAATGCAAGATATTTTCACCGCAAAAAAAAAACCAAACTTAAACAGTTACTTGGCTAATAGGTCGGTATGAGGTTGACCATCTATGCTGTAAAGACTTAGTTCACTTTGCCAATGACACCCCTGCTTCAGTGGTTGCAGGGCTTATGTTTATTTGAGTTTTGGGTTTGAATGTTAAACCTTATATGCGGCATGTATAAGCGCAACCTTATATATGTCTGCCTGTGGGCATAAATTTAAAATGAATCCCAAATGTAATATATCTTTGCAGATTAGATTAGATAATCGAGGGGAATGATTAATTATACTGTTTGACAAAGGTGGGGCTTTAATTACTTCAAATGGACGAGTACAGTATAATGACTATTATTTACTATTTTGTTATTTATTTCATGGTCGTAGAAAAAGTATTGTATGCCACTGCACGTAATTAGTCTTTGTAACACTCTTGCTGTCTATTGTGCCATTCGCACTCGTGTTACAAAGACTATCATTACTAGGCAGTGGCATAAATAACTATTTTCTATTCCCTTGCGGTAATTTACTTATTATAAAACATCAAACGTAAAACATAAAACATAAAACAAGTTATGACTCTGGATGAAATGAAAGAAGTGTGCAAGGACAGGAAGAAGTGGCGGCTAATCTGCAATGGTGATTTTTAATGTTGGTGTATTCATTTGCTACATTTTTTGCATAGGAAATTTCTGACTTTTTTTGTATAGATTTCTTTGTAAGGTTTTGTTCTTTTATATATTTAAATGTAATTTTGTATTCATATTCCTTGACTTATAGGTTGGTATGAGGCTGACCACCCATACTGTAAAAAATGGTTCACTTTGCCAATGTCACCCCTGTTTCAGGGAAGGTCGGCAAAAGTTGTGGGGCTTATGTTCATTTGAGGTTTGGATTTTATTTGTAAGTACACATTCAGCATTTGTAAGCGCGAACTACACTTGTTGGTTTGTGGGCTTACATCTGAGAGCTTTAAATGAATATATCCTTGCAACTTAGATTATAGATTATAGATTATATAGAAACCATAAGGCAACGCTCTTCATTATTTACATTAAAAAAAATTTGTTATTTATCAAAACTAAGCTAAATATATTTTTTTTTAATTTAAAAAAAAATAGATTTGTGGAAAGGAATGCAATCCACCAACCTATTTTACCTGGCCAGTTGTCTCCATGCGAAAGCAGAAGCTTGTGTGCATGCAACGGCATCTGTTGAACCAGGGTCGAAGTTATGGTCGCGGGATTCGAACCAGCGTTATCCGGTTCCAAATAACCTGTCTCGATCCCCGCGGCTATAATAAAGTGTAACTTCTTGCCTGAGTTATGTCTCCGTTCTGATGGACCCTTTTTGATAACCATATATTGTAACTGATTAGCATACGAATTGCAGCAACACCTGCACTTCTAATTTATTGTATTTGAGATCCACAGAAAACCCTTTTTAATTTAAACGTCTTTTCGAAGTTCTCAGACAATAAAGATGATTGACTAATTGATATTGCTCATGGAATCGTTACCTAGACCTAGGATCGATAAAATTCCTAATGTCACAGGCTTGGATCACACACCCAAATTGTAAGGGCTGGACCCACGCCATGTGAGGGTAATAGGGTATATAAACCCGTGACGACGTGAAAAAACCATACTACATTGCCACTTCGCTCCCCCAGTTCTTGTTTATCGTATACGCCAATCTTGTCAAATATGACTTTTTCATGCAGTTGTCTTAAGAATCAAATTCTACACATTTACTGTTAAAATTATATTGAATAGATAAACCTTTTTTTAAAAGTCAACAAACCGTTTTCAAACAAAACTCCTGCCCTATACCTGCAGGAGTTGCATGTGTGATTTGAGACCTATTTTTTTACAGGTAAGGGGGCCGGCCTCACGCCACCCACTTCAGTTGAAGTGGGAGTTTCCTTGTGAAGGCTAAGAAAATCTATTTATTTTGGGTTTGAAATAAACACCGAAAAGGGAAATCGTTGAAGATCGGACCCTTGCTCTCGGCATGGAATGCGAGCATTCTACCAACTGAGCTATCGAACGGACTTTTTACGACCTCGGTCGTTGCTTCAAAAAGCCAATTTTTAAGCAATACCCAATTGCTGTAAGGATAGATGGACCTTTTGTGACCGATCTTGAATATGTAAAGGCAATGAATTTTTTAACCCAGTAAAGAACATTTTTGAAAATATAATATATATATATTTTGTGCTCCGCCGGGATTCGAACCCATAACCTTCTATTCCGAAGCGTAACCACTAGACTACGGACCGGTCAAGACCAGATTTATTAGTTATCTCTCCATACAGGAAATAATGTAGGGACAACAGGCTATCCGTCGAAGCAGAGAATTCTAGATAAAGCTTGAGGCAGTGGATGTGCAGAAGCACAAAATCTTTATTTCGTGCGGCAGTTTAAACAGTTACAACTCTCACGATGATCTGCCATCTCTAGCATTTAGGTCAGCAGCCATCCTATATATTGATAAAATGTATTGTTATGTAAATATGAAATATAAATATTTAAAATAAGTAGGTATTAGTTATAGGAATTCTGTATTGTATTGTGTGGGTAGGAATCATTGAATAAAATTCGTGAAGCATCGAGAAATAATAATTACTATGCCTTTCTGGAACTGTCTAGCAAATAAAGGTCTAGATTGTACTGTTTTAAAGAGTATAAGAAGGGTGCGAGTGGCTTGCAGAGCCAGTAGTATCATACGAGATTTACTAACTTGATCAGTGAACAGAAACCAAGTGGAATAGTCGAGAAATCTTTGTGAAAATAAATTATTTAAAAGTGTAAAATAAACAACTGTATAAGAAGACCTGTGTATTTTAATTTGAAAGACTTTTGAACTTTAATTTCGTAACAGTATATTTCCAATATTGTTCTTTCATCATGGACCAGCTGCAAACAATGGTCCAAACACACGTAATTGGTACACAAACTTTGTTTACAAACAAAAAAAAAACATTACAGTTTTCAGCTAAACAAAATTGTTTACGGTGCATTGTTTACAGAAATTCAGTGAAATGTTTCACAATGTTGCGATACTGCTCAGGTCCTGAAACAATTGAAGTCGTGCTAACACTTTGTTGTATATGGAACAAGGTGCAAACTGTTAATCGCTGAACTTTGGAGAGTACATTGTGAATCTAGAATTACGGACATTACAAAATTTAAATTAAATTTAAATGAAATAAGTTCACATATTGAGTTATCTCACATAGCACGATATTTCAATAAAATATTTTTTTACCTTATCGTTTTATTTTTCCATTTCAGTTTCTTTTTCGTCCAATTTCGCCAAAATTTCGTCAAAAAACATAGTGTTTCTTCACGCGTTGATTTCCTTCCTCATGGGCTTTCGGTGTTATCACACCATTATCAAGAGAACAACTAAATATTTAAATATTTTTTTTTTTATGGTTTGTGTATTAACACTGTGAAAATTAATATTTTTTTATTGTTATTCAATTAAATAAAAAAGTGTTATTTCATTGAATAACATTAAAAAAATATTTAAATTATTGACCGATCTCAAGATTACAGATACGAGTACGTTAGACGGTTTTTTTTTTTTTAAGAAATCCTGTGCGGGAGACTCCCTAGATTCTTAAGACTCTAGGGGTCTATGACACTTGTTGTAGTGCCGCAGAGGTGTACGAGCTTGGTCGTCGCTACAAAGCGCCAATACTCAAGCAAGACCCAGTTGCTGTAAGGCTGGATGGACCTTTGGTGACCGGTCATTGGTAAAGGCTTATGAATTTTTCAACCCAGCGAAGAGCACATTCGAAATATAAATGGTATATTTTTGTGCTCCGCCGAGATCCGAATCCACAACCTTCCATTTACGAGTCCGAAGTGTTGCCACTACGGACTACGGACCGGTCCAAGTTTTAAAATAATTTTTACTTAGGGTTATAAAGCTATAGAACAACTTGATCCACTTTTTCCAATGCCACTCCGGTTGCAGGGAGAGGCGCTGGGAATTGTTAAATTTATATTCATGCGAGGTTCGATTTATTTTGTATGTACACGTGCAGCATGTATAATGTGTAAGCGCGACCTTACACGTGCCTGCTTATGGGCACGCATTAAATATGAGCTTTACATGCTAATGTGTCTTTGCAATTTAGATAATAGATCAATTATTGGAATGCATATCAAAAATGTATACTGCTTGTCGTTGGAGCTATGTATGTTTAAAAAAAACGTTTTCTCTGCAATTTGTTTCCTTTGTGGAAAACACCCGAGGAGTTTTCCGCGTTGAAGAAAGTATCTGAATATAAATATTTAACAGTTCACAGTGCAACCTGGAAGAAGCGGCTTCATTAGGAAACCCTCTGTGCTTAAACTGCACAAACAAAATCATTTCAACTCAAATAACTAAATACCATAAAGGAAAAACTGAGTAAGTGTCATATTAAGCCAACATGCGTTTCTCAGATAAATGCACCTTTTTCCTATTTCTTAAGAGAAAACATTAAAAAGTGGGATAGTCCTTTAGCTTAGAATGTTTTCATGAGCACTTTCTTATTCGCGTAGTAGTTTACTAACTGTGAGAAGTTACGCCCAAGAGAAGGCTTAATCCACGATTTCTCAAATCAGTGAATCAGCACTTATTCAGTTTTACCTTTTAAGGCGGTGATTTTTTCTTCCTTTATTAGTTTCTTATTAAAGTTGCACACTTTATACAGCTGTGATGTTTATAACTGGACTTATAGGTTGGTATAAGGCTGACCACCCATACAGTACAAAAATGGTTCACTTTGCCAACGTCACAGAAAAGGCTTAGGGAAGGTCGGCAAGAGTTTCAAGGCTTACGTTTATTTGATATTGGGTTTCTTTTATGTTGAAGGTCCACATGCGGCATATGTAGCGTATACGTGTCTGCTAATGGGAATGCATGTACTATGAATCTAAAATATTAAAAGTTTTTTGCAATTTAATTGCTGTCATGTAGATAATAATAATAATACGTGTCTGCTAATGGGAATGCATGTACTATGAATCTAAAATATTAAAAGTTTTTTGCAATTTAATTGCTGTCATGTAGATAATAATAATAATAATAATCTAAGTTGCAAGGATATATTCATTCAAAGCTCTCAGATGTATGCCCACAAACAAACACGTGTAGTTCGCGCTTACAAATGCTGATTGTGTACTTATGTACAAATAAAATCCAAACCTCAAATGAAAATAAGCCCTGCAACTCTTGCCGACATTACCTGAAACAGGGGTGACATTGGCAAAGTGAACCATTTTTTACAGTATGGGTGGTCAACCTCATACCAACCTTTAAGTCAAGGAATTATATATATAAAAAAAGAACTAATTCCACTTCGTAGATATTCATAAAAATCCAAGTTGAATTCATAAAAAGAATTATTCATTAAAAATAATTACTGTAATAAATTTCAACGAATCAAATTTATAAAATAAATGAATAAAATTAATTTTATTTTAATTTTATGAAACCAATTAATTTTATGAATTTCAGTCTCTCCAAAATATGATATATTTTTTAAAGCGAAACTTTTTCCATTTAGTTTAATATCAACCCTGTAATAAAAAGAATACAAAAGAAAAAAAAATCGACTTAATTGAGCTATAATTTGGTCTCAAATGCGAAGTTTCATTAATTGTCGATCGAGTCGACTATAAATTGGATTAAGATTTCGAGTGGAAGTTTAAATTTCCAAAGCCGCAAATATATACCCCAGGCTAGAAAACTACCTCAAGTATACAAACCTTGCGTTTTCACTACGCCATAGTGCTTAACAAAACAAGTATGGAGATTCAAACAGCGCCTTTATTGAGTGCTCTAGTTTTCAGACTGATTTGGTAATGCGCTGTCATTGAGTTTATAAGTGAAGTTTTCTGTTCAGGCTTTCGCTCGTGGAAGTTGGAGATCGAATGCAAAATAGTTGATAGTCGCCCCAAGTCTTGTGCACAAAACCTCAGCATATAATGTAGTATATGGTGTATATGGTGTACTGGATATAAAAAGTGATGAATACATTTAATAAGTATGTCTTGTAGGTTACTCTTTGACTTATAGGTTAGTATAAGGCTGACCACCCATACTGTCAAATATGGTTCACTTTGTCAATGTCACCCCTGTTAAAGGCAAGGTCGGCAAAAGTTGCAGGGCTTAAATTAATTTGAGGCTTGGATTTTAATTTGTAAGTGCACATTTCGCATTTGCAAGCGCAAACTTACACGTGTCTGTTTGTGAGCGTGCATTTGATATGAGTTTTAAAAGTTAATACATGTTTGCAACTTAGATTATAGATGAAGAACCCTTAAATTTAAAATCGACAAACGGAAAAATATTGCAAATGCTGACAGGATAGAATGGCACTGACAAAACAACACATGACATAACGACACATGACATAACGTCACATGACAAAACCTCACATGAAATTAGGTCACAATGACAGTACATCACCTGACAAAACATCACTATGATAGAACAGCACATAATACTTTGACGAAACAACACAAGGACAAAACATCACATGCCTACAACAGAAGATACCATACACGGCGCATGAAAAAACATCACATGCCTACAACAGAAGATACCATACACGGCACATGAAAAACATCACATGCCTACAACAGAAGATACCATACACGGCGCATGAAAAAACATCACATGCCTACAACAGAAGATACCATACACGGCACATGAAAAAACATCACATGCCTACAACAGAAGATACCATACACGGCGCATGAAAAAACATCACATGCCTACAACAGAAGATACCATACACGGCGCATGAAAAAACATCACATGCCTACAACAGAAAATACCATACACGGCACATGAAAAACATCACATGCCTACAACAGAAGATACCATACACGGCGCATGAAAAAACATCACATGCCTACAACAGAAGATACCATACACGGCACATGAAAAAACATCACATGCCTACAACAGAAGATACCATACACGGCACATGAAAAAACATCACATGCCTACAACAGAAGATACCATACACGGCACATGAAAAAACATCACATGCCTACAACAGAAGATACCATACACGGCACATGAAAAAACATCACATGCCTACAACAGAAGATACCATACACGGCACATGAAAAAACATCACATGCCTACAACAGAAGATACCATACACGGCACATGAAAAAACATCATTAACATTTATTTTCCCTATTATGAGTCTTTGTACTGGGTGCTACCGCTAGCATCGCCAAGAACCAGAATCTTTAAAAAAATGTTCGACTGGCGGTGCACGGTGGTATACTAGTGCCCACTCTGATGTATGGAAGTGAAGCCTGGACGGTGAGTGAAAGTGAGATTAGTAAAGTCCATACAGTAGAAATGGACTACTTAAGAAGTATGATTGGGAAAAGACGGAGTGATAGGGTAAGGAATGATTTTGTTAGAGAGGAATGTGGTGTGAGAGAAAGTGTGAAAGTAAAGATTAAAAGAAGTATGCTTAGATGGTTTGGACATTTGGAGAGAATGAATGAGGAAAGACTGACGAAGAAAGTATATGCTGCGAGAATTGATGGATGTCGTGGAAGAGGAAGACCGAGAAAGGTATGGATGGACCAAATTTTCGAAATAGCGAATGAATGGGATACCCAGAGTCATATTAAAAGGAGAGCTGGTATGAAAAAGGTTATGGCTCTGGATGAAATGAAAGAAGTATGCAAGGATCGAAAGAAATGGCGGTTGATCTGTAATGCTGGCGGTTAAAGCTGAGGCTTTTAAATTTAAAAAATATGTGTTGTAGTTTTTTATTTTTTTTCTGTTTAATTGCTTAGAATTTATTTGTTTTATATATTTGATTGTATTAATTGCTTGTACTCCTTGACTGATAGGTTGGTATGCGGCTGACCACTCATACTGTAAAAAATGGTTCACTTTGCCAATGTCACCCCTGCTTCAGGGAAGGTCGGCAAGAGTTGCAGGGCTTATGTTCATTTGAGATTGGGGTTTTTATATTGTAGGTCCACATGCAGCATGTGTAAGCGCGAAATTATGCATGTCTGCTTGTGGGAATGCATTTAATATGAATCTCAAATGATACATATCTTTGCAGCTTAGATTTAGATTTAGATTTAGACTTAGAGCGATTTAAAATTTTCTCCAATAAGTATGACTCTTATTTGTTACAATTCACATGAGCTTTTATTATTTTTTAAACACTACCGGTTTCGGGAGAAGCAATACCTCCCATCTTCAGGTGTAAATATAAACTAACATACAAATACAATACATTATGACGTGAGGATTTGAATTACTGAGGGGGAGGGGGGGGAGTGTTATGTGGGCGGGGTGTAGTAGGAAACATAGAAAGTAGGGGAGAAGTGTTAGGAAATATAATACTATTTAAGAGGTTATTTACTGAATTAATATTTTTTTGGATTTCTAGGTTTTCAAAATTATTCATGATTTTACCTTTGTAGGGAATGGAGTGAAGGAGTTTTAGTGTGTGGGTATGAAAGGAATGGTTAGACTCTATTATATGGTTGGCGAATTCAGAATGACCGTTGCTTGTTAGGCAACGGCGGTGTTCTTGAATTCTAGTTTTAAGGTTTCTTGCAGTTTGACCTATATATTTCAGATCGCAAAAATAATAAAAGCTCATGTGAATTGTAACAAATAAGTTTTTTTTTTTTTTATTTTAATCTATTAAAATGAACTTTCACGAAGTAACTGCCAAAAACCTAGATAATATAAGTATGACTCTTCTCCACCATTGCTTTACTAACGACAATGTTATTCTGTTTGTTTATATGTTAAGATTTTTAATAACAAATTGAGAAAAAGGCAAACGAGTAAAAAAAAATTTGTTACAAATTAAATTCGCTACCCAACCGCAAAGATTTATAAGAAGAAATTTCATCTTTAATTCAGAAAGTGTTTGTGTTTTTGGGTACACAAAAAATAAGTTATTTTTACAACCTCTTTGCTGAGGTGAGTGGAAGGACATACATGTTTTTGTTCCAACACTCTTATTTCTTATAAGGCTTGGTAATCAATGCGATAGGTTTTATTTAAAAAGTAATTGGATTTATAAAACTTGATGTATCTTTCGTGTCTTCCCATAAAATAATTAACTTCATAAAGCTATCGAAGTGCTTGCATTCCATGCCGTGAGCTCGGCTTCGAATCCCTGCGAGGATGTCAGAAATGATTTTCGGTTGCGGTGTTTATTTCAACCCCCAAAATTAAACACCGGCATGGTTTACTCAGCCTTCACAAGAAATAAGAACCAGCCCCTTCGGGAGCTGGGAAACCCCCACATCAACTGATATGGTTGGCGTAAGGCCAGCCCCCTTACCTTTAAAATAAATAGGTTCCACTCACCACAAGCGAAGCCCTTCGAGAATAACGCGGTTAGGAGTTGCATTTTATGTGTAGCTTAGTTTCGATTTTTTTAGTTGCGTTTATCACCGTATTCCACTAATAGAACTGAATGAGTGACATAGTAAGCATAAATGCGTTTCTCATATAAATGCACGTTTTTCGTATTGCCTACGAGAGAAAACACAAAAAATTGTGAAAATCTTCTAGTTAAGAAATTTTTCATTAGTATTTCGTTGATTAGTTCACTAACTATAGTTACACCCAATAAAATGTTTTATCCACGATTTCTCAATCAGTGAATCAGCACTTATTCAGTTTTACTTTTAAGATGGCGATGGGGAGATATGAAAAATAGTGGAGACCCCTTAACTTTTTTAATTGCAAAATCAAAATTGACTATAAACATGATTTGCTAAAGTTGTCAAAAATTAATGACGCAATAAAATTGACATGAAATTATCTGTAAGCATCACCAAAAAATCAAAACATGAATTTATTGTTACAATGAAAATTGACGAAAAATTGTAACAATAAAAAAAGTAAAAAAAAAAACACAATCAAAAAATTCAAAACATTCACAAAAAAATTACAAAATAATATCACAATAGAAAATTGATATGAAAGTGACAACATTATGACAAAAGTTTGACATGAAAAAATTGTTACAACTAAAAGTTGACACAATTTAAAGTTGAAAAAACGCCGTCACATTGAGTATTGTCAAAATACATAGTTTTATCTTTAATTTTTTTTTTTTAGGAAATGACGATTTTTCACTAAGGTTGTTCCTTGAAATCGCATAAAGTGAACATATAAAAGATTTAGCGAATTATTTTATTCTTCGCGCTGTGAGTCGTTTCAGAAATCCAATGTAAAGAAAGAAGAATAAAACTGCCATAAAAATCTCGCCATGTCTAAACTTTCAAGAACGATGATAATCAAAGTTGCTTGTAAAAAGCTTATTTTATTTTCAGTTAATTATACATTTGTTTTCTATCATGATTTGTTCACTTTGCTAATGAAAACCGTGTTTCAAAGAAACAAACGCAACTAAACTACACAAATAGTGTACCTTATTGGCTGCGTTATCCTTGAAGGGGTCGCATGTGTCGATTCGGGACTATTTATTTTTACGGGTGAGGGGGCCGGCCTCACGCCAACCACTTCAGTTGAAGTGGGGAAGTGGAACGTGTATCAAAGAAGGTCGGGAAAAGTTGCAGAGGCTATGTTCATTCGAGGTTTGGAATTTTAATTTGTTAGTACGCATGCAGAATTTCTAAGCGCCAACTTACATGTGTCTGATTCTTTGTCTGACATCTTTGCAACATATTATATAATAGATTTGTTATTTTGCTTACTAAAATATAACTAAAACCCTTCAAAGAAAAAAAATCTAACAAAGCTTTTAAGCTGTTTAAAAAAAGTTGACATAAATTGCATCAGGATATCAGCCTGTATTTATTTATAGACTTTGCGTCAAGGGCTCTATTAGAAAGTTAATGTTGATTGTAAATACAGTTTCATGTTGATTGTCAAACATATTTCATAAATACTGCGGTTTATTAGTTTTATCACTTTCGGTGTAGAGTTACATTTTCACAGTATAGTTCGACGGTTGAATGATTTCTGAAGCTACATGGAATTTTTGTCCTTAATTTACACTAAAAATAAAGATCATTCTCGAAACGTGGAGAATCGCTACATGCCACCTTGCTAAACTTCACCGAAACATTAGATTCATCTTTTAATTACTGTCTATCAAATACAAATTATTGTCAAATACAAATTATATCGCAAACACCTGCGTTTATTTTTTTCTAGGGAGACATATTATTACACTAACAGACACAACTACCAATATCCTTAATATTCGGAACAATACAATAACATTTTTTTTTTTAAATGAGAACCTTTCAGAATGTAAAACATGTTTAGTTTTGTGTTTAAAAAATAAATAAACAGTAAAAGGATGATGGCATTATGACAGAACAAATATTTTCATAAAACTCCCAAAAGGCGGCATTATAAATTCTATTAAAATGCTTTTATTGTACTTTTCTATTGTATATCATCTACCTTGATATAAGGACGATTCGGATTTCAAATATTTGGTAAACGAAGTATTTGTAAAACAGTATTTACATACAGATATCCTGTGGTTTAAAAAATGTTTACTTCTTGAATAGTTTACAGGGATAGTAAACATTATGGAATGTCTATGATCTATAATCTAAGTTGCAAAAAGATATACCTTCTCCCTCAAAAATATTGTCGATTTTCAATATTCTGATAAGAAATATTATATAATCTATAATTTGAGTTGCAAAGACAAAAAAAAACATACTGACAGCATGCTCGTAAACAGACACGTGTAAGTTAACACTTACAAAAGCTGCAAGGGCACTATTCAACTATAACATCTCTGAAACAATCATGTCTTCCATCTCGACCTAAATGCATTTGCATTCTCCACGGTTCTAAGCTACAATCCAAGTCTATAATCTCTTTAATCTATGATCTAAGTTGCAAAAATATATAAAAATGCAAAACTCATATCAAATGCATGCCCAGAAACAGACACGTGTAAGTTCACGCTTACAATGCTCAATGTGTACTTACAAATTAAAACCGAACCTCAAATGAATGTGGAACCCTGCAACTTTTGCTGACCTTTCCTGAAAACAGGAGTGACATTGGCAAAGGGCACCATTGTTTACAGTATGGGTGGTCAGCGTCATACTAACCTACATATAAGTCAAATAAAGCTTTTTTTTTATTTCAATCTTTTTAAAAATACTACTATAAGAAAAAACTTAAATAGCAAGGACATGCGTTCAAAATAGGATTTATTTTTATTTTAAAAACTTAAAACTCGAATATCAAATTTGCTTTTTACAAGAGAGCTTTTGAAAACGCCACCAAGGTGACACTTTCTGAAGTGGATAAAGAAACAAGAGTTAATATTTGATTTGGGTATCCTCCACCAGACATTGATATCGATGGTTCAAAAAGCGACCAAAACTAAATTGTTCAAGAGAGCAGTTAAAAGTTTTAGATGGCAAAAAATGCCATAACTTTTATTATTTTTTATCATATCGTTAAAATCAAAACAGCTCTAAAATAAAAATAAATAAAAAAAGGCATTTATTGGCATTCCTATTTATGTGGTTTTACGATTTTTTTATGTCACAAGCGCCTTTACGAAAAAAAGGCCAAAATCTTGTTGGTTACACCAAAACCATACTTCGAAAATGCTGTTGTTTGCTTGGGCATAAACAACAACAAAAAATCATCGTGGAGCTATGGGAGTTAGCGCATTAGAAAGAGCGGAAAATTTTAAGTACGTAGAATTCATAACTCATTTTTGACCAAAACGTCGCATATGCCCTACTTCCTTTTACCCATCGATATGCTGATGGCACACACTAGTATGTTCGCGACATGAAATAATTCCATTGTCATGCCCCTCACGAAATTGGTGTCCAAACGCATCAATCATTGGCATCTGGAGACCATTTTTTGTTTGTTCAAGGACCTTTGTTTTTCCTTTTCGGGAAAATTTATTTCAGAGTATTTTTTGTGATTCAAATGTGGATTATTGATTGTATTTTTCAGTACTATAAAGTCATCTATAATCTAAGTTGCAAAGGTATATTTCATTTAAGATTGATATTATATTTATTCCCATAAGCAGACACGTATAAGTTCACGCTTACAAATGCCGGATGTAAAATTACAACATAAAAACCCAATCTCAAATAAGCCTTGAAACTCTTTTCGACCTTTCCTGAATACAGTATGGGTGGTCAGCCTCATACCAACCTATTAGTTAAGGAAGCATAAACCAATAAAATCAAGTATTTTTTCTCCTTAATTTTTTGGATCGATGGGTACATCATCATTTGACCAGTCCGTTGTCTAGTGGTTAACGCTGCAGACTCGTAATAGGAATGTAATGAGCTCGACTTCCAGCGGGAAACTTATCAATTGCCCTTGGAGTGATAATGATCACGAAACGGAGCTATATCAAGTCATCATCATCGTCACTTAACTTTCGTTCTTCTTTCTCAGTCCACTCCTGGACGTAGGCCTCCTCAGATCTTCTCCATGTTTGTCTATCAGCTGCTGTGTTCAGCCATCCTCTGCCTGCAATTCCCTTGATGTCGTCCATCCATCTCAGTTGAAGTTAAATTTCGTTAACTGACTGCAGTTGACTGGTCTATAGTCAAGTGGTTAACGACTCGTAAACAAATGCCCCGATTTTGGTTCTCGGTGGAGCACAAAGAATATCATTTAAGTTTCAATATGTGTTGGGTTGAAAAATTCATCGGTCACCAAAAGTCCATCCAGCCTTACAGCAATCGGGGCTTGCTTGAAAATTGGCACTTTCATAGCGACGACCAAGCTCTCAGAGAGCTACATATAATCTATAATCTATCTATCTATAATCTAAGCTGCAAAGATATGTTAACATTTAAGATTCATATTAAATGCATGCCCACAGACAGGCACATGTAGGTGCGCGCCTACACATTCTGCATGTGTGCATACGAATAAGCAAAACCTCACATGAACATAAACCTTGCAACTCCTGCCACCGTTCCCTGAACCGGGGTGGCATTGGCAAAAGTGAAACGATTTTTACAGCACGGTTGGTCAGCCTCATACCAACCTATCAGTCAAGGAGCTCATGAAGTAAAAATACAACACCGAATAAATCATCCTAATATTATTTTTATTATTCATTTACATATTATATTTTATTGACTTCTATTTAACTCCTTATTTCATATACAGTGAAGAAAAAAAAATCACATACAGTGTCACAGGTCATATGTAGGTACAATATTCTCAAAATTAAATACCAAAATGAGAACAGTGTTCAAATGAAAAAAAAAACGCGAAATTTGTACGATGTGCATTTTAATATGGAAATAAAATTCCAGACTGTTACAAAGAAATAAAAAAACCTTCAGAATATCACTAAGGATTCAGTGAGTGACTCTTGTGAATTAACTTTCTGAAAGTTTATTATGTCTGAAAAAATCTAATAAAATTTTAAAATGAAAACTATGCATTTTATTTGACGAAATTCAACAATGAGAATTTTATGTTTTTTTGTGTTTTTATTTAAACAAATAAACAAAATTAAATTACTAACCTTTGACAGCTTTCCAAAAATAGTCTTTCAATTGATTATGTCAATATTCATACAACACTTCATATTTTGTTATTGAATTATCATTAAATTTATTTGTATAATTTATAACATCAAGAATTGTTTATTTTTTTACCTTTAATGATATTATTGCATCTATAAAACTCGTTATTAAAAAAAAAAGATTTTTTGTTTTTTTTGTTTTTTATTAAAATAATTAGTTTATTTTCAAACCTATACAAATTCTCAATTCTTACACCTCATGCCTATTTTATTTTTCAAATTTAATATTAAAATCTACGTGATATGTTTTCTACTGTTATTCACAATTAAGAAGAAACAGTAAAACTTGATATCTTTTACTCGAATTAGAATTCTACACACATAAAAATATGAAGTATTTTAAGTTACAATTTTAAATTTGCAGTTGTTTTCCAATATATTTCTTTTACGAAAATTTCTACGCAAACTACGGAGCTTTCGTGTACGGCGGGTTGCCTACCTCCTCGTTTCGCAAGGCGCGAGCTACTGAAGTCTGTGCTAGCGTTTTGCCGCTCAAATACCGAGTACTTACAATCATAGTACCTACGCTTAAACGTCAAAGCAATCTTAAGTACAACTGAAAAAAAAAACATTCATTTTTCATCTATAATCTGAGTTGCAAAATAAACCCCTTAAAATAACCTTTATTTCATATAATTTTAATCATGACATTATAGTTTGATATGAGGCTGACCACCCATACTGTAACATTTTTTTACTTAAAAACAAATGTTCCTTTGTTTCAGGGAAGGTTAACAAAATCGCAGGGCTAATGCTCATGTGAGGTTTGGATTTTAGTTTGTAAGTATTGCAGCGTTTAAAAACGCGGACTTACACGCGTCTGTTTCTGGGCACGCATTTAAAATGAATTTTAAATGTTAATATATATTTGCAACTAAGATAATAGATTGCTGTACATTGTTTCAGTACACATACAAACATTGCTCACGTCAAATTAACTCTTTTGGAGATAAGACAAACAAGCACTGAGGTGACGCAGAGTCTTGCGTACATAATTTAACGTTGGATTTAAGCGCGCAATTTCTGGATTTTATTTTTAGATTATTGGCGATTGTTGATTTAATGCAATGCAATTGAGAGCACATCAAAGTGGGACCTCAGTATTCATCTCAGTCTGTTTCCTGTTTTATTCATTTAAAGTTAATTGTGTATTTCCACAGTGAAAATATTTTTTAAGGGAAAGTCTAATAGTTTAAGTAGAAAGCACGAGTGTTACAAAGACTCTAATTACGTGCAGTGGCATACAATACTTTTTCTACGACCATGAGAAAATTAACAAAATAGTGAATAATAGTCATTATAATGTACTCGTCCATTTGAAGTAATTAAAACCTTACCTTTGTCAAAACGTGTGATTTATCATTCCCTTCGATTATCTAATCTAACCTAAGTTGTAAAAATAAATTATATTTAGGTTTCATATTGAATTCATGCCCACAAGCCGACACATATGTATAAGGTCGCGCTTTTACATCCTGCATATAAGCTTAAACATTCAAACCCAAAACTCAAATAAACATATGCCCTGCAGTTGTATTGGCAGGTGAACCAAATTTGTACAGCATAGGTGATCAACCTCATACTCACCTATTAAACAAGTAACTTTTTGAGTTTGTTTATTTTTTGCGGTGAAATTTTTTGTATTGTTTTCCTTTCAAGCCTTTTATTTTCCATTGAAAAAAGGAAAGCTTTATTTGGAGCAATCCGATAAATAAATTCGATAAATTTTAGCACTATTAACAATTTTTATTTGACTCTACACATAAAATATACTTATTTATTTTCATCTGAACAGGGCTGAAAGTCTCATCACCACGGTAATTCCTACCTACCGAATATCACTAATATTGTATGAAGCCTAATCAGCTGATCGCTTGCGGCCATCTTGGATTGACAGGTCTTCATACCCCCATACAAGGTTGACATTTGAAATTAAAAAATGGTTCCAATTCTGACAATGCGCATGCGCACATGTTCATTTTAACACGGTTACCGGTTGCATAATGTAACATTATGCAACGGGTGTAGAAATGTATGGCATTGTGATTGCGTTAGCCGTTTTGTAATTAGTAAATTACCAAATGGGAGTAGAAAAAAATGATTATGAAACACAGAGAGCTATTTTCACAAGTTAAGCATTTATTTAGAAAGTTATTTCATAGAATGTTAGCAAAAGTATGTTATATGTAGGTATCGTTCAACATAAAAAAATCAATAATCAACATTATCAATTTTTTTTTACTTATAGGTTAGTATGAGGCTGACCACTCATACTGTAAAAAATGGTTCACTTTGGCAATGTCACCCCTGTGTCAGGGAAGGTCGGCAAAAGTTGTAGGACTTATGTTCATTTGAGGTTTGGATTTTTTTTGTAAGTACACATTCAGCATTTGTAAGCGCAAACTACACGTGTTTGTTTGTGGGCATGCATTTGAGAACTTTAAATGAATATATCCTTGCAACTTAGATTATAGATATGATATAGATAGATCAATGATGTATTTATTCAAGTCAAATTGTACCTTCCGAATCATAACAGTGTCGACCTATCGTCAACTTAGGCCCGGTATATTGAACTGTAGTAATATTTTAGTTAACTATTACTTGAACTTTTATTCAAAATACTCAATCTCGAGTTAACTAAAACCGAACATTACCGAAGTATGAAGCCACGCCCTCAAATCTTGGAAATAATTAAAATGCCATTCAAAAGCTTTAAAACAAACAACTATTCATAAAAATCATATGCCTAACCTTCATTAAGCTAGAAAACGAGACAAAAAATGTTCAGTTTGCAACAATTTTGATGTATCCTTACATTAAAAAAGAACAGCTGCTGTCAGTGAAGCGCCGCCATCTTGAAAATCGAAAGTTAAAGTTACTAAATATTTACTGCCGAAATTTGGTGAGTGAAATATTATGATGATTTAACTAAAATTGAATTTTAGTTAACTTTACGATACTTCAAAATACCGGGCCTTAGTGATTGTTTGTCTTTTCTCCAACAGAGATGATTTCTCATAAGCAATGTTGGTATGTGTACTGAACCAATGTATCTTATCTGTAATCTACAGTCTACAATATTGTTGTAATTTACAATCTATAATAAAGTTGCAAAGATGTATTATAATTTCAAATTAATTTTCCCCAAAATGCATGCCCACAAAATAGGCACGTGTCAGTTTACAAACAAATTAAAACGTAAACCTCAAATGAACATAAGCCTGCAACTTTGCCAAGCTTCCCTGAAACAGGGGTGATATTGAAAATGTGAATCGATCTTACAGCTTAAACATCCATATTTTTAAAAGCTCGATACTCGTTTTTGTACTGGGATTTCCAACAGCGACTGCTTGCGATTTGCGAATTGCGGAGCGCGGTATTATTTTATAGGATTTTGTAGTTTAAGTTTGCGTTTTGTCCAGCCGGTTTCCATTTGAGCTATTTTTACGCTGGATCGATTTATTTATTCCTTGACTTATAGGTTGGTAATTGGTATGAGGCTGACAGCCCATACTGTGAAAACATGGTTCACTTTGCCTATGCCACTCGTGTTTCAGGGAAGGTTGGCAAGAGTTGCAGTGCTCATGTTCATTTGAGATTGGGTTATAGATTATACGTGCCTGCATACTTGTAATGTGCATCGTAAATGTAATCTATCTTTGCAACTTAGATTTTAGATTATAGATCGAGGCTTGCTCAACTAACAATGGATATAAGAACTAATCCTTAGAATTGTTGATTTTATTTTATTTCAGAACTAGGTGTATCAAATGTGTGTTAATTAAATGTATCAACATTAAAATATAAATAATGAATTTATTGAAAAATAAAATATTTATATACATTTAGCCCACAAACAGACACGTACATAAGTAAATTCGCATTTGTTTCATCACATGCATGTGTACTTACAAAACCAAACAAACCTCACATGAACATGAACCTTGCAACTCCTGCTGTCTTTATTTGAAACTGCATACGCATTGGCTCAAGTGAGATAAGTTTGTACAGCATGGAGGTCAGGCTCATACCAACCTTTTAGTCAAGAAATAACCTCCAATTCAATACATCCTTGCAACTTATATTATCGAAGAAAAATCAGGGGTTTTACCGTTCCGTAGTCAGTAGTGGTTAACACTTCTGACTCGTAAATGGAATGCTGTGGGTTTGAATCCTGGTAGAGCACAAAAATATACCAT
Source organism: Agapetus fuscipes (assembly GCA_951799405.1). NCBI lineage: Eukaryota > Metazoa > Arthropoda > Insecta > Trichoptera > Glossosomatidae > Agapetus > Agapetus fuscipes. The sequence continues at coordinate 9,727,360 of OX637336.1, forward strand.
TTATATTTTCAAATATGGTCTGTGAAAATTTCATATACTTTACCAAAGACCGATCACTAAAGACCCATTCAGCCTTACAATAACCAAAAAAATCATCATATTATTATTACAGTTGAAACCAAGAATTTAGCATTCAATTTGCAATGAAAAGCTTTTACGTCTTCTTTTATTTTCATGGAAGCTATAAACAGAAAAGCTCTCCATTATCGAAAGCTCTCTGCCAATCAGGCTCCATTAATTATCCAATAGACTGAAGGACTTGTTGTCTGTGGAAGTGTCTGTCGCAGCCGAGCTTTCGGGGAGACTTCGATACTTTTTGTCTGGCATTTTCATCGCAGGGTCTTACTTTGTTTCAAAGTAGGTACGTGTACGTACTTCGGCTCCAAATGAGAAACTTTGAGAAAAGCCGCATCAAGGTCTTTAGGAAGGGTTCTGTGATAGAACAGTACACAGTGACAAAACAACACATGAAATTAAATCACGGCGCAATTACATCAAAATCACAAAACATTACATCTGTTCATGGATCTCCATACTGGCCACTCGAGGTTCTTTCCTGGGGGTAGGCTCTCTGAAGGCTGCACAAAGCTCTCCGGGCATTCCTCCTTCCACATTTGTAATCTCTCCGCCACTGGATCCAAAGACAAGGGCTGCACGGAACTAAGGAAGCTGTGTCTCGACTTCAGGCGCTGCTGTGATGAAAAGCCACTTCCGTAAATGCAGTGCTGTGTGCACGTTAAAGCCTTCTGCCTCTCGACTCTCGAAGCCACCTTGCGTCTGATGTGGGGTGGGGCTATGCCTGCAAGAGGATATAACTTCTCCGTGGGCGTTGGCTTGAGGCATCCTGATACAATACGGCAGGTATCATTCAGCGCGACATCAACTTGCTTCGCATGTGCGGAGCGTTCCCATACCGGGGCTGCGTACTCTCCGGCTGAGAAACACAAAGCCATTGCAGTTACACGTATTACTTGTGGCTGCGCACCCCAGTTGGTGCCCACGAGCTTCCGGAGTAGATTATTACGGGTAGCCACTTTCCTTTTTGTGTTGTTGCAGTGGGCTCTATATGTGAGCGACCGGTCAAGGGTAACTCCCAGGTATTTGGGGACCAATGTTGGAAGAGCCCGGGCCAGCATGCTGACCTGGGGATTTCTGGGACGGGAGGACTCTACACTATGTGAGTGTGGAGCTCAGCAAACAATGGAGCACCTGCGGTGTTGTCCTTCCTGTCCGACAAGCTGCTCCATGGATGATCTCTTTGCGGGAAACCAAAGAGCTGTAGACATTGCTCGTTACTGGGCCAATACGGTGTGAAGCTGACACGAAGAAGAAAAAGACAAAACATTACATGACAAAACAACACATACCATAAATGGAACGTACCATAAACGGCATATGAAAAAAATCATTTGACAAATCATCACATAGCACAAAACAGGTAAATACCGAAAACGGCAAAAAGAACATGAGATAATGGAACATATGCATATATTTTACTTATAACAGTTATAACATCACATGATAAACCTCACAAACAACATATATGTACTTACATTTATTTTGCCTCTTAAAAGCCCTTTACTTAAAGGTTAGCGCGGGGTTGGCTACCTCGCCTGTAAAAAGTATTGCATACTATGCCGTTGCCACCCCTGTTCATAGGTAGGTACACGTAGGCCCAGATTAAGGGCGGTTCGAGCGGTACGACCGAACCAGGGCCCCCCATGCCCAGGGGTGCCCCGAAGTGTCAAAAAACTTGTATTTTTTTTCAGTGCCCATGTCTTTGCGTGCATTTGCAAGCAAGGGGCCCCCAATTACAAATTTAATCGAAGTGACTTTAAATGCATTACTAATCTAATCTAATCTAAGCTGCAAGGATATATACCATTTAAGATTTATATCAAATGCATTCCCACAAGCAGACATGTATAATTTCGCGCTAACACATGCCGCATGTGGACCTACATTATAAGAACCCATCTCAAATGAACATAAGCCCTGCAACTCTTGCCGTCCTTCCCTGAGACAGGGGTGACATTGGCAAAGTGAACCATTTTTTTACAGTATGGGTGGTCAGCCGCATACCAACCTATAAGTTAAGGAACATACATGACAAATTACATTTTTTAAATCACTAATTATAATACATATGTATGGACATCAAAAACTAACAGAAAACAAATTTTAATTTAAAAAACCCTAGCCGCCAACATCACAGATTAACCGCCATTTCCTTCTGTCTTTACACACTTCTTTTATTTCCTCCAGAGTCATAAACTTCTTCATACAGGTTCTCCTTTTATTATGACTCTGGATATTCCATTCGTTCGCAATTTCGGATATTTGGTCCATCCATACCTTTCTCGGTCTTCCTCTACCACGACATCCATCTATTCTACCAACATATACTTTCTTCGTCAGTCTTTCCTCATTCATTCACCGTCCAGGCCTCGCTTCCATACATCAAGGTGGGTAAAAGTATGCCACAAAGTATAATACAACCATAATATATTTGGGGCTCAAGTCTTATGAGGCATAAGTGACCAAGGGCCGCCCCAAACGCTCAAAAATATTGTGTAGAAACCATTTCAACTTTTTTTTTCAGTAATGATATATGCATCTCTGATGTTGTGAACAAGATAGTGGGAAGGGGGGGGGGGGTAATTTTCAGAGAGAGTGGAGGCATATAGGGGGGCCCCAAGTTTTTCCCCGCACCAGGGCCCCCAGAAGGGTTAATTCGGGCCTGGGTACACGGTTTGTTAAGAATGGAATGTTTCTCATTCAAATCAACCATTTAATTTTATTTTCAGGTTTAAATCCAAGACTCTTTCAAAACACATGCAGTCCAGTCGGTAGTTCAGTTGGGAAAAATGCTTGCATTGCAGCTCGAGTTCGAATCCCACCGAAGGTGTCAGAAATTATTTCAGTTTCGATGTTTATTTCAAAACCAAAATAAGATACCCGCGAGGTTTACTCAGCATTCACAAGAAATGAGCACCAGCCCCCTCGGGAGCTGGGAAACCCCCACTTCTAATAAAATGGTTCTCTTACCTGTAATAATAATTGTCGGTGTTATGGCCGAGGGGGCCAAGTGGGCTAAACTTTCTAGCGTATTTGGAATAGAATAATGTTGATTCGATCCCCGCTTGGGTCATTTGACCATAACTTTGACCCGGGTTCAACAGATGTAATTGGGTAATTATTAATTAATATTTCATTAAAATAAACAATTATGAATTATTAATTGATGATATTAATATCTGTTTCTGGCCAGGCAGAATAGGTTGGTGAATTGCATACCTCTCACAAATCTAATAAAAAAAATCCACTTGCCACTCGCCACATGCGATCTCTTCGGGGAAAACGCGGCAAGAAGCTACCCTATATGTGCAACTTAGTAGCGAAGTAGCGTTTTTAGCACACATTTTTCAAAGATTTTAACTTTTCTTCAATATTTTTACTATATCTCTCATGACAATGTGTCTTTTTCACACGTGTTCACTTTGGAGCTTTCCTCTTACGATTTGTGATGTTTTATGTTTGGGGACGAAAGTCTTGTATTCTGAAAGATAGACGGTAAACAATCCAGGATATGACACAACAAATCCATTCTGGTAATGTGTGCTTGACCCACATTCACATACTGCAAGTACAAAATTGACAAAATAAATCTCAGACAAGACTTTTCTCAGACAAGACAAGGCGAACTTGAAATACGTGCGCTTATACACGCATGCATCATATGACGGACTATAAAATCAAAGTGACTACGCACACCTATACACATACTAAAGAACCATATAGGCAGAGGCGTGCATTCCATACAGGCACATATAGGCAAATTCTAATAAAATGTGCATTAAACCTTGAAGTTAAGATTCAAAATTTTAATTTTTGGTTCAATTTGAGTTATTGTTAGCAAGTAAAATAATATCATATGTGTTATTTGCAAGAAAAATGGCAAAATATTTATTCTGAAATGTATTTGCCTATACCCTATGCACGAGTTTTGTTCGAAAACGGTTCTTTAGCTTTTTAAAAAATGATTTATTTATTAAAACAATAATATTATTACAGTACAACAATTACAATACAGGAGGAAGATGTTAAGTGGCAAAAGTATGGTAGAATGACAACTTTTTCATATTGTCTTAGGCTTCACATGACCTAGGTCCATGAGTTACAATTGGCACGTGAAATCTGGGCATGTGATGGTATGCATTAACGATTTAAGGTCTAGTTATCAATTCTAGGAGTAATATCCATTTATCAATCATTTTTATTAGCTGACAACCTTGCAAAAGGTAAAAAGGTATTCTGTGAATAACAATTAATTAGAAATACAAGTGTTACTGTAATTTGTATGTTAATTAGTTTAAATGTTTGGTTACTAAAAAGGGTCCATCGAAATGGGGACATAACTCACGCGCCTGCATATAGGAGTAGTCCATGATTGTATAAATGACATTATAGTGATTGTATGTATACAAAACGCTCTGGTGGTAGAATGATCTAGTGAATGGGAGAAAGAACCCTCTGGTTCCCTACATAATAGATCAAAATGGTAGAGTCGCAAGAGAGCAATTCGCTGAGTAACACCAATACACAGTGATTGTCAAGTTGTGTACTATAAAAGCTTTGGTAGGTACCTAATAATAAAATGTATTTTTTAGATAGTAATTAAATGGTAAATCGAATATTCTGGTGAAATCCAGCAAGGTCCGTGTGTACAGATTCTCCATGCTTACAGAATCTGTAATCTAAGTTGCAAAGATATACTAACATTTAAAAATTCATATTAAATATATGCCCTCAAACAGAGGTGTATGCAACTTTTGTGAGCGTGAACTTATACGTGTCTGCGTGTGCTAATGCATGTGATATGAATCTTAAATGATATGCATATATATGTTTGCAACTTTGATTATAGATTGTAGATTATAAATAGATTTTTACATTTTGTTTTTTTAGATACATTTTATTTTATGTTTTAATGTTCTAATCTGATTGTAAATCTGATTGTAAGATATTTTACTGAAATCTTTTGAACGTCGTACCTATTGTTTGCTCATGGAGCAAGTCTCAATTTATTATTAAGCAGTCTTATGTATTTTGCAAAGATTAATATTTGATTGTAAACTTTGTGAAAATTAAATTTAAATATGCAAAAGGTTGCTCTGTAAGGGAAACTCGCAAAATGATTTCTACAATTCTAATTCAGAAAACATTTTTTGAATATCCTTATGCACAGCGCAACTAAGCTACACTGTTGTACGTGTCTGCTTGTAAAAATTGATATAATGTGAATCCCCAATGTAGCATATCTTCGCAACTTAGATTAGATTAGATTAGATTGCCATGATATTCATTCCTTGACTCATAGGTTGGTATGAGGCTGAACACCCATGCTGTACAATATGGTTTACTTTACCAATGTCACCCTGTTTCAGAGAAGATCGGCAAGAGTTGCAGGACTTAGTATATTTATACAATTATTGTGTTAGTAAACATGCGGTTATCTTAAATGCAAATTTACACGTGTCAGATTCCTTGACTTATAGGTTGGTATGAGGCTGACCACCCATACTGTAAAAAATGGTTCACTTTGCCAATGTCACCCCTGTTTCAGGGAATGTCGGCAAGAGTTGCAGGGCTTATGTTCATTTGAGGTTTGGATTTTATTTGTAAGTACACAATCAGCATTTGTAAGCGCGAACTACACGTGTTTGTTTGTGGGCATACATCTGAGAGCTTTGAATGAATATATCCTTGCAACTTAGATTATAGATTATAGATTATAGATGGGGTATGCATGAAATATGATTCTACCATGTATCTTTGCAACGTTAAAATATGTAGATTATAAATTCGAGATATTCCATGTAATCTAATCTAATCTAATTTAATCTAATCTAAGTTGCAAAGATATGTTATATTGGAGATTGACATTACATGCATTCTCACAACGAGACACGTACAAGTTTGCGCTTGCACATGCCTCATGTGAACCTACAACATAAAAACCGAATCTCAAATGGACATACACCCTGCAACTCTAGCCGTCCTTCCCTGAAACAGGGGTGACATTGACAAAGTGAACCATTTTTATAGCATGGGTGGTCAGCCGCATACCAAGGGGAAAAAAATACAAAATACATAAGTAAAGAACAAGCGGTTGACGATGGATCTGAGAATGGCGGTACACAATGGCATATTGTTACCGACTTTGATGTATGGAAGTGAAGCATGGACAGTGAATGATAGCGAAATGAGTTAAGTATGTACGGTGGAAATGAAGCATTTGAGAAGTATGACAGGAAAAACTTATAGGAATAGAGTAAGGAATGAATGGGTAAAAATATAATGTAATTTGAAAGAGGATGTGAAAGTTAAAGTACAAAAGAATGTGATGAGATGGTTTGGGCATGTGGAAAGAATGAATGATGATAGACACAAAAGATAGATGACAAAGTATGTATACAAAGAAAGTGTGAAAGGAAAAAGAGGGAAGGGACGACCGAGAAAAGTATGGAGTGATTAGATTGAGGAGATTGTGAAAGAATGGGATATACAAAGTGAGCGCAAAAGAAGAAAATGCTTGAAAAAGGTGATGGATATGAAGGAATTGAAAGAGGTATGTCAGGATAGGAAAAAATGGAGGCAACTCTGCAGAGGCTCTGGCCACCCCTAGCGGAATGGCAACAGAGTTACAGTTATAAGTGTATCTTTAATTTCAATTTAATAGGTACTGTTTTTTTCGGCTGTTTGGATTTTAAAATGAGATTAACAATCCTAGCCGTCATTTAAATGCTCGATGGGATACATCAAAATGAGAGCGATGAATTCATTTCTGTTGTGCTGGCTGGTAATACATTTTAAAATCCAGAGAGATACGTCTTCATCCACCAGAAACTGGTTCATCCATCATCTTCTCCTGCTTTCGTTCTGACGTTTTACCAATTTGCTAAATTATGCCGATTATTTGTAACGCCTCAAAGTTGAAGTAAGACATTTCTCCAAATCGTGAATTTCAAAATCGCCATGTTTTTATTTCATAAAAAAAAAGACAGACAATCAGTATCGCAGCCAAGTCGAAACCATTGACTTATTGTACTGTGGACTAGCACTAGATGGTTCCATGTTAGAACGACACAGTGACAAAACGACATATGACTGTACATCACAGATATCACAAGAAAAAACATCACATGACTAAACAGACTTCGACTAACCTCCTCTTTACTACATGGGTAGTAAAATGGGAATTTTTTTATTTGTGAATAATGAAGTTATTTCGTAATGCGACTAGGTACATACATTCTAAGAACTTTGTAAATTAAGTAATACAAATATTTCATCATATTTTGGTTTATATTTTTTCCATTAGTCAACACTAAGAATATCTATTTTTTCTAAGAAAAAAAAACACTTTATTTAACAAAAAATATTGCTTTACAATAGTCTCCACAAATTTTACCAAGTCTACAAAATTTAAATTTAGTCAGCAATATTCAAATTAGTATTAAAATGGGTATTTGAAAATGCTCATGTATTGGAAGCTCATTTTTATTTCAGCCTCGTGTTAATTTTAGCATAATAATGAGAGTTAATAACCTTTAATAAGGTCAGAGTAAACACTTTTTAAACACAATTTCGTAATGATCATTTTACACCGCATCAAAACAATAATTGTTAATAAGGTACGCAAAAAAAAAAACGCAACTAAGCTACACATATAGTGTAACTTCTTACCTGCGTTTCTCCGAAGGGGTCGCATGTGGCGCTTGGGGACCTATTTATTTTTACAGGGAAGGGGTAATTAATATTTCATTAAAATGTTAATAATGAATTAAAAATTAAAAATTGATAACTTCCAACAAAGGTAAAATAGGTTGGTGAATTGCATTTCTCTTCACAAATCTCATTTAAAATATGTATATATTGTGTCGTCACTCGTCACCCGGCTTGTTGTTGCTAGTCTGCCTAGTCTGGTTGCTAGGAAAAATGCATAAAAAGATATTGATATTGGTTGCTAAGAACGGAAGTCCCACACAAGGATGACTTTGCTCGCCTAGAAGAACGCAACTCGCAACTAAGCTACGCATATAGTGTAACTTCTTGTCGCGCTATCCCCGAAGGGTTTCGCATGTGGCAAGTGAAACCTTTATATTTTTACAGGTAAGGTGGCCGGCTTCACTTTATTTGAAGAGAGGGTTTCCCAGCTACTGAGAGGGCTGGTACTTATTTGTTGTGAAGGCTGAGTAAGCCTTGCCGGTATTTTATTTTGGGGTTTGAAGTATACACCGAAACGGGAAATCATTTCTGATACCCATGGCGGGATTCGAACCCCAGCTCACGGCATGAAATGCAAGCACTCTACCAACTGAGCTATCGACCTAGTAGAAAAAAGTTCCAAATTCTAAAATGTTCCCACGTCATTTGTGTGGACAACATTTGTCTGTATGTATTTTTTTTTACCTAAGGTACCTACCTACTGACGCACCTGCAAAAGATTCGTGTCAAAAAATATCCAAAAGCGAATCTCATTCTATTGTTATACCATTGTATATTAACATATTATGAGATTTATAGTCCTTAAAAAAAATGTTAAAAATACATCTTGTCGCCCTTTTATAAAAAAGGGCTGACATTGAAAAAAAAAGAACCAGTTTTTACAGTATGGGTTGTCAGTCTCTTACCAACTTCGAGGTAAAAAAAACAAAAGCTTTCCAGAATATGTGGTATTCTAAAAGAAATAAAGTTTTGAGAAAATGTTCTTTATTTCTGTGGATTTTGGATTTAAGACATCATCTTATTATATTAATATTAAACAAATATATATTTTTTTTATCATAGATTGTAAACCTTTTTTTAAAACATGATTTATGACCGGTGAATTTGAAAGAAGAATAATGAAAGGCAGGTGCGTACTGGGTGCTACCGCTAGCATCGCCAAGAACCAGAATCTTTCAAAAAATGTTTGACTGGCGGTGCACGGTGGTATACTAGTGCCCACTCTGATGTATGGAAGTGAAGCCTGGACGGTGAATGAAAGTGAGATTAGTAAAGTCCATACAGTGGAAATGGACTACTTAAGAAGTATGATTGGAAAAAGACGGAGTGATAGGGTGAGGAATGATTTGGTTAGAGAGGAATGTGGTGTAAGAGAAAGTGTGAAAGTAAAGATTAAAAGAAGTTTACTTAGATGGTTTGGACATTTGGAGAGAATGAATGAGGAAAGATTGACGAAGAAAGTGTATGCTGCAAGAATTGATGGATGTCGTGGAAGAGGAAGACCGAGAAAGGTATGGATGGACCAAATTTTCGAAATAGCGAGTGAATGGGATATCCAGAGTCATAATAAAAGAAGAGCTTGTATGAAAAAGGTTATGACTCTGGATGAAATGAAAGAAGTATGCAAGGACAGGAAGAAGTGGCGGCTAATCTGCAATGCTGATTTGTAATGTTAGTTTATTAGTTTAATGTTAGTTTATTAGTTTGCTACATTTTTTGCATAAGAATTTTTTGACTTTTTGTCTAGATTTATTTTTAAGGTTTTGTTGTTGTTTTTTTTTTTTTATTTTTTTTTTTTTTATACTTAAATGTTATTTATTACTCGTATTCCTTGACATATAGGTTGGTATGAGGCTGACCACCCATACTGTAAAAAATGGTTCACTTTGCCAATGTCACCCCTGTTTCAGGGAATGTCGGCAAGAGTTGCAGGGCTTATGTTCATTTGAGGTTTGGATTTTATTTGTAAGTACACAATCAGCATTTGTAAGCGCGAACTACACGTGTTTGTTTGTGGGCATACATCTGAGAGCTTTGAATGAATATATCCTTGCAACTTAGATTACTATAGATTATTATGGATTTATTACATTTTTATTCCGACAACTTCTCTAAATTATCCGACATCTCTACAACTTGTAAAATAATTAATTTCTCACTTTCTTGAGCATTCTTTGACGTTTCCTTTTTTTGCGTTCAATCCCAAAAAAATACTTTTAACATTTATTCCGAAGCCTCTGCACCCCTAGTATAAAACTTCTCATGTAAACTCAATTATAGCGTTAACCATTATTGGGCGATGAACGAGTATGGTATAAAACAGAATATGAGAATGAAAGTATTAAAAAACCACAATGAGATGATTAAGAAATCTTTAAAAAGAATGGATGAACGTAGAAAGTGTACAGACGAAATGCTTGGAAGCGGAAGACCGAGGAAGGAATGGATAGACCAAATAGGTGAGATTGCGAAAGAATGGAACCTGCAGAGAGAAGAGTATGTATGAGGAAAGTGATGAATGTGGAAGAGATGAAAGAGATATGCAAGGACAGAAAAAAGTGGAAACGCTTCTGCGGAGGTACCGGACACCTCGAGTGGCACGGCGGCAGGATACAGTTTACAGGATACAGTATACAGGATACAGTATACAGGATGCAGGATACTGGTAACAGTAACCAAAAAATGTATGGAAACTGAAAATGCGCTTCTATTCTAAACGAGCGTTTAAGTTTCAATACCTTTTTGTGGTACAACGCTTTGGATGAGTTTAAACGTTAAGTGTTGTAAGTACATTGGGTAAACACTGACCTGAAACAATAACCTTTACTGTCCATTAGTTAAAGAAATGAAAAACGCATTTCTGTCTTAAAATTTCGATTACTCCACGATATAGATAAATGGAGCTATATTTTTTTGTTTTTTTTTTCTGAACAGTGTTTCCTTTTAACGTCATTAATTTACGTCAATGCCAACAGTTTTCTTTCAGGATTTTTCAACGTCTTTTGATATTAGATCGAGAATCAATGGTGGCCACTAACATGAATTTTCACTTAAAACAACCAAAACTTGAAATTTTATTACCGAAGATATAATATGTTTTTTTTTAAATAGGTACACGTTTATTTATTCCAAAATAATTTAATAAGCTTGTCAACGACATTAGCCATGTTGAAAGCACCGGTTCCCATAGATCACCGAAGTTAAGCAACATTGGGCGTGGTCAGTACTTGGATGGGTGACCGCTCAGGTACACCGCGTGTCGTTGGCATCTCGGACCGGTCCGTAGTCCGTTGTGGCAACACTTCGGACTCGTAAATGGAAGGTTGTGGATTCGGATCCCGGCGGAGCACACAAAAATACCATTAATATTTCGAATGTGCTCTTCGCTGGGTTGAAGAATTCATAAGCCTTTACCAATGACCGGTCACCAAGGGTCCATCCAGCCTTACAGCAACTGGGTCTTGCTTGAGTATTGGCGCTTTGTAGCGACGACCAAGCTCGTACACCTCTGCGGCACTACAACAAGTGTCATAGACCCCTAGAGTCTTCAGAATCTAGGGAGTCTCCCGCACAGGATTTTCTTAAAAAAAAAAAAAAAAATAAGCTAAAAAAATATACAATTAAATGAGTAAATTACATAACGTTTTTTACACTATCATCTTCATTCAATATTCTTATACTAACGCAACGCAACGCAACTAAGCTACACATATAGTGTAACTTCTTGCCGCGTTATCCCCAATGGGGTCGCATGTGGCGAGTTGAACCTATTTATTTTTTACAGGTAAGGGGGCCGGCCTTACGCCAACCACTTCAGTTAAAGTGGGGGTTTCCCAGCTCCCGAAAGAACTGGTACTCATTTCTTGTGAAGGCTGAGTAAACCTTGCCGGTATTTTATTTTGAGGTTTGAAATAAACACCGAAACGGGAAATCATTTCTGGCACCCTCGGTGGGATTCGAACCCGAACTCACGGCATGGAATGCAAGCACTCTACCAACTGAGCTATCGACCGGACAATACCAAAACATAATAATAGGTTGGTAAATGGCATTCCTCTTCACAAATCTATTTTTTTTTAAATTAAAAAAATTAAAATTAAAAATTAAATTAAAAACGACAGTAGCTCCTGTGTGTGGGTGGCGGGAGGGAGGGGGGGAGGAAGGGAGGAGTCATAATTATTAAGGTGCTTGGATAGAATTTTTGAAAGTGGGGAATTTACATCTGGATGTTGTTTATTTATAAGTTTGGTGTCTCCAACGTGTTGGTTTATTTCCAATGCTTGTAGCATAAATTGTTTTTTATTTAATAAAATTAATAAAATTGTTTTATTTAATATGTGTTTTGATTTTTAGTTTTTTAATAAGACAAGGTTTACTTTTCTGTTTAAATCAGTCAATTATTTTAATTAGTACTACTAGTAGTCATGTGGGGGTGTGAACCTGGAGAAGAACAGCGTTGGCAGCGATTGATGAAGGAGGCAAGGACGCCCCACGGGGAGAGTTGATGATGATGATGAATCTGCTTTCAGAGGCTATAAAATAAGTCCCAGTGTCAGCTGCACGCCCGACACCGTAATGACCAAGTGATGTATGGTGGAGGTATCCAAAAACGACATGAAAATAGCATGATGACATTTGTTGAGTCTATGTTTTTCAAGGTTCGGTGGGTCGCACGGTGAAAGTCCATTGGGGCCGTCCATATATTACGTCATTCGAATTAAGGGGGGGGGGAGTCTGGTCTGCGGATGATGGCAAATGACGTACGAGTACCAAAAGTGACGTCGTTCTTGTAAATATCAATTTCTACAAAATATACAAAATATGATGTAAGATAAATAACATTATTAATTATTAAGCTCATCCATTATTACAGCAAGAGGGGGGAGGGGTCATTAGATAATGACTATAGGATGATTGTAGGGGGGGGGGGGTCGAAAATCGGCAAAAATCGATGACGTAATTTATGGACGGCCCCATTTCAAACTACTAACGGGGCTATTCTTAGACATTTTAGTCGTCGGTTGAGCCCATGCTAATTGAAAAACTAATGGTGCCTCCGCTGAAAGTTTCATCAGCATGGTCATTTTTACCTACCGAATTTTGTAATATTTGTTTGAAGACAAATCGGCTATTCACTTGCGGCCATCTTGGATTGACAGGTCTTCATACAAATGGTGGGTAAAAAAATCACCCGCAAAAACTTTGTCGACGGGGGAGGGTAGGCACGCAAATTTAAAAGTTCATTTTGTCCATAATATTTCTGTCAACGGGGGGGGGGGGGGGGGGGTTCAGCACACAATTTTCAAAAAAATTTCGACGAAAATGACTTATTGCGCAATAACTATTGATCTCGTCGCGGGACGAATGAAAGGCTTACGCGGGCCACAATACGGGCCGTATGTTGGACAGGCCTGTTCTAGACAAATCATGTCCAGGTAATGTAAGCTCGAGCAATCTCGAACAGTACAAACACAATTATATAAGTACCTTGCATCTATTTATTTCTAGAGAGACATCATAGACAGTAACACAGACAAATCTATAATAATCTATAATCTAAGTTGCAAGGATATATTCATTTAAAGCTCTCAGATGTATGCCCACAAACCAACAAGTGTAGTAAAAAAAAAAAAAAAAAAGTAAACAAATAAAGTACACAATTACATATTCGTAACCATACCTAATTGATAAATGATCTAAATTAAAAAAATCATGTTGAACTTAAATCTATAAGCTAACTTGCTAAGATATAGATTAATGCAAATATATATTATTATCGTGTTTCATACCACAGTCTTTGTAATTCTAGCCTCGTATGTATCAAATTTCCAGGCTTGAATGGGAGCCCAGTATTGTTCCTATATACGTATAGGAATATGTCCAGATGTATGTAGGCATGTTGTCAACATGACGCCCCATTACTCTATTAGGCCATTTGTATCGTGCCAAACGTTTCCTTCCTTTTTGGGATACAAAGTTGGTACTACTAATTGCGTACCAATTTTTTGTTTTGGCCGAACCATAGCCTAGTAGTCAATGCTTCCGACTTTTAATCAGAATACAATGGTTCTCTTTGGAGCTCGAAAAAACAAGTATTTAAAATCTCTTAGGTGTGTTGAAAAAATATTCTAAGCCAACACAACACTACGCAGCTAACAGCCCTGTTACAAAAGATCAGGACATCAACCTACACATAAAATTTGCAGCACTGCAACTAGTGTCATAGACCTCTAGATTTTCTGAAGTCTAGAGAGTCTTCCGCACAGGATTCCTTAAAAAAAAGACCGATTACAAAATAGTTCTTGCATGAGACATTGGTGTTTTCTATAGCGACGACCAAACATGCAGAGGGAACTTGAGGTGTGGCTCATAGACAAAAGCGCTCACCGTGTAAATCATCTTAATGTTCTTCTGACTCATCAGCCTTTCTCAGTCCACTCCTGGACGCCGGCCTCCTCCAATCTTCTTCATGCTTTTCAATCGACTGCTATGTTCACATTATTTTAAATTCGACTTTGCAATATTCAGAGAGATATCACATTAATTACGGTACTTACATTTTGTAACGAATATGAGTATTTATGTTCGGTTTGCGGCTGGTTGGTATGCGGCTGACCACCCATACTGTAAAAAAAAAAAAAAATGGTTCACTTTGCCAATGTCACCCCTGTTTCAGGGAAGGACGGCAAGAGTTGCAGGGCTTATGTTCATTTGAGATTGGGTTTTTATATTGCAGGTCCACATGCGGCATGTGTTAGCGCGAAATTATACATGTCTGCTTGTGGGAATGCATTTAATATAAATCTTAAATGATATATATCTTTGCAGCTTAGATTAGATTAGATTAGATTAGATTAGTTTGTCTGTGTTAGCTCTAAGTCTATAAAGTCTCTAGAAGTGAGTACAAACTTAGGTACGTATCTTTTTGTTCGAGATGAATTGAGTGTTGAATCGAATACTCTGGAGAAGTCTAGCAAAGTGATACGTGACGATTCTCCATGTTTCGAGAATGTTTTTTTAATGATCTGTATAAATTAGGACCAAAATCCCTTGCACAGACAAATATAAAGCAACCGTTGTACTGTCCAAATGTGAAAAATCTGTTGGAACCGAAAGCGAGAAAATAAATTGTGAAAAATAAATGAGTTTTAATTAAATAGAACAGCTGCTAACAAGAAAACAATATTGTTTACTTTTTTTAATATTTTCGCATAATATGCACACATAGTTTTTTTGGTGCAAGAGAGTTCAAGTGAAATTGAAGAACTGAGATATGATAAAAATGTAATTTTCTTTTGCAACGTCAGCGGATTCCTTCGCCACTCCATTTCGTTGCAAGATTTGGTTGGTGCATTGTGGTGAGATAAGAGAAATAATATATAATTTCGGCACTCGAGAAAATGTGCAAGTTTTTATTGCACATCAACTTTTTATGCGCATATCAGGTACACACATACTGTTACGAATACGCAGGATATTGCTTGGGTGGTCTGTGTTAGTGTTATAATAAGTCTCACAAGAAATAAATAGACGCTTAGGTAGGTATTTGTATTTGATTTTTCCTTGTCTTATAGGTTGGTATGAGGCTGACCACCCATACTATAAAAATTGGTTCACATTGCCAATATCACCCCTGTTCCAGGGAAGGTCGGCAAGAGTTGCAGGGTTTATGTTCATTTGAGATTTGGTTTTTATTTGTAAGTAAATACTCATTTAGCATTTGTAAGCGCGAATTTATAAGCGTCTATTTGTGGGTATGCATTTCATATGAGTTTTGAATGAGCGATTCTCCATGTTTTGAGAATAATCTTTATTGTTAGTATAAATTGAAGACCGAAATGCCGTGAAGCCGTCAAACTATACTATGCAAATGTAACTCTCAACCGAAAATGATAAAATAAAATGTACAAAATAAATAAACCAAAAATTTAATTAAATAGAAGCTGCTTAAAAATATAACAATACAAAAGATAGGGGTAGAAAGAAATTCTTGCAAGAAAATTAAGTTAATTTAAAACTAGGAGTATTTCGGAAAACAGCTAATCTAATCTAATCTAAGTTGCAAAGATATGTTACACTGAAGATTCACATTACATGCATTCTCACAACCAGACACGTACAAATTCGCGCTTGCACATGCCTCATGTGAACCTACAACATAAAAACCAAATCTCCAATGGACATACACCCTGCAACTCTTGCCGTCCTTCCCTGAGACAGGGGTAATATTGGCAAAGTGAACCATTTTTACAGCATGGGTGGTCAGCCGCATACCAACCTATAAGTCAAGGAACATTTATGATAATTACCTCCAACGTTTTCGAATTCCCAAAAAAAACCTAGATCGCCATATTTAGTTCTATAAGACTCGTATGCACATCTGTATAACTACATATATACAAAGTTAACTGCTTACGCAAGCTGTAAAAATATATGGAGTCAGAAAAAAAACAATCATTTTGAGAGAGTTCAATCCCGCAAGATGGTTTTGTTTTGTGAAAGGGTAGAAGAAAGTGAAGAGGCCATCGCCCCTAAGCTTCTCAATGAAACGCCCGAATCCGGGGTTGAAGTTTTTGAAGAAATGAAAGCTAAGCTACCTAGCTTATTTCAAATGCCAAATTGTCACCTCAGTACTTGTTTTTCATATGTCCAACCGAGGTAATTTGAACAATGTTAGTATGTGCACTGGACCAATGTGTCAAATCAATAATCTATAGTGAATGTGACAAATATACGTTAACATTTAAAATCCAAATTAAATTCATGCCCAGAAACGGATATTAAGTTCGCGCTTGCAAATGCTGCATGTATACCAAACCTCAAATGAACATAAAGCCGGCAACTTCCCTGAACTAGGGGTGACATTGACAATATGAACCATTTTTGTACAGCATGGGGGTCAGCCTCATACGAACCTATAGGTCAGGGCTCTTATGAGTGTACTGGAAAATGGTTTAAAAACTATTTAAAACAACTCTCACATTAAGGTGTCGTACGTGGTTTTTTTTAAGCTCAGATTGTGTAGTTTGTGATTCTTAAGACAATTCCGTTTAAAGGTTGTCTGTGAGAAAAATGGTTGATAAGCCAAACTAGCACTGGGGGTATGATGTATCTAGATGCATTTCAAAACTTCAATCCAGATTGAGTTTCTCAAGTATAAAATTTACGTTTAAAGTCAACCATAGGGTTTAGCAAAAATGTATGTAGGGTGTAATAGCATATCTTGTGAACGTTTTAATTTCCGTACTTTGTATGTATAACGTAATGGTTGAGTTTAAACGTGCTAGTTTAAACTGCGGTAATGAAACGTCATATGATACGAGTATATGTGTGTACTGAAAACTATTTACGTTTGGGAGAAGTTGATGAAATTGCTCTAAGAAAAAACACAAGGAATTTTGAATTTTTGTTCCTTGACAATTAGGTTGGTATGCGGCTGACCACCCATACTGTAAAAAATGGTTCACTTTGCCAATGTGACCCCTGTTTCAGGGAAAGACGGCAAGAGTTGCAGGGCTTATCTTCATTTTAGATTGGGTTTTTATATTGTAGGTCCACATGCGGCATGTGTTAGCGCGAAATTATACATGTCTGCTTGTGGGAATGCATTTAATATAAATCTTAAATAATATATATCTTTGCAGCTTAGATAAAGATAAAGATAAAGTTAAAAAATATTTATAGACTGAATTTGAATTGACACTCTTGAATTGTTTTTTTTAAGCATACGAGTACATTTTCTGGGTATAATTTTTTATGTTTTTTCTTCCGTCAACTAATATTCCACACATGTTAGCAATAAAATATAATGCTTTCTCGGGAACTCGATATTCATTGTGTCAAAAAAAAAAGTAACAACCCTGTGATTTATGTGTTTTTCAATTGGTCTTGACAGAATCCAAAGCATTTTTATGCTCCATGTTGGACTCGATATTTTAACAGATGGTGTGAGGCTGGCCACCCATACTAATAAGTTAGAGGTACCGATTTTTATTTCAAATAACTCACATGATTTTTTTTCTCAACGGATTATTTACAATTTCACAAATCTTATCAAGATATATTTTTTTCGGTTTTTGCATTTTGTTTTTCTTTCTTTTTGATTATTGTATTGTTTTCCTTTGATATTTGGTTTGTGCGTATAGAATTATTATGAGGCATTGACCGACCCCTGGATATGTAGTTAACGCTTTGGACTCTGGATTTTTTTTTAATTTCCAATTTGTCTGCTAAGATCCAAATACTCACCACCAGAAGTCCATCCACCCTTACAAGAACTACATAGGTCTTACTTAAGAATTGGCGCTTTCAATAAAATAAGCTTGCAGAGGGCTCTTGATGCAAAAATAGCACTCAAATTATCTAAATAGTATCATTGACAAGGTTGGTATGAGGCTTTCCACCCAAACTGTAAAAAAATATTCAAATTTAAAATGTCAAATATATTTAAGGGAAGGGCGTCATAAGTTGCAGCCCGTATAATAATTATATTAATTGGAAATTTTGATTTTTATTTTCCATGTACACAGTCTTTGTAATTCTAGCCTCGTATGTATCAAATTTCCAGGCTTGAATGGGAGCCCAGTATTGTTCCTATATACGTATAGGAATATGTCCAGATGTATGTAGGCATGTTGTCAACATGACGCCCCATTACTCTATTAGGCCATTTGTATCGTGCCAAACGTTTCCTTCCTTTTTGGGATACAAAGTTGGTACTACTAATTGCGTACCAATTTTTTGTTTTGGCCGAACCATAGCCTAGTAGTCAATGCTTCTGACTTTTAATCAGAATACAATGGTTCTCTTTGGAGCTCGAAAAAACAAGTATTTAAAATCTCTTAGGTGTGTTGAAAAAATATTCTAAGCCAACACAACACTACGCAGCTAACAGCCCTGTAACAAAAGATCTGGACATCCACCTACACATAAAATTTGCAGCACTGCAACTAGTGTCATAGACCTCTAGATTTTCTGAAGTCTAGAGAGTCTTCCGCACAGGATTCCTTAAAAAAAAGACCGATTACAAAATAGTTCTTGCATGAGACATTGGTGTTTTCTATAGCGACGACCAAACATGCAGAGGGATCTTGAGGTGTGGCTCATAGACAAAAGCGCTCACCGTGTAAATCATCTTAATGTTCTTCTTACTCATCAGCCTTTCTCAGTCCACTCCTGGACGCCGGCCTCCTCCAATCTTCTTCATGCTTTTCAATCGACTGCTATGTTCACATTATTTTAAATTCGACTTTGCAATATTCAGAGAGATATCACATTAATTACGGTACTTACATTTTGTAACGAATATGAGTATTTATGTTCGGTTTGCGGCTGGTTGGTATGCGGCTGACCACCCATACTGTAAAAAAAAAAAAAAATGGTTCACTTTGCCAATGTCACCCCTGTTTCAGGGAAGGACGGCAAGAGTTGCAGGGCTTATGTTCATTTGAGATTGGGTTTTTATATTGCAGGTCCACATGCGGCATGTGTTAGCGCGAAATTATACATGTCTGCTTGTGGGAATGCATTTAATATAAATCTTAAATGATATATATCTTTGCAGCTTAGATTAGATTAGATTAGATTAGATTAGTTTGTCTGTGTTAGCTCAAAGTCTATAAAGTCTCTAGAAGTGAGTACAAACTTAGGTACGTATCTTTTTGTTCGAGATGAATTGAGTGTTGAATCGAATACTCTGGAGAAGTCTAGCAAAGTGATACGTGACGATTCTCCATGTTTCGAGAATGTTTTTTTAATGATCTGTATAAATTAGGACCAAAATCCCTTGCACAGACAAATATAAAGCAACCGTTGTACTGTCCAAATGTGAAAAATCTGTTGGAACCGAAAGCGAGAAAATAAATTGTGAAAAATAAATGAGTTTTAATTAAATAGAACAGCTGCTAACAAGAAAACAATATTGTTTACTTTTTTTAATATTTTCGCATAATATGCACACATAGTTTTTTTGGTGCAAGAGAGTTCAAGTGAAATTGAAGAACTGAGATATGATAAAAATGTAATTTTCTTTTGCAACGTCAGCGGATTCCTTCGCCACTCCATTTCGTTGCAAGATTTGGTTGGTGCATTGTGGTGAGATAAGAGAAATAATATATAATTTCGGCACTCGAGAAAATGTGCAAGTTTTTATTGCACATCAACTTTTTATGCGCATATCAGGTACACACATACTGTTACGAATACGCAGGATATTGCTTGGGTGGTCTGTGTTAGTGTTATAATAAGTCTCACAAGAAATAAATAGACGCTTAGGTAGGTATTTGTATTTGATTTTTCCTTGTCTTATAGGTTGGTATGAGGCTGACCACCCATACTATAAAAATTGGTTCACATTGCCAATATCACCCCTGTTCCAGGGAAGGTCGGCAAGAGTTGCAGGGTTTATGTTCATTTTAAATTTTTGGTTTTAATTTGTGGGTATACACATTGAGCATTTGCAAGCGCGAACTTACACGTGTCTCTTTGTGGGTATGCATTTGATATGAGTCTTGAATATTAATATATATTTGCAACTTAGATTATAGATTATAGACAATAAATAAATAGACGCTTAGGTAGGTATTTGTGTTTGATATAATTTGTATTTGATAATAATTTGTATTTTATCGAGATTAATTAAGAGTTGAAACTAATGTTCTGGTGAAGTCTAGCGAGGTGTTATGTAGCGATTCTCCATGTTTTGATAATGATCTTTATTGCTAGTATAAATTGAGGACCGAAATGCCATGAAGCCGTCGAACTATACTGTGCAAATGTAACTCTCAACCGAAAGTGATAAAATAAAATGTGCAGAATAAATAAACTGCAAATTTAATTAAATAGAACCCGCTTAAAAATAAAACAATTCAAAGATAGGGGTAGAAAGAAATTCTGGCAAGAAAATTGAGTTAATTTAAAATTAGGAGTATTTCGGAAAATAGCTCATTTATGATAATTACCTCGAACGTTTTCGGATTTTGAAAAAAAAACCTAGATCGCCATATTTAGTTCTATAAGACTCGTATGCACATCTGTATATACAAAGTTAAATGTTTACGCCAGCTGTAAAAATATATGGAGTCAGAAAAAAAACAATCATTTTGAGAGGGTTCAATCCCGCAAGATGGTTTTGTTTTGTAGAAGGGTAGAAAAAAGTTAAGAGGCTATCGCCCCTAAGCTTCACAATGAAACGCCCGAATCGGGGGTTGAAGTTTTGAAGAAATGAAAGCTAAGCTACCTAGCTTATTTCAAATGCCAAATTGTCACCTCAGTACTTGTTTTTCATATGTCCAACCGAAGTAATTTGAACAATGTTAGTATGTGCACTGGACCAATGTGTCAAATCAATAATCTTTAATGTATGTTGCAAATATACGTTAACCTATACAATCCAAATAAAATTCAAGCCCACAAACGGATATTTGTAAGTTCGCGCTTGCAAATGCTGCATGTATACCGATTCTCAAATGAACATAAAGCCGGCAACTTCCCTGAACTAGGGGTGACATTGACAATATGAACCATTTTTGTACAGCATGGGGGGGTCAGCCTCATACGAACCTATAGGTCAGGGCTCTTATGAATACTGGAAAATGGTTCAAAAACTATTTAAAACAACTCTCACATTAAGGTGTCGTACGTGGTTTTTTTTAAGCTCAAATTGTGTAGATTGTGATTCTTAAGACAATTCCGTTTAAAGGTTATCTTTGAGAAAAATGGTTGATAAGCCAAACTAGCACTGGGGGTATGAAATGTATCTAGATGCATTTCAAAACTTCAATCCAGATTGAGGTTCTCAAGTATAAAATTTACGTTTAAAGTCAACCATAGGGTTTACCAAAAATGTATGTAGGGTGTAATAGCACATCTTGTGAACGTTTTAATTTCCGTACTTTTTTAGATATAACGTAATGGTTGAGTTTAAACGTGCTAGTGTAAACTGCGGTAATGAAATATACAATACTAGTATATGTGTACTGAAAACTATTTATGGTTTGCAGAAATTGATGAAATTGCTCTAAGAAAAAACACATAAAGTTCAGGATTTTTCTTTCACAAAATTTCTATTTTAAGTTACTTTGTACAAAATTATTTTTTAACTTGATACAAAATAAAAAAATAAAAACCGTCTGTAACCATCACCTTTGCATTTCTCAAAAAATGTAAAAGTCTCGTAAAGGATGGTTAGATCAGATTGGTAAAATCTACTGTTTCAGGGAAGAGTTGCAGGGCTCATGTTCATTTGAGATTGGGTTTTCATTAGGGATGGGCCGAATGTGGCTTGAACCGAATACGAACTTCGGCCGAACATTCGTTTAAAATATAAAAGGCCGAAATTTGGTTCGATAAAAAAGGTAAAAAAGTTACGCATTATAGTTTCTAGTTACTGCTATTTGTTAGTTATTCAAAAAGAGTGTATAAAGGGAATGTAATAGGTAAGCGTGGAAGGGGAAGACCTAGGAAACAATGGATTGATCAGATAAATGAGATTGCAAATGAATGGAATCTACAGAGTGGAAACAAGAGAAGAGCATGCATGAAAAGAGTGATGAAATTAGATGAGATGAAAGAAGTATGCAAGGACAGAGTCAAGTGGAGGCACTTGTGTGTAGGTACTGGCCACCCCTAGAGGAAAAGCGGCAGGATACAAGACAAGACAAGACAAGTTAGAAAAGTACTAAATTTTAGTTCCAATCTGATATCTATATACCGGAGGAGGAGAACATTTAATTTTTATCAAATTGCAAGTTAATGTTCACTTGTTCCTACTAAAAGAAATGACCATAAGTGTGTAAATAAAGACCTAATTTTTATATTTTTTAGGGTGGATTTATTAACACAGCGAAAGTCCTTTTTTATTTTACGGTTATAAAAGATACTATAGCATCCAATTATAACAGTCAAATTGGTGCAAGTAGGTATTTTGTTTTACTATTTCTTACACCAAATGTTCGGCATTTGAACCGAATTTCGGCCGAATTCCGAAGTTTGGTTCAAGCTGCCGAAATTCGGTTACACCGAATGTGAAACGAACTTTGGCTTATCCCTAGTTTTTATTATGTAGTCCCACATGCGGCATGTGTTAGTGCGAACTTATACGCGTCTGCTTGTGGGAATGCATTTTTAATATGAATGTCAAATGATGTATCTTTGCAACTTAGATTTTGATTTAATTAATATTAAATGCATGTACACAAAGACACACGAAGAAAGCATGGGTGATATTGGCAAAGTGAACCACTTTTTACAGTATGGGTGGTCGGCCTCATACCAACCTATAAGCCAAGGAATTTTTAATTTTTGTTAAACAATATTTAAAGACTGATTTGAATTGACACTCTTGAATTGTTTTTTTAAGCATACGAGTACATCTTCTGGGTATAATTTTTTATGTTTTTTCTTCCGTCAACCAATATTCCACACATGTTAGCAATAAAATATAATGTTTTCTCGGGAACTCGATATTCATTGTGTCAAAAAAAAGTAATAACCCTGTGATTTATGTGTTTTTCAATTGGTCTCGACAGAATCCAAAGCATTTTTATGCTCCATGTTGGACTCGATATTTTAACAGATGGTGGGTATCGCCGTCGAAATTTGTACCTTTTGTCTTGTGCGTGTGTCCCCTAATGATTTTCAGCTTTTTCATAAAAACTGGTGATCTCTACTGAATTCTAAAATTATCAGAGTAAAGTAAATAAAAAGCGTATCGAAATACAAAAAAAAACTGCAAAAAGCATTAAGTGGCGATGTAATTAAAAAATAAAACAAAAACGCCTTTTTTCCATTCCCATACAAATTTTACATGTCCGCAACCCGTTTTTGACCCTTTGATGGCATGATACGATCAAAATAGTCAAACGTTTTTAAAGTTGAGTATTTTTGCATATACCTTAGTAACGTATCTTTCATTTTCTGTACTAGCCACAATAATATTTACTTATTTAAACACGAAATATTGATTGCTAAGGGTTGTCTCCATTTTTGGCTCCGAAATTTTTCTTTTAGTATGTTACCAATTCCATTGGAACTGACAAAAATCTTGCAATCTTAAGTATTTGTTCACGTATGGTAGCTCTTTGATGCAGTGTGGACAACACAAAAAAACTCATTCGATACCTTCATTTTCTTCTGAGAACGTTTACATCAGACTCGGGAATTTGTCGTGAGTGTTTTGAGTGGAAGTTAGCTTGGCATTATTAAGGTATGTATTCGAATATGTTGTCAGTTGTATATTTTTTACTTAGATCCATTAATTCTTCTAATGATTGTATGTTTTTATCATTGCTGACAGTATTATTTTTCAAATGGCACAAGTTTAAAGTAATGTCGGGCGGTTTTTTATTTACAATCTTTATCGTATGTTACCAGTATTAAGGTGTATTCACGTAGGTTTAAAAAAATACACCTACTTACCGTTAATTTATGGTTGACTAACAAATAACATTTACGTACCTAATTGAAACATAAAACTATCTAATCAACCTTACTACATGCTATTAATATTTTAAATGCACCGTTTGATGTTTGTTATTCAAAATAGCAAAAAGGTTTATTCCGTGATCTGTGGGCTAAACGATTAAATGAAATTTGGACCACAGAGGTACCTAATTTTTATATCGGTGCTGGATACTGTGAAAAATGTACGCAAAAAAAAACATTGCCTATCTATCTAAATCTATGATAATCTATAATCTAAGTTACAAAAATATATTGCATTTAAGACTTTAAGTTCGTACTTAAACATGCTGCATGTGAACCTACAATATAAAACCCAATCTCAAATGAACATAAACCCTGCAACTCTTGCCGACCTTACCTGACACAATGGTAACATTGGTAAAGTGAACCATTTTTTACAGTATGAGTGGTCAGCTTCATACTAACCTATAAATAAGTCAAGGAAACTTATTGAAATACAATAAACGAACGATTTTAGGTAGTTATTAAATGTGCGTATTCATATTTTTATTAAACATTCATAGACAAACAACATTCATATTTATAGACATTCAAAATGGTGCTCTTATATTTTTTACTGAACAGTGTTTACGAACTGCTATAAAATCTTGTATTCGTCGTCGAAAAAAGAAATGAGATGTCGAAATGTAAAAAAACCTAATTTTTCGAACCTGTCCGTCATTTTGAATAGACCTTAATTTAACTCACGATGTTTTCGTTTTCTTGAATCTTGCCGGTCGACAGTTATGGTACAAATTTAAACGGCGTTACCCTGGTGTGAGGCTGACCACCCATACTAATAAGGTAGAGGTACCGATTATTATTTCAAATAATTCACATTCAAATTTTTTTCTCAACGGATTATTTACAATTTCACAAATCTTATCAAGATATATTTTTTTCGGTTTTTGCATTTAGTTTTTCTTTCTTTTTGATTATTGTATTGTTTTCCTTTGATATTTGGTTTGTACCACAGATCACTGAACGTATAACGGTTTGTACGTATAATATTATTATGAGGCATTGACCGACCCCTGGATAATATGTAGTTAACGCTTTGGACTCTGGATTTTTTTTAAATTTCCAATTTGTCTGCTAAGATCCAAATACTCACCACCAGAAAACCATCCACCCTTACAAGAACTACATAGGTCTTACTTAAGAATTGGCGCTTTCAATAAATTAAGCTCGCAGAGGGCTCTTGATGCAAAAATAGCGCTCAAATTATCTAAATAGTATCATTGACAAGGTTGGTATGAGGCTTACCACCCAAACTGTAAAAAAATTATTTAAATTTAAAATGTCAAACATATTTCAGGGAAGGGCGTCATAAGTTGCAGCCCGTATAATAATTATATTAATTGGAAAATTTGATTTTTATTTTCTATGTACTCTTGCAGCATATCGTGCCCTTAGTGCTTGTTTGTCTTATGCCCATCAGAGGTAATTTCACGTGAGCAATGTTACTGAACATGATATGTGTACTAAACCAATGTGTCTTATGAAAACTGAAAATTAATTTTAAAAATATTTAGAATAATGATTTTAAATTATGATTACGGTCGTTAGACATTTTATAGAATGAAAAAAAAATGGATTTTACTGACCGTGCAAAAGAGAAGAACGATTTTCTCTACGTTTCGTCCGAGTCATATCTGACGTCCTCAGGAGACGTGTGTCTTCTACAAAGAAGAACCACGAACTGTTGAATTATTGATTAATTTTTAAATAACCTCATATTACCGTGTTTTCGCTTTTTTCTTAACTCATATTGTGTAAAATGGGGGAGTTTTACCTACCATTAAAACTCTTATTATGTTTCTATAGATGTCTGGAGTCCATATTATGAGAGAAACAATCACTTTTTCCCTTTTATGTGGTTTTTTAGTCTATTCCTGGGACTTTGATTTGCACTTTTTTACACTTTAGGCACTTTTCTACTCTATGGTCGCTTTTTCCCCATTTCCTGTTTCCCTATTTCCAGTTCCCCCATATACCGGTGGCCATTTGTCATAAAGCTCATAATACACCAGGTAGGGGTTACCTGGACTCCAGACATCTATAGAAACATAATAAGAGTTTTAATGGTAGGTAAAACTCCCCCATTATGTGTTCTGAGAGATGTCTGGAGTCCATATTATGAGAGATCTGTCTATTATCTCCTGGTGACCGGGGACGTCTTTATTTGATATTAACTGGTTGAAATAGGGAGGGATCTTCTGGAGCTGTATGTTTCAACATCTCTTTCTGATAGTATTTTCTGAAAGTGTTTTCTATTGGGTAGTTCTCCAGCCACTTAAGTGATGCGACCGCTGAACGTGTGCTGCCGGGAGTGGCCTCTACTCCTGCTGATTTTAGCGTGTTCTTTACCCATCCTCCTATGATTGTTCTTGTAGCTGCCTTCACTTGTCCTCGGGTGCTGATGAACAGGTTATAAATATTTTGTCCTGATCTCCTTTCGCGTGATAGTTCAATCAGCTTCCTTATCCAGAAGACTGGGTTGACGTTGTGTTCCTTGGATTCCAGAAGTGTATCTGTTTTTGATCCAACAAATGGAATTAACACAATTGATGTGCCTTCGTCTAGAATGTTTCCTTCTGTGATATTTAGCAAGGTCAGATCGTGTACTCTTCTTCCTGAGGATAACAGAAGTAAGATTGCTGTTCTACACGCAACTTCATAGAGAGAATCTGAACGAGGAGTGTTCCTGACTAGCCAGTCTTTCACTATCTGCGGATTCCACACAGGGGACTTAGGAGGGTTAATCCTTACCATTGCTATGGCTTTTAATGTATGTTTCACTAGGAAATCTGAGCTGAGATTCTTTTCCATCATTGGGTTGCAGAAGGTTACGATGGCTGACTTGTGTACCAGTATAGTCCTGTATGACAGTTTTTTGTTTATGAACAGTTGCGCTAGATACCTTGCCAATTGATTAGGAGATGATGTGTTGGGATGGGTATTTTCCGCCAGTATCCAGCGGCACCATCTTTGCCAAGCAGGTTTATATGTGTTGCGTGTGGAAGCTCTCCATCCTGACAGGAGCAGTCTTTTCTCTTCCGCGTTTTGAAAGATTGCGCATGAGTCTGTGGAGTCTCTGGATACGTAAGTTGAACTCATGTGTGCCGTCGTGGATGCGAACAGTTCTATATCTGGTACTCCGAAATGATTGAAAATGGCCTTCGTTGCTGTTGATAAAAGATGCCACTCTGGAGGGGATCTTCCTCTTGATAGGTGATCCGCGTCTCCGTTGTATCTTCCCGGTAGGTACTGCGCTGTTAGCGAGATTTCCCATTGGCCTGCCAGAGTCAACAGATCTCGGGTAAGATTTAGGAGTGTTTTGGATCTGGTGCCCCCTTCCTTGCGGATGTAGGCGACTACTGTCTTGTTGTCTGATTGTACCAGAATTTCGGAGCCAGAAAGGTCGTGCGCTGTGCGTTGCAGGGTTGTGAAAACAGCGAACAACTCTTTTCGTTTGGAGTGCCGCTTCTTTTGTTTGAACGGTCCACTGTCCTGACAGCATCAAGTCGTCCAGAGTTGCTCCCCAAGCTTAGTCTGACGCATCTGTTGTCAAGAAACGTTCGCAGGTTTCCCTGTGGATGGAACTTGATTCGTTCGCATTCCCTATCCCCCACTCTATTACTTGTAAGCTGTCCTCGGTCATTTGTCATGACCTTCTTGGTGACAGGTGCTTCAGTGGCCTGCTCGCTATCTGCAATTGTCTGCAGTGGAGGCGACTATGAAGCTGGCAAAGTTTAGTCTTCCTAGGAGACTTTCCGCCAGTTTTAAGGACCATTTTCGAGAAGTCAGTATTGCTCGAAGTGAGTGGCACAATGCCTCTTGCTTCCGGTAAGAAAGACCTTCTTGGTGACAGGTGCTTCAGTGGCCTGCTCGCTATCTGCAATTGTCTGCAGTGGAGGCGACCATGAAGCTGGCAAAGTTTAGTCTTCCTAGGAGACTTTCCGCCAGTTTTAAGGACCATTTTCGAGAAGTCAGTATTGCTCGAAGTGAGTGGCACAATGCCTCTTGCTTCCGGTAAGAAAGACCTTCTTGGTGACAGGTGCTTCAGTGGCCTGCTCGCTATCTGCAATTGTCTGCAGTGGAGGCGACCATGAAGCTGGCAAAGTTTAGTCTTCCTAGGAGACTTTCCGCCAGTTTTAAGGACCATTTTCGAGAAGTCAGTATTGCTCGAAGTGAGTGGCACAATGCCTCTTGCTTCCGGTAAGAAAGGAATTTGCAATTGTTATGCGTGTCCCAAACGATTCCCAAGTACTCTAATTGTTGAGTGGGGAAGAGCACTGACTTCTGGAGATTTACATACCACCCCAGAGATTGTAGGATATCTACTGCTAGATGCGATTGCCGACGAAGATCGTCCTTGGATTGGTTCGCAAGGAGGAAGTCGTCGAGATAAACGATTGTCCGGATATCTCGTCGCAGCAGTAAGTAGTTGGGCTACCCAATTTGTGAGGGTTGCAAACATTCTGGGGGCAGATGAAAGGCCAAAGATGCGATTGCCGACAAAGATCGTCCTTGGATTGGTTCGCAAGGAGGAAGTCGTCGAGATAAACGATTGTCCGGATATCTCGTCGCAGCAGTAAGTAGTTGGGCTACCCAATTTGTGAGGGTTGA
This sequence comes from Agapetus fuscipes, assembly GCA_951799405.1. Classification (NCBI taxonomy): domain Eukaryota; kingdom Metazoa; phylum Arthropoda; class Insecta; order Trichoptera; family Glossosomatidae; genus Agapetus; species Agapetus fuscipes. The sequence continues at coordinate 9,756,244 of OX637336.1, forward strand.
AAACACTCTGGGGGCAGATGAAAGGCCAAAGATGCGATTGCCGACAAAGATCGTCCTTGGATTGGTTCGCAAGGAGGAAGTCGTCGAGATAAACGATTGTCCGGATATCTCGTCGCAGCAGTAAGTAGTTGGGCTACCCAATTTGTGAGGGTTGAAAACATTCTGGGGGCAGATGAAAGGCCAAAGATGCGATTGTCGACAAAGATCGTCCTTGGATTGGTTCGCAAGGAGGAAGTCGTCGAGATAAACGATTGTCCGGATATCTCGTCGCAGCAGAAAGTAGTTGGGCTACCCAATTTGTGAGGGTTGCAAACATTCTTGGGGCAGATGAAAGGCCAAAGGGCAGACTTGTCATCTGAAGTAATTCTCCTCGATAGACCAGTCGCAAAAATCTCCGATGTGCTATTGGGAGATGAAAGTAAGCTTGCGATAGGTCTATTTTCGACAACCAATCGTTTGGCTGCAGAAACTCTGACACTTTGTAGTGGCTTATGAGTTTGAACGGAGCCGGGTCTAGGAAGAAGTTTTAACGATTTCAGGTTGAAAATCATTCTCGGGGAATCGTCCGATTTGAGTGTTAGGAACATTTTTGATAAGAAACTCTGACACTTTGTAGTGGCTTATGAGTTTGAACGGAGCCGGGTCTAGGAAGAAGTTTTAACGATTTTGGTTGAAAATCATTCTCGGGGAATCGTCCGATTTGAGTGTTAGGAACATTTTTGATAAGAAACTCTGACACTTTGTAGTGGCTTATGAGTTTGAACGGAGCCGGGTCTAGGAAGAAGTTTTAACGATTTTGGTTGAAAATCATTCTCGGGGAATCGTCCGATTTGAGTGTTAGGAACATTTTTGATAAGAAGCTGGGAGATGACTCCGCTGCCTCTATAACTCCGGATTCGGTCATTTCCTTTATTTGAGAGTCCATTTCGGGTGAAGGACTCGTCTGGTATAGCATTAAGTGGCTCCCTCTGGGAAACCAGATAATCTATCCTTGGGTCCAAGACAACCCTAAGCCGTTTCTGACGCCGCGGCGGTGAACCTGATTCCGAAGTGTCATATCCGCATTTTTACATCCACACATTGAGATATATACTATAGAGTCGCAACCATCATACAATCAGGAAAAAAATGTCAAGCCGAAGTCCGTTGGAAACTTTTAATGCAGATGCAAGGAGACAATCAGTTTTTATCCAGCTTCTGCATCGAATAACGCGCACTGTACTCTCAGGTTAAAACGAGATAGCAATAATTTTAGCAAACACATGGCAGACTTCAAACACGACAAAAAGGGCTGGATGTCATAATTCTCTGATATAAAATTCCCCTACAGTAATACTATTAAAAATGAATGTCAGATTAAAATGAAATGTAACTTTAGTCCTTTACTTTTAAAAATAATATGAGCAAGTCTTCAACCAGCAACCCGGCAGTATACAACCTTATTGTCGGTGTCAAATGTGTAACATTAATTAAAATATATTTAAGAAAAACTTATTTTTTTCAAAAATAAATTGTTTTAATAATTAATCTGTGCTAGTATGTTGTGTTTTTTTCATTTGTGCATGTTGTATAATTGATCAAGTTCACAAACAATGGTGTTTGAAAACTCCAATCACAATATTTAGACATTTATGGCAATATGTATTACCACTTGTCACGTCCGTTCGCTGTGTAAGTCTGCGTGAGACTGACGAGCCTCAAAATCGGGTTTTTCTCGAGTACGACTTTTGACTTACTACAGGGTGCTACGTGTTTCGAGCAACGTTACGTCTCTAGTATATATACCTCAATGCATCCACGTCACCTGAATCCTGTGAGATTTCGGCGGGAGGTGGCCCTTTTTTGTTATCACAACTCATAACACTGATTTTGATGTTATCTAAAGTAAAAACTCCGTTAAAATAACGAAAAACGTTTTTCGTAAATGCGTGGCATACCCACAAAAATACATTATATTTTTGTAGGTATGCCACGCTTATACACTTTTAAACACCACAATTTCGCCTGTTTTAGTTTTTAATTGTTCACAGGGACACAAGATGGCAAAATAACACTCTTTTTTAAATGTTTTTGCCCAGGAATATTGTCAATTCACTCAAATTTTCGAAGGTGAATTCAACTGACATGTGACCACAAGGGAAAAATGACGCTTTATGACAAATGGCCACCGGTATATGGGGGAACTGGAAATAGGGAAACAGGAAATGGGGAAAAAGCGACCATAGAGTAGAAAAGTGCCTAAAGTGTAAAAAAGTGCAAATCAAAGTCCCAGGAATAGACTAAAAAACCACATAAAAGGGAAAAAGTGATTGTTTCTCTCATAATATGGACTCCAGACATCTCTCAGAACACATAATGTGATATTGAATTTTTTTTTTTTTTTTTTTGGTGCACAACAGGTTGCCCTAATTACAGTGCACCCTCACAGCCATCAACAAGCTGGGAGGAACTCTTTTACCATACTTTTGAAGGTGTCTACATTATATTGAAATATATCTATTTTTGACTCATTAATGAGTTTGACACTCCGAGTTAAAGGATGCTGTGCCAAGACATCGGTGCGGCTCATTGGTACATGAAAAAGATCATGACCTCGCCCCCGATGATAGTAATTTGGTACAAACAACCTGAAACCCTCCAACAGGGTGGGACTGTCTATTAAACCATTGATGACTTTATAAGTGAGCACCATCAGGGTCCCGTTGCGCCTAGTCTCTAAGCTCCTGAAGCCAGTTTCCCGAAGCAGGTCCTCATGGTGCATGAACTGAGGGTAGTTTCCCTGCGTTCTCATGAGGAGGTACCTCAGGAACTTCTTCTGGAGCTGTTCTAACATATTAATGTACTTCCGCTGATGAGGTGTCCACACCTCAACAGCGTACTCCAATTTAGATCGAACGACGCAGCTGAAGACATCCGCCATCGCCCTGGGCTCTGTAAACTGTTTACAAAGTCTAATAACAAAGCCCAGAAGCCGATAGCATTCGGTCGTCAACTGCGTCATATGGTCTGAGAAATTCAGTCCGGGATCAAAGACAACTCCCAGATCCCTAAATGAGGTCACACGAGTCAGTATTTGCCCACCTATACTATACTCATGAAAAGTGGGATTATGAGATTTAGTGAAGGACATGATAACGCATTTCTTAAAATTTAAGAAGAGTTTGTTTTGCTCAGCCCAAACTGCTAATGCGTTCAAGTCCTCCTGTAATTTTACGCAGCATTGAGTGTCTATAATCTTTGTATAGACCTTCAAGTCATCTGCGTATAATAGACACGAACTATGTTTTATGATGCCAACAACGTCATTGACAAATATGAGGAAAGCCAGTGGGCCCAAATTGGAAATTTGGTCTTTGTCGTCATTGTTGTGTTTAGATTATAGATTATAGTTGTGTCGTCATGGTTGAAATGTCATCTTTGAATCAAATGGTAGATAAGCCAAACAAGTAAGTACTGGCATGTTTGTTGTCGTGTATTAAATATGAATCATAAATGTTAGTGGTAGGGACGAAATGATTAGGTATTTGGTTTGGTGAATTTTGGGCAATCCATTGCACTCTGGCAATATACCTACCAGCATTCGGCGCGTAGGTATTCATAGCGAACACGCACGCGAGCACGCAAAAACAGTACGAATTACGACGCGAAACCCGCAACACCGCTCTACATCCAAAAATCAATCGGTTACCTGCCGCAAGCGCCAGCAGAGAAATCAAAAGTGCATCTCCATCAACATCATCCCCATCCATCAGGACCACGGCCGGGAACAATCTAAATCAGCATATTGGTGAGTCAACTTTTACTATTCCATGTGCTGAAAGTTTCGTCTCGGCCCGATGCTCTCGCGTCATTGGGAATCTACAGATCTTGAGGTTGAACTCCCTAAGGAAGAAATCGATAAATACAGTCCATTCCGCATACGCCCAACCATTTGATGGTCCATTCGTCCCGGATTTGTTTATTCCCTTTTTCCCATTTTTGGATGCAACGAACGCTGCCACATAATATTAATTGTTGCAAGTAATTATTACCAATATTCAAACACCGTCATAGGTACTTTATAAGTCCTGCATACGTAGTTATTGCATAATTATTCGTATTGATAATCAATTTATTTTGAAATAATTATTATTGTCGCCGCAGAATACGTACGAGCTTTGAGTAGGTACTTACTGTACTCGGGTACCTACTGTAGTACAAACGCATCGCATTTTTAAATTTAAATTTATTTAAATTTAATACTTCATCGCATCGTTTGATGATTTAATTCTTCATATTGTTATTAAATCTTGAAACACAAAAGTTCTTGATTTATCGCATCGCATATATGTTTTTACATACCGCGTCCTTACTTACATACATTTTGTTTATTACATCTCGTTTATAAATCTTGAAACACATAGCAAGTTGTTCTTGATTTATCGCATCGCATACATATTTTACATACATCTCGTTTATAAATCTTGAAACACATAGCAAGTTGTTCTTGATTTATCGCATCGCATACATATTTACATACATCTCGTTTATAAATCTTGAAACACATAGCAAGTTGTTCTTGATTTGTCGCATCGCATACATATTTACATACATTTTGTTTATTACATCTCGTTTATAAATCTTGAAACACATAGCAAGTTGTTCTTGATTTGTCGCATCGCATACATATTTACATACATACATCTCGTTTATAAATCTTGAAACACATAGCAAGTTGTTCTTGATTTATCGCATCGCATACATATTTACATACATCTCGTTTATAAATCTTGAAACACATAGCAAGTTGTTCTTGGTTTATCGCATCGCATACATATTTACATACATCTCGTTTATAAATCTTGAAACACATAGCAAGTTGTTCTTGATTTATCGCATCGCATACATATTTTACATACATCTCGTTTATAAATCTTGAAACACATAGCAAGTTGTTCTTGATTTATCGCATCGCATACATATTTACATACATCTCGTTTATAAATCTTGAAACACATAGCAAGTTGTTCTTGATTAATCGCATCGCATACATATTTACATACATCTCGTTTATAAATCTTGAAACACATAACAAGTTGTTCTTGATTTATCGCATCGCATACATATTTACATACGTTTTGTTTATAACAACTCGTTTATAAATCTTGAAACACATAGCAAGTTGTTCTTGATTTATCGCATCGCATACATATTTACATACATCTCGTTTATAAATCTTGAAACACATAGCAAGTTGTTCTTGATTTACTGCATCGCATATAAGTTTAAACACACCGCATCTTTGTTGTATTATATTTTGTTCATTACGAAGCATCATAAAAGATAATTATTTAAATACCTTAACGTACGCACTACTTATAATCATATTTCATAATGTCTTCTTCGCAGTTAATGGAAGTTGCCATTAATGAAGCCAAAATTAAAGCATATTTTGAGAGCTTACAAGAAACATACGATTTATCGTCTGAACTTAAGACGAAGGAAGCGGTCAAATTATTCTTGACGCAAACGATAGGCATAGAAGCCATGAGGAAGGAGTTTGAAAAGGCTCTGGACGAACTGAATTGGTTGAAATTAGAAATGAACCCGGAATATACTCCGGACTACAAAAAGCTGATTGCATTCGATCAAATGCACTGCCACATCCAACGGCAGGTGACAGCGAATAAACCAAGTCTCACATCGAGCGTGGGATTGCAGGGCGTCGAAAAAGGTTTACCGGCGCGTCACCCCAAGTTGCCTCCCATCAAGCTGAAGAGCTTTGATGGTAACCCCCGTAATTGGCCGCTCTTTTATGCAAGTTTTGTGGACACGATACACAACAACTCCACTCTGTCCGATGCAGATAAATTGTACTACTTGATTGGCAAGCTAACTGGAAAGGCTTCGGCCGTGTGTTCCGAAGTTACGCCGTCTCCAGAAAATTATAGCATAATTTTTGGCGCGCTTGTCGCTAAGTATGAACATAAATTAGCTCTGGCTGATCCGGAATACAATATTCCCGGACAAATTGATTTGCTGTTGAGGTCAGACGTTTTTGTCGAAATTTTGCGTCCTGGTAACGTGATTGGACTACCTGAGAGTCCTGATGCGTTAGAAACTGCGTTTGGTTTCAATGTCATGGGCTCGGTAGAGAATATCGCAATTGAGAATAAGTTTTCACAACAGCCAAGTTCAGTTTGTAGTTTTTTCACTTCAGCTAAAAACTCTCTTGACAGTTTAGTGCGTCAACCTTGGGCACTGCAGGAAGTGCCAGTAGAAAAAATCGTATCGTCTGCCGAACGTCAGTGCGAAGATTTATTTATAAATAACACATCACGTGATGATACGCGATGTTTGGTTACAGCATCACCTTTCAACCGCGACCCTTCCTGTTTAGGGGATTCTTTGGGTTTGACACGTCGTCGCTATCAACATTTGGAGCGAAAATTCGATTTGAACCCTGTTCTACGAAATGAAAACGTTAAAGTTTTCCGCGAAAACCTTGATAATGGTATAATCGAGGCTGCGCATCCACTTAAGGAGAATAATGTTATCTACGTCATTCTTCATAATGGTATTTGTCGCTCTGACAAACTTACCACCAAGCTCCGCGTTGTGTTGGATGCCAGTCACAAGACTACGTCTAACATCTCATTCAACGATATTCTACACACTGGTCCAAATTTACAAATTGATCTTACGTCAATTATTTTGAATTTTAGACTATATAAGGCAGCATTCACCGCAGATATTAGACAAATATTTTCAAATTTAATAGTCCGCGAATCAGATCGTCATTATTTAAATGTTGTTCACAGATTCGAAAACGAATCTGATGTACAGCTGTTTAATTTTCATCGTGTTTTCTTTGGACAGCGTTGTATCCCTTATCTTGCCATACGAGCCGTGAGACAGCTTGCAGTGGATGAACGGCATCGTTGTCCTCAGACTGCTGAAATCGCATTAAACCATATTTACATGGATGATCTGTGTGTATCCACAGACACGTCCACAGATGGTGCTGGTTTGGCTCAGGAATTGATAAATCTGCTCGAAATGGGTGGATTTAATTTAGTCAAATTTATCAGCAATTCAGCAAAAGTTTTGAATGCCATTCCACCACCTAAAACCAGTTGCACCGCATTAGAAAGTTTTAGAAATAAGTTACCGCTTTTACATAATTTTGAAATACCTCGTTTTTTCGGTATCAATGCTGATTCGTACCGCGTACTTCTTTTAGGCTTGTCTAATGCAAGTGTACGGGAGTATGGAGCGGTTTCTTACTTCTGTGTTCAGGTTCTCCGTGAACCTAAGCGAGTCACGCTTGCAAAAACGCATTTCAACGAATTGCAAAACTTTATCAAGTCTAAGTCCGTCTGCGAGGCTTTGAACGATGAAGTGGTGACCAGTGTAGTGGATTGGAAGATGAATCCACCCAGCGCCCCACATTTTGGTGGAGTCTGGGAGACCAATATACGAAGTGTAAAGCTTCACCTTCAACGCATCATAGGAGAGATATTGCTCACCTATGAAAAAATGTACACGTTGCTTACACAAATCGAGTGTTTGCTTAATTCACGTCCTCTCACAGCCTTGAATACTGATCCTTCTGAGCCCGTCGCCTTGACACCAGCTCATTTTCTCACTTTAGGACCTTTGCGCTCGTTTCACTCGACCCCTGGAGTTATTAGTGAGAGCAATAATAACATATTGCAGCGTAAAATTTTACTGGATTGATTACTTCGTGGGTACTGGAAACGGTGGCGAAATGAGTTCCTCACCAAACTACAGGCGCGCAAGAAGTGGAACACTTCATCGAACCCATTTCGGAAGGGCGTTGTTGTTATTGTGCGTGATGACAAGTCCCCTCCACTCAGATGGCCGTTGGGCGTGGTGGAGGATCTCCACGCTGGATCGGACGGAGTCGTGAGGGTGGTGAGTGTGCGCACGAAAACAGGCACATACGTGCGACCAGTGGCAAAACTTTGCCCTCTCTCTACTCAAGAGCATTATACGTTTCGTTCGCCACGTCAACTTGACGAAGGCGCATCATTGTAGTTTTACGTTAACTTACTTTCCACGTTATTTAGTTGTAAAACCTGTATGTTTACTCATTTATAGTTATTTACGTCAGCATTGCGAAATTATGCGATAATTCTTGTGTATAGGATTTTTTTTTTTCTCTTTTTTCCATCTTTTACATTTATTTACTCGATCGTTCGTTGCATCCACACTTTACGCCAATTTGATCCAACCTCTGATCCTTTCCCCTCTCTCTCCCTCTCGTTTTTCTTCTTTAGGGTGAACACCCTAAGGCCGGGGGGATGGTAGGGACGAAATGATTAGGTATTTGGTTTGGTGAATTTTGGGCAATCCATTGCACTCTGGCAATATACCTACCAGCATTCGGCGCGTAGGTATTCATAGCGAACACGCACGCGAGCACGCAAAAACAGTACGAATTACGACGCGAAACCCGCAACACCGCTCTACATCCAAAAATCAATCGGTTACCTGCCGCAAGCGCCAGCAGAGAAATCAAAAGTGCATCTCCATCAACATCATCCCCATCCATCAGGACCACGGCCGGGAACAATCTAAATCAGCATATTGGTGAGTCAACTTTTACTATTCCATGTGCTGAAAGTTTCGTCTCGGCCCGATGCTCTCGCGTCATTGGGAATCTACAGATCTTGAGGTTGAACTCCCTAAGGAAGAAATCGATAAATACAGTCCATTCCGCATACGCCCAACCAGTTAGTATGTCTATACAACTTAGATCATAGTACACAAATGCTCGAAAATTTCAGTTAAAATTTCTCATCTGAGTTGACGAGAAAAACTCGTATTTAAAAAAAGAATATAAGAAAAGTATTATCATTTAAGGAATCTCTCATGGGTGTCGAGGTTGAAAACCTCAAGATTTCTTGCAGAATGAGCTGCGGGGGTGCCATGACACTTCTGTCTTTTGTTGGTCCATGACACACCCTCGCGTTGGTGTCAGATGGCTGGAGAGAATGCAGGCGAGACCTTCGAGGAAAGCGAATGCCATCAATCAACGACAGAGTGAGATTTCTTAGAGCTGAACTGTGAGGAGGGGTATTCTGACCTGCTGAATTTCTAAACGAGTATGTCATATTTTTTGTTTTGTGCCTTATTTTCTAAAATAAAAAAATTAAAAATGTGACGAGGAATACAATTCATCAACCTAGGTAGGTATTTTGCTTAACCAGAAATAGTTATTACCATAATCAATTAATAATTGATTATATATAATATCGTTATGATTTTTACCTCTTTTTCCTTTCAAATTTCCTCTCTACGTATACTATGTCAGTCTATCACCTTTCATCCTTTCCCCATGACCAAACCTACTGATAATGCTGAATTTGCAAATTGTTAAAAGGTTAAACAAAAACTAATCCATCAGCACATTCCATCTTACACGTTCCAGTCTGATGCGAAATTTGCAATTATTTAAAGATACAAAAGTAAACAGATGTATACTGGAAAATTCCATAAGCACTTTTTAAATTATCAAATACCTACATGTACTTAGTTACCTGCCTTTCAATCCGGAGAAAAAACCGTAATATTATTCAACCATATTAAAAATGATATTTGACTTGGTTTTGCTGGCGTTTTGCTGGCAAGAGTAGCGTTTTTTTTGGCTATTTGCTATTCCTTGACTTGTAGATTAGTATGAGGCTGACCGCCCATTCTGTAAAAACGATTTACTTTGCCAATGCCACACCTGTTTCAGGAAAGAAGAAAAAATGCAAGGGTTGTGTTCATTTGAGGTTTGGTTTTTAATTTGTAAGCGCAAACTTACACGTGTTGGTGCATTTAATATGAATTTTAAATAAAAGTTTAAGGTTTGTGTATTGATATTGTGTACTTAGATTCATTTCAAATTAATAATTTAAAAATAAAACACATTGATTTTATTCCCGAGTTGAATTATTTCCTCGAGCGCTTTCGATGTTATCGCATCATTATCAAGATGACAACAAACAGACATAAAATTAGAAATGTGGATTCCAGATAAAGTTTTTGAAAAAAAATGGCCGTATTTTAAATATGAAAATCCCTCCAACTTACCCCCGACTAATTACCCCTTTCCTCACCCTATCATAGCCCCACCCTTTGGTTAAAACGGTCAATTTATTTGCTACAATATTTATATAATAAAGCGGAAAGTTATATGATGATAAGAAGATGAGACAAACCATAGATTACTGAAATTAAGCCTTTATTATCTATTACACGCCAAATTTATCTTCGCATTCAATCTTATTAGTACTGAACCGTGCTATCCTTAGAATAAGCAGTTCAGATTAAGCCTCTGTAGCAGAATAAGATATTCGAGAAAAAACATATTATTCCTTATAAGAAAATCCCCTAATGTCTCCCTTAACGCTGCAAGGGATGCTAACAGATTCCCCGAGTATCAATTTACGATGCTTGGAAGTCATCGAACATTCCAAATTTTGTACGATAAAGGAAAAGCGCCTCTACAAACTTTCAAACAAAATCGGAATACTTCATGACTTTGTTACGTAACAGGATTCAAGTTGGGGTACAAAATCCAAAGTATCAAACTTTACCAAAGAAATGCATGAAAACTTAAACGAAAACTGGAGGCTCTGTTGCTGTTTTCGTACATTTTTTGGTAAAACGCTGTGTTTTAGTTTAACTGAGAGTGCAGATTCCCTAAAACGAAATGAAGATAAGGCGGACTAAGCTTGGATGGAAATGTATAAGTAATGAGAGAATTTGTTATGAAGGAAAATAAACGGAGGAATAAAATAAAAGGGCAGTGAGTGTTATTTTTACTGCAAAATTATACAGAATCTTAAAGGGATCATAGGGCATATTGCACTTGAAGTTTTATTGTTTCTCTTAAAAAACTTGTGATTTCTCAAATCTTTGAAATTTAAGGGCCTGTTGCACCAACCTCCAATCAATATTTGATTGAAACATCAAATTTGATTGCCTAGTTTTGGTAAGGACCTCGGTTAAATATTTCTCGAAAGTTGGTAAAAATGTGATGGAATTTGAACAGGAAATATGATTCACATCAGCTGACTTACGTATATGCAATCAATTGTTTGATTTGAAAGGGAGAAATCACACTTAATTTTGATTTTCGTTTGATTGGAGTTTGGTGCAACAGGCCCTAAGTATTCTACAGTTTGTACATTTATGGAGTGAAAATTAATTTTGAATTATTGTTTATTTTTATTTTTATTTTAACAACATAGTATTATTTTCACAGTTTAATTGCCTTAGCGTTTGTAAACTTTATCAGCGAAGAGCTAATTTTGAACATTTAATGATTTCTTTTTTTGCTCCGCCGAAAATCGACTACGTTTTCTTCCGATTACGAGGTCGAAGTATTTACCAATACAACCCCTCAATATTTGTTTATATGTCCCATTTGATTCAAATATGACTTTTAAATGAAATCGTCTTGAGAAACACATTATACACAATCTGAACTAAGAAAAAAACGTAAAACACGATAATGTGAGAGTTGTTTTAAATATTTTGAAAATCGATTTTCAGTTTTCACAAGAAATATTGGCTGGAAAACTCCATTTCAACTGATGTGGCTGGCCCCCTCCACTCGCCACACGTGATCCTTTCGGGGAGAACGCGGTAAGAAATTACTCTATATGTGTAGCTTAGTTGCGTTAGTAGCGTGATAAAAATCACAAAGCAAAAAGCTGCATAACGGAAAGAAGAAAAAACCCTAAATGAATTTACAACCCCTCTTTCGTTTTTCTGCAGTTAATTAATTTAATAGGTCGAGTCTTTAAGGTTTCATATTTTCCAGAGATGAAAGATTTTTTAAATTGTCAGGAATTTTCATTTTGTTAATTTCCGCTGAACGTTTTTCATTTTTTTTCCCGTTGAGGAATTTAATAGAGAATGGAGTTAGTGAGAGTGGCTCGCTAATTTAGTTATGTCTTCAGAATCTCCGGTAAAGAAATTAAGCTTGCAAGGTTTTCAACAAAAATGAGAAAAATGTTACTTATTTTTTTTCAAAACTTATCTTTACCCTTTTAATCTTCCTCATAGATCCTCAGTCTAATCGTCTCTTTGGTGCTTTTTGTCTTATCTCCAACAGAGGTAATTTCACGTAAGCAATGTATGCAAACCACTTGCGTTTCTTGTTCACTGCAACATTGTAATTATAATCGATGCAATTCAAATTTTAATGTATTTTTTAAAACCATACATTTCAATCCATCGAGTGGTATGAAAAACAGGTTGCCTCTCTTGTGCATAGCAACATTGTATGTAACGATCAATATGCCCTCGTCCGCGATCCTTGAGTTAACCTTACACTGCACGACTTTCTGTTAATTGCTTTGTATGTATGGATGTATGTATGTCCCAGCCGAAACTACTGATTGCAGAGACACCAATTTTTGGATTTAGAGAATTGACAACCACAGATTTTGATGGGCCGACCGGCATGGCGCCAACCTAAAAATTCAAGATGGCTGCGATATAAAAAAACATACAACTGCATTTTTCTCAACAACGGCTCTAATGATTTTCTTTAAATTTTCAGTGTAGTCGTTGCTTAAATTATTGCTTCTAAATTAGATATGGCAACACTCTTGCCAACCTTCGTCTATGGGTTGCCATATGAAAGAAAAATACGATTGTGATTTTCTCAGAAATAGTAGGGTTGACCAACATATACTGTTGCACAATATTACGCGCAATATAAATTTCTACAAAAAACTTAAAAATATAAACAAACAAAAAATTACCTAAAGTACCGTTTACACGGTCCCATATTTCTTATCGGAAAGATTTAAAAACCCATAAACACGCATTTTTGTAAAACTTGTTAAGTTCAAAAGAAAGAAAAAGTTATATACTTTTTTGCAAAATAGTTTTTTTTTCACTATTTGGAGAATTCAAGATGGCTTCCGAAGAACTGAAAATTTCAAATGCAATTTTCTCAAAAACGGCTCGAACAATTTTTTTTTAATTTTCAGTTAGTAATTGCTTGATACATTCTTACCAAATTTAGTTATGGCAACATTCTTGCTTATCGGCGTCTATGAGTTGCCATTTGAAAAAAATAAACAATTGTGATTTTCTCAGAAGTGAAAGCGTTGACAAAAGAATAATGTTCTACAATATTAAACATAACATAAAATTCAATTAAATAATAAATAATATTAGGATGATTTATTTGGTGAGCGCTGTTTTTGTGTGTATCACACCTCAAGAGCCCTCTGTGAGCTTGGTTGTCGCTGTAGAAAGCGCCAATTCTCAAGCAAAACCCAGTTGTTGTAAGGTTGGATGGACCTTTGAGTGACCGGTCTTTGGGAAAGGTTTATGAATTTTTCAACTCAGCGAAGAGCACATTCGAAATGTAAATGGTATATTTTTTGTGCTCCGCCGGGATCCGAATCCACAACCTTCCATTTTACGAGTCCGAAGTGCTGACATTGGACTACGGACCGGTCCAAGATGCCAACGACACGCGGTGTACCTAAGCGGTAACCCATCCAAGTACTATCCGCACCCAATGTTGCTTAACTTCGGTGATCTATGGGAACCGGTGCTTTTAACATGGTAACGTCGTTATACAGATATGTATACGTGAATATATACGAGTATGTATTCATTCTGCTGAAAGTGGTTGGTGTGAGGCCGGCTCCATTACCCGTAAAAAGAAATAGGTTCCGAATTGCCACATGCTACCCCTTCGGGGATAACGCAGTCAAGAATTTACACTATATGTGTAGCTTAGTTGCGTATTCTTGATATGTGCTGTTAGTCTTACAAAAAGCTCAATTGGATTACCTTGCAACTGTTACTGTAATCTGTGTCAACAATTTATTCTATGGATAATTAAGTCTAGGCTGCAGATGAGCCATGACTTTACTGTTTGAGAATAACACTGCAAGAGCTAGATGTAAAAGTTGAAACCACTTCTTCCACTCATTTTTATTGTATTGAAGATCCGAAACAAAAGAGATAGGACTGGAATGATATTAGTTTTTCGTCCGCACCACAAAGATACGGTATTGGCGGTATTGCATCAACCGCCAATCGCAATCTTGGAGAGATTGGCTTTTCGAGCGTCAATTCCCATCTCTACATTTTCCCAAGTATCAAAATTGGCGTTCAAACTCAACCGTAACGTTTTACCAAAAATACAAAAAACACCCCTAATGGCCGTTTTAGTTTTAATAGATTTTTTGACAAACGCTATGGTTGAGATTGAACGTAGATACCGTTTTATACTTGGGGTACATAATCGTATTTTGTACTGTTCCATGATAATACACCACAGTGACAAAACATCATATGAAAGTACATCATATGACTGTGCATCGCATGACAGAACAACGCATGTTGTTCTTACACAGAACACATGATAAACGTCAGATGAAAAAACATCACATGACACTAAACAGAAAATACCAAATACAGCAAAAACAACATGAGAAAATGGAATAATTGTATAGGTATATATTGTTGGGAAATTTTACAACTCATGCCGCCTTTAACTGCAATCAGGAGTGGCAACGGCATAGTATGCATTAATTTGTAAATATGAGGTTAAAAATGTTTCACTTTGCCAATGTCACCACTGTTTCAGGGAAGGTTGGCAAGAGTTGCAGGGCTTATGTTCATTTGAGATTGGGTTTTTTATATTTTTTATATAGCGGCATGTGTGAGCGCGAAATTATGCGTGTCTGCTTGTGGGAATGCATTTAATATGAATCTCAAATGAAGGTACACATCTTTGCAACTTAGATTTAGATTTAGATTAGGTAGCCACTAGCCAGCCAATGCTAATCTATAATACAAGGTCTCATAATAGGCATAATAAATTATTGTGTTGTTAGTGATGTCTTGTCCTAGTGTTGTTTTATCATTGTGATGTTTATTCGTGTTATGTACTGTCTTTGCGATGTACTGTCATGCATTTTTTTGCCATGTGTTTGTAATGTAACGTACTGTCATGTGATGTTACGTCATGTGACGTTATGTCACGTGTTGTTTTGCCATTGTGCTGTTCTAACCTGCCACTATTTTGTATGTGTATCTATCAATATTTATCATCGCAAGACTTTTATTAAGTAAAGTGATCAGTTATAGATAATATTTTATCCTTTAAAATGCTTAAAATAAATGCACTTTATTCAAGACTTTATTCAAGCCGCGGAGGGTGCGATACATGACCAACTTTATAAAATATACAAGTACGAGTACAATAGGTACTCGTTGAATTGAATGCACATGTTATGTTCTTACATGTTATTTATTATTGGTTTTCCTTGACTTATAGTTTGGTATGAGGCTTACCACCCATACTGTAAAAAAATGTTCACTTTGCCAATGTTACCCCTGCTTCAGGGAAGGTCAGCAAAAGTTGCAGAGTTTATGTTTATTTGAGGTTCGGATTTTAATATGTAAGTAAGTGCACATGCAGCATTTGTAAGCGCAAAATTACACGTGTCTGTTTGTTGGCATGCATTTAATATGAATCTTTAATGTTAATATATGTTTTTGAAACTTAGAAGATTGATTGCCTGAAAATCACAGACTGCTATAAAACCGTGCCATTAATTTTGTTCTTATCTTTATCATAGGGTGGATCGTTTATGAGTTGATTTCTCAATCCTTCATCCTTCATCTAGCTCCTTGAGTCCTTGTTCCATATAATGAAGTGACGTAATATGTCATTTTACACTCGTAGCTAGGGAGTTAGGGTGACCCTTACCGTGGCATTTTTTTTAATTTCAAATGTTTTTTTTTTAATTCTTTGAAACAATTTAATTTGAAAAAAGCCATTTGAACATTTTGTTTTTGTTGTTGTTCATGTATTGCAAAGGAAACAAAACAGGACCGCAATTTTTATAGCACCCCTAGCGGCAGTTTTAAATAACATTAATTTATTATATTTATTTAGGGTTCCTTGACTTAAAGGTTGTTATGCGGCTGACCACCCATACTGTAAAAAATTGGTTCACTTTGCCAATGTCACCCCTGTTTCAGGGAAGGACGGCAAGAGTTGCAAGGCTTATGTTCATTTGAGATTGGGTTTTTATATTGTAGGTCCACATGCGGCATGTGTTAGCGCGAAATTATACATATCTGCTTGTGGGAATGCATTTAATATAAATCTGAAATGATATATATATTTGCAGCTTAGATTAGATTAGATTAGATATTACAAATAGGCATACACTTTTTGCAGACTCTCAAGGCAATATGTAAATCCATAGTTCGGCTTTTTTACAAACTCTGTAAGCAACGAAACGTTCGTGCAAGTTTATAGTTGTGCTATCTGCCTCCATTACACATGCTTAATTTTAATGCATCCGTCCCTTTCTTTCGCGTACACATGCACATGCGTACACTTACACATGCACATGCGTACACTTACACATGCTTAATTTTAATGCATCCATCCATTTCGACAGTTACATAAATCACAATTCAGGATATACCATGTTTTTATTCTAACAAATACTTATTAATATAAAAAAAATATATTTTGATTTTTCATCGTCAAATTTTAGCTTCTTATACAATTCTTAGTTTATTTTCACAGACTAGGAATTGCGAATAACAACTGTACCCCGAGTATAAAACATTTACTTGACTGACATTCCTCGACTGATAGGTTGGTATGAGGCTGACCACCCGTGCTGTAAAAATCGGTTCACTTTTGCCAATGCCACCCCGGTTCAGGGAACGGCGGCAGGAGTTGCAAGGTTTATGTTCATGTGAGGTTTTGCTTATTCGTATGCACACATGCAGAATGTGTAGGCGCGAACCCACATGTGTCTGACAGTGGGCATGCATTTAATATGAGCCTTAAATGTTTACATATCTTTGCAGCTTAGATTATAGATTATAGATATAGACATAAACTAACCTCGATCGCGTAAATCAACAGTGTATGGAATATACGATGTCACTCCTAGTGAGTGATTTAGTTTTCATACATTGTATTTTATTTATACGAACGAGGATAGCTAACGCAATCTTTTATAGATGACAAAGAAAATAATATGTATAGTATAGGTACGCTAAGCTATGATACCTTACTAAGATACACATAGTGTCAAGTGGCGTTCTCTCAGAAGGGATCGCATGTGGCGAGTGAAACCTATTATTTTAATCTTACAGGTAAGGGGAGCAGCTTTCCGCTAGCCCCTTCAGTTGAAGTGGTGGTTTTCTAAGCTGCCGAGGGGGTCGGTACGCATTACTTGTCGTAATTGTATTTTGGGATTAGAAATAAACACCGAAACGGGAAATCATTTCAGAAACACTCGGTGGAGATTGAACCCGAGCTCTCGGCATGGAATGCAAGCACTCTACCAACTGAGCTAACGACCGGATAGGTAAGCTGTAAATCTTTTAATAAAATGCAGGTCCTATGTCCATATGTGTTTTACTTTTTGGTAAATAAGGACCACCCTATTGTAGGTATTCTATAAATGGGTCATGGAGACTTTTTTACTTCGTCCCTTTCAAGTGTTCCAGTAAGGAATGTGCTAGGGGAGGGCGATTCTAAACCAAGTCAGAAGAGCTACTCTGCTAAATTCCTTACACTTTGGATATCAATCCAAGTCGGAGCTTGCTAGCGCTTGCAAAATAACTCCATAGATTAAAAAAAAATCACAGACTCCTTATTTTTAGACACGAATCGCTATCTCGTCGCCTTCGTAAGGTCGTAAGGAAATACGATCAGAAATTTCGTCCACGATCAAAATAATAATCCACAGACCAATCATTCGGAAGTTGTAGAATGGAATTTATCAATTAAAAATAAATTTAATTCCCTGACTTGTAGGTTCCTCGACTTGTATGACGCTGACCACCCATACTGTCAAAAATGGTTCACTTTTCCAATGGCACCCCTGTTTCAGGGAAGGTCAGCAAAAGTTGCAGGGTTGATGTTCATTTGAGGTTTGGAGTACACACTACTCATGCAGCATTTGTAAGCGCGAACTTGCAAGTGTCTTTTTGTTGGCCTGCATCTAATATAAACTTTAAATGTCAATATACACGTAGATAATAGAATAGGTACAAGTTGTATTACAACTTAGATTAAAAAATCATAATTTCAAAAAACTTTTAAGAGAAAAACTTTTTTGTATACTTATTTGCACAGTGAAAATTCATTTTTATGAGAAGTATAATAATTGAGCATTTATTTTATCTCAATAACGTTCGACTTGTTGACGTTATGTGTCCTGTTTTGTCATTGTGATGTAAAGTCGTGTGACGTTATGTCATGTATTGTTTTGTCACTGCTGTTCAGTGTTCTATCATGTCAACATCACAATGATGTCAGATACCATACGTGATTTTGAATTGCCCAAATAGAGGGTGTGTTTCCTCGACACTTCCCCTAGGTACCTAAAGCAGATAGCATCTAGTGCTATGTAATAATATATAAGATTGAGTCGACCCTTGAGACAAACCATGGATCAACTGTAACTGTGGTGAGATTCCACTGATACCTTACTCGTCAAGAAACATGACCAAAAAACCAGCTGTACGTCATGTTGTTCGCTTTACAAAAACTGCTACTCAGGATCAGGACATCAACCGCCACATCACCAACACCTCTGCGGCACTACAACAAGTGATATAGACCCCTAGAGTATCCCGTAAAGGATTCCTTAAAAAAGTATATTTTTTTACATTTTAAAAATCTAATCTAAATCTAAATCTAAGCTGCAAAGATATGTATCATTTGAGATTCATATTAAATGCATTCCCACAAGCAGACACGCATAATTTCGCGCTTACACATTCCGCATGTGGACCTACAATATAAAAAACCCAATCTCAAATGAGCATAAGCCCTGCAACTCTTGCCGACCTTCCCTGAAGCAGGGGTGGCATTGGCAAAGTGAACCATTTTTTACGTATGGGTGGTCAGCCGCATACCAACCTATCAGTCAAGGAATTTTAATATTTTAAAACACCAAAATATTAACAAGCCAAATCACTATATTGTTATGACTTAAAAATCGTTGTTTTTCATTATCAGTAGGATATATATATGTACAATATAAATGTACACATGAGTACTTACTTTATTGAAACAAAATGAAAAGAAAGAAGGTCCCTTGTCACACGGTTCTTTTTATTACCTACTTGCTGAAAAGGATAGACCACTTAAAAATACCCTGACGTATTTGAAAAATGGGCATTAAATTTTACGACACTACCTACATATGGCCTTGTATTAAACCTTTCATCCTATTCCAAGCACTCTAGAAACATAAATGTTTGCCATCGATATGTATATACAGTCAAACCTGGATAAGTGAGAACTGGATAAGTGAGAACTGGATAAGTGAGAACTGGAAAAGTGAGAAAACTCTATAAGTGAGAGCAATAGCCAGGACCCGTTATTTTAAGCTCCCAAAACCTCTATTAGCGAGAAACAGAAACCTCTGTAAGAGAGAGTCGTTTTTTCCTCATAGACCTCCGTAAGTGAGACTGCTACTTATCTATACCTCCATAAGCGACAGTCGAGCTTTATTTACAAATTTAACATCTGCTATTTTATGACTCATTCTTAACTTTCGTGGAACTTCGTACCATTGTTTTTGTATTGTTTTCTCGTTCTATTTTGTGGAACTAAAGTTATTCTATAGCATTCTTTTCGAATGGACACGTTGCCTGTGTACCGTCCTGTTTGTCGGACTTACTCAGTTTATAGTTATCAATTGCAAAGAAAGTTCTGTTCTGCATCATGTCAAAACGGAAAATTAAAGTACTGTCATTAAGTGATAAACTTAAAATAGTGAATGCGTTTGAATCCGGAAAATCGCGAAATGAAATTCAGAGGGAGTTTAATTTACCAAAATCCACCTATTATAAAATTATAAAATCAAAAGACTCTATAAAGTCTGAGTGCTCTGATGGACATGGAAATATTAAGAGGACTAGTGGCTTGTGACGTCTTGTTCTTGCTGCGTACCCCTATAAGAGAGAAACGCTACCCATGTACCTGCATTAGCGAGAAACTCGGGTTAGTGAGAAACCTCTATAAGCGAGAATGAGATTGTGCTCCCTTAAACTCTCGCTTATCCAGGTTTGACTGTAATTGGTTCAATGAGTGAACAGCACAGCGACAAAACAGCACATGACATTACAACATACGACTTTGCATCACATGACAGAACTACAACACAATATGTACAGTACGTCACTTGGCAAATTTGTAGAAGCTCTGGCCAACCCTAGCGGAATGGTGACGAAGAGCTGCAGATACAGCGATAACAAATAAATCCCGCGAATTTTTATTCTAAGAATTAAAATGATTTGTGATTAAAATGAATTGTGAAAATAACAAAGCTTTTTTTTAAGAATTTACTTTAAAAGCAATGTGGTAGCTAATAAGGGTTTTAAGGAATCCTTCTCAGAATAAAAAAAAAATACTGACTACATTTCCCAGAAAATGATAAAAGAAATGCATGTTATATTTCTTATCTCTTTAAGCCGATAACAAAATTAAAATAAAACAATGTTTTGAGGTACTTTGGGAAAGACCATCGGAAATTTGAAAGGGATTAAAATTTTATTTTAAAGATATAGAAAGTTACTGAGCTGCTATCTTCCTTACAAGTTACAATGAAGTCGGCACATCATTGAAAATGTCAAAAAAAAGTTTTGAAGTCACGCGGCTGGGTTAGTATAGTTGCCAGTTACCCAATTTTGCTAGCACAAGAGTCGTATAAATGCAAACGTCGTCAACTCTTTACGCGATGATTTTGAGAAAAATATAACTGTGTTTTGAACGCAATTTGGAGCCAGTTGGAGATGACGGCGTTTGCATGAAATTATACTTGTTCAATTAAAATTACGAAGGATTAAGTGAAGTTTTCATCACATTGCACACAGCAAATGATTTGTTACACTACGCAGAATCAAATTCAATAATTATCTCAAAAATCATAAAATTAGGAGATGACGGCGTTTACAGTTATAACCTACGACTCAAATCTATTTAGATTTTTACCTAAAAATTTAATGTGCATTTTACCCGCACACTAACATTGTTTGTTGACTGTTGTGTGCCCAGCACTCACAGATAAATCTCAAAAAATAGCCTACCAAAATGTATTTCAAAATGTAGGGAAAACGGCGTTTTAGCACTGGTATTGGGTGAAAAAAATAAACAACTGTGGTGGAGAGTGTTTTTTTTTATTGTTTTCTTTAAAATCATGTAAGATATTGTCGCTAAAGATATTTTAGTAACACAAATTTCATTTAACACGCCGTCACTTTGACATGTCTACATTTTTGTTTTTTTAACGTGGTTGTTGTGCCAACTTGTCAAGGCACTGCTGACAACCCTCACTGTCGTTGATATGTATCTATCACCCATTGTTATCCTTTTTGTTTAATCGTACGAACGCGAGCCATAAACCATTCGTGATCGCTAACATTTTTGCTATCTCTCTGCATACTTTCCATATTACATCTATTCCCCTTCCACGCGATAATCGCAAAAGTGACAGTCAATAAAATCTTAACCCAGTATTGGCCGTAATGTAGGAATTGGGTCACTTTGCTCAATGTCAACTTTATCTCAGAAAAAATCGGCAAGATTTGTAGGATTAATTTTTTTTATTAGTTCATTCAACAGTTACCAATGCTTGCAGAATCTGTCTGAGAGCGTGCATTACCTATGAATCTCAAATGTTAATAAATATCTTCGTAGCTTAGATTATAATTTATACAGCTAAAAATAAATAAACTGTAACTGTAACTCTGTCGCCAATCCGCTAGGGGCGGCCAGAGCCTCTGCAGAGTTGCCTCCATTTCTTCTTATCCTGACATACCTCTTTTAATTCATTCATATCCATCACCTTTTTCATGAATTTTCTTCTTTTACGCTAACTTTGTACATCCCATTTTTTCACAATCTCCTCAATCTGATCACTCCATACTTTTATCGGTCGTTCCTTCCCTCTTTTTCCTTTCACACTTTATTTTTAAGTACATCAACTTTGTCAGTATTTCATTATTCATTCTTTCCACATGCCAAAATCATCTCATCACATTCTTTTGTACCTTCTTTACATTTTTATTTTTTTTATTTAAAAATAGATTAGGTACATTATTTATTTAATTTTTTTTATCCATTGTTATTAGAATCTTACCTTCAGGCGAAAGCGAATGCTTGTGTGCCTTCCTTTTGTACAACCTTTTGTACATCCTCTTTCAAATTGCATTATTTTTTTACCCGTTCATTCCTAACTCTATCCCTCAGAGTTTTTCCTGTCATGCTTCTCAAATGCTTCATTTCCACCGTAAATACTATACTCATTTCGCTATCATTCACTGTCCATGCTTCACTTCCATACATCAAAATCGGTAACCATATGCCATTGTGTACCGCCATTCTCAGATCCATCGTCAATCGCTTGTTCTTTGCTATTCTTCCTATTACACCAACCACTTGCTTTCCCTTGCACACCCTATTCTCAAGTTCTCTTGTCATCTTTCCATTCTTTTCATACATACTTTTCAAGTATCGAAATTCATCCACAATTTCAACTATCGTACCATTCAACATGAACGTGCATTCTTCAGTTTCATCCCTTCTATCAAAAATCAGTACTTTCGTCTTCCACCCCATGCTTTATTCTGAGTACTTGAATACTGTTTAAGATAAAATAAATAATTCTGACATCTTGATTCGATAAAAACAACGAGTAGGTACTGTTTGTTTCCGTTCGTGGAAAAGATAAAAAGGAAACATGAAAGAGATACGCTGTCCTTTGTCATAATTCGATTGCTCTTTAATCTTTCACAAATAACAAGCAACAGATTTTATTTCGTGACCATAAAAAAATGTGCTTTGAGTTTATGTTTTGTTGTTTTATAGATAAGCATAAATAAGATAATATTATGAATGTGTCTGGCATCCATGATAAATGTAAACATTTGGCAGTTTTTTTTTTAAATGAAACTGAAATTTCTCTGAAATCCCTTGACTTTTTTTGAAAATGATCTTTTTCTGAAATTCCTTAACTTATACGTTGATATGAGGCTGACAGTGACCACCATTACTGTAAAAAAATGGTTCACTTTTCCAATGGCACCCCTGTTTCAGGGAAGGTTGGGTTTTGTTCATTTGAGATTGGGTTTTTATATTATAAGTCCACATGCGCCATGTTTCAGCACGAACATATACGTGTCTGTTTGTGGGCATGCATTTGATATGAGTTTTGAATTTTAAAATATCTTTGTAACTTAGATTATATAGACAGAAAATAAATGGACGCTTAGGTAGGTATTTATAATTTAGCCTGACAATTTGACAATAGAAGAGAGCTCTACTAGCTATAAAAATTAAAAATTAAAATAAGAAGATTCTGTGTCGTCTGTCATTTTCGTATGGAATCTTTCCCTCTGTTGTACCGACTTCCGACCAAGAAGGTTGGGTTGTGGAGTGTGGGGCCGTCCATATATTACGTCATTCGAATTAATGGGGGGGGGGGGGGGGAGTCTGGTCTGCGGATGATGGCAAATGACTTACGAGTACCAAAAGTGACGTCGTTCTTGTAAATACCAATTTCTACAAAATATACATAATATTATGTAAGATATATAACATTATTAATTATTAAGCTCATCCATTATTACAGCAAGAGGGGGGAGGGGTCATAAGATAATGACTATAGGTGATTGTAGGGGGGGGGGGGGGGTCGAAAATCGCCAAAAATCGATGACGTAATTTATGGACGGCCCCTGTGTAAATTTCGACTAATATATGGCGTGTTAAAAACAACGACTTTGATTTCTGCGAGTTGTAGTCCTCTCCGGTGTGCCTCCTTTATCCTGATTCCCAACCCCCGTCCGGATTCCTACCAATACAACTTAAATGTAATATACGTAATGTAATGTAACTCAGACTATAGATTATAGATATACAAATTGTTTTCTCTAGTTTCAACATCTACACAAACTTATTGGAAACATGATACTCGTTAGAAAAGTTTTTTTTTAATAGTTCACAGATAATAAAAATGGATTGATCGATGCGTAACATGTGTAGAGGGTCTGTACCTGCATGTGGGAAATATATAGGAACAGCATGTGACCCCATACTCCACAGATGTGAGTCCACCATCAACTGTTGGACCCCCGCCATGGGAAACATAAAAACCTCTGGCGAATATTTAACGACATCAAACTTTTACTTATTTAAAATCTATATATGGAGCATCCCTTACTGTAAAAAATGGTTCACGTTACCAATGTCACCCCTGTTTCAGGGAAGGTCGGCAAGAGTTGCAGGGCTTATGTTCATTTGAGATTGGGTTTTTTATATTGTAGGTCCACATGCGGCATGTGTGAGCGCGAAATTATGCGTGTCTGCTTGTGGGAATGCATTTAATATGAAACTCAAATGATACATATCTTTGCAGCTTAGATTTAGATTTAGGTTAGAGCCTGTTGCACCAAACTCTTATCAGACAAAAAAAAAAATTAAGTGTTATTTCTCCCTTTCAAATCAAACATTTGGTTGCATATACGTAAGTCAGCTGATGTACATCATATTTCCTGTTCAAATTCCATCATATTATCACCAAGTTCCGAGGAATATTTAACCGAGGTCCTTACCAGAAATAAGCAATCAAATTTGATGTGTCTATCAAATATTGATTGGAGGTTGGTGCAACAGGCCTTTTATCTATAATTTAAGTTGCAAAGATATTGTTACTAATATGCAATACATTTGTAGTTGTGTTTGATTTGTCTGTATTAGTTTGTAGTCTATGAAGTCTCTATAAGTGAGTAGAAACTTAGGTATCTGATAATAATCTATATTTGTTCGAGATTAATTAAGTATCGAATCTAATAATCATGGAAAGTCTAGCAAGGTAGTATTTTACAATTTTCCATGTTTCGAGAATGATCTTTGTTTTCAGTATAAATTAAAGACCGAAATTTCCTGCAGCGTCAGAAGTGAATCAGCCGTAAAAATAAAAGATTTTTCTGGAAAAAGTAAGGAAAGTGTACCTACATCATAAATAGCATCATTTTTACAAAGAACTTTGCAAATGTAACTCTGAACCGAAAGTGATAAAATATCAATTGTGTAAAAAAAATGCAGTTGTATTAAATAGAACCCACTTTAAAAGTCTGCCTTAAAAAAAACGCAACTAAACTACACATAATCGTGTTACTCGTTGCCTACACAGAAAAGGATGTGTAAGGGAAAGCAAGTGGTCGGTGCAATAGGATGAATAGCAAAGAACAAGCGATTGACGATGGATCTGAGAATGGCGGTACACAATGGCATATTGTTACCGACTGTGATGTATGGAAGTGAAGCATGGACAGTGAACGATAGTGAAATGAGTAAAGTATGTACGGTGGAAATGAAGCATTTGAAAAGCATGCAAACTCTGAGGGATAGAGCTAGGAATGAATGGGTAAAAAGAGAATGTAATTTGAAAGAGGATGTGAAAGTTAAGGAACAAAAGAATGTGATGAGATGGTTTGGGCATGTGGAAAGAATGAATGATGATAGACTGACTTGATATGAATGAATTGAAAGAGGTATGTCAGGATAAGAAAAAATGGAGGCAACTCTGCAGAGGCTCTGGCCACCCCTAGCGGAATGGCCACAGAGTTACAGTTACAGTTTATTTATTTTTAGCTGTATAAATTATAATCTAAGCTACGAAGATATTTATTAACATTGAGATTCATAGGAAATGCACGCTCTCAGACAGATTCTGAAAGCATTGGTAACTGTTGAATTAACTAATTAATCAAATAAATTAATCCTACGAATCTTGCCTTTTTTCTGAGATAAAGTTGACATTGAGCAAAGTGACCTAATTTCTACATTACGGCCAGTACTGGGTTAAGATTTTATTGACTGTCACTTTCACGCATGAAAAAGGTGATGAATTTGAAAGAATTGAAAGAGGTATGTAAGGATAGGAAAAAATGGAGGCAGCTCTGCAGAGGCTCTGGCCACCCCTAGCGGAATGGCGACAGAGTTACAGTTGCAGTTACAGTGTTATGGATTAATTTTTCGTAAGAAAAAGAAATGTTGTTTCCAATACAGAAATTTATTGAGACAGACAATGTCATCCAGAGGTATAAATGAATCAAACAAAGACTTACAACATCTAATCTAATCTAATCTAAGATGCAAGGATATATACCATTTAAGATTTATATTAAATGCATTCCCACAAGCAGACATGTATAATTTCGCGCTAACACATGCCGCATGTGGACCTACATTATAAGAACCCATCTCAAATGAACATAAGCCCTGCAACTCTTGCCGTCCTTCCCTGAGACAGGGGTGACATTGGCAAAGTGAACCCTTTTTTTCACAGTATGGGTGGTCAGCCGCATACCAACCTATAAGTCAAGGAGCATACATGACAAATTACATTTTTAAAATGCTGGAGATATGATGGAGAAATACAGTATCACAATAAGGTTAGAAGTTGAAAAAGCGTCGAGGCTAGAAGTTAAGGTTAGGTGTCAACCTAGAAGTTAGGTCAACCTAGAAGTGAAGTTATTATTTCAAGCAATGCTATTTATGTCATTTACAATATTTTATGTACATAGCCGTAAGCCCCTTCAAATAAAAGATGATGACATCAAAATGATGACGACTAATGTCGTATATGGAATATTTCCTATGAAAGTCTAAGCTTTCTCCTATGACACAATCAATTTTACTTGTGGTCAGGTTACTGTGTGATTTCTTAGGTTACTTAATTTTACTTAATTGAATATGGTTACTTAATTTCTATCACAACAATATATCAATGAATCATGAAGGAAAAGTACATATTAATTAAAGTTGCAATGCTATTATTTATAATAGTGTAGACATATAGCATTGAGAATAGGGTAGATACATAACAACAGTACACGCACAAGTCTATTTTGATTGCCTTCATAAAAATAAAATTATTTACGTCAACGACGATACCATGTTGATGATGCGCGGATGCTATTTGGATGGGAGACCGCTACTTACCGCGGTTTACCTACACCGCGTGTTGTTGGCATTTCTTAGACCGGTCCGTAGTCCAGTGGCAACACTTCTAAATCTAAATCTAAATTTACTTCAGACTCGTAAATGGAAGGTTGTGGATTCGAATCCCGGTGGAGCGCAAAAATATACCATTTATATTTCGAATGTGCTCTTCGCTGGGTTGAAAAATTCATAAGCCTTTACCAAAGACCGGTCACTGAAAAGTCCATCCAACCTTACAACAACTGGGAATTGAGCTTGAGAATTGGCGCTCTCTACAGCGACAACCAAGCTTGCAGAGGGCTCTTGAGGTGTGATACACACAAAAATAGCGCTCACCAAATAAATCATCCCAATAATATTATTACTATAAAATGCCACATCTTTGTATCAATCTAAAACCGTATCGTTTCCAGTACGACATACAACTTTCGTCTTGGAATTTTGCATTTAAATTTTCTACATTTTGCGCCAATCCCCCAAGGGGAAATCTCCACAGAAAATGGCCAAAAGACGAGCTGAGGTTTTTCATTGTTTCAGCGAAACCAGAAACCTCAGATGGGATTTGAGATCCCCCTTGGCTTTTCGGTAAACTGATACTTTTTCCAAGGAAATCTCTACTCAAGGATTACACGATGGGGAAAGTGGCAAGTAGGAGGCAAATCATATAATTAAAGCTAGACCTCCATTATTGAACGTTTTAAATTTCGTACATTTCTTGTGAGATCGTCTCCGCATCTTGAAATAAATTGTGCGAAATAAAGTAACCGAAGTTTTTATTAAATTGACCCGTAAGGGTCCATAAATTACGTCATCGATTTAGGCCGATTTTCGACCCCTCCCCCCTTACAATCATCCTATAGTCATTATCTAATGACCCCACCCCCTCTTGCTGTAATAATGGATGAGCTTAATAATTAATAATGTTATATTACTTATTTGATATATTTTGTAGAAATTGGTATTTACAAGAACAACGTCACTTTTGGTACTCGTACATCATTTGCCACCATCCGCAGACCAGACTTCCCCCCCCCCCCCCCTTAATGCGAATGACGTAATATATGGACAGCCCCTAAATCATAACAATATAGATTAACGATATATGGACGTCTATATCTATAATGCGAAGAAAAGAACACCTTAATGTCAATTACAGGTGTTATTTTTTTCGTGGGAATCGAACTCCAGCCCTTTGCTTTTGAAAATAATGAAACTATGCTATCAGCCGTATTTAGGCACTTGTCCTCTTAGTGCTATTTGTCACATTGAGCTTGCTTTTCTTATGTCCATCACAGGTAATTTCACATGAGCATGTTAGTAAGTGTACTCTGGTATTGAATGCAAGTGTTCTACTAACTGAGCTTTCTACTGGACCAGTCAGATTTCGTACATAGCTTTAGAGACAAAATAATTTAATTATTTTTTTATGAAATTTACAATCGAATATTGAAATTAATTTCACCTTGAAAGTGTTTGATTTCCTTCATTAATTTATGAGACGTTTACTTTGTAACCCTTCATCTTTAAATAATTAAAAATACATTTTATGTGGTTAATAAAACTGTTTATGTACAATATCAAAAGTGAAAAATTGCCGTGAAAATAATAATACATGGATGATTTATTTCATGAGCGCTTTTTCCATGTGAATCGCACCTCAAGAGCCCTCTGCGAGCTTGTTTGTTACTACAGAGCGCCGATTCTTATGCCAGACCCATTTTCTGTCAGGCTGGATAAATCCTTGGTGATAGATTTGCTTTTTAAAGGTACATTAATTTTTCAACCTAGCGTAGAGCATATTTGAAAATATAAATATTTTTTTGTCCTCCGCCGGGAATCGAACTCACGACCTTTGGAATAGACTACAGACCAGTTGATAACCAATCTTCACTACCAGGCATAAGAATGAGAAAAAATATTTTTAGATCTATTGAAATTGTGAAAGAATAGGATATACAAAGCGAAAGTAAAAGAAGGAAATGCATGAAAAAGGTAATGGTTATATGTAAATGAATTGAAATAGGTAGGTATGTAAGGATAAGAAAAAATGGATGCAAATGTGCAGAGGCTCTGGCCACCCCTGGCGGAATAACGAAAGATTTACAGTTACAGTTGAAGTTGATGCCTTCTTACTTTAATAAGTAGATAGGTGGTTATTTATTATTTTTTTCCTTGACTTATAGGTTGGTATAAGGCTGACTCCCCATACTGAGATTTGGTCCACATGCGGTATGTGTAAGCGTAAACTTATACGTGTATGCTTATGGGAATGCATTTAATATGAATCTTAAATGTAATGTACTCGTATCATTGCAGCTTAAATTATAGCTCTTTTTTTTTTATTATTATTTAATATAACACATATTGAGTACCTACATTTGTTTTTAAACTTATATCTACTACATAATAATTCAATAGTTTTATAAGCTGTACCTCACCAAAAAGAGGCAAAGCTCCTGTGTGTGGTGAGGGACTTACAATCAATTTAATCAATAGTAATAACAAATTTATTTAAGTTTTTTATACCTATAGTTAAGTTATAAACTAGAAATTTATTTAAGTTACTTCATATACTTAAGTTATAAACCTAGAATGTGCAATTTTCAGGTGTGAAGAAATTTGATATGTAAAGAAATCAAATAAAACCAAACAAAAACTGAACAATAAACAAAAAACCTTATTGGTACCTACATGTTTCGGACACGGTGTAACTTATCATGAAAAACCAAAATAAGTCATTGAAAATTTCAACCGTGTTGTTTGAATACAGCTCAGAACGTGATAGCAAACAAAATTCGCTGAAATGTTTTTGTTTGCAGCTTTTTGAGCTTAAGCCCCGAAAGCGCTACTTTACGTGTTAGCGAAAGCTTCACGCTCCGTTACACGTACATTACCTTCATCATTTAAGCTCCGGCTCAATTATTTTACTAAGCTTTTTGAAAGCTCTATTTTAAGCTTTTATATTAATTTTCAACACACTTTGTCGTTTCCAGTTTTAAAATTTTGAAAAAATATGCATCAAAAATAGAAAAAAATATATATAATCATGAAACCTATGCCAGCCCTTTTTTGAAAACAAAAAAATCGGTACCACTCCGTCGACGCGGTTAGTTTTTGGGACAAAATAATTTTTGGAAACGTTATTCTCTAAGGAATTAGTAATTTGAAAAGACGAGGGTGTTGAAAATTTTTAATCAATGAACCCCTTTATAACGCCAAACAGTGTTTTCATTGATATGGAGTAACGTTCGATCGTTTAATGTTATTTACGTGGCTTAATTTCAACGAGTGCGGCTCAGATATTAAATAGCGGCCCAGCTTGATGAAATGGTTCACACAAGAGAAGGAGATCTGAAACCGAAGCCTCCTTATGTTTGCAGAATCCATAAGCCATAAACCTGTGTGCTCGGCAACATCGCGCGAATAGGGCATCAAAGGTAATCTAGTTTATCTAATCTGATCTAAGTTGCAAATATGCCATGTATTAACATTAAAAAAATATATTAAATGCATGCCCACAAACAGACACGTGTAAGTTCGCACTCACAAATGCTATACCTTTGTGTAGGTATGTAGTTACAATTAAAAACCAAAACTCAAATGAACATAAGTCCTAAATCTTTTGCCGACCTGCCCTAAAACAGGGGTGACATTGGCAAATTGAACCATTTTTTACAGGACAGGTGGTCAGCTACATACATACCAACCTATACATTAAGCGGAGTATGCCTCATCAATATCTCTGTAATCTAAGTTGCTAAGATATATTGATATTTAAGGCTCATATTTAATGCATGCCCACAAGCAGACATAAGTTCGCGCTTACATATGCTGCGTGTGTACAAACAAAATAAACACAACGTCAAATGAAAATAAACTTTGCAACTCTTTTCACCACCGCTTTTCCGTGAAACTTCAAGGAAATGAAGAAAGTTTGTACAGCAAGGGGGTTCAGGCTCATACCAACCTATTAGTCGTTGAACGTTATGTCGTAAAAAAAAAAATGGATGATCAACCATTAAGTCAATGAATACTTTAAAAATGCATAAAACCTTTTCTTTTTGTGTTAATTATTCATAAAGCTTTATTTTCACTTATTTAATTTACATTTACAAACGTATTCTATTAGCAGCGATTTATTTTTTGGGTAAGTTGAATGAAATAGCCTACTTGCTGCGATGCCACTTATTACTTGATGGCTTTATATAATTAGAAGGCCTTGCAAAATCTTAAATAGACTCGCGGTAATAAATCTACTGAACAGAACAGTGAATAATAGGCCATAAGCGTTGTTGATTACAGTCTATGGCGCTGAGCTATAATATAGAGGAGTAGAAACTAAACTTACGGCCTTGATACATACTATGCGGCACAGCTGTCCCCAGTCCTGTCAAACACAGAAATAGTGTAGCCATACAAAACATATTCGTACCTGTGAGATCCTAGGTTTTCTTGCTTTCTACATTTTGTGTTTCGACACCCAATAAGTACCTACACAATAATGCCATTTTCCTTTAAAAAGTGTTATATTAGCCAATCAAAAAATTGATAAAGCGTGCGCAGAACGTTCGCACAGACGAGTTTCAAAGATACCAACTTTCTGGAAAGTTGGTATCTTTGAAACCCCGAGTTTTTTTGTTTGCAACGAAAAGAAACTGTGAATATCTTTGTTCTCTTTCTAACTACATAATATATTAGGACAGGAAACGGATACAATGTCTCTGTGTTTTTAGTCCACAAATGGCATAAACCAATGGTCTATGGCAGTATAGACTAAGCCAGTGATGGTGAACCTTTTTGAGACTGAGTGCTAAAAGTTTTTTTTTTTCAATAAAATAATATGTCGCGTGCCACATGCCATGGAAATAAAAATGCATCAAATGTTTGTGTAACTTCAGATTTTTAATAAAAACAAAAATTAATACATACATCGAGGAAAATAATTAAGTAGATTAATTAAGAAGAAAATACACGTCGCTTTTTCAATATTTTTTTAATACTATTTCCATAACTTTTTTTTATATTTTCTTATACACTTTTATTTTTTCTCCTCATTCGCGTGCCACGCAAAATCGTCTCGCGTGCTACCTGTAGCACACGTCCCATAGGTTCGCAATCCCTGGACTAAGCTATATTGTTATTATCTAGTACTCCTACATTGTATTCTCACAGTACCTATCACGTACATACATGTGGATCTCACGTAGGCAATATCAAATAATGAGTAATCCCATAAAGTTGGTACAGGAATTCATGAATTTGAGGTAATTTATGATATGTGAAAGATATTATGTGTGTAAATTATCATTCTCTTCCATAACCTTTTTCATACTTTCTTCCTTTTGCCAAGCTGCATCCACAGTTGATTCACAGTAATCCTGTCCATAGTCTTCTACTTCTTATTATTTTCATTATATTCTTCACGCAATACATCATCTAGCAACAATTCCACAAGCAGTGCCACCCGAGGTATGCTATTAGCTTCAGTAACATCGAACCACTTACTTTTAAACCCGGTATTTTCAACGTTAGCTTAAATGTGACTTTAAACTGATAAAAAAAACTACCCACACGATTGACATAACTGCTGCATTTTCATTCAGCAGAAAGTCGCTATGCTAAATAAGTGTGTGTGTGTGTGTGTGTGTGAGCACGTCTTAGAAGTAGAGTTTCTTGTTTTGTCGTGCCGTAGCTTTCACTTCACGAGAAGGCCTTCAGTCACTTGAGTAAATACATAGCTTTTCATGAGCGTCCATGTGCTGAGGATCCTTCTGACATATACATACAGGAAGGGTATGAGGAGAGTTTGAGCATACTCCTTTCTTTTGAATCGTTTTCTCAATAATTTCTTTGTTTACTTTTTTCTTCACTAAATTCTGTCTTACTTTCAAGATATTTTTTCTGCGCGAACAATTGATTTTTTTAAACGGGGATAAAATTCAACGTCATATAAAGACTTCCCAAATCAAATTAATGACCTAAATTAAAAGTTTTAATATCCATCATTGGGAATGTCAGTTACACTCTTTTTTTAATTTTTCAAAAATTCGGTCTCAGATTTTTCGACCGTAAAACTTAAGTCCTTAGTAAAACTATTTGATCTTTAATCTTAGTGGCAAGTCCGGTTTTAAATGGTAATTTATGGTTCGATTTGAGTCATTTTCAGGAAAAAGGTAACTAAGCTACACATATGGTGTAACTTCTTGTCGTGTTTCTTCCGAAGGGGTTGCATATGGCGATTGGAACCTACTTCAATAAATAAGGGGGCCGGCTTCACACAAACAACTTCAGTTTAATGGTTCGAATTGAGTCATTTTCAGAACTTATATTAATTTCAGTTGTGCAATTTGGACGACAAATGAAGAAATACTTTTTTATTGATTAGATTTGGTTAGAGCCCGAGCGATAGCTCAGTTGGTAGAATGGTTGCGATCAAAGTCGTAGTGCGAAGGTTCGATTCACACTAGTGACTAGGGTGTCAGAAATGATAGCCCGTTGTGATGTTTCTTTCAAAACCAAAATCACAATATTAAAATGGCGGTACACAATTGTATATTGTTGCCGACCCTGATGTATGGAAGCGAGTCATCGACGGCGAATGAAAGAGAAGTTATAAGGTATGAACCGTAGAAATGGCTCATTTGAGAAGTATGACAGAAAAAACACTGAAAGATAGAGTGAGAAACGAATGGGTTCTGAATGAATGCGGAGTAAAAGAAAGCGTGAAAGTGAAAGTTCAAAGAAGTGTGATGCGATGGTTTGGACGTATTGAAAGGATGAATGAAGACCGACTGACAAAAAGAGTGTATAAAGGGAATGTTATTACATTCCCTTTATACACTCTTAAGTAAGTGGGAAGCGTGGAAGGGGAATACCTATGAAAGAATGGATTAATCAGATAAATGAGATTACGAATAAATAAAATTTAAAGAGTGGAAACAAGAGAAGAGCATGCATGAAAAGAGTGATGAAATTGGATGGCACGAAAGAAGTATGCAAGGACAGAGTCAAGTGGAGGCACTTGTGTGGAGGTACCAGCCACCCCTAGAGGAATGGCGGCAGGATACAAGACAAGGCATAATTTACTCAGCCTGTAGGTATACAAAATAAGAGCTTGCCTGCTCGGGATCAAAAAAGCCACCACTTCAAGTATTGTGGTTAGCCCAAGGCTGTCCTACTTATCTGTGAAAATCTTATGTGTTTTTGTGGAGGAAGGGGTAAATAGTTGCACTATATGTACGTATAAGTTACGTATAAAATTTTCATATGAATATGTACTTACAAAAGAGAATAAACCTCACATGAACCTTGCAACTCATGCCGCTTTCCCTGAAACCAGGGTGGCATCGGCAAAAGTGAACCAAGTTTTTACAGCATGTCAGCCTCATACCAACCTTTAAGTCAAAGGATAATAAATAAATGATATTAGTGATTATTAAAATCGTTTTGTTTTTTTTAACGCAAGCAAATTGTTTACTTTTTGTAATTATTTCGCAGATGCAATCAATTTAAATTTCTTAATGATTAATTAATTATTGATATTCAGGTTATTATGAAGTGGATGATAGTCACTCATTAGTCATTGAACCAACCAGTAACAAAATATTTGTATACCCTTACACTAGCAACCCGGCTGGATGATGACACAATATTGTCTAAGTCGTAAAAATTCTACTTTAAATTTTAAGTTTAACAAAAATAAAAAAAAATACAATAAAACATAAAACGGAATGATACGAAATGAAGTTTTTGTACAACCACATTTTCATCATGTCCTCGAACCAAAAGGGTCCCGTGGGATTTGACAGAAAACGGAGAACACATAAAATGTTTCGCTCTTTATGATTCTAAGTCAGTAGCGCACCAGCACTACTCCTACCTCTTTTATCAAAGTAAAAGAAAATTAAGTAAAAAAGTTAGTTTTTTTAGTGAGCGCTGTTGTTGTATGAATTTAAATTCGAGGGCATTTAGCGAGCTTTATTTTCGCCATAGATTATATAATGCTAGTTGCTGTAAATATGAAATATCTAACGAAAAAGATCAGTTTGATCCATAGCACTCTAAGCAAATAGCAAATAGGTTCAACTCGCCACATGCGACCCCTTCGGGGATAACGCGGCAAGAAGTTACACTATATGTGTAGCTTAGTTGCGTTTGCGTTTGCGTTTGCACAGTTGGTAGAATGCTTGCATGGTGTCAGAAATTGATTCCTGGTTCGTTGTTTATTTCAAGAGCAAAATTGAAATACTGGCAAATTCAAAATTAATCCAAGACTCCTATCCTTGTTCCCTGATAGTCTGCGACTGTGGCAGATTTGCCCATTCATAAGTTTACTCAAACGCGTGTTTAAATTAAGAAACATCACTTATTTTTACCTCTCTCCAATTTCACATGGTGGAGTGACACTTGGCTCCACCACCTAAACAGGAATCAGAAGAATTCCCGCTGGATTCATGACAAGTTGCGTTACCTCACTGGACCGATTTGAAATGCCATTTCTATAGTTGATCGTTTTCCTTCGGGTCGACTCAAACCAAGACTAAAGTAAATCCCAGACTAAAGTAAGCCCCAGACTAAACTAAAACCTGGCTTTTCTACGGATTATCTACCCTACTACGGTATAAATACCAGACCGTACTGAAAGTATCTGAAATGGGATACTATAATCTGGATTGTACAAACATATTGACATTTCAGGCTTATATTTAATGCACGCCCACAAGCAGACATATGTAATTTGGTCTAATCTAATTTAATCTAATCTAAGTTGCAAAGATATGTTACATTGGAGATTCACATTACATGCATTCTCACAACCAGACACGTACAAGTTTGCGCTTGCACATGCCTCATGTGAACCTACAACATAAAAACCAAATCTCAAATGAACATACACCCTGCAACTCTTGCTGTCCTTCCCTGAGACAGGGGTGACATTGGCAAAGTGAACCATTTTTACAGCATGGGTGGACAGCCGCATACCAACCTATAAGTCAAGGAATGTGCTCACACATTATGCATGTATTCTTACAAAATAAACCAAATTTCACATGCACATACACCTTGCAGCTCCTACCGCCTCTTCCTGAAACGGGGGTGGCATGACCCCTCGCGCTTGGTTGACTTGGGGGTCAGCCTCATACAAGGTCCTGATAATGAAAAATAAAATAAAAAACTTTGGAAATGTTTGATTAATAATACATTCTTAGGAGTAAATTCGACTGTCATTCATCCATTTGTTGGAGAGTTGCTTTCCGGGATCTGTTGTGGTGTTTTGTGAGAGCTGGAGCTTTCGGACGTTTCGCCAATACGATGGGTTTTTTCAGCGAGAAAGTGACATGATTTTCCCATTTTTTTCGTTCCACTACATGCATTACAATGTGTAATTCCTCGAATGCCTTTTTTATTTGATTGCGAAGAGATTTAAAAGAAAACAAAGTATTATTTGTTTAGTAACACTGTTTTTATTTCACTTTTCTTACTGTTAAAAATACGAATGTTTATGGTCCTAGTACCCTCATCAAATAAATAATGTATTTTTCCCTGGAATCATGAAATAATAATGACTTTGCCCAAAAAACATAACCAATACCTATATATCGATGCCTTGAAAGTATAACTGAATAATTGCTGATTCACTGATTTGAGAAATCGAGGATAAAACATTTATTGAGAGTAATTTCTCATATTAAGTGAACACACATGTTTAGTGTTTTTCTAATAGAAAATAAGAAAAATGGTGCATGTGTCTGAGAAACTGATTCAGTTTTATCGTATCTAAGGTATCGATATATTTTTTATTTATAAAATCAGAATCCGAAATTTTTCAGTACAGCCTGGTTTACGAAATATCTTCATAGTTAAATCTCGGTGAGGGTATAAACCTGGATCAACTGGATCCTTATGTGACCCAGAATCCAAAGCTAACGACCATCTATGTACATGCGGTTTGAGGTTTTCAGAGCAATCGAAGCATTGACATCGTTTTTAACGAGACAATGCCACAGAATTTTACTGTCAGTCGGTGTCCGGCCGATAGCTCAGTTGGTAGGGTGCTTGCATTCCATGCAGAAAGCTCGGGTTCGAATGCCACCGAGGGCGTCGGAAATGATTTCCCATTTCGGTGTTTATTTCAAATCCAAAATAAAATACCAGCAACATTCACTCAGCTTCACAATCAATGCATACCAGTCTCCTCGGAAGCTGAAACCCCCCCCCCCTTTAAGTGAGGTGTTTGGCGGACGGCCGGTCCACTCCATGGCCGGTCCACTCTCACACACACTGACCTCGTCTGGCACTCTGGGCCGATCTACAGGGTAGAGCGTAGAAGTCCAATGACACGCAAAACTCATTGCAAAAAATAATGCTTTGACAACTGACCTAACCTCAAACCTTAACAAACCGACCGGTATCTACCTGAAAACCGGGGGTCGGCTGTCGGTTAGATTTCCCGGTAAAATTAAACCAAAAATTTACGAACGAATTGTTATAATACAGAAAAACGAAATCTGTAGGTACCAAACTTTGGTTTTTAAGATTTGACATTTAACAAACGGATGTTTATAAGATCGGCCCTTACTGGTTTGTGTCACGCAAACCGCCTTTTTTATGCACGCGCAGTGTTGTTAAGGCTAGTTCGCACAAGGCCACTGATTTAGTCAAGTACCGAGTAATTTAGTAGTGGGCGGGGCGCTACTTGCCCGTGAAGCGTTCGCATTACGGTTCAGTACAGTACACAAGTGCGAAGTTGGCTGCAGAAAGCCCTTTCTAAAATGGCGGAAAATTTGAATTGGCTGCAGTTTGAAAATATTAATTGAGTATTTAAATCATGTTATTATAAAGCCCTTTAAATTGGCTATGGTTTGGTAATATTAACTGATTTATGCCCGGCCACCTAGCTAGGAGCCTGTTTAGCAAACAACTTCGAAACTCGACTTTTGTAAATTCGAAATGTATTGTATGGTTTATAAAATAATATACACATTTTAAATAAAAACAACACATGACTATTTGATGTTTATAATAATATCTACCAATTACGCTGCAAACATTATTTTTTAATTGAATTTTTATCTTTTCAATGATGTGTACAAAGTATATTTTGTATGCACACACTATAATACGGCTCGTAGTCTGCAGCTGCATTCAGATGCATTTCTCTGTTGCGTTTTTCGTTGTTGACAATTAACATCAATATTCGACATGTAAAATCGGCATTTTCAAATACACGGCGGTCACCAATCAATTATCAAGTTAAAGAAGAAACATGGTTCAACTTTTCAGAGGCTGACCGCGAGAAACTTGTTCAATCCTGCTACATACGCCTCTCACGTCTGTCACAGATATACCAGCTGATGGCTTACAGTGGCATAAAATTGTAATGCCTCTAATTAGTTATCCCCGTGTGTCACTGAATTGTTTCTGTACAAAACAATAAGTAACAATCCATCTGAAGGATATCATAAGGCCTGTGATATGACAAATTTATGGTAGGTACCTATAAACATCGATCAATGTAAAAGATCGATGTTTTTAAATACGTAATAAATTCATGGACGATAATAGTTATTTCCACAACATCTTTACCAAAACTATATTTGTACAGCTCTATTGTCAGCAAGGAGCTACATGATTGTATTTTTGACAGCTGATATCTGCACCAAAAATCGATGTCATACTATTCTTATCGAAAAAAAATTACCTTTCTCAAAACTTTTTGGACGTAGATAAGTCCTAGCAACTTCTATATTCTCAAGAGTTTCTACAAAAACAATTATATCGGTGTGCATATCCACTTATTTACAGTTTAAACATGACATAACCTCACTGACAGGTCGCTAAGTTTAGGGAGCGGAACATCGGGCTCGCAAATATAAGAAGTTCTTAAGTACTTAAATATTTTTAAACAGCACTTTATCTTTAAATATTCTTGCTGAAAACGGGCATTATCTTTTCAAACTGCAGCCAATTTAAATTGCTGCCATTCTTGCATTTCCGTTTCCCCGCCAAGAGTGAGCGGCCAATGGCGCGGCCGCTAATAAACTCGACTCGGACTCGGGCTTTTCCGTGGCTATTCGGACTCGGACTTTTCCGTGGCTTCTCGGCAACACTCGCCCACGGACGGTGGGCGGGGCCGCTACTTGCCCGAAAAAATAGAATGAAATGGATCGGCTTGACTAAACCATTGACTTAACTACTGGACTAAATTGTTGTGGTTCGCACACGTTTAGCCACTAAATTACTCGTTACTTGACTAAATTACTCGCCTTGTCCGAACCAGCCATTACGGAGCGCTCGATTTTGCATGGTCTAACTAATCTTTATTATTCCACTGTTTTTGTGATTTTTTTACCATATTAACTTGACAACTATTCGTGCAATAATAACCATAAGAAAAGTTGAAGGGTTTGTGTATTGACATTGTGAAGATTCATTTTCAATCAATTATGTTTAAATAAAAAAAAAAAACAAAGTTTTTCTTTACAAGTTGGTTTGTTTTCTCGCGCGCTTTTGGTGTTATCACACCATTAACATGAGCACCAGATCTATTAGTCGTTGTCTTGTTAATGGTGTGATAATACCGAAAGCGCTCGAGAAAATAAACCAGCTCGTGAAGAAAAACTGCATTTATTTATTTATTTATTTGCGGCTAAGATGGTCGAGGCATAACGCACGTTTAATAATAAAGAGCAATAACTCAAAAAACATGAATGTTGGGAAATCACGTTTGAAGTTTAGACACCCAGTACAACTTGTATGGAATGAAAAATGCGGCCGATGTTTTATCTCGGTCATATTCGTCCAAATTGAACGGCTGTCGCATTCTACCTATTCTTCTCGCATTGTTCTTGCGTTTTATTACAAAATCTCGATTTTCCCAATTTTCGAGTTATTTCTCTTTTTTATTAAACGTGCGATAAGGCGTCGGTACTCGAATTTGCATTATTGACACTACCACCGGTTCGAGCACCGCCTGCGTCATGTCCTATCGACAGTAACTTTGACCCTAGTTCAACAGATGACTATGGGTAAATATTAAGTAATAATTAATTAATAAAATTTCATAATGAATTCTTAATTGATATTGTCTACACCTGTCTAGCCAGGCAAAATAGGTTGGTGAGTTGCATTCCTCTTCACAAATCTATTTTAAATCAGGGCACCGATCTGCAGGCAGGGCGCAATGCGCAAAACCAAGCTCGCTTAGTATGATACAACGTGTGCTCTGCATTTTCCTGGGAAAACAAAATGCTTGTAAGCAAAGAGATTCTACAAGTTTCCAATTTACAAAAAAAACAGTTAAATAGTTGTAATTTTTTTTATTCAACTGTGGTAATCACGTGCTTACAATCAATAGCTGATCCATGGATTATCATTTTTTTTAAAGATAATTAAGTAAGTCATCGGATGACCCACAGTTTTGCTGTTAGTGTAAAACTTCAATAGTTTCCTTCAGCTTTTACTTAATCCATGAATCCATTTACCAAATAGATTTTCGATAGCTCAGTAGTAGAGTGCTTGCATTCCATGCCTGAGCTCGAGTTCGCATCCCACCGAGCGCGAGGGTGTCAGAAATAACTTCCCGTTTCGGTGTTTATTTCAAACTACAAATAAAATACCGGCAAGGTTTACTCAGCCTTTTATTTATTTATTTTTATTAGACAAACAAACAGTTATACATGTAATATATGGGATAAACAACATAGTTATACAATTTCAAAAACCAGCAAAGAGCCAGCCTTCACAAGAAATGAGTACCAACCCCGTCGGGAGCTGGGAAACCCCCACTTCAAGTGGTTGGCGTAAGGTTGGCCCCCTTATCTGTTCCACTCGCCACATGTTACACTATATGTGTAAAAAAATAGTACACATTTGCTAATGCCACTCTAGTTTCAGGGAAAGGGTTTCTAAATTTATGTTCAATAGAGGTCTGAGTATTTTTCTGTAACAACACATGTGTAAGCGCCAGATCAACATGTCGGCTACGCAGACTTTGTTGCTTTTACGTGCCTTCCTTTGCCTGGCTGCATTCCCAGTAAATACATATATCCTTCTTAATTTCTCTCGTGATGTTCTGTCATGTGATGTTTTGTCATGTGGCGTACTGTCATGTAATTTTTTTTCATGTGCCGTAAATGGTATGCTCTGGTTTAGGTATGTGAGTTTTTTAATGTGATTTTTTGTCATTGTGTTGTTTTGCCATAGTGATGCATTTTGTGTGTTGTTTTGTCATTGTGATGTGTAAGGTTTTTTACTTAAAAGGTACCTTTTTTTATCATCGGCATCACTCTCAGGGCGTGGGGTTCTTTCTTTGTGTTGCTTTCTTTATACTTTGGGAAGGGTTGTATATTGAAACATGATTTAAAGGAAACAACAATAGGTTAATTTAACACTTAATAAGGGACTGGAAATGGGAAACAATAAATGGCCAGACCTGCTTCAGAAAGCCTACACGTCACTTCACATCACTCTTCTGACTGGAGTTCTGAACGAAGCTGACGCCTCTACACGTTAGAGCCCTTGGGTGGGCGCTCCTATGCACCCGTCTCTGGTCCACTAGGCGGATTCCTCTGCTGGCAGGAAATCCAAGTAGAAGGGGAGGGAGCTCATTGAAATGCTCCCCCTCGCACTGCTTGATGCTTGGTCACCGACGTCTGACCCTGCTCACACTTGCCGAACAGAACTCACGAGCGATAATCGACGGCCTGACAAGATCGCACGGCGCAGCTCGGCCGCTTCCGTGACCGTCCGGCTCCGTTCGGCCCACGACACACACTGCACACACTTCAGGAATGTTATTTAGAAAAATAACATTATAGATGACAATTACATTAATTTTAAAACTCAACAAATTTCAAAACTTAATTTAACTCGGATATTTTACGAACTGTTTAGAGAGAACTTACATCATTCTCGACGTTTCGTCGGTGACGTAGCCAACATCTTCAGGAGAACATCCTCTCTGCACGACGACTGAGGATGAACTGTTCAGTTCATCCTGTCATCTGATGTAAAGTCATGAGACGTTTTGTCATTGTGATGTTTCGGCACCGCGCTTTCTATCCTGAAGCTAATAGAGCAAGCTTGCAGAAGTCTGTTTAGCTGTGAGTCACACTCAGTCACACTACAAACAGCACTCACCAAATAAATCATTATTATTATACATGTAAATTATTTACAGTTTCTATTCGTGAAAAAATGTGTCTGCTCTGTTTCATCATATCTGTGGAGATTGAGGTTGGTTTTTATTGCGGATCGCAGATGTTGCATGAATAATATTTTCGAAATCTTTTGATTTAATATGAGAATTTCTTCCTCCAGAGTAATATTCAATTTTCTTGTCTTTGCCATCTGCATACAAATGCATATCACAACCACACAATATCACAACCTTTTCTTCTTGTGCTTGCCATCTGTACCCTTAGTTTAAGAGTTACAGTGATGAAGAAAATCAAGTTCAAACAAACAAAAACGGCAGATTTTGGGGGAAATCACTCTTTAATAATTGTCGTAAACTTTACATTACCACTCAAGTTTTGCAACTCGTACTAAGGGTACTGTATACAAATGCATACCGCACAATATCACAACATTTTCTTATTTTTTTATAGCTTTTATCATTCACCCAAGATAAAGTCATCGTCAGTGCTTGTTTGGCCGAACTACCATTTTGCACGCTTAATAATAAAGAACAATAACTTGAAAATTGGGGAAATCGAGATTTTGTAATAAAACGC
This sequence comes from Agapetus fuscipes, assembly GCA_951799405.1. Taxonomy (NCBI): domain Eukaryota; kingdom Metazoa; phylum Arthropoda; class Insecta; order Trichoptera; family Glossosomatidae; genus Agapetus; species Agapetus fuscipes. The sequence goes on from OX637336.1 coordinate 9,799,012, forward strand.
AAGAACAATGCGAGAAGAATAGGTAGAATGCGACAGCCGTTCAATTTGGACGAATATGACCGAGATAAAACATCGGTCGCCTTTTTCATCCCATACAAGTTGTACTGGTTGTCTGAATTTTAAACGTGATTTCCCAACATTCTTGTTTTTTGAGTTATTGCTCTTTATTATTAAACGTGCGATTTGTTAGGTTAAAGTTTGTATTACAATCGTTTGAAGTACCTATTTACAAATATAATAGTACCAACCTCCAAGCATCCAAGGGGAAACTATTAAATAGCCAATAATGATCACCGAACTTCGATAGAAGTGAAACTAAAAGGAGAAGAATTAAAAAAAAAAAAAAAAAAAAAACAGAAATGTTATACAGTGTAGAGTACCTAATACCTACCTATATGCAGAAAGAACTTTAATCTGATTCGTTTTGTTTGAATAAATATTTTAGTGATTGCTTGCATTGCTGTGGTCAATGTTTTGTTAACGATAAGATAAGAGATGAAACTTAAATACTAGCTTAGTCATGGTTATGAATCACCCTGTTCTAATGCACAAAATGTGATAAGTTTTATCAGGAAGTTTTACAGGAAGAAGATGTTAAGTAGTATGGTGGAACGACGCGTTAAGTAGTACGGTGGAATGACGATTTTAAAAATGTAATTTGTCATGTATGTTCCTTGACTTATAGGTTGGTATGCGGCTGACCACCCATACTGTGAAAAAATGGTTCACTTTGCCAATGTCACCCTGTCTCAGGGAAGGACAGCGAGAGTTGCAGGGCTTATGTTCATTTGAGATGGGTTTTTATAATGTAGGTCCACATGCGGCATGTGTTAGCGCAAAATTATACATGTCTGCTTATGATATATCCTTGCAGCTTAGATTAGATTAGATTAGATTAGACGCCTTTTTCACGTCGTCACGGGTATACATACCCTCACATGGCGTGGGTCCGGCCTCTACAATTTGGGCGTGGGATCCAAGCCATTAACGCAACGCAACTAAGCTACACATATAGTGTAACTTCTTGTCGCGTTATCCCCGAAGGGGTAGCATGTGGCGAGTTGAACCTATTTATTTTTACAGGTAAAGGGGCCGGCCTTACGCACACCACTTGAAGTGGAGGTTTCCCAGCTCCCGAGAGTGCTGGAACTCATTTCTTGTGAAGGCTGAGTAAGCCTTGCCGGTATTTTATTTTGGGGTTTGAAATAAACACCGAAACGGGAAATCATTTCTGACACCCTCGGTGGGATTCGAACCCGAGCTTTCGGCATGGAATGCAAGCACTCTACCACCTGAGCTATCGACCGGACCGACTGTAACGTTAGGAATTTTATCGATCCTAGGTCTAGGTATCGATTCCATGAGCAATATCAATTAGTCAATCATCTTTATAATCTGAGAACTTTGAAAAGACGTTTTAAAAAGGGTTTTCTGTGGATCTCAAATACAATCAATTAGAAGTGCAGGTGTTGCTGCAATTCGTATGCTAATCAGTTACAATATATGTTCAATATATCAATATATGGTCAGAACGGAGACATAACTCCCGCCACTATTACAAAAATACTAAATGTGGGCCTCCACAATATTATGTTTTGGACACCCCTGCTCTAGGAAGATCAGCCCGCTTGGCCCCCTCGGCCATAACACCGACATAATGTATTCCAACCACTTCAGTTGAAATGGAGGTTTTACAGCTTCAGATGAGGCTTGTACTCATTTATTGTGTGAAGGCTGAGTTAAACTTGCCGTTATTTTGGTTTAGGGTTTGAAATATGCGCCGAAACGGGAATTAATTTCTGACACCCTCAGTGGGATTCGAACCTGAGCTCTTGGCATGGAATGCAAGCACTATAACCGCTGAGTTGTCTTAATCTTCGCTCCAAAGATACTCGTATACAACATTTAAATTCATATTAAACGCATTCCCACAAGCAGACATGTACAAATTCGCGTGCCATGCCGCATGTGGACCTACAATATAAAAACCCGATCTCAAATGAACGGAAGCCCTGCAACTCTTGCCGACCTTACCTGAAACAGAGGTGACATTGGCAACGTGAACCATTTTTTACAGTATGGGTGGTCAGCCTCATACCAACGTACAAGTTAAGGAGTCGACTGGAATAATTGTTTCCCAGTTTTAAGACAGTTTTTCTAATCATCAAAAAGGGTTGTTAGTGTGATTTATGGTTTAACTTATCTCATGAATAATGCCGCTAAGGTCCACAAGCAAACACGTCTTCGTCCGCAATAACACATGTTGCATTTGCCCCTGACAAAATGGCAAAACTGCATTTACCCCTGGCAAAATAGCAAAACTGCATTTACCCCTGGCAAAATCAAACTTTGTCTTGTTATTTTTCCTAGTACGAGTATAATGCTTTTCAATAAAATTCCTGGAACTGAATACCTGAGTAAACAATAATTTTGAAGAAGGCATTATTTTACTTAACAATGCGATTTCAATCTTTTTGTTTTCTGTTCGCTTAAAACGACAACGTATAGGTAACTACCTGCTTTTAGGTACCTGCTTTATTTTATTTCATTTATAATATATACTTAAAAACGTACATACAAAGAGAACAAGGTTTGTCTAATATTCGTGGTAAGACGATCGTCAATTTGATTGCACTGCGTCATTCCTTGACAAATAGGTTGATATGAAGCTGACTCCACATTCTGCACAAACTTGGTTCACTTTTTCCGATGCCACCTCGTTTCAGGAAAAGGCGGCAGGAGTTAGATGTACCTGCTCAAATGGTTGAATACGGCTCGGCCAACCACTGCACCGTCTCTGAGTTGCCCTGTGGATGAATATCCATTCAGTCTCTCTGGTTTATTCCCTCTAAGGCCCAGTATTTTCAAGTACAGTTAAGTTAACTGAAATGCATTTTTAGTTAAATTTTCATTATAATTAAATCGCCGAATTTCACCAGTAAATATATATATATTTTTTATTTAAAAAAAAAATGTGAAGAGGAATGCAATTCACCAACTTATTCTGCCTGGCCAGAAACCGGTATTAAAATCATAAATTAATAATTCATTATTGTTTATTTTAATGAATTATTAATTAATAAGTACCCAATAACATCTGTTGAACCAGGGTCAAAGTTATAGTCAAATGACCCAGGCGGGGATCGAACCAAAGTTGTTCTATTTCAAACACGCTAGAAAGATCAGCCCTCTTGGCCCCCCTGGCTATAACAACGACAAGTTTTGTTTTTGTTAGTTAAACAACGATTTTCAAGATGGCGTCGTCTTCACTGACAGTAGTTGTTTTTTTATGTAATAATAGATCAAAATTACCGAACACCGATTGTTTTCTTTTTTGTCATTTTCCAGCTTAACGAACAATAATAATAATAATATCAGGCTAATTTATTTTAAATTACAAATGATAAGAGAGCGCCGTTTTTGTGTGTGTCACACCTCAAGGGCCCTCTCCGATCATGGATAAGACTTTCTAAAAAGGTGTGTCTTGAGTGCTCCGCGAAATACATCCATAGATTTGGAGTTCTTCACTCCGGGTGGCAGTCTGTTCCACTCCACCGAACTAACCAACAAAGGTTAGACATTTTATTTTTATGATCAGTTGTTTGTTTTTGTACTCGATTGTACTAGTTTTTAAGATTTTTAATGAAGACCGACTGACAAAAAGAGTGTATAAAGGGAATGTAATAGGTAAGCGTGGAAGGGGAAGACCTAGAAAAGAATGGATTGATCAGATAAGTGAGATTGCGAATGAATGGAATTTACAGAGTGGAAACAAGAGAAGAGCATGCATGAAAAGAGTGATGAAATTAGATGAGATGAAAGAAGTATGCAGGGACAGAGTCAAGTGGAGGCACTTGTGTGGAGGTACTGGCCACCCCTAGAGGAATGGCGGCAGGGTACAAGACAAGACAAGACAAGGGAGCGGGCTCGTCACTATGGGAATTCTCGGTTTTAGTTAACTCGAACTATACCCTTAGTACAAGTTGCAAAACTCGTGGTCTTAGCAAAAGAGTAGCAGTGATGAAGAAAATCAAGTTCAAACAAACAAAAACGACAGATGTTGGGGAAAACCACTTTTTAATATTTTCCGTAAACTTTACTTAACTCAAGTTTTGCAACTCGTACTCAGGGTACTGGTAATTTAACTATTTTGAAAAATAGTTAAGTTAATGGTTAACTAAATTATAGCTTAACTTGACAATACCGGTCCTAAGTGTTTGATTGTCTGGTTGCTTGCTCCACAGCTCCGGAGAATCCCATTAGCTCCATGTCCACAATAGGATATTGCAACACTCAAGTGTGAGGTCTGTAACTGTAACTCTGTCGCCATTCCGCTAGGGGTGGCCAGAGCCTCTGCAGAGTTGCCTCCATTTTTTCCTATCCTTACATACCTCTTTCAATTCATTCATATCCATCACCTTTTTCATGCATTTTCTTCTTTTACGCTCACTTTGTATATCCCATTCTTTCACAATCTCCTCAATCTTATCACTCCATACTTTTCTCGGTCGTCCCTTCCCTCTTTTTCCTTTCACACTTTATTTGTATACATACTTTGTCAGTCTATCATCGTTCATTCTTTCCACATGCCCAAACCATCTCATCACATTCTTTTGTACCTTATCTTTCACATCCTCTTTCAAATTACATTCTTTTTTTACCCATTCATTCCTAACTCTATCCCTCAGAGTTTTTCCTGTCATGCTTCTCAAATGCTTCATTTCCACCGTACATACTTTACTCATTTCGCTATCATTCACTGTCCATGCTTCACTTCCATACATCAAAGTCGGTAATAATATGCCATTGTGTACCGCCATTCTCAGATCCATCTGTTTTGTTGAATCCAAACTTTAGAAGGAGGTTGTAGCCCGGAACCATTCGTTTGAAAAATATTGTAGGTACAGATTTATATATTGGATTATTTTAATTTCTTTTTCATGATAGATTTTCATTTTTCCTTCGGTGTATTTTGGAGCTGCTTGTGTTGTGAATAGTCTGTCGATTCTGTGCAAAAGATGAATTTGTTGGCCATCCAGACACTAGCCTTGTTTCTTTCAAGTATTTAGTCCCTAGAAGATTCCCCCATCACCGTTTCTTTATGGAGCATTTAGCGGTGGATTAGCCATAGATTTGCTATGTGTGAATAATAACGTAGTTGGCCTGAAAAGTCCTTACTCCATGACTTAAGAGAATTGTTATAACCGAAAACCTGGAAGTTTGAAGAGCGAGATGTTGGCCCCATCTCAAGAGGAATCAGCCACAAGGGCTCAGCTTGTTGAGAAGATGCTTGGGGCTCAGGCCCGCAGAAAAGCAAGCGGCCAGGCGGGCGCTTTCGGCGGGTCGAGGGCAGGTGCTTCGCCCTCCAGAGTTAACCGCCACGAGGGACTCAGGCGCGGCCAAGGGCTGGTGGCGTAGGAGATAGCGGCAACGCAGGCTTCCAGAGATGTATCGTCGGCCACGCCTGATCCCGTCCTGTTCGTTCCAGCTTGGAAGAGAGAGTGTCCTCGAGCGTCGGTGACTTTTATCAACTCCTACCGGATCTGACGCGAAGCTTCTCCGGTTCTTTCCCCTCTGTCGCTCTATCAACCGCCGTTTTTTCCTAATGCGTAGTTTTCATCAACGGCCGCTTTGTCCAGCCTCTTCCTCTTTTTGACCCGGTTCATTTCTATGGCTTAAGGTGCAATTCATTTTCCCCACTCCCAGGCATAATTTTTTCCCACTCACATGTATATTTATTTTTCCCATTTCGTCAATGACAGTTCATAGCTGGGACGTCTTTTTCCTCTTTATAACAGGTAGCTGGGACTTCAGCTACCTGACACACAATGTATGTATCAAACTATCCAATAACTACAATATTTTTATCTACCAAGTATTTCCCAAGAAATACTTGGTTAGTGCCCCACGCTTTACACGTCTTTTTAGGAAGGGTGATTATACTAAACTTAAAAATTTCTTGTCTAATATTGATTGGGAGCTGATTCTCAATCAGTGCGATGTGAATGACTGTGTTGATGTATTTTATAGAATAATCAATGAAAGCATTGACTCTTTTATACCCGGTAAAATGATTAATTGTAATAAGTATCCAACTTGGTTTTCAGCAGCATTGATAAAGATAATTAAAGAAAAACATAAAGCTCACAGACGATGGAGGTTAACAGGAAATCCAAGGGATTATCAAACATTCTCCCTCTTACGTTCTCGTCAGAAACGCGTACAGGGTGAGTGTCATGCCAGGTTTATCAGATACTCAGAGCTATCCATGTCTAAAGAGCCAAAGAGATTTTGGTCATATCTCAAGGGTGTGCGAAATTCTAGTTCACTACCAAGAGAATTATTATTTGAGGGGCAAGTGGCCTCTGATGCTTGTAGTATGGCAAATCTGTTTTCAAAATATTTTAGATCTGTTTACACTGATTTTTCTGATATCACTGATTCATCTACTGTCGCTTGTCCTCCGTCCTTTGGTGAATTGTCTACAAATCAAAACATTGCTTGTGGACTGGCGGTTACTCCCATTATGGTTTGCAAATATTTAAACACACTTGATGCTAGCAAAGGAGCGGGTAGTGATGGCATTCCTTCGTTTTTTGCTATTAGTTGCGCTAATGAACTATCACTCCCTCTGGCAATGATTTTCAATAAGTCCCTTATTACAGGTATATTTCCTGATGCCTGGAAGAGGGCGCACATAGTTCCAATACACAAATCTGGTCCTAAAACTTCTGCAGAAAACTATCGACCTATATCCATCTTACCCGTATTTGGTAAATTGTTTGAGAAGTTGATCTATGATCAAATATATCATTTACTCGTTTCTCAGCTACCCAAATCCCAACATGGTTTCCTCAAAAAAAGATCAGTCGTCTCCAACTTAGCAGTCTTCACAGATTACGTGTTTGATGAGATGGAAAAGGGTGGCCAAATTGACGTAATCTACACGGACTACTCAAAGGCCTTTGACAGGGTAAGCCATAGCATATTATTGGATAAACTACAAACACTTGGCGTGCATGGGAATCTGCTGCGGTGGTTTGCATCATACCTGATAAAAAGATCTCAAGCGGTTGTTCTTGGTGGCTGCAAGTCGGACTTCTTTAGTATTCCGTCTGGTGTCCCCCAGGGCTCTCACCTCGGACCGCTTCTTTACAATGTATATGTCTATGACATTGAACAGTGTTTTAATTTTACAAAATGTTTATTATATGCTGATGATACTAAAATTTACTTAGGAATTAATAGCATTCAGGACTGCATGAAGCTGCAGGATAATTTGGACAACCTTACACATTATTGTATTAAAAACAAATTAGATCTTAATGTATCTAAGTGCCATAAGATATCTCTTACCCGCAAGACAAACCCCTTAAAGTTTAATTATCAACTCAAGGGTGAATACCTTGACACTGTGACTGGGGTGAGGGACCTTGGTGTTTTTATGGATGCTAAATTAATTTTTGATGCCCATATTTCCTCTACCACCGTTAAATCTTACAAAATGCTGGGATTTATTTTAAGGACCTGTGAGCCCTTCAGGGGTTCTAATGCCGTTAAGATGGCCTATTGCGCGTATGTTCGCAGTAGGCTTGAATTCGCTTCACCTATTTGGAATCCACAGTACAGTGTTTATAAGGAACAAATAGAAGCTATACAAAAGAAATTTCTAAAGCATCTAAATTACAGGGAACATTTAACTTTTAATAATTATCATGATGCTTGCCGTCATCACGGTTTTATGTCCCTAGAAGCCCGTCGAACGCTATTAGATATGGCTTTTCTGTACGATATAGTACACGGCCATATTGACTCCACCGTTCTTTGTGAGGGGCTCACTTTGCGTGTACCTACAAGGCGCACTAGGTTAAATTCACTTTTTTATACGGGAGCGCACACTACAAATTATGCCAGGAACTCGACTTTAACGAGAGCTATGTTTTGTTATAACTCAAATTTTAATCACCTGGACATTTTTTGTTTGTCCAAAAACGCATTTCTTCAAGGGGTGCGGATGTACTACTTGAGAAAATGCAAAACTGATTGAATGGCATCCTCTTCCCCTTCCATTGTCCTTTCTATCCTATTTTCCCAAATCTTCTCTGATAAAAACCTCCGCATTCATATTATTTTTCTTTTGTTCTTTTCGTTTGCTGTTACATTTGCTGTAGACAAGCTTTTATTGTAATTATTTTTATTTAAGAAAACTATTATTGGCCTTATATGTATTTATTATAAATCTTTACTTGTTTCATGTGTATGTGCTGTTGTTTTCTGTAATAAATAAAAAAAAAAAAAAAAAAAAAAAAAAAAAATATATATATACATATATATATATATATATTTGGATGACTTCTTTTTCTTTCTTCTTTTGGGCGCCGTTTAGTGGCTCCAGCCATCCCAAGGGCGCCCACCAGTGGTGGGCCACCACTCACTCTCTTCTTGTGAAGATGGTGGTCTTCAGCTCCTTCCTGCTCTCCTTCCAGCGCTCCTCGCTGGTTTCCGTCCTCAGTTTCAAAGGCAGCCGGTTCCAGCACAACGGTCCCGCCGAACTGAACGCCCTATCCCCAAAGCCCGCTCTGCTCCGTCGAGATGGCATTTTCAGTTTGTTGATAGCATCACTGCGCCGAGCGAAGAGTGCACCGCTTATCTAAAATCTCGTCAAGCTTACATAGTTCGGCTAAGTAAGAAGAGGCCGTTCCTCTGAGTGATTTAAATAATCTATTAAATTTATTTTATTAAACTTTATTTATTAGATTTAAATAACAATAATCACTCAACAATGTATTGAAATAGTTATTTATGCCACTGCCTAGTAATGATAGCCTTTGTAACACGAGAGCTAGACATCACGAGTGTTACAAAGGCTAATTACGTGCAATGGCATACAATACTATTTCTACGACCATGAAATAAATAACAGAATAAGAAATAATAGTCTTTATGATGAACTCGTCCATTTGAAGTAATCAAAACGTGTAATTTATCATTCCCTTCGATTATCTAATCTAAGTTGCAAAGATATATTGCATTTAGGATTCATATGTTATTCATGCCCACAAGCAGACACATATAAGGTCGCGCTTATACATGCCGCATATGGGTATCGCCGTCGAAATTTGTACCTTTTGTCTTGTGCGTGTGTCCCCTAATGATTTTCAGCTTTTTCATAAAAACTGGTGATCTCTACTGAATTCTAAAATTATCAGAGTAAAGTAAATAAAAAGCGTATCGAAATACAAAAAAAAACTGCAAAAAGCATTAAGTGGCGATGTAATTAAAAAATAAAACAAAAACGCATTTTTTCCATTCCCATACAAATTTTAAATGTCCGCAACCCGTTTTTGACCCTTTGATGGCATGATACGATCAAAATAGTCAAACGTTTTTAAAGTTGAGTATTTTTGCATATACCTTAGTAACGTATCTTTCATTTTCTGTACTAGCCACAATAATATTTACTTATTTAAACACGAAATTTTGATTGCTAAGGTTTGTCTCCATTTTTGGCTCCGAAATTTTTCTTGTAGTATGTTACCAATTCCATTGGAACTGACAAAAATCTTGCAATCTTAAGTATTTTTTCACGTATGGTAACTCTTTGGTTCAGTGTGGACAACACAAAAAAACTCATTCGATACCTTCATTTTCTTCTGAGGACGTTTACATCAGACTCGGGAATTTGTCGTGAGTGTTTTGAGTGACAGTTAGCTTGGCATTATTAAGGTATGTATTCGAATAAGTTATCAGTTGTATATTTTTTACTACTTATTAACTTTACTACTTAATTTTTACTACTTTTCACATTAATCCTTCTAATGATTGTATGTTTGTATCATTGCTGACAGCATTATTTTTCAAATGGCACAAGTTTAAGGTAATGTCGGGCGGTTTTTTATTTACAATCTTTAACGTATGTTACCATATTAAGGTGTATTCACGTAGGTTTAAAAAAATACACCTACTTACCGTTAATTTATGGTTGACTAACAAATAACATTTACGTACCTAATTGAAACATAAAACTATCTAATCAACCTTACTACATGCTATTAATATTTTAAATGCACCGTTTGATGTTTGTTATTCAAAATAGCAAAAAGGTTTATTCCGTGATCTGTGGGCTAAACGGATTAAATGAAATTTGGACCACAGAGGTACCTAATTTTTATATCGGTGCTGGATATTGTGAAAAATGTACGCAAAAAAACCATTGCCTATCTATCTAAATCTATGATAATCTATAATCTAAGTTACAAAAATATATTGCATTTAAGACTTTAAGTTCGTACTTAAACATGCTGCATGTGAACCTACAATATAAAACCAAATCTCAAATGAACATAAACCCTGCAACTCTTGTTGACCTTACCTGACACAATGGTAACATTGGTAAAGTGAACCATTTTTTACAGTATGGGTGGTCAGCTTTATACTAACCTATAAGTCAAGGAAACTTATTGAAATACAATAAACGATCGATTTTAGGTAGTTATTAAATGAGATTTTGAATCTAGCAGCTGTGCCGTGACCTAGATTGGGCCGTGACGCACTAGGCAGCCAGGCCTAGTGCGTCACTCAAACGTTTGATTTCTTATCGCAGCTCGCTCACTCAAACGTTTGATTGGCTGCCGTAGCCTGGCTGCCGCAGCCAGGCCTAGTGCGTCACGGGCCTAACGGCACAGCTGCTTAGAAACGCCATCTCGCGGGCATATTTGGACGATGTACTCTGTAATAAAATGAATACGCACATTTAAAACTACCTAAAATCGCTCGTTTATTGTAGGTATTTCAATAAGTTTCCTTGACTTATAGGTTGGTATGAAGCTGACCACCCATACCGGTAAAATACATACATGCATACATACGAACGAACGGATGTACAGACGGACAGGTTCGAAAAATTAGGTTTTGTTACATTTCTATATCTCATTTCTTTTTTCGACGACGAATACAAGATTTTATAGCAGTTCGTAAACACTGTTCAGTAAAAATTAGAGCACCATTTTGAATGTCATTTTGAATAGACCTTAATTGAATTCGCGATGTTTACGTTTTCTTGAATCTTGCCGGTCGACAGTTATGGTACAAATTTAAACGGCGATACCCATATAAGCTTAAACATTCAAACCAAAACTCAAATAAACATATGCCCTGCAACTGTATTGGCAAAGTGAACCAAGTTTTTACAGCATAGGTCGTCAACCTCATACCCACCTATTAGCCAAGTAACTGTTTGAGTTTGTTTATTTTTTGCGGCGAAAGTATCTTGTATTATTTTTCTTTGAAGCCTTTTGTTTTCTTTTGAAAAAAGGAAAGTTATAATTTGGAGTATTTCGATAAATAAATTCGATTATTTTAGCACTATTAACAATTTGTATTTGACTAGGGTACACATAAAATATATTTATTTTGATCTGAACAGGGCTGGAAGTCTCATCACCACGATAATTCCTATCTACCGAATATCGGTAATATTTGTATGAATATGTTCCTTGACTTATAGGTTGTTATGCGGCTGACCACCCATAATATAAAAATTGGTTCACTTTGCCAATGTCACCCCTGTTTCAGGGAAGGATGGCAAGAGTTGCAAGGCTTATGTTCATTTGAGATTGGGTTTTTATATTGTAGGTCCACATGCGGCATGTGTTAGCGCGAAATTATACATATCTGCTTGTGGGAATGCATTTAGTATAAATCTTAAATGAAATATATCTTTGCAGCTTAGATTAGATTAGAAGACAAATCACCTGTTCACTGGCGGCCATCTTGGATTGACAGGTAAGGTTGATATTTGAAATAATAAAAAAAAAACATTTCTGACAATGCGCATGCGCACATTCTCATTTCAACACGGTTACCCGTTGCGTTATGACCATCACAAAACGGGCTGTAGAAATGTATGGCATTGTGATTGCGTTAGCCGTTTTGTATTTAATAAATTACCAAATGGGAGTAGAAAAAATGATTTAACCAACAAGTAGGAACTAAAGTATACTTTATTATTTATCATTTACATATTTGGCCATGGAGTTCTATTAAAAAATCCATGTACATATTTGGCACTGTTGATGTACTTAAAAATAATTAATTGCACCTACTCGTATGTATCAGTCGTTATTTTTAAGGGCCCTGTCCCGTTTTAACATAATCAAAATTTAAAGTTTTTCGAATCTCGAACAGACAAACGTTGCAACGCATAAAACAAAAAAATTCTCTAGTCCAGTATTTGTACACACTTACAAATATGATACAAATGTCAAATGTGTTTGGGGGCTCTTTACAATAGTATATACAGTTGTCGTTGAATCTTTTCACACGATGTCACATTTCTTTTTAAACGTCGATCAAGCCAAGAACACACTAACTGTTTACACTCTGTCTCTCTTTCACACACGCGATACATGGGCTAAGGCTCTGAGCTCTTCGCACAGCGATATCCAATAGTGCAATATGGGATAACATTTTGTAGACGTCATGTCGACGGGTAATAAATACATCGTAACGGAAAAATGAAAACAATTTTCAAGACCTATGTTTTTTAGGTTTTCACTTTTTTCTTTATAAACTGTTTTTATGGCTATGTCCAGAGTGCATCAATATAAATAAATTTTATTTATATCGATGTCAGAGTGAAAATTACGACTAAAAAGAGGGAGAATAGGGTATTTTCACATTTTTCTTTTTTTTGTGATTTAAATTCTTGTATGCTTTATTAGCCCAAAACTTCTTGAATTCTAATTTTAGTTGTATTTTTAGCAAAGTTATAAGCATTTTAAAATCGATCTTTGAATTTTCGCGCCAAAACGCTACTAGATGAAATTTTCTCGCGTGACGTCACGGTCTTGTAAACATCGCCGTATCAACTGACAGCCCTCACATTAATGTCATTCAAGCATCGCTTTTTCATGTTTACACCATTGCGGATGTGTTTTTTCAAGAAGTTTGTGTGTTTCTTTAAGAACATATCATTTGTTTTTGTTGTTTTCATTTGTTTCTGTTGTCAACAACACAAGTTAACAGAGTATGGAATGTCAATAAAAGAACGTGACGTCAACATATGACGTCACATTACCCGAAATACAAGAAGCAGATCTCACATCCGTTTAAAAACTTGTCCAAAAACCTATATTTTCTTTTTTAAATATAAAATCGAAAAAAAATATTTTCGGCTTCAAATCAACATATTATTATTAGATTTTTCGAAATCTATCAAAATAATATACTTTTTATCATATTCCTCACTATTGCAAATACCCTATTCTGACTCGAACTTCTAAAAAGTACTTCTGGCAAATAAAATATTGCAATTCATATTAGTTTTTCATAATAATAGGCACAAATTTGGTCATTTTCTTTGTGCAAAAAAATGTTTACATTTGCCAATGATTCACATTCGGGGATAAAACGGCCACAGTTGCACATAATAATTTACATAAATAAAAACAACATGTAGAAAAAAAACAGTGTTTTTTTAAAATCTTTATTAGTTTTTTAGTTACAAATACAACAACAACCTACAAATTATTAATATTCAGTTACAGAATGAATCCAATACATTTTTCAAAACTGGCATGTGAGATAAAGATTTGTTTACAACATCTTGGTTTGTTTACACTGCGCGGAAAGCAAGTGGTCGGTGCAATAGGAAGATTAGCAAAGAACAAGCGATTGACGATGGATCTGAGAATGGCGGTACACAATGGCATATTGTTACCGACTTTGATGTATGGAAGTGAAGTATGGACAGTGAACGATAGCGAAATGAGTAAAGTATGTACGGTGGAAATGAAGCATTTGAGAAGCATGACAGGAAAAACTCTGAGGGATAGAGTTAGGAATGAATGGGTAAAAAAAGAATGTAATTTGAAAGAGGATGTGAAAGTTAAGGTACAAAAGAATGTGATGAGATGGTTTGGGCATGTGGAAAGAATGAATGATGATAGACTGACAAAGTATGTATACAAAGAAAGTGTGAAAGGAAAAAGAGGGAAGGGACGACCGAGAAAAGTATGGAGTGATCAGATTGGGGAGATTGTGAAAGACAGGGATATACAAAGTGACCATAAAAGAAGAAAATGCATGAAAAAGGTGATGGATATGAATGAATTGAAAGAGGTATGTAAGGATAGGAAAAAATGGAGGCAGCTCTGCAGAGGCTCTGGCCACCCCTAGCGGAATGGCGACAGAGTTACAGTTACAGCTGTAACCTAACCTTATACTACAACATGCTGATACCAAACTATCATTTATGTCAATTTGTTTTTTTTTGTAATTACACATACAGCATGTGTATGCACACACATACATAATTTTGATTGTAAGTATGTCTCTAATATGAATCTTAACTGTTAATAAAACTTCGTTGTAGACTATTTATATATAGATGCAAAGATAAGAATAAGTGGAAGAGACTCTATAAAGATTCTGGCCATGCCTACTGAAAATATGGCGTTATTAGATATAACTATAAAAGTTAATAATTATTGACAAGTATCTGTTTATGGTTCAATTCCTAATCAATCTCAATTTTAGGTTTTTGGGACAATTGGGATGCGGGACTTCCTTTTTGTTTCCTAAATATGTTTTCGATATGAAATGTCATGTAAAAGTAAAAGCATATACTGGAGACCTATGTCTAGCAGTGAATTATCAGAGATTTACAAAAAATATTTAAAACATATTGCATTTGATAATACGATACTATGTAATATGTATTGACATTACGCACTTTCAAAGTTACTTCACTCACTGTGATACGCGGGAGATCTCCGACAGAGAATGTAAAAGTACGAAATATCGCTTTTATACAAAGTTAAAGTTGATTTACCTTTTTAATTTATTTATATTTTGTACATAAACACCTTTTAAAACATAGCTGAGGTTTTTTTTTACTCTTGCATATCGGCATTTTGATTTTAAGTCATATTTTTTTTCCGCAGAAACGACAAGCGTGCTCTCCCGTCAACGATCCATCTCACACTGAATTATTTTCCGCTTGTATTTGGGCAAATTTAAGTCATCTTTTAAAAATCTTAATAAAATACAGAAAATGATTGTAATTATTAATATATACAGAAACCAACAGATTATTATGTGAACTTTGATTATAACAGTAAGAAAAAACAGAAAACAAAACGGAAAAGCTAGTTTTTGAGCACTAAAAATTTATATTTACGGCACATTTTTGGGGTTCCTAAAAGTGTTGATTTTACTTTCAATTTACAAAAAACAAAAAAAATCGTCAATTAGCATTGTTAACAACAATATTTTCTACAATATTGTAGAACATTTAAAATACAAAAAATTGACGTATGTACTAGTTAATGAGAGTTCAAAAATGCCTTTTTTGTAGAAATGCGTAATCGACTTCCCGTATTTAATTTTTAGTATTTTAAATTGAGCTTTTCCTTTAATTTTAATATAAAATAATTAAAGTTAATACTTGCCATTTTCTATTTCTAAGCATCAAAATTCATTATTGTCGTTAATAATATACATAAATAAACCTCGAAAACACTAAAAAACGGCGAATTTCAGCAACTGTTCGAAAATATTGGGACAGCGTCGTTAATAGCGAATTGTTACATGTTTGAACCTTACAACTAGTATGATTCATTTAAAAAGTTTTTTTGATGAAATATTATCATGAAGATATTTTTTGTATGTTACACAAGGTTCTATTTATGGTCCACTGCTTCTTAAAAGATAATTTAACCGAAAGAAAATACAAAACACTGAAGTGTATGATTAACCCGACAAACTAATTTGAACTCCAATCTTAAGATTTTTTCAGGCGATGTAATCGTAAATTTAACTTAAAAAGTAAAGCATACTGGAAAAAAGTACGAATTATAAACAAGTAATACTTTACGGTACAATCTTAGAATCTTTTACTAGATCTATGAAAACAAATAGGGAACAATACATATAATATCAGTCGATTGCACAGTCCAAACCATCTACAACAATTTAATTCTAGAGTTAACTTAAAACGAGTACCATTTCCACTACTTAGAGGGTGACTTTTTTTTTTTAGATAAATTTCCAAGAGATTTAAGCACTTTCAGACAACCCTATTAAAATTAACAAGGGAATCTTACACATGAAAACATAACAAAATCACAACAAAGATTTGTGTCAAAACAAGTTTCCTACACATTTATTGCAGTACAACAAAACTTTTACTAGAAAATCTAGCAGCAGAATTGCATCAATTGAGACAAAAAAAAATATCAACAAAAATACATTTTACACACGCACTTCCATTGTTGTGCGCCTAGCACTCAACGAAGAGATCTCGAAAAATAGCCTAACAAAATTAATTACGAAATGTAGGGAAATGGATTTTTTAGCACTGGTATAAAGTGAACAAAATTATCAAGTGTCCACGGTAACGAATGTTTGTGCTTGATTTCTTGAAAATCATGTGAGAAAGTGTCGCTATTTTTTTTTGTAAACTTTGCAATTATCCTTCAATGTGTTGTCTACTGACATTGACAACTGACTTGACATGCCTCCATTTTTGTTTTTTAATGCGGTTGTTGTGGCAACTTTAACACTCATTGTCAATGCAATATATATTATTCTCCTTCTCTATAAAGCTCGTATGCACGAGTTACATATTCATAATTATACCAAATAATGATAACTTATAATTATACTCTATACTTAAATTACTTAAAAGATTATACTTAAAAGATATAGTATCTGAAAATCTAAGAAATGTTATTAAAACGAATAAAATGAAAATTCATAAAACCAAAATTAAACCTATTCGTAAATTTCAGGACACTGGTGGTGGTAATAGTGCAATGTCAGCATCTACAGATAATTGACCTACAAAGACATAATGGAATATTAGCATTAGAATTAGGAGAAAGTAGGATGATCACTAACTATAATCATTTTATACATGTAATCAATTTAGATCTATATAAGGAAAATATTGAAATAATAAAAGCTAATTTATAGACTATAAATGATACCCCTGAAATAAAAGATTTATTTAATTTTAACATCACAATTAATATTCTTGAATCCAAGTTGAAAGATCTAGAGATAAAATTTAATACAATTAACCCTTTTATAAGAGTAAAAAGAGGATTAATAAATGTTTTTGGAAGTATAATAAAAACCATAACTGGAAATATGGATAATGAAGATGCGGAATTGTTAAATAAAGAAATTAGTATCATTCAAACTAATCAAGAAAATATGAATACTGCATCTAATAATCAAGTAAAAATAAATGAATTAATGAACAAAAGATTTCAAAACATAACAAATCACATAAATGCACATCAAAATATGTTAAAGGATTTCCTTATTTCAAGTGATTCAAAAGTAAATATTTTAACAAATGAATTTGCTTACATTCAGCATTTAAATCAGATTAGTTATAATATTGAAACATTAAAAAATCATTTGAGCGAAATACACGATGCAATAACGATGTCTAAATTAAATTTAATATCTAAGTATATTTTACATCCAAATGAACTTGATTATTTAAGAAATGAATTTGAAAATCAAAAGATCAAATTATTATCTCTTGAGCATATTTATGAATTGCTAGAAATTCAAGCCTATTATAATGGTACAAACATTGTTTTTAATATTAAGATTCCTAACTTTCAATCATTACTAGGAAAAATGTATCATATTAAATCTATTCCCATTAATAAAACAAAAATTATACCTTTACCTCATCCTTACATTACAATTGATGAAATTTCTTATTGTTATTTAGAATCACCATGTTTAAATATTGAGAATATCTATTATTGTAAACCTAAAGATATGTTGAAAAAATCTAAAGACAAATGTGTAACAAAATTAATAGAAAATAAGAAAGCCGATTGTAATCTCATTGAAATAAAAGAAACAGAATTTGTAGAATTGATGGAACCAAATCACCTGATCGTGTTCACATCATCAGAAATTGAATTAACATCAAATTGTAACATAAAAGAAAAAAATCTAACAGGATCAATTTTAATTAAATATGATAATTGTTCTATACAAATAAATGGATTATCATATCCAACTTACTCATATATTATAAAGGAAAATGTAAAACTCATATCTAATATATTCACACCTTTTAATATTGTAAATGTTACTAAAAATATTAACATTGATAAACTTCAAGATTACACCCTCAAGAATAGAAATGAATTACAGTTAATGAAAAGTAATTCAGAAGAAAAATTTGTGCATGTGAAAATTGTGTATGGCCTTTTAGTGTTATTGCTTATTGCAATAGTGTGCAGTGTTATATATATCAAGAAAATAAAACCAAGTAATACTACTAACAATAGAAATATGGTATCTTATCATCAAGCAGCTACTGCACCCACTGTACATTTACCTTGGGAGTAAGCTATCAGAGATAACTTCCATCTCAGGAGGGAAGAGTTACATATTCATAATTATACCAAATAATGATAACTTATAATTATACTCTCTTAATGTTACAACCTAATTAAGACAAATCAGAGTACGTGACATTTCTCAGACAATTAGTTAATGATGAGATTTTCCAAATGAGATGTAAACCTGTTGCCAATAGGATGCAGAGCAACATGTATCTACCTATGATCACGTACGCATATAGTATATAAGCTAACCAGAGAAATGATGCATTGTCTTTTCTCGCTTTGCCATAGTTACTTACTAACACAACTTTGTACCATTCGTTTCGAAAATAAATAAATATTTTTTTTATATTTTTTTTCACTAATAAAACTTTAACTCACGCAAGAAATCCGCCATTCGAGAAAGTTGATCATATTGTTATCTTTCTCCCTCACTCATGCTTATTATTAGTCCGTCCATTCCTCTTTCTCGCAATAATTGCAAACTGAAAATGAAATCTCAGCCCTAGGGTAGAAATAAGCGTTTAGTTGCTTGTGTGGAGATAAAAATAGAATGTCTTCTGGTTCGTGACCCGAAAATCAGTCCAGCAAAACACTTTAAAATCAACACATCAGGTACTGGGAGGGTCAAATTACACAATACTGCCAAAATTACAAATAACAACAGTGTAATCAAAGCAGTCTACAAGATTTTTGGTGTTTAAAAGAAATTTACACTCCCTTCTAGACTTGTAAAAGTGGCATACTTTCGGAAGCACACATGTGCTTCCGCACTTAGCTCGTTCTATAAATATAAACTGACAATACTTGACATCTTTCACATGGTTCAATCTAATGACGGCATGCTTTTGTTGCTTTCCTTGTCGACCTCCTTGATGATAGTATCGTTATTCCAAACATTTGGCATGATGACATCTTTTACTTTCGAATCTTTTGGTGCAGCCTTCAGACTAGGCGTTGTTGGAAAAGGCTTTACTGGAATGTGTCTTTTTGAACTTTGCTGTAAGTCGCTTTCATTAAACGGTAAGATTTTTATCTCAAAAACTGGTGCTACATTATTTTTTTTAGTATTAACAGAAGGCAATATTTTGCTGTTATTCTTTTCTATTTTTGAAATACTTTGTGGGTGAGCCAATTCAATATTTGAGCTATTTGTAGCCTTTACCAAGCCTTCTCCACTTGGTGTCACCGGCAAAATTGGTATGGCACAATGGACCACATTGACTTGCGTTTTACGAGGTTTACGAGGTTTTTTTTCTTTTGCTTTTTTAAGCTGATTTAAAATTTTAGGTGAAACATTAATAGATAAAGGTTGCGTTGGTAACATGCTTTTAGTTGCTATAAAATTATTAGATTTTTCAATGCTCCGATTATATGCATTTATTTGTGAATTCAATTCCTTTATAAAAGAGTTTTTCTGACTAAGAAGCATATTCAAATCATTAGGCGCCCTTGAATTCTGAGTATCGATAATTTTAACCCTTTTTTGTGATATTAGTGATCTACACATTTCAGAATACCATGATATTTTTTTTTTATAGTTAAGCAATTTTTGTTTCTGTAGTGCTGTGAAATGTGTACTCGTATGCAAGACTTGATGGATGGTTCGTGCACAGTTCACAATTTCGTATAATGCATGTGTAAAATCTGTCAGCGACATAGCACTTATCCCAGGAGCAGAGTCATTGATATTAGGGGCAATGCTTATTCTAGTGCATGTCGAGTAATCTCGCGATGATCCACGGAACATTTTATCCAAGTTTCCAATAAAATAAAATATGCTGCGTTCCAAATCTTCAAAAGAACTGAAATAAGGAACAGGTGAATACTGTGGAAAAATCGCATTACTATTCGCATGAGTAGGCAGCACCATATTTGATGGCAAATAATTGATTTCGTTCATTTTATTTGACTGTTGAAAGGCGTTATGAATACTTTGTGTCGATGAATGATCGTTATAAAGCAAAGAGTTGTTGTAGTTCGACGGCTCACAAGAAATTGCGGAACTTGGTGCCAAATTTGGGGAATGTGTTTTCTGATGAATAGAAAAATAAGGAGGTTTTAAAAACTTGTACAAAAGTGAAGGTTGAGAATTCATAGCGAGTTGTGCGTCAGTCGCTTTATCGTTCATGAAATTCATTGCTGGGGAGTAAGGGACGTTCTGATGCCTTGTCCGATGGTTTCGATTTGGAACACATGGACCAAATAATATAGATGGTTGCATGAGATCATTTGATTTATGAGAATTCGTGATGTTTTTAAACGGTAAATCGGATTCAATTGGTGACACACAAGATTCATCCTCGGTACAATCAAAGCTTTCGGACAATTGGGGAGATACTTGGAACAGCTTGACCAAGTTGTGATCTTCATTGGTACCACTTGTGAAATTCTGCACAGGAAAAAATTCATCCAATTCCATTAATTTCACTTCCGAGCGGATTATAGTATTTGAATCAAGACTGCTGTCAATTTTTTTTTTTAAATCATATTCTTCTACATCGATGAACTCATTCTCGTCGAACAGCTGACCTGAAGTATCATTGAAGTGCTGTTTTGGAGTTTCTTCTCGTGATTTATAAGCAGGTTCGTATAACGTCACACCTTCTTCTGGGGTTACTGTTGCTCTTACATCAGAATCAGAATCTTTGAAACTTTTCGGTGAGTTTTTCACGAACAGTTTGCTTGGAACTTCATCCTCACCTTCCTTGTATTCGTATCTTCTTTTATTTGATTGCTCGGCGACGCTGTCTACTGGCATGCTTTTCGAGTCATTTTCTTTGTCAATTAATACTATACTAGATGAACTCTGAAACAGATGAATTATTTAAAATGGCTGTCATTTATTTTGAAATCATTATAAATTACAATAATCGTAAAAAATATTCAAATGACGTTAATTTTAGGTACATTCATGAATATTTATCTTTTACTCACATTATTTACTTCACTGTTATTGATGATATTTTGAAAATGTTTAAGAAAAATTAATTCAGATTCTGCACATTCGCTCCGCGGTTTGCTGAAAGAGAAAATTGATGTTTGAATGAATGCATTATCATTTAAGCCAAGTTTGTAAAATAAATCAACAAAAAATAAAGAAAACAACAAATTTAAGTTGCAAAAATACTCAAATATAGGATTCATATTAAATGCATGCTCGAGTTATATCAAATAATGATAACTCATAATTATACTTTCTTAATGTAACAACCTAATTAAGATAAATCAGAGTACGTGACATTTCTCAGACTCAATTAGTTAATGATGAGATTTTCCAAATGAGACCTGTTGCCAATAGGATGCAGAACAACATGTATCTACCTATGGTCACGTACGCATATAGTATACAAGCTAACCAGATAAATGATGCATTGTCTTTTCTCGCTTTGCCATAGTTACTTACTAACACAACTTTGTACCATTCATTTTGAAAATAAATAAATATTTTTACTTTATAGCAGTCCGAAGGAACTGTTATACAGTATTGTATTCGTCCGAAAAAAAAAAATGAAATTTCAACGGAAATGAGTTGTCCTGCACCAGGACATGCAAAAATAAATTGTACAGTGGACTGCACAGGACTTTATAGCACAAAATACGGTCATGTTTAGGTCATAGCCAATTTTCATAACAAAACATTTAGTTGTGTGTAAGTAATGAAGCTAATCTTTTTAAGCAATCGTCTTTTTGCAGTATTATCATTGATCCCGTTTGTATCAAAACTAAGACTTTGTTTGGTGGGTACCTATACTTTTCATTGATATTTTGGAAAGTTATGATTGATTATTATATGGGTACAACTTACTAGATTTTAAGACTCGTAGCCTAGTATTTTATATTAGGCGTTTTAGTACCAAGAATATTACAATTATTTTTGTATTAAAATTTGTCACTTTGTATGGTGGCTACACCTTATAATATTTATTTGAAAAAAGTAATGATTAATGTATGTAGGTATATATAAGAGCTTTTCAATTGTAGAACATTATTTTTTAGTTAACCCGTTCTCTGCCGGGAAAATTTAAAATATTGTTTTCTCTTGTATGGCAACCCCCAAAACAAAGAGTATTAAGAGGCAATGCTTATTGTTGTGTTATGGCAATTGATTGAGCGAATTGTTATGTAGGTTTATTTATGGGTATTAGAGGTTTTGCTGCCAAAAATATTACAATAATTTTTTGTATGAAAATTTGTCACTTTGTATGGTGGCTATACTTTATAATATTTTTTTGAAAAAAGTAATGATTCATGTATGTAGGTATATATAAAAGCTTTTCAATTGTGGAACATTATTTTTTAGTTAACCCTTTCTCTGCCGAGAAATTTTAAATTATTTTTTTCTCTTGTATGGCAACCCCCAAAACAAAGCAAATTATGAGGCAATGGTTATTGTTGTTACATAGCAGTATTATAATGACGAATATGCAAAAAAAATAAAGAAAATCGTTGGAGCCGTTTTTGAGAAAATCTCATTTGAAATTTTCAGCTGTTCGGAAGCCATCTTGAATTTTCTACAATTTTAAAAATGTTTCACTATGAATTATAGTGATGACAAAGTTTTTTCTGATAAATTTAAGAAACATAAAAGTTTTTTGCGATCTGATGGGTTTTTGTAGCCTTTTAATTTCAATTTTTGATATCATGTAAACGGCCCTTTATGTTTTTATTTACAAAAATTTTATTTAATTTTTATATAGAATTTGATGTTACATAAAATATTGTAGAACATTATTTTTTTGTCAACGCTTTCACTTCTGAGAAAATCACAATTGTTTATTTTTTTCTTATGGCAACTCATAGACGCAGATTAGCAAAAATGTTGCCATAACTAAATTTGGTAAGAATGTATCAAGCAACTACTTTACTGAAAATTTAAAAAAAATCGTTAAAGCCGTTTTTGAGAAAATGGCATTTAAAGTTTTCTCCTCTTTGGAAGCCATCTTGAATTCTCAAAATAGTGAAAAACAAATTATATTACAAAGAAGTTTTTCTACTCCCATTTGGTAATTTACTAATTACAAAACGGGTAACGCAATCACAATGCCATACATTTCTACACCCGTTGCATAATGTTACATTATGCAACCGGTAACCGTGTTAAAATGAACATGTGCGCATGCGCATTGTCAGAATTGGAACCATTTTTTAATTTCAAATGTCAACCTTGTATGGGGGTATGAAGACCTGTCAATCCAAGATGGCCGCAAGCGATCAGCTGATTAGGCTTCATACAATATTAGTGATATTCGGTAGGTAGGAATTACCGTGGTGATGAGACTTTCAGCCCTGTTCAGATGAAAATAAATAAGTATATTTTATGTGTAGAGTCAAATAAAAATTGTTAATAGTGCTAAAATTTATCGAATTTATTTATCGGATTGCTCCAAATAAAGCTTGTTTTTTTCAATGGAAAATAAAAGGCTTGAAAGGAAAACAATACAAAAAATTTCACCGCAAAAAATAAACAAACTCAAAAAGTTACTTGGTTAATAGGTGAGTATGAGGTTGATCACCTATGCTGTACAAATTTGGTTCACCTGCCAATACAACTGCAGGGCATATGTTTATTTGAGTTTTGGGTTTGAATGTTTAAGCTTATATGCAGGATGTAAAAGCGCGACCTTATACATATGTGTCGGCTTGTGGGCATGAATTCAATATGAAACCTAAATATAATTTATTTTTACAACTTAGGTTAGATTAGATAATCGAAGGGAATGATAAATCACACGTTTTGACAAAGGTAAGGTTTTAATTACTTCAAATGGACGAGTACATTATAATGACTATTATTCACTATTTTGTTAATTCTCTCATGGTCGTAGAAAAAGTATTGTATGCCACTGCACGTAATTAGTCTTTGTAACACTCGTGCTTTCTATTGTGCCATTCGGCTGCGCCTCATGGCACAAACTAGCACTCGTGTTAAAAAGACTATCATTACTTGGCAGTGGCATAAATAACTATTATAATTTTTTCTTTCTTTTGAACCTAAAAAAAGTTGTACAAAATTGCGTTTTTATGGGTCTTTTTAATATTTTCGATGAAAATTTTGAGATCGTGTTAACGGTACTTAAAGTAAAATTTTTTTTAAAGTTTTCTTTAAATTTTTGTAGAAATTAATATTGCGCGTAATATTGTGGAACATTTTTTTTTTGTCAACCCAGCCATTTCCGAGATAATCACAATCGTTTTTTTCTTTCATATGGCAACCCATAGACGCAGGTTGGCAAGAGTGTTGCCATACCTAATTTTCTTAGAAAAAACTTAAGCAACGACCACACTGAAATTTTAAAGAAAATCGTTAGAGCCGTTTTTGAGAAAAGTGCAATTTTATGTTTTTTTTGTATGGCAGCCATCTTGAATTTTCAGGGTGGTGCCATGCCAGTCGTCCCATCAAAATCTGTGGTTGTCAATTCTCTAAATCCAAAAATTGGTGTCTCTGTGATCAGTAGTTTCGGCTGGGATATACACTCATACGGACGGACGGACGGACGGACGGACGGACAGGTTCGACAAATTAGGTTTTTACTTTAAAGCAGTCCGAAGGACTGTTATAAAGTATTGTATTCGTCCGAAAAAAAAAAATGAGGTTTCAACGGAAATGAGTTGTACTGCACCAGGACATGCAAAACAACCTAATTTGTCGAACCTGTCCGTCCGTCCGTATGAGTGTATGTCCCAGCCGAAACTACTGATCACAGAGACACCAATTTTTGGATTTAGAGAATTGATAACCACAGATTTTGATGAGCTGACCGGCATGGCGCCACCCTGAAAATTCAAGATGGCTGCCATACAAAAAAAACATAAAATTGCACTTTTCTCAAAAACGGCTCTAACGATTTTCTTTAAAATTTCAGTGTGGTCGTTGCTTAGGTTTTTTCTAAGAAAATTAGGTATGGCAACACTCTTGCCAACCTGCGTCTATGGGTTGCGATATGAAAGAAAAAAACGATTGTGATTATCTCGAAAATGGCTGGGTTGTCAACAAAAAAATGTTCCACAATATTACGCGCAATATTAATTTCTACAAAAATTTAATGAGTACTTCAAAATTTTTTTTACTTAAAGTACCGTTTACACGATCTCAAAATTTTCATCGAAAACATTAAAAAGACCCATAAAAACGCAATTTTGTAAAACTTTTTTTAGGTTCACAAGAAAGATAAATTTATAAACTTTTTTGAAATACAATTTGTTTTTCACTATTTTGAGAATTCAAGATGGCTTCCAAAGAGGAGAAAACTTCAAATGCGATTTTCTCAAAAACGGCTCTAACGATTTTTTTTAAATTTTCAGTAAAGTAGTTGCTTGATACATTCTTACCAAATTTAGTTATGGCAACATTTTTGCTAATCTGCGTCTATGAGTTGCCATATGAAAAAAATAAACAATTGTGATTTTCTCAGAAGTGAAAGCGTTGATAAAAAAGATATGTTCTACAATATTATACACTACATCAAATTCTATATCAAAATTAAATAAAAATTTTGAAAATAAAAACATAAAGTGCCGTTTACATGATATCAAAAATTGAAATTAAAAGGCTACAAAAACCCATCAGAACGCAAAAAACTTTTATGTTTCTTAACTTTACCAGAAAAAACTTTTTTATCACTATAATTCATAATGAAACATTTTTCAAATTTTAGAAAATTCAAGATGGCTTCCGAACAGCTGAAAGTTTCAAATGAGATTTTCTCAAAAACGGCTCCTACGATTTTCTTTAGTTTTTCTGAATAATCGTCATTATAATACTGCTATAAAACAATTAAAACCCTTGCCTCATAATTTTCTTTGTTTTGGGGGCTGCCATACAAGAGAAAAAATAATTTAAAATTTCTCGGCAGAGAAAGGGTTAATTGAAAAATAATTTTCGACAGTTGAAAAGCTTTTATATATACCTACATACATGAATCATTATTTTTTTCAAAAAAATATTATAAAGTATAGCCACCATACAAAGTGACAAATTTTCATACAAAAAATTATTGTAATATTTTTGGTAGCAAAACGTCTAATACCCATAAATAAACCTACATAACAATTCGCTCAATCAATTGCTATACAACAATAATAAGCATTGCCTCTTAATACTCTTTGTTTTAAGGGTTGCCATACAAGAGAAAACAATATTTTAAATTTTCCGGGCAGAGAACGGGTTAACTAAAAAATAATGTTCTACAATTGAAAAGCTCCTATATATACCTACATACATTTATTATTACTTTTTTCAAATAAATATTATAAGGTGTAGCCACCATACAAAGTGACAAATTTTAATACAAAAATAATTGTAATATTCTTGGTACTAAAACGCCTAATATAAAATACTAGGCTACGAGTCTTAAAATCTAGTAAGTTGTATCCATATAATAATCAATCATAACTTTCCAAAATATCAATGAAAAGTATAGGTACCCACAAAACAAAGTGTTAGTTGTGATACAAACGGGATCAATGATAATACTGCAAAAAGACGATTGCTTACAAAGATTAGCTTCATTACTTACACACAACTAAATGTTTTGTTACGAAAATTGGCTATGACCTAAACATGATCGTATTTTGTGCTATAAAGTCCTGTGCAGTCCACTGTACAATTTATTTTGCATGTCCTGGTGCAGGACAACTCATTTCCGTTGAAACCTCATTTTTACTTTATAGCAGTCCGAAGGACTGTTATAAAGTATTGTATTCGTCCGAAAAAAAAAAATGAGGTTTCATCGGAAATGAGTTGTCCTGCACCAGGACATGCAAAAAAACCTAATTTGTCGAACCTGTCCGTCCGTCCGTATGAGTGTATGTCCCAGCCGAAACTACTGATCACAGAGACACCAATTTTTGGATTTAGAGAATTGATAACCACAGATTTTGATGAGCTGACCGGCATGGCGCCACCCTGAAAATTCAAGATGGCTGCCATACAAAAAAAACATAAAATTGCACTTTTCTCAAAAACGGCTCTAACGATTTTCTTTAAAATTTCAGTGTGGTCGTTGCTTAGGTTTTTTCTAAGAAAATTAGGTATGGCAACACTCTTGCCAACCTGCGTCTATGGGTTGCGATATGAAAGAAAAAAACGATTGTGATTATCTCGAAAATGGCTGGGTTGTCAACAAAAAAATGTTCCACAATATTACGCGCAATATTAATTTCTACAAAAATTTAATGAGTACTTCAAAATTTTTTTTACTTAAAGTACCGTTTACACGATCTCAAAATTTTCATCGAAAACATTAAAAAGACCCATAAAAACGCAATTTTGTAAAACTTTTTTTAGGTTCACAAGAAAGATAAATTTATAAACTTTTTTGAAATACAATTTGTTTTTCACTATTTTGAGAATTCAAGATGGCTTCCAAAGAGGAGAAAACTTCAAATGCGATTTTCTCAAAAACGGCTCTAACGATTTTTTTTAAATTTTCAGTAAAGTAGTTGCTTGATACATTCTTACCAAATTTAGTTATGGCAACATTTTTGCTAATCTGCGTCTATGAGTTGCCATATGAAAAAAATAAACAATTGTGATTTTCTCAGAAGTGAAAGCGTTGATAAAAAAGATATGTTCTACAATATTATACACTACATCAAATTCTATATCAAAATTAAATAAAAATTTTGAAAATAAAAACATAAAGTGCCGTTTACATGATATCAAAAATTGAAATTAAAAGGCTACAAAAACCCATCAGAACGCAAAAAACTTTTATGTTTCTTAACTTTACCAGAAAAAACTTTTTTATCACTATAATTCATAATGAAACATTTTTCAAATTTTAGAAAATTCAAGATGGCTTCCGAACAGCTGAAAGTTTCAAATGAGATTTTCTCAAAAACGGCTCCTACGATTTTCTTTAGTTTTTCTGAATAATCGTCATTATAATACTGCTATAAAACAATTAAAACCCTTGCCTCATAATTTTCTTTGTTTTGGGGGCTGCCATACAAGAGAAAAAATAATTTAAAATTTCTCGGCAGAGAAAGGGTTAATTGAAAAATAATTTTCGACAGTTGAAAAGCTTTTATATATACCTACATACATGAATCATTATTTTTTTCAAAAAAATATTATAAAGTATAGCCACCATACAAAGTGACAAATTTTCATACAAAAAATTATTGTAATATTTTTGGTAGCAAAACGTCTAATACCCATAAATAAACCTACATAACAATTCGCTCAATCAATTGCTATACAACAATAATAAGCATTGCCTCTTAATACTCTTTGTTTTAAGGGTTGCCATACAAGAGAAAACAATATTTTAAATTTTCCGGGCAGAGAACGGGTTAACTAAAAAATAATGTTCTACAATTGAAAAGCTCCTATATATACCTACATACATTTATTATTACTTTTTTCAAATAAATATTATAAGGTGTAGCCACCATACAAAGTGACAAATTTTAATACAAAAATAATTGTAATATTCTTGGTACTAAAACGCCTAATATAAAATACTAGGCTACGAGTCTTAAAATCTAGTAAGTTGTATCCATATAATAATCAATCATAACTTTCCAAAATATCAATGAAAAGTATAGGTACCCACAAAACAAAGTGTTAGTTGTGATACAAACGGGATCAATGATAATACTGCAAAAAGACGATTGCTTACAAAGATTAGCTTCATTACTTACACACAACTAAATGTTTTGTTACGAAAATTGGCTATGACCTAAACATGATCGTATTTTGTGCTATAAAGTCCTGTGCAGTCCACTGTACAATTTATTTTGCATGTCCTGGTGCAGGACAACTCATTTCCGTTGAAACCTCATTTTTACTTTATAGCAGTCCGAAGGACTGTTATAAAGTATTGTATTCGTCCGAAAAAAAAAAATGAGGTTTCATCGGAAATGAGTTGTCCTGCACCAGGACATGCAAAAAAACCTAATTTGTCGAACCTGTCCGTCCGTCCGTCCGTCCGTCCGTCCGTCCGTCCGTCCGTCCGTCCGTCCGTCCGTATGAGTGTATGTCCCAGCCGAAACTACTGATCACAGAGACACCAATTTTTGGATTTAGAGAATTGACAACCACAGATTTTGATGGGCCGACTGGCATGGCACCACCCTGAAAATTCAAGATGGCTGCCATACAAAAAAAACATAAAATTGCACTTTTCTCAAAAACGGCTCTAACGATTTTCTTTAAAATTTCAGTGTGGTCGTTGCTTAAGTTTTTTCTAAGAAAATTAGGTATGGCAACACTCTTGCCAACCTGCGTCTATGGGTTGTTATATGAAAGAAAAAAAACGATTGTGATTATCTCGGAAATGGCTGGGTTGACAAAAAAAAAATGTTCCACAATATTACGCGCAATATTAATTTCTACAAAAATTTAAAGAAAACTTTAAAATTTTATTTACTTAAAGTACCGTTTACACGATCTCAAAATTTTCATCGAAAATATTAAAAAGACCAATAAAAACGCAATTTTGTACAACTTTTTTTAGGTTCAAAAGAAAGAAAAATTTATAAACTTCTTTGTAATATAACTTGTTTTTCACTATTTTGAGAATTCAAGATGGCTTCCAAAGAGGAGAAAACTTCAAATGCCATTTTCTCAAAAACGGCTCAAACGATTTTTTTAAATTTTCAGTAAAGTAGTTGCTTGATACATTCTTACCAAATTTAGTTATGGCAACATTTTTGCTAATCTGCGTCTCTGAGTTGCCATAAGAAAATAAATTGTACAGTGGACTGCACAGGACTTTATAGCACAAAATACGGTCATGTTTAGGTCATAGCCAATTTTCATAACAAAACATTTAGTTGTGTGTAAGTAATGAAGCTAATCTTTTTAAGCAATCGTCTTTTTGCAGTATTATCATTGATCCCGTTTGTATCAAAACTAACACTTTGTTTGGTGGGTACCTATACTTTTCATTGATATTTTGGAAAGTTATGATTGATTATTATATGGGTACAACTTACAAGATTTTAAGACTCGTAGCCTAGTATTTTATATTAGGCGTTTTAGTACCAAGAATATTACAATTATTTTTGTATTAAAATTTGTCACTTTGTATGGTGGCTACACCTTATAATATTTATTTGAAAAAAGTAATGATAAATGTGTGTAGGTATTTATAAGAGCTTTTCAATTGTAGAACATAATTTTTAGTTAACCCGTTCTCTGCCGGGAAAATTTAAAATATTGTTTTCTCTTGTATGGCAACCCCCAAAACAAAGAGTATTAAGAGGCAATGCTTATTGTTGTTACATAGCAATTGATTGAGCGAATTGTTATGTAGGTTTATTTATGGGTATTAGACGTTTTGCTACCAAAAATATTTCAATAATTTTTTGTATGAAAATTTGTCACTTTGTATGGTGGCTACACCTTATAATATTTATTTGAAAAAAGTAATGATTAATGTATGTAGGTATATATAAGAGCTTTTCAACTGTAGAACATTATTTTTTAGTTAACCCTTTCTCTGCCGAGAAATTTTAAATTTTTTTTTTTTCTTGTATGGCAACCCCCAAAACAAAGAAAATTATGAGGCAATGGTTATTGTTGTTACATAGCAGTATTAAAATGACGATTATGCAAAAAAAATAAAGAAAATCGTAGGAGCCGTTTTTGAGAAAATCTCATTTGAAATTTTCAGCTGTTCGGAAGCCATCTTGAATTTTCTAAAATTTGAAAAATGTTTCACTATGAATTATAGTGATAAAAAAGTTTTTTCTGATAAAGTTAAGAAACATAAAAGTTTTTTGCGTTCTGATGGGTTTTTGTAGCCTTTAAATTTCAATTTTTGATATCATGTAAACGGCACTTTATGTTTTTATTTTCAAAAATTTTATTTAATTTTTATATAGAATTTGATGTTACGTATAATATTGTAGTACATATCTTTTTTGTCAACGCTTTTACTTCTGAGAAAATCCCAATTGTTTATTTTTTTCATATGGCAACTGATAGACGCAGATTAGTAAAATTGTTGCCATAACTAAATTTGATAAGAATGTATCAAGCAACTACTTTACTGAAAATAAAAAAAAATCGTTAGAGCGGTTTTTGAGAAAATCGCATTTGAAGTTTTCTCCTCTTTGGAAGCCATCTTGAATTATCAAAATAGTGAAAAACAAATTATAGTGCAAAGAAGTTTATAAACTTTTCTTTCTTGTGAACCTAAAAAAAGTTTTACAAAATTGCGTTTTTATGGGTCTTTTTAATATTTTCGATGAAAATTTTGAGATCGTGTAAACGGTACTTTAAGTAAAAATTTTTTTTAAGTATTCTTTAAATTTAAGTAGAAATTAATATTGCGCGTAATATTGTACAACATTTTTTTTTTGTCAACCCAGCCATTTCCGAGATAATCACAATCGTTTTTTTCTTTCATATGGCAACTCATAGACGCAGGTTGAGAAGAGTGTTGCCATAACAAATTTTCTTCGCGACAATTTAAGCAACGACCACACTGAAATTTTAAAGAAAATCGTTAGAGCCGTTTTTGAGAAAAATACAATTTTATGTTTTTTTTGTATCGCAGCCATCTTGAATTTTCAGGTTGGTGCCATGCCGGTCGGCCCATCAAAACCTGTGGTTGTCAATTCTCTAAATCCAAAAATTGGTGTCTCTGCAATTAGTAGTTCCGGCTGGGACATACATACATCCATACGGACGGACGGACGGACGGACGGACGGACGGACGGACGGACAGGTTCGACAAATTAGGTTTTTTTGCATGTCCTGGTGCAGGACAACTCATTTCCGTTGAAACCTCATTTTTTTTTTTTCGGACGAATACAATACTTTATAACAGTCCTTCGGACTGCTATAAAGTAAAAATAAACAATTGTGATTTTCTCAGAAGTGAAAGCGTTGGCAAAAAAATAATGTTCTACAATATTTTACGTAACATCAAATTCTATATAAAAATTAAATACAATTTTTGAAAATAATAACATAAAGGGCCGTTTACATGATATCAAAAATTGAAATTAAAAGGCTACAAAAACCCATCAGAACGCAAAAAACTTTTATGTTTCTTAAATTTATCAGAAAAAACTTTGTTATTACTATAATTCATAGTGAAACATTTTTAAAATTTTAGAAAATTCAAGATGGCTTCCGAACAGCTGAAAATTTCAAATAAGATTTTCTCAAAAACGGCTACAACGATTTTCTTTATTTTTTTTGCATAATCGTCATTATATTAGTTCTATGTAACAACAATAACCGTTGCCTCATAATTTTCTTTGTTTTGGGGGCTGCCATACAAGAGAAAAATAATAATTTAAAATTTCTCG
Source organism: Agapetus fuscipes (assembly GCA_951799405.1). NCBI lineage: Eukaryota > Metazoa > Arthropoda > Insecta > Trichoptera > Glossosomatidae > Agapetus > Agapetus fuscipes. Next base: position 9,831,669 of record OX637336.1, read on the forward strand.
GCAGAGAAAGGGTTAAGCAAAAAATAATGTTGCACACTTGAAAAGCTCTTATATATACCTACATACATTAATCATTACTTTTTTCAAAAAAATATTATAAAGTATAGCCACCATACAAAGTGACAAATTGTCATACAAAAAATTATTGTAATATTTTTGGTAGCAAAACGTCTAATACCCATAAATAAACCTACATAACAATTCGCTCAATCAATTGCCATAACACAACAATAAGCATTGCCTCTTAATACTCTTTGTTTTGGGGGTTGCCATACAAGAGAAAACAATATTTTAAATTTTCCCGGCAGAGAACGGGTTAACTAAAAAATAATGTTCTACAATTGAAAAGCTCTTATACCTACATACATTAATCATTACTTTTTTCAAATGAATATTATAAGGTGTAGCCACCATACAAAGTGACAAATTTTTATACAAAAATAATTATTGTAATATTCTTGGTACTAAAACGCCTAATATAAAATACTAGGCTACGAGTCTTACAATCTAGTAAGTTGTACCCATATAATAATCAATCATAACTTTCCAAAATATCAATGAAAAGTATAGGTACCCATCAAACAAAGTGTTAGTTTTTGATACAAACGGGATCAATGATAATACTGCAAAAAGACGATTGCTTAAAAAGATTAGCTTCATTACTTTCACACAACTAAATGTTTTGTTATGAAAATTGGCTATGACCTAAACATGACCGTATTTTGTGCTATAAAGTCCTGTGCAGTCCACTGTACAATTTATTTTTTTTCGGACGAATACAATACTTTATAACAGTCCTTCGGACTGCTATAAAGTAAAAACCTAATTTGTCGAACCTGTCCGTCCGTCCGTATGGATGTATGTATGTCCCAGCCAGAACTACTAATCACAGAGACACCAATTTTTGGATTTAGAGAATTGACAACCACAGATTTTGATGGGCCGACTGGCATGGCACCAAACGGAAAATTCAAGATGGCTGCGATACAAAAAAAACATAAAATTACTTTTTTCTCAAAAACGGCTCTAACGATTTTCTTTAAAATTTCAGTGTGGTCGTTGCTTAAATTGCCACTAAGAAAATTAGTTATGGCAACACTCTTGCCAATCAGCGTCTATGGGTTGCGATATGAAAGAAAAAAACGATTGGGATTTTCTTGGAAATGGCTGACTTGACTAAAAAATAATATTCTACAATATTACGCGCAATATAAATTTCTACAAAAAACTAAACAACACTTTTAAAAAAAAAAGATTTAAAGTACCGTTTACACGATCTCAATTTTTTTATCGTAAATATTGAAAAGGCCCATAAAAACACGATTTTTTAAAACTTGTTTTAAGTTCACAAGAAAGAAAATTTTGGATACTTATTTGCAAATTTTTTTTTTTTCACTATTTGGAGAATTCAAGATGGCTTCCGAAGAGCTGAAAATTTCAAATGCGATTTTCTCAAAAACGGCTCCGACGATTTTTTTTTAATTTTCAGTATGCAAATTTCTTGATACATTCTTACCAAATTTATTTATGGCAACATTCTTGCTAATCAGCGTCTATGAGTTGCCATATGAAAAAAATAAACAATTGTGATTTTCTCAGAAGTGAAAGCGTTGACAAAAAAATAATGTTCTACAATATTATACATACTATCAAATTCCATAAAAAAATTTAAATAAAAATTTAGAAAAAAATAATATAAAGGGCCGTTTACGTGATATCAAAAATTGAAATTAAAAGGCTACAGAAACCCATCAGAATGAAAAAAACTTTTATATTTTTTAACTTTAATAGAAAGAACTCTCTTGTTACTATAATTCATAGTTTAACATTTTTCAAATTTTAGAAAATTCAAGATGGCTGACGAACAGCTGAAAGTTTCAAATGAGATTTGCTCAAAAATGGCTCCTACATTTTTTTTTAATTTTTTTGAGTAATCGTTATTATATTAGTTCTATGTAACAACAATAACCGTTGCCTCATAATTTTCTTTGTTTTGGGGGCTGCCATACAAGAGAAAAATAATAATTTAAAATTTCTCGGCAGAGAAAGGGTTAAGCAAAAAATAATGTTGCACACTTGAAAAGCTCTTATATATACCTACATACATTAATCATTACTTTTTTCAAAAAAATATTATAAAGTATAGCCACCATACAAAGTGACAAATTGTCATACAAAAAATTATTGTAATATTTTTGGTAGCAAAACGTCTAATACCCATAAATAAACCTACATAACAATTCGCTCAATCAATTGCCATAACACAACAATAAGCATTGCCTCTTAATACTCTTTGTTTTGGGGGTTGCCATACAAGAGAAAACAATATTTTAAATTTTCCCGGCAGAGAACGGGTTAACTAAAAAATAATGTTCTACAATTGAAAAGCTCTTATACCTACATACATTAATCATTACTTTTTTCAAATGAATATTATAAGGTGTAGCCACCATACAAAGTGACAAATTTTAATACAAAAATAATTGTAATATTCTTGGTACTAAAACGCCTAATATAAAATACAAGGCTACGAGTCTTACAATCTAGTAAGTTGTACCCATATAATAATCAATCATAACTTTCCAAAATATCAATGAAAAGTATAGGTACCCACCAAACAAAGTGTTAGTTTTGGTACAAACGGGATCAATGATAATACTGCAAAAAGACGATTGCTTAAAAAGATTAGCTTCATTACTTACACACAACTAAATGTTTTATTATGAAAATTGGCTATGACCTAAACATGACCGTATTTTGTGCTATAAAGTCCTGTGCAGTCCACTGTACAATTTATTTATTTTTCGGACGAATACAATACTTTATAACAGTCCTTCGGACTGCTATAAAGTAAAAACCTAATTTGTCGAACCTGTCCGTCCGTCCGTATGGATGTATGTATGTCCCAGCCAGAACTACTAATCACAGAGACACCAATTTTTGGATTTAGAGAATTGACAACCACAGATTTTGATGGGCCGACTGGCATGGCACCAAACGGAAAATTCAAGATGGCTGCGATACAAAAAAAACATAAAATTACTTTTTTCTCAAAAACGGCTCTAACGATTTTCTTTAAAATTTCAGTGTGGTCGTTGCTTAAATTGCCACTAAGAAAATTAGTTATGGCAACACTCTTGCCAATCAGCGTCTATGGGTTGCGATATGAAAGAAAAAAAACGATTGGGATTTTCTTGGAAATGGCTGACTTGACTAAAAAATAATATTCTACAATATTACGCGCAATATAAATTTCTACAAAAAACTAAACAACACTTTTAAAAAAAAAAGATTTAAAGTACCGTTTACACGATCTCAATTTTTTTATCGTAAATATTGAAAAGGCCCATAAAAACACGATTTTTTAAAACTTGTTTTAAGTTCACAAGAAAGAAAATTTTGGATACTTATTTGCAAATTTTTTTTTTTTCACTATTTGGAGAATTCAAGATGGCTTCCGAAGAGCTGAAAATTTCAAATGCGATTTTCTCAAAAACGGCTCCGACGATTTTTTTTTAATTTTCAGTATGCAAATTTCTTGATACATTCTTACCAAATTTATTTATGGCAACATTCTTGCTTATCAGCGTCTATGAGTTGCCATATGAAAAAAATAAACAATAGGGTATTTGCAATAGTGAGGAATATGATAAAAAGTATATTATTTTGATAGATTTCGAAAAATCAAATAATAATATGTTGATTTGAAGTCGAAAATATTTTTTTTCGATTTTATATTTAAAAAAGAAAATATAGAAATTTGGACAAGTTTTTAAACGGATATGAGATCTGCTTTTTCTATTTCCGGTGCTGTGACGTCATATGTTGACGTCACTTTCTTTTATTGACATTCCATACTCTGTTGACATGTGTTGTTGACAACAGAAACAAATGAAAACAACATAAACAAATGAAATGTTTTTAAAGAAACACACAAACTTGTTGAAAATAAACAGCCTCAACGGTGTAAACATTAAATAGCAATGTTTGAATTACATGAATGTGAGGGCTGTCAGTTGACACGGCGTTGTTTACAAGACCGTGACGTCACGCGAGAAAATTTCATCTACTAGCGTTTAGGCGCGAAAATTCAAAAATCGATTTTAAAATGCTTATAACTTTGCTAAAAATACAACTAAAATTAAAATTCAAGAAGTTTTGGGCTAATAAAGCATAAACGAATTTAAATCACAAAAAAAAGAAAAATGTGAAAATACCCTATTGTGATTTTCTCAGAAGTGAAAGCGTTGACAAAAAAATAATGTTCTACAATATTATACATACTATCAAATTCCATAAAAAAATTTAAATAAAAATTTAGAAAAAAATAATATAAAGGGCCGTTTACGTGATATCAAAAATTGAAATTAAAAGGCTACAGAAACCCATCAGAACGAAAAAAACTTTTATATTTTTTAACTTTAATAGAAAGAACTCTCTTGTTACTATAATTCATAGTTTAACATTTTTCAAATTTTAGAAAATTCAAGATGGCTGCCGAACAGCTGAAAGTTTCAAATGAGATTTGCTCAAAAATGGCTCCTACATTTTTTTTTAATTTTTTTGAGTAATCGTTATTATATTAGTTCTATGTAACAACAATAACCGTTGCCTCATAATTTTCTTTGTTTTGGGGGCTGCCATACAAGAGAAAAATAATAATTTAAAATTTCTCGGCAGAGAAAGGGTTAAGCAAAAAATAATGTTGCACACTTGAAAAGCTCTTATATATACCTACATACATTAATCATTACTTTTTTCAAAAAAATATTATAAAGTATAGCCACCATACAAAGTGACAAATTGTCATACAAAAAATTATTGTAATATTTTTGGTAGCAAAACGTCTAATACCCATAAATAAACCTACATAACAATTCGCTCAATCAATTGCTATACAACAACAATAAGCATTGCCTCTTAATTCTCTTTGTTTTGGGGGTTGCCATACAAGAGAAAACAATATTTTAAATTTTCCCGGCAGAGAACGGGTTAACTAAAAAATAATGTTCTACAATTGAAAAGCTCTTATATATACCTACATACATTAATCATTACTTTTTTCAAATAAATATTATAAGGTGTAGCCACCATACAAAGTGACAAATTTTAATACAAAAATAATTGTAATATTCTTGGTACTAAAACGCCTAATATAAAATACTAGGCTACGAGTCTTACAATCTAGTAAGTTGTACCCATATAATAATCAATCATAACTTTCCAAAATATCAATGAAAAGTATAGGTACCCACCAAACAAAGTGTTAGTTTTGGTACAAACGGGATCAATGATAATACTGCAAAAAGACGATTGCTTAAAAAGATTAGCTTCATTACTTACACACAACTAAATGTTTTATTATGAAAATTGGCTATGACCTAAACATGACCGTATTTTGTGCTATAAAGTCATGTGCAGTCCACTGTACAATTTATTTATATAGTTTTTCACCAATAAAACTATTACTCTCGCAAGCAGACATGTGTAAGTTCGCACTTATGCATGCTGCAGCTGCGTAACTCCACATCTTAAATAAACATAAGCCCTGCAACTTTTGCAGCTATTCTCTAAAATAGGGATGCCGTTCCTAAAGGTTAGCTACTTTTTATAATTTGGGATGCGCCATGTTTAAGTGTGAACTTATACGTGCCTGCCTATGGTAATGCATTGAATATGAATCTGAAATGTAACATATCTTTGCAATTTAGATTATCTAGATCAGTGGTTCCCAAACTATGGTACGCGTACCACCAGTGGTACGCGACGCTTCTTAAGGTGGTACGCAAGCAGTCATGGCCATAGGAAATACATAGTAAATAATTAGATAAAACGTTTTTCAATTTCGCGCTTAAAGTTAAGTACAACTGAGCCAAATATTTCCTCTTTTGTTTCGCACATGCAGCACCATTTTCAGACTAAGACAGGCCTGTCCCGCCACGATTACAAAAATACTAAATCTGGCCCTCCACAATATTATGTAGGACACCCCTGCACTAAGAGTATTGTATTTTTTTTTCTATTATAAATAAATAAGCATAATGTTTTCATTAACAGTTGCAGTTTTTATTACTTTACCATTTGAATGATTTTAACTGTTGCACTTCAGTGGTACGCCACTGATTTATAATTTCATTAGTGGTACGCGAAATTAAAAGTTTGGGAACCACTGATCTAGATTATAAATTATTATGGTCTCATACTAACATGTAAGTCACAGTTATAACTTCAGAAATTTAGACTTGATAAAAAGAATAAAGCTGTGGAATAAAAACAGAATCAAAAGTATGAGAGAAATATTGAAAAAAGTAAAAAATTACACTTTTGAAATTGATGCTGTTTAAATTTTAAGTAAACAGTTTTGTTCTTTCGAAATACTGCATTACGGATTCATAAAAAAACAAACCATCAATGCTATATTTTGACTACTCATCCCCCCAGTGCTTGTTTGGCTTATCAACCATTTGTTTAAAAATGGCCTTTAAATTAAATTAAATTGTCTTGAGAATCACATTCTATACGATGTGAGCTGAGAAAAAAATGTTAAAATTGATTAATGTGAGAGTTGGTTTAAATAATATATTTACAAAAGCACTTTCCAGCATTCATAAGGTACATTGCTCCAGTACACATGCAAAAATTGATAGTGTGATATTACCTCTGTTGGAGATAAGACAAACAAGCACTAAGGTAAAGAATTGTTAGCTTTGTTTGTTCGATAAGCTCGTAGAACAAATAAGTACTAACCGATTTTCGGTTAAAACTTTTTTCTTCATTTTCTCATACAACTCAAACCACATTTCTGACAATGTCTCTGGGCTGTAATTTGATCCAATTTTTGTAAAGTTCTTAGAGATTCTCCGCCAAATTTCTCTGTATTCTGTTTGCTTTCTTTGTAGAAGAATCTGCCCTTTGCTCTTCCTGACATCAGATTGTAATTCCAGCCATTGAATAGTGAATATAAGGATGTCTTCTTTGCTGAAATTACCGTTGGAGATTTCATCTAAAATAATTTCAATAATTAGTAAGGTTAAATAGTGCCAACATTTTATTATTATTATATTAATTCAACAAAAAACAAAGAAATGAAAAACTTAAAAGAATTACATGTAGGTTATACATTCAAAGATGGGGTTCAAAAGTAAAAAAGAAATGCGTACACATTTGAAGGCTCAGACAGGAGAAAAAGATGAACGATGAAGGGTTTACAATGTATTTATGAAGAACACGTGAAAAAAATTAGAAAGGAAATGGGGGAAAAGTGGCATATCAATTGTGAAAAAATGGTAATACAAAACCTTTGTTGAAGACATAAATGAATAGAAGTGAAGTATGGATTACGAGTGACAGAAAAATGAGTAAAGGAAACATTCTAAAGATATAACGTTAAGAATGAATGGGTAAAACAGAAATAAAAGTCAAAATATAATAAAGTATATTAAAAAAGGAATGTGATGAGATGATTGTGAATGTAGTAAGAATGGATGATGAAAAATTTGCCAAGTGTTTAAATATATATATTATATATAGGTAATGTTAGAGGAATATTTGGGAAAAGCAACACCGGGAAAAGTATGGCTTGATCAGAGAGTAATTGTGAAATAATAGGATATACAGAATGAATGTAAATGAAGGGAAGCAATACCTCCCATCTTCAGGTGTAAATATAAAAATTAAAAAAGTAATGTCTCAGAATGAATTGAAAGAGGTTTGCAAGGATGGGAATAAATCAAGGCAACCTTTCAGAGACTCTTGCCACCCCCTTGTGGATTGGCGGCAGAATTATAGTTATCTATTTATTATGGAGTATCGAATGAGAAGATGAGGATAAAAAAAAATAACAACTTTGAGTTCTGGTGAATGAATTATATGTACTTAAGTACCAATAGTTGTAGTGTAAGATATGAAAAAAATAAGGACAAAATGTAATGAGATACTTGACTAAGTAATTACTTGCAAAATACAATGTAATAATAAATGTAACTTTGACAGAACTTTGTAGTGGAATTTTCTTGCCAATTATTTTGTATAAATTGATAAAATGTTTGACATCACTGGAGTCCGTCGTTATGAATGGTTCGATTGTATAGGGTAATTTCGCTTTTTTATTTTATTTCATAAAATGGTAGGCTATATTTTTTTAAATGCATCTGCGTTTTCAAAAAATTATAGTATGTGGCTAAGTTTTTAAATTATAGCTTGTTAAAATTCGCGTATTTTCTATTTCCGCTAAAACAGCTCATTTATTATTCGGGTGGATATGGCGTCAGTTCTTCGGAGTTTAGGTGTCAACGGGCCCAGGTAGTCAGTTTGCTAGCAAAGTTTGTCGTCAAAATGACGTCAAACGTCCCTAGCCGTTCACGCTGCATTTTTGGCGGGATTCAAATTCTCCGCATTTTATTTTTTTAATTTATCAATGATATCTTTATTTTTACTACTTAAAAATATATGATTGTGATCCTAGAAATGAACTCTACACAACCATATTATTTTCAATCGTTTTCCCTACCACTACAATTACCCTAACATACAAAATTAAGTATAAAAGTGAAAACTTGGCAAACCGCCTTCATTTCCTATCAAGTGTTCATGAAATCAACAGCTGGATGATTGAGTTATAATATTGGTGGAGAAGAAAATAGCTTACGGTCGTGATACATAATATGCGGCTCACCTGCCTACCAGACCTGTCATCCGTAGAGCTGTCAAATACTACAGAATACTTACAGAGTGCGCAGGATTTGCGCACATACAAGACATTGCAGTAATGCCAACAAAGCAGAAAAAAATTTAACGACAATACCTTTCAATTATCTAGATTTTCGGCAGTTATTTTGTGAACAATATTCTTTATAAATTTAAAATAAAAATTCAGTTTCATTTTACACCTGACGATGGGATACTATGTACTTCTCCCGAAACTGTTTATGCAAAATATTTTCGACTCCACTTTATTATAATTCCACGAGCTGGGCATTACAATGAAGTTGAAAAATTACAATAAGAAATTAATAATGTACAATTAAAACGCTATTTTTTTCTTCGCGAGTTGACTTATTACCTCGAGCGCTTTCGATGTTATTACATCATGATAAAGAGGACCACTAACATATCTAAAATTACAAATGTGTCTATAAACGAAAACAAATGTCTATAAATGTAAACAAAATGACCATATTATCATAAATATACAAATCCCCCCTCTACTAATTGCCCCTTTCCGCACTCCGTCATAGCTCCGCCCTTTACATATAATATGCAACTTTCTCCTGAATGCCAATTGCATTTTCTTGAAATATTATGTTTACCCCTTCCCTCGCCCCACCATAGCTCCGCCACCTAAAACTTTCTCCGGAATTCACATTTGTAATTTTAGATCTGTTAGTTGTCCTCCTGATAATGATGTGATAACATCGAAAGCGCTTGAGGGATAAATCAAATCGTTAGGAAAAACTTGGTGTTTTATTTTTACATTCTTAATTTTAAATGAATCGTAAAAATCGTAAATGAATTGTATAAAAATCTTACCATTTGCATCTCTCTCCATCATAATGTACTGATCTTCCAAGGTCTTCAAAGTGTCTTTGTGTATTTTAACTGGACACAATTGCTTATAGTCTATTTTCAAGCCATCGTCGATGTCTGATTCGTATTCTATCTCACATTGAACAGGTGTAGAGGAAGTCGCTTCCGTGTCGGGTGAAAAAACTTCAACATCATCTTTCAATTTACTACTTGAATCCTCGTTGGAATTCGATTCACTCTCGTCGATTTGGAAATCATCGTCATCATTGGTTATGTCGATCACATCTCCATCTATATCTGGATCTAAATTTATGACATTATTTTTATTCGATGTGGTTGCATCTTGTTTTGACTTGGCACCATCAACTTTTGACGTCACACCTTCACTGGTGTTTTTTTGTGGATCGTCTTCATTAAAATTTGATTCACCTTCACCTTCTTCTTCTTCGATACCGCAAAAAATGTCTGGTAATTCCACCATGATATTTTCATTGAAACCAAACATGTTGATCATTGTTTTTTTTCTATCTTAACACTTAAATGGTTCAATTTTTAATTGAAATAAATCACTTCACTTGTTATGTTCTCTTCACTTGTCACACTTTTTTCCCGTTCGAGCATATCTGAAACAAAATGTTTAATTTAAAGAAATGTTGAGTACCTAAGTACATAAAATTATTCTCCGAAAACAAAAAATATTTTTACATCCATTTAAAAACTTATTTATTATGACGAATGGGCTCCACACATATTACAAATATTTCTACGTCATTGGTTGATTGGTTGCTAAGAACCCAATTCACATCAGACGTGTGACGTTTGCCCGCCGAGAAAAATATCGACGGTAAAAAGCCTATTTGACTTAAGCGACATCATGGGCGATATTGAGTTAAATACATCGTTTTTCTTGGTTTTTCAAACTGCGTCGAATGGTCTTACTTTTGGCGCGATCCGATAACTTTTTTGTCGCTTAAGTCATGAAGCCCTTGTATGGCGTTTATAAATTTCATGGACTGATGTCCCACAATTTATGACACTTTTTAACGAAGTGTCGTTAAAGTATACTCTTACAAGTTGTTGGTGGTGCATATCCTAAATGTACTTGACGACTTGAGAGTGGACGAGGTAGTTAAGTTAGATAGGCATGCTGTGTATACAATATTCAAAGTCGCATAAGTAATTTCACTTTACCATAAAAAATATGACTTTGTCGTATAAATTAATAAGACTCATAGTGGATCTATCACAAATGGTGCTTAAATCATTTATCCTCATTTTATTTACTCAATGACTGTCGGTTCAGCATTAAGCGTTCTTGCAATACATCACTGGTGATGTCGCTTGAGCAAAGTGTCCTTCCAAATTTTTATAATAGAACTGGCGCATAAGCTATTTATCTTCAAGATCAATGGAATGATTATTGGCATTTGAATCTATTCAAACAAATGAGTTTGGAATGGTCGTTGGCGTTTAAGCTGCACCAAATAAACATGGGTTGTCGTTTAATGTAGTCTTGTGTGAATAGAAGTGCATTGAAGATGTCGCTTCAGTAGTATTTTGAGCATGCTATCTGTTGGTTGATGTTCTGCAACGCCAGGATCTCAGTCAACACTGGGAATCGATGTATCTACGGGAAGTTATTGTTTGTTGTCAATGAAAAATATTTCCATATTTTATTACCATTAACCAGTGGATGTTCACAAAATGAGTATCTATGTATGTTTACATAATTATATGGGTAACGCCGTTTAAATTTGTACCATAACTGTCGACCGGCAAGATTCAAGAAAACGAAAACATCGTGAGTTAAATTAAGGTCTATTCAAAATGACGGACAGGTTCGAAAAATTAGGATTTTTTACATTTCGATATCTCATTTCTTTTTTCGACGGCGAATACAAGATTTTATAGCAGTTCGTAAACACTGTTCAGTAAAAATATAAGAGCACCATTTTGAATGTCTATAAATATGAATGTTGTTTGTCTATGAATGTTTAATAAAAATATGAAAACGCACATTTAATAACTACCTAAAATCGTTCGTTTACTGTATTTCAATAAGTTTCCTTGACTTATAGGTTAGTATGAAGCTGACCACTCATACTGTAAAAAATGGTTCACTTTACCAATGTTACCATTGTGTCAGGTAAGGTCGGCAAGAGTTGCAGGGTTTATGTTCATCTGAGATTGGGTTTTATATTGTAGGTTCACATGCAGCATGTTTAAGTACGAACTTAAAGTCTTAAATGCAATATATTTTTGTAACTTTGATTATAGATTATCATAGATTTAGATAGATAGGCAATGTTTTTTTTTGCGTACATTTTTCACAGTATCCAGCACCGATATAAAAATTAGGTACCTCTGTGGTCCAAATTTCATTAAATCGGTGTAGCCCACAGATCACGGAATAAACCTTTTTGCTATTTTGAATAACAAACATCAAACGGTGCATTTAAAATATTAATAGCATGTAGTAAGGTTGATTAGATAGTTTTATGTTTCAATTAGGTACGTAAATGTTATTTGTTAGTCAACCATAAATTAACGGTAAGTAGGTGTATTTTTTTAAACCTACGTGAATACACCTTAATATGGTAACATACGGTAAAGATTGTAAATAAAAAACCGCCCGACATTACCTTAAACTTGTGCCATTTGAAAAATAATACTGTCAGCAATGATAAAAACATACAATCATTAGAAGAATTAATGAATCTAAGTAAAAAATATACAACTGACAACATATTCGAATCCATACCTTAATAATGCCAAGCTAACTTCCACTCAAAACACTCACGACAAATTCCCGAGTCTGATGTAAACGTTCTCAGAAGAAAATGAAGGTATCGAATGAGTTTTTTTGTGTTGTCCACACTGCATCAAAGAGTTACCATAAGAGAACAAATACTTAGATTGCAAGATTTTTGTCAGTTCCAATGGAATTGGTAACATACTAAAAGAAAAATTTCGGAGCCAAAAATGGAGACAACCCTTAGCAATCAATATTTCGTGTTTAAATAAGTAAATATTATTGTGGCTAGTACAGAAAATGAAAGATACGTTACTAAGGTATATGCAAAAATACTCAACTTTAAAAACGTTTGACTATTTTGATCGTATCATGCCATCAAAGGGTCAAAAACGAGTTGCGGACATTTAAAATTTGTATGGGAATGGAAAAAAGGCGTTTTTGTTTTATTTTTTAATTACATCGCCACTTAATGCTTTTTGCAGTTTTTTTTTGTATTTCGATACGCTTTTTATTTAATTTACTCTGATAATTTTAGAATTCAGTAGAGATCACCAGTTTTTATGAAAAAGCTGAAAATCATTAGGGGACACACGCACAAGACAAAAGGTACAAATTTCGACGGCGATACCCATATACCGATATAAGATACTGCTTACTAAGATTTTAATTAAATTTTAGTAAGCAGTATCCAGTGAAATATTCTAGTGAAAAAAACACATTGATAGAAAAGGAGTAGTTGTTGTCGAAAAAAAAGAAGCAAACCCCCTGCTATACTGGTAATGATACGAGTACAAAGACGTGCACCAATAAATGTGGAGAAATAACAGATGACAAAGTTTATTTCAACATTATTGGAAGATTGAAAATTAAGTGGCAATGACAAAAAGGGGAAAAATAAGAGAAAAGGATCGAAGGACTCCGACAAACATCATTGTACATTTTCATATTTCATAAATGAAGGTGAAAAGGGGAAACAGGTGTGCCAATTTTTTTCGCTAAACACCCTTCACATCACAAAAAAAATCTTCACTTTACAGTATGTAATGCCATTCAAGGCTTCGCCAAAGATTCCAGATGGAAAATCATACGACCGAATAAAACCAAAGATTCCTCACATTACTGTAGGCGCGACTCCAGTAAGCTTTACCTTCCGCAATCCTTTAAAAAATTGAGCCATTTGTACACCCTCTATAAACTGGATTTAACCACTAAAAGGATGGATGTGGTAGGGAACAGGTAATAAAAAATATGTTCAAAAACGATTTCAATATTGGTTTCCACATTCCTAAGAAAGATAAATGTGCGAAATGCTTGCGTGTTGAGAACAATTCAAGCGCCGAACTAGCTGAAATGAAAATAGAGCATCTTAAGGAAGTGAAACATTCAAACAAGAGATTTGAACTTCACAAACAGATTAATTCTTCAAACAATAATGTATTAAGCCCATTATTTGACCTTCAAAAGGTCTTTAATACACCATACGGGGAAAGCATGCTATTGTACTATTCCAGAAAATACGGGATGTATAATTTAACGTTTTACGAATCTAGAACAAGAGAAGGATTTTGTTTTTGCTGGGGTGAAGCAGATGGGAAAAGAGGAGCTACAGAGGTGTCAACTATTTTGACCAAATATTTCTAAAATGTTGACCAGAGGGGCACAGTTAAAATTTTATTACTATACAGTGATTCTTACCCGGGGCAGAACTCTGTTTTTGCCACAATCCACTATACATTGCATAATTTTTTTCTTGTTTTGGGGGTTGCCATATAAGAGAAAACAATATTTTAAGTTTTCCCGGCAGAGAACAGGTTAACTAAAAAATAATGTTCTACAATTGAAAAGCTCTTATATATACCTACATACATTAATCATTACTTTTTACAAATAAATATTATAAGGTGTAGTCACCGTACAAAGTGACAAATTTTAATACAAAAATAATTGTAATATTCTTGGTACTAAAACGCCTAATATAAAATACTAGGCTACGAGTCTTAAAATCTAGTAAGTTGTACCCATATAATAATCAATCATAACTTTCCAAAATATCAATGAAAAGTATAGGTACCCACCAAACAAAGTGTTAGTTTTGATACAAACGGGATCAATGATAATACTGCAAAAAGACGATTGCTTAAAAAGATTAGCTTCATTACTTACACACAACTAAATGTTTTATTATGAAAATTGGCTATGACCTAAACATGACCGTATTTTGTGCTATAAAGTCCTGTGCAGTCCACTGTACAATTTATTTACTTTATAGCAGTCCGAAGGACTGTTATAAAGTATTGTATTCGCCCGAAAAAAAAAAAATGAGGTTTCAACGGAAATGAGTTGTCCTGCACCAGGACATGCAAAAAAACCTAATTTGTCGAACCTGTCCGTCCGTCCGTCCGTCCGTCCGTATGGATGTATGTATGTCCCAGCCGGAACTACTAATCGCAGAGACACCAATTTTTGGATTTAGAGAATTGACAACCACAGATTTTGATGGGCCGACCGGCATGGCACCAACCTGAAAATTCAAGATGGCTGCCATACAAAAAAAACATAAAATTGCACTTTTCTCAAAAACGGCTCTAACGATTTTCTTTAAAATTTCAGTGTGGTCGTTGCTTAAATTGTCGCGAAGAAAATTTGTTATGGCAACACTCTTCCTAACCTGCGTCTATGAGTTGCCATATGAAAGAAAAAAACGATTGTGATTATCTCGGAAATGGCTAGGTTGACAAAAAAAAAATGTTCTACAATATTACGCGCAATATTAATTTCTTCAAAAATTTAAAGGATACTTAAAAAAATTTTTTACTTAAAGTACCGTTTACACGATCTCAAAATTTTCATCGAAAATATTAAAAAGACCCATAAAAACGCAATTTTGTACAACTTTTTTTAGGTTCACAAGAAAGAAAAAATTATAAACTTCTTTTCACTAAAATTTGTTTTTCACTATTTTGATAATTCAAGATGGCTTCCAAAGAGGAGAAAGCTTCAAATGCGATTTTCTCAAAAACGGCTCTAACGATTTTTTTTTAAATTTTCAGTAAAGTAGTTGCTTAATACATTCTTATCAAATTTAGTTATGGCAAAATTTTTACCAATCTGCGTCTATCAGTTGCCATATGAAAAAAATAAACAATTGTGATTTTCTCAGAAGTGAAAGCGTTGACAAAAAGATATGTACTACAATATTATACGTAACATCAAATTCTATATAAAAATTAAATAATTTTTTTGAAAATAAAAACATAAAGGGCCGTTTACATGATATCAAAAATTGAAATTAAAAGGCTACAAAAACCCATCAGAACGCAAAAAACTTTTATGTTTCTTAACTTTATCAGAAAAAACTTTTTTATCACTATAATTCATAGTGAAACATTTTTCAAATTTTAGAAAATTCAAGATGGCTTCCGAACAGCTGAAAATTTCAAATGAGATTTTCTCAAAAACGGCTCCTACGATTTTCTTTATTTTTTTTTGCATAATCGTCATTATAATACTGCTATGTAACAACAATAACCATTGCCTCATAATTTTCTTTGTTTTGGGGGTTGCCATACAAGAGAAAAAAATAATTTAAAATTTCTCGGCAGAGAAAGGGTTAACTAAAAAATAATGTTCTACAATTGAAAAGCTTTTATACATACCTACATACATGAATCATTACTTTTTTCAAAAAAATATTATAAAGTATAGCCACCATACAAAGTGACAAATTTTCATACAAAAAATTATTGTAATATTTTTGGTAGCAAAACGTCTAATACCCATAAATCAACCTACATAACAATTCGCTCAATCAATTGCTATGTAACAACAATAGGCATTGCCTCTTAATACTCTTTGTTTTGGGGGTTGCCATACAAGAGAAAACAATATTTTAAATTTTCCCGGCAGAGAACGGGTTAACTAAAAAATAATGTTCTACAATTGAAAAGCTCTTATATATACCTACATACGTTAATCATTATTTTTTTCAAATAAATATTATAAGGTGTAGCCACCATACAAAGTGACAAATTTTAATACAAAAATAATTGTAATATTCTTGGTACTAAAACGCCTAATATAAAATACTAGGCTACGAGTCTTAAAATAGTAAGTTGTACCCATATGATTATCAATCATAACTTTCCAAAATATCAATGAAAAGTATAGGTACCCACCAAACAAAGTGTTAGTTTTGATACAAACGGGATCAATGATAATACTGCAAAAAGACGATTGCTTAAAAAGATTAGCTTCATTACTTTCACACAACTAAATGTTTTGTTATGAAAATTGGCTATGACCTAAAAATGACCGTATTTTGTGCTATAAAGTCCTGTGCAGTCCACTGTACAATTTATTTACTTTATAGCAGTCCGAAGGACTGTTATAAAGTATTGTATTCGTCCGAAAAAAAAAAAATGAGGTTTCAACGGAAATGAGTTGTCCTGCACCAGGACATGCAAAAAAACCTAATTTGTCGAACCTGTCCGTCCGTCCGTCCGTCCGTCCGTCCGTCCGTATGAGTGTATGTCCCAGCCGATACTACTGATCGTAGAGACACCAATTTTTGGATTTGGAGAATTGACAACCACAGATTTTGATGGGCCGACTGGCATGGCACCACCCTGAAAATTCAAGATGGCTGCCATACAAAAAAAACATAAAATTGCACTTTTCTCAAAAACGGCTCTAACGATTTTCTTTAAAATTTCAGTGTGGTCGTTGCTTAAATTGTCGCGAAGAAAATTTGTTATGGCAACACTCTTCTCAACTTGCGTCTATGAGTTGCCATATGAAAGAAAAAAACGATTGTGATTATCTCGGAAATGGCTGGGTTGACAAAAAAAAAATGTTCGACAATATTACGCGCAATATTAATTTCTACAAAAATTTAAAGAATCCTATAAAAAGTTTTTTACTTAAAGTACCGTTTACACGATCTCAAAATTTTTATCTAAAATATTAAAAAGACCCACAAAAACGCAATTTTGTAAAACTTTTTTTAGGTTCACAAGAAAGAAAAAATTATAAACTTCTTTGCGCTATAATTTGTTTTTCACTATTTTGAGAATTCAAGATGGCTTCCAAAGAGGAGAAAGCTTCAAATGCGATTTTCTCAAAAACGGCTCAAACGATTTTTTTTTAATTTTCAGTAAAGTAGTTGCTTGATACATTCTTATCAAATTTAGTTATGGCAACATTTTTACTAATCTGCGTCTATGAGTTGCCATATGAAAAAAATAAACAATTGTGATTTTCTCAGAAGTGACAGCGTTGGCAAAAAAGATATGTTCTACAATATTATACGTAACATCAAATTCTATATAAAAAGTAAATAAAAATTTTGAAAATAAAAACATAAAGGGCCGTTTACATGATATCAAAAATTGAAATTAAAAGGCTACAAAAACCCATCAGAACGCAAAAAACTTTTATGTTTCTTAACTTTATCAGAAAGAACTTTGTAATCACTATAACTCATAGTGAAACATTTTTCAAATTTTAGAAAATTCAAGATGGCTTCCGAACAGCTGAAAATTTCAAATGAGATTTTCTCAAAAACGGCTCCTACGATTTTCTTTATTTTTTCTGCATAATCCTCATTATAATACTGCTATGTAACAACAATAACCATTGCCTCATACTTTTCTTTGTTTTGGGGGTTGCCATACAAGAGAAAAAAAAAAAGATAAATTTCTCGGCAGAGAAAGGGTTAACTAAAAAATAGTGTTCTACAATTGAAAAGCGTTTATATATACCTACATATATGAATCATTACTTTTTTCAAAAAAAGATTATAAAGTATAGCCACCATCCTAAGTGACAAATTTTCATACAAAAAAATATTGTAATATTTTTGGTAGCAAAACGTCTAATACCCATAAATAAAGCTACATAACAATTCTCTCAATCAATTGCTATAAAACAACTATAAGCATTGCCTCTCAATACTCTTTGTTTTGGGGGTTGCGATACAAGAGAAAACAATATTTTAAATTTTCCCGGCAGAGAACGGGTAAACTAAAAAATAATGTTCTACAATTGGAAAGCTCTTAAATATACCTACATACATTAATCATTACTTTTTTCAAATAAATATTATAAGGTGTAGCCACCATACAAAGTGACAAATTTTAATACAAAAATAATTGTAATATTCTTGGTACTAAAACGCCTAATATAAAATACTAGGCTACGAGTCTTAAAATCTAGTAAGTTGTACCCATATAATAATCAATCATAACTTTCCAAAATATCAATGAAAAGTATAGGTACCCACCAAACAAAGTTTTAGTTTTGATACAAACGGGATCAATGATAATACTGCAAAAAGACGATTGCTTAAAAAGATTAGCTTCATTACTTACACACAACTAAATGTTTTGTTATGAAAATTGGCTATGACCTAAACATGACCGTATTTTGTGCTATAAAGTCCTGCGCAGTCCACTGTACAATTTATTTTATTTATTCCACTAACAAAAATGTTATGGCAGAAAATAAAAAAAAAAACAGTTTTTTGGCTCTCCTGTAAAATTGACTTTTTGTCGCTTAAGTCAAATAGGCTTTTTACCGTCGATATAATAATTGTGTTGAGACCGTTCAAGTTTTGGTACCATTGCTTTTATGTAATCATTTTCAAAACTTACACCCTTTCGTTTAGTTTCGGCCGAGACACGAGTACACCCTACAAACCATTATTCTTTGCAAAACAAAAAAACTTAAAACATATTTTAATTGATGTGAGTATTTTAAAAATCATTATACGAAATAAAGAATTATTTTTTAACAGGTCACACAAGTGAAAAATGAAAATAATAATAAAAATCTATTGTTTTTTGAAGTTATATAAGCAAGGTACAATTTTAGAATTTGTAAAACAATTTAAAACGAGTTATAAATGAAACTTTGAGAAGACAATAAATAATACAATTTTATTATTATTGATGCGTGAGTTTACATTCAAAATATCAAGAACCACATCAAACTGTCAAATAAATAAAGTCTGTTATTTTAAAATATCTGATAATTGAAAAATTAAAAACAATTATATTTACATATTTCACTTTTATAAAATCACCAATCGCACACTGTTTATCGGAAACACGCGTGTTGAAGCACATTGTTTTGTAAATTGAGTTTAAATTTGTACGTACGTCCACCACTCACGACAACTCAAACTAAAATGATAATATCGTGAAGGTTGAACATGAAAAAAATCCTCTCCCCGTATTGTCATAATATTACACATGCAACACCGCAGAGGCCCAAGTTGCAAGCTTGAACCAGAAATAATAATAACTATTTTACAAGCTTGAACACGACTCCGGACTGTGACGTCATAGAACATATTGTATGCAGTATGCACCACCCCGAGTATAAAATTCTACGGTCCAACTCAAGCAGAGTGTTTTCTCAAAAATGTATGGAAACAAAAACCCTCAGTAGTTGTGATGCATTGGCTTCGATACACTTTTTTATTATTATGAAAAAGCTTTACGTAAAGTTTTATACCTGCGTACAGGGATAGAGAGAAAAAACACATAGCTCGGTTCAAAAAATAATATTACTTTATTGTTAATTTCAGGAAATGTGAAAGGTCGAAACGAAAGGGTAGTACCTACCTATAAAAAGTTTTTTTTGTAAGGAATGCTGTGCGGGAGCGGGATAATCCGAAGGCTGTGACACTTGTTGTAGTGCCGCAATCGCCGCAATTAATTGGTGATGTGACGGATGATGCCCTGATCTTGTGTAACAGGAATTGTAACAGGGCTGTTAGTTGCATAGTGTTGTGTTGTGTGTGGTGCTTTGTTTTGAGACCCTGAACGGAAATGGTGCCAGAGAATTATAATTTGTTTTGTATTTTTCCTATAAGTCTATTTCTATATCTTACACTTATAATCTCTAAGGTGCAAAGATACATATGTTAACATTCAGAGCTCATATCAAATGCATGCCCACAAACAGACACGTGTAAGTTCGCGCTTACAAATGCTGAATGTTTACCTACTTACAAATCAAAATCCAAACCTCAAATTAACATAAACCCTGCAACCTTTGCCGACCTTCCCTGTGTCAGAGAATAATATTTTTGTATTTTTATCTCTTCATACCTTATGTTTAAAACATTGAAATGCATTAGAAAAAGCAATCAATATGTAGATAAGAGAGCATATTTTAAACATCCATAAACATCTAAAACACATTAACCTAATGTACATAAATATCACTGAATGGAATATCTTTTTGATAAGAAAACAAACATGTTCTTCACCTTAATTACTCATCTAAAGTACTTTGTGTTATCTCATTTTGGAAACATATATAAACCTTGTTTAGTCATAAGAAAATCATTCTGTAAAAAGATGAGAAGAATCAACACGATATAGTCATTGGAAAACCTGACTAACCTGACAATACGATATGTTGGTATGAGGCTGTCCCCCGCGCTGTGAATTCTTGGTTCACTTTTGCCTGTACCACCCTGGTTTCAGAGGAAAGCAGCAAGAGTTTCAAAGCTTATGTTCATGTGATGTTTTGTTTATTTTATATGTACGCATGCAGCATGTGTAAGCGCGAACTTTTATGTGCCTGCTTGTGGTCGTGCATTAAATGTAATAAATAATAATAAATAATAATAATCTAAGTTGCAACTTGCAAGGATATAATATTTTAAAATGCATGCCCATAAACAAACACGTGTAGTTCGCGCTTACAAAATATGCTGTATGTGTACTTAACTACTTACAAATAAAATCCAAACCTCAAATGAACATAAGCCCTACAACTTCTGCCGACCTTCACTGATACAGGGGTAACATTGGCAAAGTGAACCATTTTTTACAGTATGGGTGGTCAGCCTCATACCAACCTATAAGAAAAGGAATACAAGCAATTAATTACATCCAGAAATACATTTTTGCAACTTAGATAATAGATTCTTAAAAATATATATTATTATGTACATATAGGTAAGTCCATAAATTAATAAAGGAACAAGAGCAATTAAGCTTTTTGTTCTTGTGTGAGTTGGTTGTATTTTTATTTCTAAGAATCATTGTTTAAATAAAGGGTTCTTTTGTTAATATGTTTAAACAATGAACTTCATTTACGTTTTTAAATGGTTTTTATGCCCTCTGGTATTCCGAATTAATATTTATACACCTAAGTGGGTGCTTAGTTTTACTATATTTACTTACATTTTTTAAAGATAAAACTTACAAAATCCTGTATGTGGATATCTACCCAATTGTATAGTTACAAAAGGTTAAAAAATTAATATTGCTGTGTTTTATAAAATACATTCATGAGGTGGATTGCACTTTAATAATCTATTTTTGCCTGAGCAGAAATAAGTATTATAATAATCTATAATCTAAGTTGCAAAAGTGTATTAAATGCATGCTCACAAACGGACACACGTGTAAGTTCGCGTTTACAAATGCTGCATATGTAGGTACTTGCCAATTAAAATCCAAATCTCAAATGAACATAAACCCTGCAACTTAAGACGACCTTCCCTGAATCAGAGGTGACATTGGCAAAGTGAACCAATTGCAATCAATTATTAAATTCTGACACCAGATGATACTGTCAGTATTAGTCAGATTTTCCAATGACAATATCGTTTTGATTGTTCAGCAGAGTAAGTAGGCACTTTCTTAATAATAATAATAATAATACAATATTTTTATAGCGCCTTTTCATGACTCTTGGGTCATCCCAAAGGCGCTTGCTCATATGAGCGCGCGAACAGGTGGGTCTTCAACCCCTTTCTTAATTTCTCTAAAGTTCTCTTACGACAGTTTTTTCTGAATGATTCCTTAGGAAACAATGCTCATTACATTAAATATTAGTAAGAAAACATATTTGAAAATCATGTCAAAATAAACTAGTTATAAATGAAACTCAAACGGTGCTATTCTTAGACATTTTAGTCGTCGGTTGAGCCCACGATTTGACAAACTAATGATGCATTTGTATGAAGACCTGTCAATCCAAGATGGCCGCAAGTGAACAGCTGATTTGTCTTCATACAAATATTACCTAATTCGGTAGGTAAGAATGACCGTGGTTATGAAAATTCCAGCCCAGGCATAATTATTTTGTCAAAGCGTGGGTTCAACCGACGACTAAAATGTCTAAGAATAGCCCCGAAAGGTTTTGTAATAAATAATAATGGTATGTACTGCGGTTTCATTATCAAAATAAATGATTTTGTAAATGGATTTTAATGATTGTCTATAATTTAGAAATAAACATAATATTATCATCCCCCCATCGCTTGTTTGGCTTATCTACCATTTGATTCAACCATGACCTTTCAATAGAATGATATATTGTCTATATTGTACACAATCAGAGCTAAGAAAAAAACGTAAAACACAATAATGTAAGATTTTTCAATTCGACTTCCAGTTTTCATTAGACACATTGGTCCAGTACACATGCAAACATTGCTCATGTGAAATTATCTACGATGGGCATAATCTAATCTAATCTAAGGGGCTGTCCATATATTAAGTCATTCGCATTAAAGGGGGTGGGGAGTCTGGTCTGCGGATGATGGCAAATGATGTACTTACGAGTACCAAAAGTGACGTCGTTCTTGTAAATACCAATTTCTACAAAATATACAAAATATTATGTAAGTAATTTAACATTATTAATTATTAAGCTCATCCATTATTACAGCAAAAGGGGGGGGGGGTCATTAGATAATGACTATAGGATGATTGTAAGGGGGGGGGGGCGGGGGGGTCGAAAATCGGCCAAAATCGATGACGTAATTTATGGACGGCCCCTAAGCTGCAAAGATATGTATATCATTTAAAATTTATATGAAATGCATTCCCACAAGCATACATGTATAATTTCGCGCTAACACATGCCGCATGTGGACTTACAATATAAAAACCCAATCTCAAATGAACATAAGCCCTGCAACTCTTGCCGTCCTTCCCTGAAACAGGGGTGACATTGGCAAAGTGGCATAAGTCAAAAGAATTAGGAAAAATGCAAAATAAATTATTACTCTCTGAAAAGTATTCTAGACAAGTACATATAATATACTTAATAGGCAATGTATTCATTTTCTGTTAGGCTTATATACCTTTTTTTTTTTTTTTTTTTTTTTCCATTGAGAGGGGAAAATCTTCAAAAGATTCCTGCCATTGTTTCCGCCGGCAGGATATGTGAGATTTTTACTCACTAAAAACCCCCCTCTGCATCTTGCCACACCCTGGAACTGCCGTCAAGCATGACATCGGGGTGTGGTGTGTCTTTACATGCACAGCATGTCTTCACATTTCAGTTGCGTCAATTGGCAAATCTACACTATCTACATTGTGTTAAGACTAATTAATCTACATTAACACTTCTATCAACAGAGACTAGATTTACTACATTTTGGCGGGTCGTGTTCATCCTTCGCCTTACGCGCTCGGCATCCTCCTTCTTTCCGATCACGCGAGAGGCAAAGGTATCCCAGGCCCGCCAGTTCTCTTCTGATTGGAGCATTGACGGTACTACCATGTCCAGGGCTGGCAGTCTCAACACAAACGGTAGATAAATAATTATAAAAAATTATAAAAAACACAGAGTTTTATTTTCACAAATTGAGTTTTTATTTCCACCTCAAGTACTTTCGACTTATTCACGTCATTATCAAGAGGATACAGTATCCTCTTGATAATGACGTGAATAAGTCGAAAGTACTTGAGGTGGAAATAAAAACTCAATTTGTGAAAATAAAACTCTGTGTTTTTTATAATTTTTTATAATTATTTATAAAAATGAATTTTCACTGTGTGAATACACAAACTTTAAAAAGTCTAATACAAACGGTAGATCCTACCTACCGATTGTCGTTCAGATTAGTATGAACACCTGTCAATCTCTAATCAGCTGTTCACCTGCGGCCATTTTGTTTATTTTTTTTGTATGGGGACAGGTAACGACGGTAAGCGGTAAAAATGCGAGTCCCGACATGTCAGCTACCGGAATGATAGGTCGCCAAATGTACCGAGTGACGTTTAGGTACTTTTTTATGAAATACGTAGAATTATTAATCAGCTGTTCACCTGCGGCCATCTTGGATATTTTTTTGTATGGCGACAGGTAACGATGGTAAGTATTATCAAAGCAAGTCTTGGCAGTCAGCTACCGGTCATGATAGTTCGCGAAATCAATTGAATGACGTTTAGGTATTTTTTAAGAAATACGTAGAATTATTGATCAGCTGTTCCCTTGACGCCATTTTGTATGGCTTTATTGTATGGGCACTGTCAACGTATCTTCTCTACTAGGTCTACCATTCATTATTGTTGACCAAATCTGCCGCTATGATATGCCAGCAGCCTTCGACGTATATAACCTAAGTTGCAGGGTTTATGACGCTTATTTAGAAAGTTCACGTGTAGCATGAGTAAACACGAACTTCCGCGTATTTGCTCGTGATTAAAATTTAAAAATAAATAAAAAATAAACAAAATAAATTTAATAAAAAAAAAAAAAAAACAAAATGAAATTAAAATTAAATTAAATAAATCCAAAAATGGTATCCTAAGTTCTATATTAATATCTATTATAAATATCACAAATCTATAATCAAAGATCAAAGATGTATCGATTTTCGAGGGGATCATATTTAATGCACGCTCACAAGCAGACACGTGTAAGTTTGCTCTTTCACATGCTGCATGTGTAGGTACGTATAAAATAAACGAAACCTCACGTTAAAATAAACCCTGCATTTTTTCCGACCTTCTCTGAAACTGAGGTGGCATTTGCAAAGTGAACCATTTTTGAAACCATTGTGGTTCAGCATCATACCAACGTATACGTCAAGAAATTAACTATTTTCTAATCTAATCTAATCTAAGTTGAAAAGATATGTTACAATGGAGATTCACATTACATGCATTTTCACTACCAGACACGTACAAGTTCGCGCTTGCACATGCCGGATGTGAACCTACAACATAAAAACCATCTCAAATGGACATACACCCAGCAACTCTTGCCGTCCTTCCCTGAGACAGGGGTGACATTGGCAAAGTGAACCATTTTTACAGCATGGGTGGTCAGCCGCATACCAACCTATCAGTCAAGGAACCCTTACCCTTACCATTTTAATTTTCTTAATTTAATTTATAGGTAAGTTTTATTTTTACTTACTGTTTTATTTTTAAATATTGTTTTATGAATTTTATTTAGTTTAAAATTTATTCCTTGTCTTGAAGGTTGATATGAGGCTAAACACCCACATTGTAAAAAAATGTTTCACTTTGTAAAAGTCACCCCTGTTTCAGGTAAAGTCGGCCATAGTTGCAGTGCTTATGTTCATCTGAAATTTGGGTTTGTATATTCTAGGTCCACATGCAGCATGTGTAAGCGAGAACATATACGTGTCTGCTTATGGTAATACATTTAATACTCGTATAAATCTTAAATGTAATTTCGTACTTTAAAAAAAACATAGATAAGAATATTTCAAATCACTGCAGATACTAGTTTACTCCAATTGTTTGCGTATCAGGCAGTTCAATTTGCTTGATACGCTACCATCAATATGGTAGTTACCACGAACGTTACCGTCAGTTGAGTCTACCAAAGCTCGTTAACATTGTACCGATGAAAGGTATTAAACTATTCGACCAATCATATGCACGCATTGACACCTAGCGGCGCTATTGCAAGCTTTCAAATAGGTATCTCTAACGTACCGTCGACGGTAACATGCTATCTACCGTCCTGATGAGACTGCCAGCCCAGGTCTAGTCGATCGACCACAATGGTTGCCATTAATGACCCCCTGTGGTCCGCCCAGGCAGGACACGACAGTAGCGTGTGCTCCGCGTCATCATTTTCTGAGTCGCAGTGCCAGCATGCTGCAGTTGCTTCTTTTCCTATACGGTGTAGGAAAAAACCGAAACAACCGTGTCCACTCAGCATCTGCGTGAGCCGGTAGTTCAGGCAAGGCTTATATACCTGTTATATGTGTAAATGCCCATAGGGTGGTGGTAGTGGTGGGCGCCCTTGGGGTGGCTGGAGCCACTAAACGGCGCCCAAAAGAAGAAAGAAAAAGAAGTCATCCAAATATATATATGGGCATTTACACATATAACAGGTATATAAGCCTGTTATACCTGTTATATGTGTAAATGCCCATATATATATTTGGATGACTTCTTTTTCTTTCTTCTTTTGGGCGCCGTTTAGTGGCTCCAGCCACCCCAAGGGCGCCCACCACTCACTCTCTTCTTGTGAAGATGGTGGTCTTCAGCTCCTTCCTGAAGCGCTCCTCGCTGGTTTCCGTCCTCAGCTTCAAAGGCAGCCGGTTCCAGCACAACGGTCCCGCCGAACTGAACGCCCTATCCCCAAAGCCCGTTCTGCTCCGTCGTGATGGCATTTTCAGCTTGTTGATAGCATCACTCTGCGCCGAGCGAAGAGTGCACCGCTTATCTAAAATCTCGTCAAGCTTACATAGTTCGGCTAAGTAAGAAGGGACCGTTCCTCTGAGTGATTTAAATACCAACAGGCACATTTTGTATTCCACTCTCTCCGGGACACGCAGCCAGTGAAGATTCTGCAATAGAGGAGATACATGTACTATAGGTAGATACATGTAGATACTGCACCGGCTTGTAATCCGATTGATGATCTTAATTATGTGGTTAAATTAAGCAAGTATAATTATGACCTATAATTATATTGTTACGAATATGTGGTTGTGTTTGTGTGTTTGAGTCTGTAAAGTCTCTCTATAAATAAATAGATGCTATGTAGTTATAAGGATATCCTCCCCGAAACACAAGCTATGCGTACTTTGGAGATTGGGGAGTATTTATTGTAATTACATTTTTGTAATTGTAATATTATTATGTACATATTGATAAAAACAATAAAGACCTTAATTATTATTAAGGATGACCACTCATACTGTAAAAAATGGTTCACTTTGCCAATGTCACCCCTGTTTCAGGGAATGTCGGCAAGAGTTGCAGGGCTTATGTTCATTTGAGGTTTGTATTTTATTTGTAAGTACACAATCAGCATTTGTAAGCGCGAACTACACGTGTTTGTTTGTGGGCATACATCTGAGAGCTTTGAATGAATATATCCTTGCAACTTAGATTATAGATAGATTATAGATAATAATTTGTTCGAGAATTCCTTGTCTTACAGGTTGGTATGAGGCTGACCAGTGACCACCCCATACTGTAACAAATGGTTCAATTTGCCAATGTCACCCCTGTGTCAGGGAAGGTCGGCAAAAGTTGTGGGGCATATGTTCATTTGAGGTTTGTATTTTATTTGTAAGTACACATTCAGCATTTGTAATCGCGAACTACACGTGTTGGTTTGTGGGCATACATCTGAGAGCTTTAAATGAATATATCCTTGCAACTTAGATTATAGATTTGAGGTTTGGATTTTAATTTGTAAGTATACATTCAGCATTTGTAATCGCAGACTTACACGTGTCTGTTTGTGGGCATGCATTTGATATGAGTTTTGAATGTGAATATATCTTTGCAACTTAGACTAAATCTAATCTAATCTAAATCTAAGCTGCAAAGATATGTATCATTTGAGATTCATATTAAATGCATTCCCACAAGCAGACATGCATAATTTCGCGCTTACACATGTCGCATGTGGACCTACAATATAAAAAACCCAATCTCAAATGAACATAAGCCCTTCAACTCTTGCCGACCTTCCCTGAAGCATGGGGTGACATTGGCAAAGTGAACCATTTTTTACAGTATGGGTGGTCAGTCACATACCAATTACCAACCTATCAGTCAAGGAATACAAGCAATTAATACATTCAAATATATAAAACAAATAAACTCTTAACAATTAAACAGTAAAAAAAATAAAAATAATAATAACAATAACAAAAAAATTCAAAGCCTTAGTTTTAACCGCCAGCATTACAGATCAACCGCCATTTCTTTCGATCCTTGCATACTTTTTTCATTTCATTCAGAACCATAACCTTTTTCATACAAGCTCTCCTTTTATTATGACTCTGAATATCCCATTCATTCGCTATTTCGAAAATTTGGTCCATCCATGCCTTTCTCGGTCTTCCTCTTCCACAACATCCATTAATCAACGGACCGTTGGATTGTGCAAGTGTAAAGCGACTCTGTATGCGAACCGAATCAATTTTTTTTTTGTGTAAAATAAATCATCGCTGTTTTAATTGTTACAATATCCATATAGGTACCTACTATTGTTACTTCATTTTCAAAGAAACCTCATTTATTTAAATTAAAACAATTTTTAAAAAAAACCGTAGTTTTATTTTCACAACAATTAATTTTATCTGCCTCGAGTCCTTGGGGGAATTGTACGAAAAACTCTATGGCAATGGTTTCCATACTTTATGTTACCATGCCTCCCCAAAACATATTTTTTTTCGCACCTCACATTTTTAATTGCTGACTTTTGTTTAATTGTTAACTTTATAATTTAATTTTTATAATAAAAAATTAAAATTAAAAATAAAATAAACAAACTGTATTAGGTTACGGGGTGAGTAAATTTTAATAATGTAGTTGGGATTACGTCTGCAGGACGGAACTTCAAATTTTGTGATAAAATATTGTCCTTTGAAATAAGGAAACAAACTAAGGGTATTGTAAAAAGGTACAATAGGAAGGGTATTGTAACACCTCCATTTTTTTTTTGAAAAGAATTATTTTATGGTTTTAATAATCATCAAAATTATTCTTCTTTGGCACTGGAATTCTCTTTGATCGACGAGGAGCGTTGCTTGCTTGAGTCGTCGCTGTAACGGGGTTTGGTTTGATAAAACGTTCTTCTTGATCGGCTTCTCTCATTAAAGTACTCATCCTGACGGTAGTACGGGCTGGCATTGAGTTCCTGTTGAATATCTGCACCAAACAACCATTGTCTCCGTGTGCAGGGTTGTTTCCGCAGTTGAAAAGTTTCTTCATCCAGTATGTATATTAATCCAATGTGTTTCAAAACTTTGTATAAAATAATAATTCCAATAAAACTTGCGAGAACTGATAATAATATCATAATCCAACTGGAGTGTTTTATAATGTAAGGTTTGTTGAGTCGGCTATTAATTTCTGAGTTCAGTTCATCTAATTTGTGTGCAGTTATTTTCAAGTCATCCAATTGTCTATTTGAAAAATGCATTGGCTCAAATTTGAAAGAGTCCAACGTTTTGTTAATCCTTTTGTAATTACAGCAATCATCATCAATGATTGAAATTTCAGGAACAATGTGATCAAAACTGGTTTTAATTTTTGAATTTCCTATTAGTGTTATATCCTTAGCGTATGCTTTGCATTTCTCTTCTAGGGTAAAAATGCCGGTTCCGTCGATGGTTTCATCTCTGGTTTTGAAGAAATTTTCAGGGCACAGTACAGTCAATACTTCTGGTTTTGAAAGTACGAAGATCCATTGATTTTTATTTTGCAGCTTATGCCAAATCCTGAAGGATCCATGTAATACTCTGGTGTTGCAAGATGTTGGTATGTTTTTATCATGCTCTGATGAAATGAGTAGTCTAAGTTCACAATTTTGCTTGTTATCTCCTGATGCAGAATAAATTATTTGATCACTGCATATGAATTCCTTTTCATGGACTTCCTGACAATTCTTTACTGAATTCATTGTTACATAACTTATCTTACTCTCCGACATGGCTATAAATTCGGCTGAGGGTTGGATGTATAGGAAGGTATTATTTATTTTGTTTTGTTTAATTGGGTCAGCGCTGCTTTTTGTGTGAATCAAACCTCAAGAGCCCTCTGCCAGCTCGGTCGTCGCTATAGTAATGCTACAAATTATTGCTCATATTTACATTTACACGCACATATTTGCCACAGGTTGCCATTAAACAAAATTATAAGAAATTTTAACATGTGGGTAATATTACACACGCTGAATGAAATGAAAGTCGCTAATTTGTTGCAGAGAATAACTGGTTTAGGCCCGGTATTTTCAAGGTAAGTAACGTTAACTAAAGTCCAATTTTAATAATCAGAATAATATTAGAATTATTTATTTGGTGAGCGCTGTTTTTGTGTGAATCACATCTAGAAATGGATTACTTAAGAAGTATGATTGGAAAAAGACGGAGTGATAGGGTGAGGAATGATTTTGTTAGAGAGGAATGCGGTGTTAGAGAAAGTAAAGATTAAAAGAAGTATACTTAGATGGTTTGGACATTTGGAGAGAATGAATGAGGAAAGAATGACGAAGAAAGTATGTGCTGCAAGAATTGATGGATGTCGTGGAAGAGGAAGACCGAGAAAGGTATGGATGGACCAAATTTTCGAAATAGCGAGTGAATGGGATATCCAGAGTCATAATAAAAGGAGGACTTGTATGAAAAAGGTTATGACTCTGGATGAAATGAAAGAAGTATGAAGTGGATGAAATGAAAGGACAGGAAGAAGTGGCGGCTAATCTGCAATGCTGATTTTTAATGTTGCTTTATTGGCTTGCTACATTTTTTGCATTTATACTTAAATGTTATTTATTACTCGTATTCCTTGACTTATAGGTTGGTATGAGGCTGACCACCCGTACTGTAAAAAATGGTTCACTTTGCCAATGTCACCCCTGTTTCAGGGAATGTCGGCAAGAGTTGCAGGGCTTATGTTCATTTGAGGTTTGGATTTTATTTGTAAGTACACAATCTGCATTTGTAAGCGCGAACTACACGTGTTTGTTTGTGGGCATACATCTGAGAGCTTTGAATGAATATATCCTTGCAACTTAGATTATAGATTATTATTACATCTCAAGAGCCCTCTACGAGCTTGGTTAGTTTGGTCTATAGAAAGCGTCAAGACCCAGTTGCTGTAAGGCTGGATGGACCTTTGGTGACCGGTCTTTGGTAAAGGTAGGTATATGAATTTTGCAACTTTTTGAAAATATAAATGGTATAAATATGTTGTGCTCCGCTGGGGTTCAAACCCACAACCTTCTATTTATGAGTCTGAAGTATAAGTATAACCACTGGCACTGCACTACAATTTACAAAACGGTCATGAGCGCAGAACGGTGTTGATCTGTTCATAGTTAATGCATCTTTTAAAATATATGTAAATTTGTATGCCTTTTTCCAAGCAACGCGGCCAGCTGATGTCGACACGATATTGTCTATGCCAATTCACATGCGGAGCTCATTAGGTATTTAATTTGACTTATAATCACATTTTGTATGGTTTGTGTTTTAACACTGAAAAATTCTATTAAAGGAACCTATCAACCTATTCTGTATTCAAAAAAAGGAAAAAAAAAACAAAAGCATGTCAAATTATCAATCAAAGCGAAAAAATATTTTTTAGGATGTACTTACTAGTAAATAATAATTTAGAGTGGCGTTTTTGTGAATTCATTGTAAGTTCATTGCAGAACTATATCGCCTCTTGATGAGACTCCCTATTGCATGAATATTCCGAAAAAACGAATTTATAAATGAAGAAAACCAAGGGCGCGTACAACGCTTTTGAAAAACTGGGCCACTCTTGTAATATCAAAGAGAATATCCAAGATCCAATCGAGGTCGTGATCAGCAAAGATGTTAAACATTACAAATTCTACCAAAAGTGGGCTAAATGCCGTACAGTGACAGAAAACGATGCCATCGCAAAGAAATGGTACAGATCCCAATACGCCATAGACAAGGAAAAGATCAGACATCTGCTTATGTATTCATGCATGATCCATCCACTGAGCCAACTCAGGAAATGGTGGGAAGTCACAATGATAGTGAGCATTATCTTAAACCTGATGTGGTTTCCATTTGACATGGCTTTCATAGAACTGAGTGTTGGTTTTGATAAATTGGATGCCTTGAGAGTTACTCTTCAATTGATTTTGTGCGCCGACATCATTTTGACTTTTTTCACTGGTTTCCAATACCAAAATGGAAGCAACGCTTGCCTGAATCCAGCTGTGGTGGCCTGGAGATACTGTAAAGGGGAATTCCTGGTGCATGTGGTGTCTTCGGTCCCATGGAGATTGTTTGTATCGACAAAAGAAAGCACGTACTATGACGTGGTTCACATTATGAAGTTGTGGCGTTTGAGAACCCTCTTTGGATTAACGGATAACCTGTCGATGCGCATGGAATGGGAGGTTTATTTTGTTTTTTACTTTGCTTGCTGTTTTTTTATGAACAATATTTACCGGGTTTTGTCTGCGAGTTGTAATGGCATTCACCGATCCACCCTTTTACACTTTTAATTGATAAATATTATTGATGTATTGGACTCTGAAAAACTCTGAGGGATAGAGTTGGGAATGAATGGGTAAAAAAAGAATGTAATTTGAAAGAGGATGTGAAAGTTTAAGTACAAAAGAATGTGATGAGATGGTTTGGGCAGGTGGAAAGAATGAATGATGATAGACTGACAAAGTATGTATACAAAGAAAGTGTGAAAGGAAAAAGAGGGAAGGGACGACCGAGAAAAGTATGGAGTGATCAGATTTAGGGGATTGTAAAAGAATGGGATATACAAAGTGAGCGTAAAAGAAGAAAATGCATGAAAAAGGTGATGGATACGAAGGAAAGAGGTATGTCAGGATAGGAAAAAATGGCTCTGTGGAGGCTCTGGCCACCCCTAGCGGAATGGCGACAGAGTTACAGTTACAGACTTACAGTACAGGACTAGTGAGAGTGGTGAAAGGTTAGAACAGCACAGTGACAAAACAACACATGACATGACGTCACATTACTTTACATCACATGACAGAACATCACATGAAATAACATCACATGACATAACATCACATGAAATAACATCACAATGACATTACATCCAAAATAAATATATAATGTAAGTTGAAAAGATATATTACCATTAAAAAAATCATATGCATGCCTACAAACATCTACACGTGTAAGTATCTACCTACACACTTACAAATGCTGTATGTGTTCTTACAGATTAAAATACAAACCGTGGATGAACATAAACCTAATCAACATTTACCAACCTTCCCTGAAACACAGGTGACATTGGCAATGTGAGCTATTTTTTTACAGTACCTATGAGCGGTCAGCTGCGTAGCAACATATAATTGAAGGAACAACAAGTCATTATTAAAATTAATTTGACAAAGAAATGAGTTTTGAACTTAATCCAAGATCAAAATCTAAAAGTACCTATCGGTCTGTATTGGTTTGATAATTTTAATTAGAGGAATAATAGGTCTCTAGAAGTGAGAAGACGCGTACGTATGTAATTTGTGTTTTATAATAATTTGTATTTGTTCGAGATCGGTTGAATCGAATGCTCTGGCACAATCTAGAAAATAGCGATTCACCTGGTTTCGAGAATGATCTTTAGTCCGAAATCCCATGTGGCTTTAGAAGTGCATCAGCTGTTGTACCATACTGTGCAAATGTAACTCTAAACAATGCTCTAAACCGAAAATGTATGAATAAATCGTGTAAAATAAATAAACCGCAGTTTTTATGGAAAAGAACCCGCTTAAAAACATAAAAATACATTGAAATCTTATTGGAGAAATAAAAATCAAAACGGCGAATTATTTCTGGAACTTGGTGGATATTAAACTGTTTTATTTTGCTATGGAACACAAGCTTTTTACCAGCTGACCTACAGATGTTTTACATTTTCAGATTGTGACTGAGAGAGTGGTGAAGATTGTCATGGTGTGTATAGTGCACATGCACTGGATCATCTGCTTGCAGTTTATCGCTGCATTCATGGCAACTGGAAGCAGGAGTATTCACGACGTCCACGGGGATTCCTGGATCAAGCAGCATGAAGTTGCTAATTACACGACAGCCAACAAATATCTGATGGGATTCTATAGGGCAGGTAATACTTCAAGGTCTCATAAGCATAAACAACGTTAGCATGATAACCTTGGATCATGTCCGTAATGCTGGGCCGGTCCATGGTCCAGTGGTAACACTCCGGACTTGTAACTGAAAGGTTGTGGGTTCGAATCCCGGCTGAGCACAAAAAAGAACCATTCACATTTTCAAAAATGCTCTCCGCTGGGTTAGAAAATTCATTGCCTTTATCAAAGACCGGTTACAAAAGGTCCATCCAGCTTTACAAGAACTCAGTCTTGCTTGAGAATTGGCACTTTGTAGCGACGACCAAGTTTGTTAAAAGTCCGGTCGATGAATGCTTGTATTCCATGCCAAGAGCAAGGGTTCGATCCCCATCGAGGGTGTAAAATGTTTTTTTCTGTTTTGGTGTTTATTTCAAAACCAAAATAAATACCGGCAAGGTATAAGTACTCAGCCTTCAGAAGAAATAAGAACTAGCCCGTCGGGATCTGAGAAACCCCCATTTCAACTGAAATGGTTGATGTTAGGCCGGCCGCCTTACACTTAAATTAAAAAGGTCCTGAATCGCCACATGCTAACCTTTCGGGGATAACGCAGGCAAGAAGTTACACCATTGACTATTATGTGTAGCTTAGTTGCATTTGCGTGTCAAGTGGGGTTAGTTCAACACCTTTCTTCCGCAGTTCTTCTTTTTGTGCCACTTCTATCGAAGATCGGTGATCATCATGGCTATTTTGACTTTTGATGCTGTGGCTCGAAACAGGGACTTGGTGCTTCTGCCGAACCACTGTCGCAGGTTTTTCAGCCACAATGTCCTTTGGCGTCCCTGAGATCTTCTCTCCTCAATCTTACTACCCTGTATGATAAGATGAAGGAGACGACAGTATTTCTCATTTCTCAAAATGTAACCGAAGTACATCAGTTTTCTGAAGCTCCTTTGTAGTGCGCATCCGCAGTCCTTCCTCCACATTGCTCTGGTACTTGTTATCCCCATTGCCTGATGATTTTTTCCCCTTTGTATTTGTCCATAAGATTATTTTTCCAAGCTGTGTAAGTATGATTCAGACAATTTAATCTGCTGAGTCTTTTACTTTGTGTTTGAAATGGCTCAGGGTGTAGTTTTGCGTCAGAAATCCGCGACGGGTGGGCAAAACGTTACATTAGAAGAATCTTGGAAAGCAACGGCAGTTAGAGTGTTTGGAAATCAATTAAATTAAATTAATGTAAGACAAACGAAAACGTACAATGATGCATATCTTTGTAATTTATCAATATGCTTTCAGCTTTCATGGTGACACTTCAGGGCTATGGAATAAACTTTCCTAGGTCGGCAGAGGATCAAATTCTTGTTTGCATCATTTGGCTGAGTACACTTGTAAGTAACAAAAAACTAACATTAAAATTATCCTCACCGGAGAATATTATAATTAGTGAACACAAAATGGCATTTAGGAGTCTGTCTGGGCACTCAGATGGCGGACCTCTGCATAGAAAGACAATTTTTTTTGACACAACAAGAGTAAATAGATCCTCCATTCAGGGTGTAAAAACAAACAACATATTTCTCTCGAAACTTTAGAAATTAAAAAAAATGTATAGATTATATTTAAAACCCGGTCCGTAGTCTAATGGTAACAATTTATATAAAAAATATACAATTTATATTTTCAAATAAGCTCTTACCTGGGTTGAATAATTCATATAGGTACCTTTACAAAAAACCGGTCATCAAAGGTCCATCCAGAGACTGAGTCTTGCTAGAGAATTGGCGCTTAGGAGTGACGACCAAGATCGTAAAAAAGTCTGGTCATTTGGTAGAATGCTTGCATTCCATGCCAAGAGCAAGGGTTCGATTCCCACTAAGGGTGTCAGAAATTATTTCCCGTTTCTTCCCAAGTTTTTTTCAGTTTTCTCGACAAATGAGAACCAACCCCCTCAGGAGCTGAGAAACCCTCACTTCAACTGAAATGGTTGACGGTAGGCCGACCCCCTTACCCGTAAAAATAGCTAGGTTCCACTAGCCACATGCGAAATCCTTCGGGGATAATGCGGCAAGAAGCATTTTATGTGTAGCTTAGTTGCGTTTTTTTTTTTGCGCCTGCATACAAATTAACAACCCCGCCTGCATATTTATTACGAGTAAATAAACAATTCTTATAATATTTCTAGGAGAAGGTTTTTGGAATCCTTTCTCGGTATTTGGAACAAAAGATAAAAGGACTTAGTCGGCAGATATTTAGAAAGGTTCCGTTCGTCGGTTTTATTGTTTTAAAAGTATAAAAGAAGTAGGATTAGGCTAAGATAAAAGAATATGTTGGCTTTTATGAGGGAAGACAAAAAACGTGTACGTGATGCAGAAAAGACTGCAAAATAGTACCTACATATTAAAATGAAAGAAACCCTCCTTGGCGAATTTACTTCAATCAGAAATTGTATAAAAGTTATCCATAAAAAAATCCAAAATTCAGGGAACACTAAAATAATAAATTTAGAATATTTATGTTCAGTTGAAAGTGCAGAATAGGGTTGATCGGTAAATGACGCCACAGCGTAAATAGAAAAATGTATCAAAGATAAAACAGCACCCCTATTGACTGATTTGGTTTACTAGTGGGGAATCTCCCGTTTTTGAAGAAAAGAAAACTATTTTCTTTGAGCCCCTTTGTGATAAACCTGAATATTTTTTATTATTTAAAAAAAAAATGCTTTGTGAAAAGGAATGCAATTCACCAACCTATTTTTCCTGGCCAGTAAGTTGTCTATATGCGAAAGCAGAAGCTTGTTTTTTTTTAAATAGATTTATGAAGAGGAAAGCAATTCACCAACCTATTCTGGCTGGCCAGAAACAGGTATTATTATCATCAATTGATAATTCATTATTGTTTATTTTAATGAATTATTAATTAATAATTATCCACTGATATATTATGTTGAGCCAGGGTCAAAGTTATGGTCCAATGACCCAAGCGGGGATCGAACCAACGTTATTCTATTCAAAATACGCTAGAAAGATCAGCTCACTTGGCCCTCTCGGCCATACCAGTGTGTGCAGGCCCGGATTATAACCCCTCTGGGGGCCCTGGTGCGGGGACAAGCTCGGAGGCCCCCCCCATATGCCTCCCTCCCCTCGTAAAAAAATCCCCTCCCCCTCCCACCCTTATTTCTTCAAAGGACAAAAAATGCATTTTTTACGATTATACATCTCTGTAATAATCTATACTCTAAATTGCAAGGATATATTAAATTCAAAACTCATATCTAATGCATGCCCACAAACAGACCCGTGTAAGTTCGCGCTTACAGATGCTGAATGTGTACTTACAAATTAAATCAACACCTCAAATGAACAAAAGCCCTGCAACTTTTGTCGATCTTGGAACAGGGGTGACATTGCAAAGTGAACCATTTTTTCAGTATGGGTGGTCAGCCTCATACCACCCTATAAGTCAATGGATAATACCTAACCTAATACCAATAGAATCTGCAAAAAAAAATTAAAAAAATCTCGTCGGGCATATGTCACAGGTCAATGTGACTAGAGTCCTTAGCAACCAATATTTAGCAACGCCATTTCTTTCACACACCCACGGTCACTTGCGGAATGTGAAAATTAGTATATTTATTTTTACATGTAAGGGTGCCGCCCTTACACCAACCACTTAATTTGAAGGGAGATTTCCCAGCTCTCAAAGATTCTGGTTTTCATTTCCTCTCAAGGTTGAGCAATCTTTGCCCGTATCTTTATTTCGGGTTTCAAATGGTTTGGACATTTGGAGAGAATGAATGAGGAAAGACTGACGAAGAAAGTATATGCTGCGAGAATTGATGGATGTCGTGGAAGAGGAAGACCGAGAAAGGTATGGATGGACCAAATTTTCGAAATAGCGAATGAATGGGATATCCAGAGTCATAATAAAAGGAGAGCTTGTATGAAAAAGGTTATGGCTCTGGATGAAATGAAAGAAGTATGCAAGGATCGAAAGAAATGGAGGTTGATCTGTAATGCTGGCGGTTAAAGCTAAGGCTTTTAAATTTAAAAAATATGTGTTGTAGTTTTTTTTTTTTTTTTTTTTTTAATTTTTACTGTTTAATTGCTTAGAATTTATTTGTTTTATATATTTGATTGTATTAATTGCTTGTACTCCTTGACTGATAGGTTGGTATGCGGCTGACCACCCATACTGTAAAAAATGGTTCACTTTGCCAATGTCACCCCTGCTTCAGGGAAGGTCGGCAAGAGTTGCAGGGCTTATGTTCATTTGAGATTGAGATTGGGGTTTTTATATTGTAGGTCCACATGCAGCATGTGTAAGCGCGAAATTATGCATGTCTGCTTGTGGGAATGCATTTAATATGAATCTCAAATGATACATATCTTTGCAGCTTAGATTTAGATTTAGATTTAGAAATGAACACCGTAAAGGTTAATCATCTGCGCCGTTGTTGGAATCGAACTATTATAGCCCTCTGGCATGAAACGCAAGTAATCTATCAACAGAGTTATTGACCGGATTTATTATTATTATTTAAAAATCTTTTTCTTTTACATCTTTTTATTGTGATATCGAATTTTTTGAGGTCCTTTGAAATGTGAGTTACACAAAACAGCACATGGTAAATATATTTCTCCGGCAATTTTGCTTTATGGAGCTTCCTTAACTAAAAGAAGGATACAAGGCTGGCTTAGCTATGCCTATGCCACCCCTGTTTTAGAGAAGGGTGGCAAGAGTTATAGTTGATTGGTTTTGTAATTGCCTATACATTAGGCGCTAATAGATTTTTGAACTTCCTTGTAAATGTGATTTTTTTCAATGAACTGACTTCGGCAAGGACTGTTTTTCTTTAGGGAATGCACGCTACTCATATTCAGTATGAATAAACGCTAACTTTCAATCATCTTCTTGTGGGCTTAATTAAAAATGAATCTTGAATGACTAAAAGTTTGGTATGAGGTTGATCCCTCATGTTGTACAAACTTGCTCAATTTTTTCAAATTTGCTCTTCGCTGGGTTAAAAATTCATAAACCTATCTATACCAATAACCGGTCATCAAAGGTCCATTCAGCCTTATAGCGACGACGACCAAGCTCGTAAAAAGGTCGATTGGTAGAATTCTTGCATTCTATGCCGAGAGCAAGGGTTCATGGCCGTCGGAAGAACACAATCAAGGGGGGGCAAAACACTCACAATTTTTTGTACACGTACCTACTTATCAAACATCTAACTTACCTACCTGATCTACGTCGAAAAGGCAAATGTATGTATCGATGGACAAAACCCTGAAAATTGCTAAATTGGGAGAGTTAGTTGGTACCATTTGTTTGTATTCATATCAAAAATTAAATATCTTTTGTACACGGGATGTTTTCAGTTGGTGCCAAAGC
Organism: Agapetus fuscipes; assembly: GCA_951799405.1. Taxonomy (NCBI): domain Eukaryota; kingdom Metazoa; phylum Arthropoda; class Insecta; order Trichoptera; family Glossosomatidae; genus Agapetus; species Agapetus fuscipes. The sequence continues at coordinate 9,871,171 of OX637336.1, forward strand.
TCTTAATGAGTTTTAAAAGCCGACAAAAGCAGCCGACGCTTTTTTTTTGGAACGGTCACGTATCTGCCTGCACACGTACGTGCCTAAATGGATTTTAGTATTTACGCAGAAAAAATCATATCTATTCACAAATTGGTTTATGGCACCTCAAAGATCATTGTTCATTGTAGGTGTTCGCCTTCATGGCGCCGTCGCGTTAGTGGCAGGTACATCATCCTTAGTTCATTCATATTTTAGTAAAGCTTCTATAATATTTACTTATAAGAAATCATTGGGAATGTTCATAAATAAAATTATTTTCCCACTTTGTTTGCTGGCTGATTTGCTGGTTCTATCACCTTTCCTGTCCTTCGAGATTTCCAGGGGGGCAACGCCCCCCCCCTACTCTCCCCTTCCGACGGCCATGCAAGGGTTCGATCTTAAGGTTTACTCAGCCTTTACAAGAAATGAGAACCCGCCCCCCCGGGAGCTAGGAAACCCCCACTTCAACTGAAAGTGTTTGGTGTGAGGCTGGCCCCCTTACCCGTAAAAATAAATAGGTCCCGAATCGCCACATGACGCAGGCAAGAAGTTCAGGAAAGAAGAAGGGGCAGGTTCTCATTTCTTGTGAAGGCTGAATAAATCTTGCCGGCATGCTTAAAAAACTCTTTCAGATTAGTAAAACCGATTGAACATCAATTGTTCAAAAATAAAAACACACAGTGCTAGTTGTCTTTTTAATAAATCTTTTAATTCACTCCAGAGATGGTCTTGAATGAAAAAGCGAAAACTTGATAAGAGAATGGCTTTGAATATGGCAGATAGTATCCATCATTCATTTCAACAGAGAAATAGTAGTTATCAATAGGCTATTGATGGCTCGATGCACTCGTATGAAAACTGTACCAAGTTTGACTCCATGTTTATTTTCGTACAGAAATACTCAAAAGACGGCAGTATCGTTTGTAAACGTTTTTTGTATGATTTTATGCACTTCCCCTATAATATAAAATTCAACGGCCTCCCCATACAAAATAATTGTGCGTTAATGGCATTCACACCCATAAGCTGGCAAATGTCATTTCACGCTAACATATAATTGTGGCACTTGATGTTTTTAATATTAGAATATAAATCTAAGTTGAATAGATACATTTTATAATTCATATTCAATGCATGCTTCCATGGAGACACGAGTGAGTTCCCGCTTAAAAATGCTGCATGTGAACTTACAAATTAAAATTAAGGCCTCTCATGCACATAAGCTCTGCAACTTTTGCCGACCTTTTCAGAAACAGGGGGAACATTAGTGAAGTGAACCCATTTATGCGATATGGGTGGTGAGCCTCATACTAACCCTTAAGTCAAGGAATTTGAGTTTGAAAAATCCTTAAACAACGATTATCTTAATTTATAATCCCCAATGTCCGGTCGATAGCTCGGTTGGTAAAGTGCTTGCAATCTACCCCGTGAGCTCGGGTTCGAATCCCACCGAGGAGGGTGTCAGAAATGATTTCCTATTTCGGTGTTTATTGAAAACCCCAAAATAAAAATACCGGCAAGGTTTACTCAGCCTTCACAAGAAATGAGTACCAGCCCCCTTTGGGAGCTGGGAAACCCCCACTTCAACTGAAGTGGTTGGCGTAAGGCCGGCCCCCTTACCTGTAAAAATAAATAGGTTCAACTCGCCGCATGCGACCCCTTCGGGGATAACGCGGCAAGAAGTTACACTATATGTGTAGCTTAGTTGCGTTTTTTTAGTTGCGTTGCGTATAATCTAAAGTTGCACAAAAGAGATTTGATGATTCAAATACAATGCACACCCACAAGCTGGCAAATGTTTTTTCACGCTAACATATAATTGTGGCACTTGATGTTTTTAATATTAGAATATTAATCTAAGTTGCATAGATACATTTTATAATTCATATTCAATGCAAATCAATTCAAATATAATTCACACGCTCAGGCTGGCAAATGTTTTTTCACGCTAACATATAATTGTGGCACTTGATGTTTTTAATTTTAGAATATAAATCTAAGTTGCATACATACATTTTATAATTCATATTGAATGCATGCCCCCAAGCAGACATGAGTGAGTTTGCGCTTACAAACGCTGCATGTGTAATTACAAATAAAAATTTCAGCCTCTCTTGACCATAAGCCCTACAACTTTTGCCGGCCTTTTCAGAAACAGAGAAACATTCGTTCAGTGAACATTTTTTTAAGGTACCTATGGGAGGTCAGACTCATACCTCATGCTTCATACAAGATACTCAGAACATGAAAGAACTAAATAACCCTTTTACCGCAATTTTTTTTCAAATTACTTCTTAAAGCATTTAATTACTATGAAGGAGGTGTGAGGAAAAATTATTGCGAAGCCAGACTTACACTGCCCGAAGGGCCTAGCAGACAGCCGTGCGCAGCACGGTCAGTCTGCTAGTTTAATAATATTTACTAAACTGCGTAGAAAATTTCATCTAACCTAATCTATGCAGGAGTAAGGTTTCCTGGAATCTGTTGCCGTGGTCTGTGAGAGCTGGAGCATCGGGACGTTTCGCCCATTTCTACGATGGGCTTCTTCAGCGTAAAGTATGATGATGAAGATGATCTTGATGAGAACTGTTCTCACAGTTCTCATCAATATCACATCCCATCGTAGAAATGGGTGAAACGTCCGGAAGCTCCAGCTCCCACAGACCACGGCAACAGATCCCGGCAAACATCACTCCAGCATCATCAGCCGGCTGTGTAAGCCTAAAACTCTTAATTTATCTGATCTAAGTTACAAAGATATGTCACATTGGGGACTCACATTATATCGACTGCTCCAAGGAAAAAGGAAGTAACTCCGAAGTTGAGGTTTTCGACTTATTTCCATTTCTGAAGGTAACAAATCATTTTCTTCATTCCAAGATGAGAGCCGTGTCTCTATCTCTTTGAAATTCGTTAATAAATGAACGTAAAAAAATAGTTTAGGCATTGTTCTCCATGGAATAAATAACATTTAATTGGCTTTCATGCAAAACTATCTTTTTTGACTTAGTGCTGTCTTCCTTGGAGCAGTCGATATGCATTCTCACAAGCAGACACGTATATGTTCGCCGTACACGTACAAGCAGATAAGAAGTAACACTATATGTGTAGCTAAGTTGCGTTTTTTTTAATGCCACCCTTTGTTTCAGGGAAAGGCGGCAGGGGTTGGAAAGTTTATGCTCATGAGAGGACTGGTTTATTTTGTATGTACATATGCAGCGTGTTTAAGCGTGAACTTATATGTGTCTGCTTGTATGCATGCATTTAATATGAGCCTTAAATGTTAATAATATATCTTTGCAACAGGGATTGTTTTGATAATCAAAGCAGATTGTTTTGATAATCAACGTAATATGAAACCGGTTGTCGGGCACAAATTATACAAATACCATAAGAAGTACCTATCATTTCTTAAGATAAAAAAAGACAAAAATTTAAAGGAACAATACGTGGAAGCGAAGACCGACTTTGCATTACCCTACGTCGTTATACACCATTTTTTTGTATCGAAACTTATACTGTTTACATTTTATTACATTACTAGTGAAAGATTTACAACTGTCGCGTCTGAAGTTTTGCCGCCATAGTAGGAACAATAGCGCAGTTTACTGCTATAATCCTACAGGCTCTCTTATGGGACATGCCTGGGGTTTATGATTGCACATATTTGGTATCTTTCTTTACCTTTATTTTTTTTAGTTTTAAGGAGAAACTTTATTTCTTTATTACTGTTTGGAATGTTCGGGGCCCTATTCAGTTATTGTGGGGCCCCAGAAGATTTGTTGTGAGAAGCTTTTATTTCTGTATTATTGAAGTCTTTGTCTGTATAAAACGTAGCGTTATGAACCGCAAGCGATGAAAAGTTGAATCTATACAATTTTTTTGTATTTTTGTTTTACAAAAATGATAAAAAATAAGACTTTTGGGGGCCCTCTGGCCGCGGGGGCCCTGGTTCGGTCGCACCGCTCGAACCGCCCTAAATCCGGGCCTGAGTGTGTGCATGCAATGGCATAATGTTGAACCAGGGTCGAAGTTATGGTCAAGTGGGCCAGTCGCAGTGACGTGCCTACAGTTTCTGCCGTACGCATACTGGAGAATTAAGGTTGCACTAAATTACAAATAATAAATCTATCCTTTTGTTTCTTTTCCTCGGTGTTTCTTAATTTCTTCAGACTTAGATTTTGGGCTTAAACAGTAAAACCTTCACATACATACTTAAGATTCTCACAAGGCACAACTATGTTTTCATCGGAGTTCATTGTATACCTACTCTCAAAAAAGTGGATTCGATCGCAAACAAGGAATAAGTTAATTATTATGAAATTCAAATAAAACACACCTGACACGACTGTGTATTTAAAATACAATCGGTCATTCATAAAACTGTAAATGGATACAGTCTGGAATCGTAAAATTGAATGGACGAAAAGCTTAGCTTATCTTGATTTTATTATTATGTGTACTCCAAGCACAATCTGTGATAATATTGTGTTCATTTATAATGATTAATGAGAAAAGAGCTTAACCGACTATCTTCATACAAGCTCACAGAGATCAAGCTTTTTTTATACGGACAGGCACATACGTTTCTCAATGCCTAATAATACGTCACGTCAATGCCTAATAATAATAACCTATTGCGCCACACAGATGGCAGCAGCACGAATATTGATGGGGGGAAATTTAAACAGAAGAATGCGGAATGACGATAAAATATATCATTTTTCTACTCAAAGATATTCATTACTTTCATTTCTGAGGGTACGCATGCTTAGCTTTTTAGCTTGTTAGATAGTCACGCCACTGACCAGTCGCAGATTCGAACCAACCTTATTTATTTTGTTCCAAATATTCTAGTCGAACATGCGCTTCTACCCCGTCAGCCATAACACCGACCAAGATTCATTTCAATTTATCAATTAATTCATATCAATTGATCATTTGTTTTACTTTCAGTTTTTGGATGCTGGCATCATGGCCTGCGTCCTGACTTCATTGCTTGGTGCAAGTTCTTCCAAGAGCAAGAACTACATCATGGTGAATCAGCTTGAAGCGTTTATGGAGCGCAAGGAGCTTCCCAAGCCTCTACGCGGCAAGCTCGTTAATTTCTACAAGATCCGCTTCAGGGAGTCTTACTTTCAGGTATGCTTGAATTCAATTCCTGTACCCTTAGTACGAGTTGCAAAACTTGAGAAAAGTAAAGTTTACGGAAAATAATAAAGCGTGATTTCTCCCTAAATCTGCCGTTTTGGTTTCTTAAACTTTGTGGTCTTAGCAAAAGAGTTACAGTGATGAAGAAAATCAAGTTTAAACAAACAAAAACGGCAGATTTTGGGGGAAAGCACTCTTTAATAATTGCCGTAAGCTTTACATTACTCAAGTTTTGCAACTCGTACTAAGGGTACTGGTAACAATATTCAGTTTCATTTATTTTGTTACAATACCCTTACTATTACTACCTTATTTTAAAGGAAATTATTTAATTTGTGTGTCATTTCTAACATAATATTCTATTTAAAATATGTATAACAATACCTATACCCATACTATTGTTTCTTTAATTTCAAAGAGACCTTTTATTTGTGTGTCACTTTTAGCATGTAGTATCTGAAATGTTGCCCAAAACTGTATTGTGTATTTTTACTTTATACTCGTAGCAGTCCGTAGGAACTGTAAGTTTAGTATTCATCGGAAAAAATAAGGTTTCGACGGAAATGAGTTGTCCTGTACCAGGACTCAAGGCCGTAGCGAGAAAATAATTTCGGGGGGGGTTTTATTTGGTGGTTCCTTGACTTATAGGTTGGTATGCGGCTGACCGCCCATGCTGTAAAAATTGGTTCACTTTACCAATGTCACCCCTGTTACAGGGAAGGACGGCAAGAGTTGCAGGGTGTATGTCCATTTGAGATTTGGTTTTTATGTTGTAGGCTCACATGAGGCATGTGCAAGCGCAAACTTGTCTGGTTGTGAAAATGCATGTAATGTGAATCTCTAATGTAACATATCTTTGCAACTTAGATTAGATTAGAACAGTAAAAAACAAAAAATCGTTTTAAGAGCACCTTATACCCTAAATCTGCTGTTTTTGTTTCTTACTCTTTATGGTCTTAGCATAAGAGTGACAGTAATGAAAAAAATCAAGTATGTTTATTAATATTTTGTCTTAATTATAAAGGTAAAATTTAATATATAACTTAAAAATTGACGACACACAAAATATAGAAAAAAACGTATTTTTTCACATTTTTTTTTTCAATTTTTATGTCATTCATGTTTTTATCTGAAAAAACTTTCGACTACCTTATATTCCAATTAATTAAACTTGCACACCTTAAGTTAAGACCGTCCCGTTATTAATAACGCTTAAATCTCATCGCCATAAAAATAATTGTAACCCATACTAGCTCATCTCTGATCGCGTAAACGTAAAATAAATACTCGTTATAATCTTATAAAAGGGTAGAAATGTATGAGAGGTACACCTCCCAAAAAGGACTTGGGTTTCTTCCACAAAAGTAGGTGGTGAAATGGTTAAACAAAAAAGTACCTACACAACGTTCTATTTCACTACCCATGACACAACGAGGGCGTCCTACCCTTAGCTAGATGATCACATAATAATTGGCCCAAAATAATTACTACCTCGGTTGGGGTAGATTGCTCTTCCAGCAACTGGAACTGAAGGTTGGAAAAGAATCGGAGCAGCCTAGTGCTATTCCTTCAGAGAAGGTTTGTTGCACTTGAACCCTGGTGACTCCAGGGTATTCTCCTTCACCTTCGATCACTACCTTCTACCGGAGGAGGTAAGATGGACTCCTCTTTCGTTACTCTCTTCGTTTGTTCGTTCCTTTCCTCTTTTTCGTCGGGGGGGGGGGTGGGGGGGGGAAACATTACAATATACATGCATGAACATATGCATGTTAAATAATGCCATAATAAGCAAACTAAGGATTAAAAATAATGACATAACCGTTTGTCATAACCATAAGTAATTGAGAAGTGTAATTTTTTCTCATTTTTCCTCCTCAAGATCCTCCCATTTTTACTTAAGTTTCTTTTTGAATAAGTAAATTTGATCCTGAAAGGCACCTTTTCTACGCTATTTGTGCTCGATAAAACGAAAAAAGACATTTCACTCCACTCTAATGTGCACTTACAACTTAAAAAACAAACCTCAAATGAACGTAAGCCCTGCAACTTTAGCCAACTCTCCCTGAAACAGAGGTGACACTGGCAAAGTGACCATTTTTTTACAGCATGGGAGGTCACTGGTCAGCCTCACACCGACCGATAAGTCAAGGGAAGTGATTTCGTCTATTTGAAATTTTCTAGGAGCAAGATATTTTGGATTGCACATCGGGACGCTTGAAACAAGATCTACTTCTGCATTCCTGCAGACAAGTGGTGGAAGAAGTCCCGTTCTTGAAGAACATGCCTCCTCATCTGCTTCCGAGAATCGTGGCCGTCCTGCGGAGTGAAATATTCTTACCCGATGAAGTGATCATAGACTTTGACAGCACAGGTCAGCTGACAAGCTTTTTATTTATTTGCGACACCAGATTGACTATCAACAAGACTGAAATAGATTGTCAAATTGGATGAGGTAGTTTGACCATTTTTTGGGTCTCTTTGAAGAGGCGGCATCCAGAACGCTCCAGGGTAGGATCACCAAAATCTGCAGAAAAGGCATGTACTCGATGCCGGACACCTCCCCACACATGTTTCTGCCTGGTAGTCGATGAGGTAGTATGCACCATTTTTTGGGCCTCTTTGAAGAGGCCGCATCCAAAACCCTCCAGGATAGGAAAAGGCAGACCTGTAAAAAAAATGATGTAGGTACTCGATGCAAACTACCAGCCTGACCATGTCTCTGCCTGGTAGTGGATGAGGTAAGGTTTGTACGTCTGGCTCTTAGTCTATTACATTTACATTAGAAATTAGTGGAAGTGGAAACAAGGACTCACTTCACACTGTGAATTCCATTTTTTAATTCTATTTTTAGATTTAAAACCCTTTTTAACATGCCCTCCCCTTGTGTGATGTCCATCAGAGGCATTGAGGTATATAAATGATCAGAGGTAATTTGTTTTGAATTAATTTTTGTAAATGTGTGCATCTGTACTGGCCCAATGAATGAATGCTAGAAATTTATTTTGAAAATGCTAAAAACAGCTTATACCTTTTTGTTGCTTAGCTCTGGTTGTGTGAATTGGTAGATAAGCCAAACAAGCACTGGGGGAACGATGTGTTGCCTTATTTGCCTACTATGGAATTCTCGTATGTGCTAAAATGTCATCAATTAGCCAACATGGATAATTTTCAAGTACCTACTGTTATTTTTCAGGGAGTCGTCTGTACTTCATAGTCTCAGGAGAGGTTGCCGTATACTCCTCTGATGGCACGGAGCTTTATCATCTACAGCAGGGCTCCCGGCTAGGAGGGTTCGGGGGACCCATAAAGGCGGTGGCTGTGGGGGGCGCTTGTGAACTGTTCAGATTGGACAGAGCCGCTCAAGCCGCAGCAGCTACGAGACAGACATAACCTCAAATTTAAGGAATCAAAATTCAATGCTTAGCATTTATTAGATCTCATTACGCTTTACAGGTTTTAATTAAAAACATTTACTAGAAAATAGTTTTCTTCAACGAGGTACAGTAACAGTAGTGTGTAAATTATCCAATCCATCAATGAACATGACAGTCAGTTCTTGCTTTAGGTACTCCATTGCGATGGTTTGAAGCTCAAGAACAAAGCGAGCAGCACCAGGTTGTCTATTCCCAATTTTCAAATAAAATCTCGAGTCCTCGAGATCAAGATTCACAATAAACGGCCGTCTCCTATTCTGCAAGCAAGTGTTTCTGTTTGATACAATTCCATCAAAATGAATTGGCAATGCTGATTGTGATATATTTTTTCACTTTAACCATATCTTTGTATTCACTCTTGCAAAAGTCTGCTGGGAATTGAAAATAATTTTATTATTTGTATTCCTTGACTTATAGAATGGGATGAGGCTGACCACCCATACTGTAAAAAAAGGTTCTCTTTGCCAAATTCACCCGTTCCAGTGAAGGTCGGCAAAAGTTGCAGGGTTTATGTTCATTTGAAGTTTGGATTTTAATTTGCAAGCACACATGCATCTTGGCACCTCCACGTTTGTGGGCATGCATCTAATATGAATCTTAAATGTGAACATATCTTTGCAACTTAGATCATTGTAATTCTGATATTAATTTCCTTGACTTATAGGTTGGTATGAGGCTGACCACCCATACTGTAAAAAATTGTTCACTTTGCCAATGTCACCCCTGTTTCAGGGAATGTCAGCCAGAGTTACAGGGCTTATGTTCATTTGAGGTTTGGATTTTATTTGTAAGTACACAATCAGCATTTGTAAGCGCGAACTACACGTGTTTGTTTGTGGGAATACATCTGAGAGCTTTGAATGAATATATCATTGCAACTTAGATTATAGATTGTATCAAATAACATGGTGAAATAATTCAAATGCAACATACAAAATGTGTAAAGGAGAAGTTTGACTTGGGAGATAGCTCAGAAGTTTATTTATTTACATTAATGAAGGCATCAGTACTTGATTTTGCCTCACTTGTAGATTGGTACATAAACTTTGATTATGTAAACATTTGGATTATAAGAACACCATCTAGTCAGATAGTGGACACTCTACTCTATTGTGTCTTCTATGGAGATAAATAAAACATCAATTAATAAATTTGAGAATGTTTTACTATTATCATATGTCGCATTGAGTTCTGTATGAAGCTATAGAGCAGGGGTCTTCAACCTTTTTTAGTGCAAGGGCCAAACATCGATTTCACATCGTCCGAAGGGCCACAACTTTTCACGACACTTTACCACCTAATCAATAAAATAAAAGACATACATACTCGTAATTTCAAATTTCAATAATCTTTATTGGTTAATTAAAGTCAATCTTTATTGTTTAATTAAAGTCCATTAATGTGATTTTTGACATTGTTTATTTTTTACAAGTTTGTCAATATTTTTTTTCATTTTTGTGGTTGCAACCCGCAGACTATCTTCCAGATGTGCATCTGTAATTCTCGACCTTGTTGTCGATTTCACAGACTTCATACGAGAAAACAGCTGCTCACACACATATGTGCTCCCAAACAATGTTGCAACAAACAATGTGCAACAAACGAGTTGTGATCGACATATTTTGCATAGAAATCAAAAACACCCACGTCGAACTTGTGTTTCAATTCCGAATTACACTGCACATCTATAACCTCCATCTGAAAATTTTCCGGCATGTCTTCAACGGATACACCGAATGGTCGGGCAAAGAGACTGATGTATTTTTCACTATCTCTGAAGTCAGAAAACCTCGATTGAAACTCTTTTTTGAGTAAATCTACTGGGGGGGAATGTGCCGAACCTTCCTGTGGTCCCCCCTGTGAGTAGTGCCATGAAAATAATCAAAATGACACAAAAAACACCGAGAACTCCGAAAAAAAAAGTACTCGTATTCGTATATATCGCATATCACTGGGCGCGAAATTTTATTTTTTTAGCCTCTCGTGGCCGCGGGCCGCAAGAAATTAGCTGGCGGGCCACATGCGGCCCGAGGGCCGCGGGTTGAAGACCTTAGCTATAGAGAATGCAGTCTATTTAAAATTATACAATGCTACAAATTATAGCTCATATTTACCTTTTACACACATATTTTTAATCAAGGTTGCCATTAAAAAAAATACGAGAAATTTTAATATGTAGGTAATATTACACAAGCTGAATGAAATGAAGTCTGTCGCAGAGAATAACTGGTCTTAGGCCTGGTATTTTCAAGTAAAGTTAACTATAATATTGTCGGTGTTATAGCTGCGGGGATCAAGACAGGTTATTTGGAACCGGATAACGCTGGTTCGAATCCCGCAACGATAACTTCGACCCTGGTTCAACAGATGCCGTTGCATGCACACAAGCTTCTGCTTTCGCATGAAGACAACTGGCCAGGTAAAATAGGTTGGTGGATTGCATTCCTTTCCACAAATCTATTTTTTTTTAAAATATTTATTTATTTTATTATTTTTATTTAAAAAAAAAAAAAAAAAAAATACAATCTTAATATAATGATATTACGATTATTTATTTGGTGAGAACTGTTTTTGTGTGAATTACACCTCAAGAGCCCTATGCATTACCAAATACCTTCAGATATCTGTACCACGGCATACAGACCAGACATACTCATATTCTAAAAGGCGACAAAGCATGTGATACTTGTCGAACTTACAGTCCCATGGGAAACCAACATACCAAATGACCACAACTTCAAAGTTAACAAGTATAGCAACTTGGTTGACCGGATAGTGAGAAACGGATTTAAGACTGAACTCTTCGCCGTGGAAGTCGGAGCGAGAGGGCTACCGGCGAAATCGCTCTACAGCCTCTTCAAGAATCTAGGCCCCCCAAGAGCGGCGCTGAGCTCATATATGGAGAGAGCCTCGAGAGCATCACTGGAGGCATCCTACAGGATATGGATAGGTAGAGAGAGGGAGGTCGAGGGCGGGATTGGTGGTTCTCCGCGTTCTAGTCATCGCAGACTAGCTGATGAGGGCTTGATGCGAGCGGAAACGTCAGGCGCGCTAGGAGAACTATAGAGCGGCCGCTCACTAGTCCTGCCTCGTCTGACACCCTCCTCTATTGCCAGTGGGCCCGGATATGTTCGGTGAAGCCATTGAAAGCTGAGTTCAACACCTTCATTCTCTTATGGATGGCTGTTTTTTTGTGGCTTTTTCTTTGGGTTCATTTTCGCAAGGGTTATTAAACTTTGCACAAAAAAAGTACAAATTCCCTCTCTGCGTCACTTAAGGGAGCAGATTTTTCACTTTTTATGCTCGTTATGCAAATTAATGGTTTTGAGAGATGCTTGTTAAGAGAGGTTCCACTGTATATTTAAGCCCTTTATACAATATTTTGGTTATATTTTTATTATTTGAAAAATAGATGAATGATTCTTCTCATAAAATTTAACACAAGAGAAATAAAAACCACTAGATATTGATGGAACAGTTGCCTGAGGTATTGCGTAAACAGAAAAAAAAAATGGAAACTAAAGCACTTACTAGATCTTCAATACATTTTACAGCCTTATACTCGCAGTACAGTTCTAGCCCTCGTATTCACCAATCCTACCAACACTTGTCTTAAGCCACACGATTTTTATTTATGTACAATGTGCATGAATAAAAACCAGTAAAAACCATGGATTTATAAGGACTGGATGGGCTGAGAAAGCAATCCTTTGTGAATCAGAAATGCGCTACCCCACTCATCATACAAAAATCTAAATTCAGTCTATCGGTAACCTTCCAACTATTAACAGGTGTGTTTCAAAACTGGAAAGAAAAATCGTAAAAATGCCAAGCCACACATTTTTCAAATGCACAAACAATACGAGAAATTGTAATAAAAAATCTGGAGTAACTTTTCACTCGTAATTACCAGTGAATATTAATATTTAAGTAAATTCAATTGATATTTTATCTGCCGATACCTTTAGCCACAAAGCCCCGCTGTCAAACCGTCGGCCATTTTTAGTGATAGAGATGTGATGATGATAAAATAATAGTATCTGATACCGTCACGTGAGAACATTTTTTTTTGTGAAATGTATGTATTTGAAGTGGTCTGTATTTCAAAATAAACAATTTCAATTTCTACCCTACACTTTTTGTTTCATTTATCCTTTTATATTTCAAGGAAATTGGATTCAAAAGAATAATTTTTTACTTTGTCTTCTATAGATATTACTCCTAACATCAGTGAAAAAACTTAAAATTAAAAAAATGTAATTGAAATAATTTTCACAAGTAATTATGTAACATTAAGTAAAATATTTACGTTTATGGAACAGAAGCATTAAAAAGTATCAGATATTTTCAAAACCTTTGACAACACTAAATTATGTTGTCAAGGAAAATTCGTTTCTACGCAACATTACCTGCTTATATAAATTAACGACGGAGTAGAGACACATAACGTGATAGAAAAAGACAACAACAAAAAACATATGTTGTGCAAGCGAGACAAAACAAGGGACAATGTCTGGCGAAATTAGATTTCAGTGACTGTATGGATCACAGTGTTTAGAACTAAATCAAATAAATAGCCTCTCCATTTAATAGAACTCCATGGTAAAAACTAAGCAATGTGTGAGTAGGATAGGTAGATACTGGGACTAATTTACTCTGGTAATTTTTGTGTATATTATGGACTCAACACATGTTTTAAAATGTTTTTTTTCAAGGGGAGCTTTCATCACACGCATATGTGACTAGGGTTCTATGCAACCAATATTTGTTTGACTTTTCCCTAGCAACCCGGCCAGGTGACGGCACAATTTTGTCTACCTCAATTCACGTGTGGACCGTATTGTGCCAAGTGCATTATTATATAACTGTAAATATAAATATAATAAGAGACATAAATATAGAAACGAATACAGAAGCTGGGTGTGAGAATGTTTACTGTATAAAGAACTTATCTTGCTCCTGCTTTCTTTTGAAATGCAATTTGTCTCCCCTGACAACAGGATCTTTGATGACCCTCAAAACATGCGACCTTTGCATCATCACCCTGACCTCTTCATCCGGCAAAACAAATATGGTCTTTCCAGGATTGCACGGCTGCAAAATACTAACCACAATCGTATCCAGCTCCAATCCCTTGAGGATCTGTTCCACTTGAGCGACATAGCTGCTGGAATCTGTCTTCAAGACCCGCACAATAACATACTCTCCCGACTTCAATTCCTTGATCCTGTCTATCTCTGGGTTTTGCAGGTAACTGTGATCCGATTCAAGTATTTCGTTTTCGGCTAGATGAGATGGTTCTATATCTGAGTTTTGAATGACGTGTTGACGAAAGCAATGCTCTATAACTGTGTTGTTTGCATCAGGACATTCATAAGTTGTGTCATCAATAATTGTATCACACTCGTAATGATGACTTCCCTCATCTGCTGAATGGTCCAGATCAAAATCCTCATCGTGTTTGATGCTTACTATTGCTTCCATAGCGTCGAGTTTGACACTGATTGGAGCAGCAGTAGGGTCAGATAAAGGCACAACCTTCACATCTGGATTCAGTTTCAGATCATTGACATCGATGTTATAGTTCTTCTTAAGAAGAGATATTTGGCGCTGGCCTAATTGCTTGGCTACAATTTTCATATTTTTCAGACTGAGTCGGTTTGCAATTTTAAAATTACTCATTGAAGATGCAGTGTCCTTGCGTGTGTGCGCCATTCGTCGTCTTTTCTTAGGGCGCGGAACGCTTTCTACTTTTGGTTTTTTGTCGGCTCCTTGAATGGACAGTTCCAGTTCAAGAGGTCGTACTGGAGGCGGGGTGAATGGTGTGCTTTCGGTATTGGCTATTGCAATATTGCACGCCTTCATAATTTTCTGTTTTGTGCTTTCTTTAAAGAATTCACTGCCTTCGTAGAATACAATTTTTATATCTTTATAAGATAAAAACTTTAGAAATACATATTTCCAGCAATGCTTTCTGTAGTCTAAATGATTTTCGTCAAGCTCGTCCCACCTGAAGCTGTTTTTTTCAATTGGAAACAAGCCCACTTTATCAACTATCTTTCTAAGACTGCCTTCAATCATTCTTGTACGCACATTGGATGGATCTGGGTCAAATTCTATGGGTATAAGGCCAATCATATCAAATCTTTCCATATAATCTTCCAACCATTCTATGCCAGGGCCTTGGAAAACTCTCATCCGCTTCTCTATAAGATTCTGAACATCCAGGTAATTCTGCACCAACCAAAGGATTTCAGATTTATAAATATCCAGCCATCTCCTTCTGCAATTCATTATAAGATCAAAAAGCAAGTATTCATCTTTTCTATTGATTCTTTTCTTAGCTTCGAGTTCAGGTTGTTGCACCTCCTTCTTTCCTGCTGGAATAGGAACAGATGGTTTTGGAGTTTTAGGTGCGTTCTCATATCTCGCAATGCTGTCTTTGAAATACTGCACAAACGCATTCCTCCAACAGCTGAGCATGTAATTAGGATGTTTCTTATGCAAGGTTTTAGGCGGAGTCGTGATATCAAATGGAAACAAGCTTAACGGGTCAACAACATCTTCATTTTTTTGCTTCAACACCATCAAAGCATTCAGAGTATCAACTTTACTCTTTGTCAGAATTATTTGCTTTGTTCTACTTCTCGGGACAATATCAAACAACTGGCGATACCGCCTCATGTATGCCTTTAAGAAATCATCTTTTGGCATGTTATTATTCAACTGATTCTTACGCAGTTCAGCGTCTAAATAACTTTTAATTATAAATTGCAGATCTCGCTTGTGGATTGTGAGTCCCCACTGAACGCATGATTCCACTCCCAATGTGAGAGTCTTTTCTTCTTCGTTAGTGAGAGCTTTCTGTCTCCCCAGCTGCTTCAATCCTAATCCTTCCACGCCTCTCCTGAGGACCTCTTCGGACATCCGGTAGATCCTAGCTGCCTTCCTGACGGACAGCTCTCCTTTCTTGATCAGATCTGCTATGCGGAATAGGTCTTCCTCGGTGTACCTGCGGTAGGGTCGCTGGCATCTTGGGCCGATGCCGGTGTATCCATAGTTCATGGTGTACATGGTGGTGGGATCGCGTGCTTTATAGGTTCTCTTGCGTTTGACGGGTGGGCGTTCACCGAAATCCGCATTGAGACCTCTTTTTCCTTTCCCCTGGAAATGATTAAAGGACAAATTGAGAAGTTATGTTCTAAATGCTACTACACATCTAAGCTGCACTTACGAGGAATCTTCTTAATGTATTGTCCCTAAAGGAATTGCATGAGGCAAGTGGAACCTGTGTATTTTAACAGGTGACGGGGCTCTAAACGGACTGTACACGGATTTATATAATATTTATAATTTAAGTTGCAAAAATATATTACATTTAAGATTCATATTAAATGTGTTCAGACAAGTATATGTTCGTGCTCACACATGGCCCATATAGACCTACAATACAAAAACATATCTCAAATGAACATAAGCACTGCAACTCTTGCCCACCTTCCCTGAAACAGGAGTGGCATTGGCAAAGTGGGACATTTTTTTACAGTACGAATTGTCAGCCTCATACTAACCTATAAGTCAAGGGATAAAAAAAATAATGTTTGTTCATTTGTAGGTACTTAAAACGGCACATCGGGAATGTATTTCAAAAATGACCTACATCAAAGTAGTATCAATTTTAATTTCAAATGTTAATGCAAATGCAACTAAGCAACACATATAGTTTAACTTCTTGCCGACGCTATCCTTGAAGGGTTTGCATGTGGCGATTCGGGACCTATTCATTTTTACGGGTACGGCGGTTGGCCTCACGCCAACCACTTCAGTTGAAGAAAGGGGGTTTCAGCTCTTTAGGGGATTGGTTTTCATTTCTTGTGAAGGCTGAGTAAACCTTGACGATATTTTGATCTGGAATTCGAAATAAACACCGAAACGGGAAATCATTTGACACCCTAGGTGGGGATCGTACCTTGCTTTTGGTATGGAATGCAAGCATTCTCGCAACTGAACCGGACTTTTTACGAGCTTGGTCATCACTAAACAGCGTCAATTCTCAAGCAAGATACAACTATTGTAGGGCTGAATGGATCTTTTGAGACTGGACTTTGGTAAAGGCAATGAATTTTTCAACCTAGGGAAGAGTATTTTTGATATATATATCTATATTTATTTTTTTGAGCTCTGCCGGGAAACGAACTCACGACCTTTAGAGTACGATTCTGAAGCGTTACAGCTAGATTACGGACCGATTTGCAATTGTAAAGCACCTTGTGTGCAATATTTCATAATAAAAATACGTGACAGTTAAGTAACTTTGAGGTTGTTTTTTTACCATCATCATATTCTACTGGAAAAGTCAATTTACATATCAAATATTAAAAGCGTCAAAGACCTACCATATTGAGATGTGAATAACTTGAAGCTGAACACCAAAAACTTTGAATTTTCAGAGCAAATACCGATTTAGATATGAAAATTATTCAAAATATTGTCTTAAGACGCCATATCAGATATTTTTCTTGGCTACGACAGGTTGGCCAACTGTTTCGTTTATTTTTTGTATTCACATTGTGCCTACCTGCGCATTGAAAAGGTTTCCACTACTGAACGCAAGATGACGCTTTGATAGTGTGAACAAACTTTTACTATTGACCGCTAGATGGCATTGTACATACAACGGGAAGTTCATTTTCAACTGGAATTTCAGGACAAAGCGTCATAAATTCAGTGCAACATTGTGTACCTAGGTATGTGTAGGTACCTAAATAGATTGAAAATACAAGATAGCATAGTACCTATACACATTACTGCATATTTTTTAGCATATATAAGGTCCGCACATGAATAGACATGGACAAAATGCCATCACGCGGTCAGGTTGCTAGGGGAAAGCATCTTCTTCTTCTTCTTCCTTAGCCATCTCTCCACTGCTGGATATAGGCCTCTTCCATGTTTCTCCACTCCTTTCTATCCTGTGCCCTCTGAATCCATTTCCGCCCCGCGATTGGAACAATGTCATCTGACTATCTTTTTTGTGGTCTGCCGACGCTTCTTTTATCTTCCCATGGTCGCCACTTGAGGATTTTCGTTGCCCATCGGTTGTCATCTCGTCTTGCCATATGGCCTGCCCATTGCCATTTTAGTTTTGCAATACGATCCATGATGTCTGTGACTTTTGTTAGGTGTCTGATGTCTTCGTTTCTTTTTCTATCTTTAAGACTTATTCCCAACATCCGTCTTTCCATGGATCGTTGTGAGCACTTTAATTTATAGACGCTCACTGCGGTTAGCGAGATGGTTTCTAGGCCATATATTATGTTGTCACAGGGAGGATGCAAGTCTCGTAGATCTTTCTCTTTAGGTTCATTGGGATGTCTTTATTTTCGAGTATGTGCTTTAATTTTCCAAAAGCTGCCCAGCCCAATCCTATTCGTCTGGGTATCCCTGCAGTTTGGTTTTCCTTTCCCATTTTGATCTTGTGTCCAAGGTAGATATATTCGTTTACAGCCTCTATGTGTTTGTTGTTGATGTTTAGGCTTTCGTTTGTTGGGCTCATAATTTTTGTTTTACTGATGTTCATTTCAAGACCAATTTTCAGAGAGGTTTCATGCAGTTCTTTGATCATACTCTTCAGCTCTTCGATGTCTTTGCTTATAAGCACTATGTCGTCGGCAAAACGGAGGTGGTTCAGGTAAACTCCATCAATTTTGATCCCTTTGTTGTCCCAATTCATCATTTTAACAATATTCTCCAGGGCCAGCGTAAACAATTTAGGAGATATAGTATCCCCTTGTCGAACTCCTCGCTTAATGTTTATTTTATCAGTTCTTGTTTCGTCGTCTAGTTTAATATCCATTGTGGCATGATCATATATAAATTTAAGGAGCCTTGAATATCTGGAGTCGATTCTTGCGTCGTTTAGAGCCTGTATGATAGCCCATGGTTCTACAGAATCGAAAGCTTTTTTGTAGTCCACAAAAGCCAGATGAATTGGGATTTTGTATTCAGTTGTCTTCTCAATCAGTAAACGGACAGTCTGGATGTGATCAGTTGTTCCAAAACCCTTTCTAAACCCTGCTTGTTCAACCGGTTGGTACATGTCAAGTTTTTGTGTTAAACGATTTGTTAAGATCTTTGTAAGCAATTTATACAGGTGGGACAGTAAGCTTATTGGTCGATAATTCTCCAAATCTTCCGGATCTCCTTTTTTGAATAATAGTACCACTTCAGCATTTTGCCAGTTTTCTGGTATGGCTTCTAATTCAATGCATTTATTTAGAAGTATTTTCACGGCTTCATTTAATTTTTTGCAACTGCATGTGTTATAATAATAGGACAAATATATATACAGCGCTGCTTAGTGGCCCTAACCAACCTAAGGGCGCTTTATGTGAAGCTTCTATTAAAAAAATGCGTCTCAAGCAATCTTGAAACTGCTAACACTGGTCTCAGTTCTCAATTCTAGAGGTAGACTGTTCCAGTAGGGCGGACCAGCCAAACTATGTAAAAGCCCTGTCCCCAAAACCTATTCTGTTCCGTCGAAGCGGCAGTTGAAGCCTATTTACGGCGTCACCCAGGGCAGAACGAAGAGTGCGTCGTCTGCCATCTATTTGGTCGGCTCTGCACAATTTACACTAGTTGGATAGGGCAGCTCCTCTGAGGGCATTAAGAACCGAGACATCGTTTTATACTCAATCCTCCCTGGGACCCGCAGCCAATGAAGGCGCTGCAACAGAGGAGAGACATATGGTCAGTTTATCGTCCCCCCAAGAGTAAGTAGTAATTTGGCTGCAGCCTTAAAGACAGACAATAAGTTTTTCAGTTTCTATGGGTTACGTCACTTCGCCGAGGGGTATTTTGAATGTTTGGAGTCAATTTCGTACAAAAATAATTTCAAGTAGGTACCTACCGATTTCTTCATATTTTCTGAGCAATTCAAGCCTTGGGTTCAAAAGAAAACTTTCAGCAATTTCAGCAATAAAAAAACTGTCTTTCAGACAAGAAAAGCCTTTGGTTCTTATGCGCGATTAGCATTCTATTCTAATCTAATCGAAGTTGCAAAGATATGTAACATTGGAGATTCACATTATATACATGCATTTTCACAAGCAGACACGACGTATACAAGTTCGCGCTTGCACCTGCCGCATGTGAACCTATACAACATAAAAACCAAATCTCAAATGGACATACACCTTACATTTCTTGCCGTCCTACTCTGAAACAGGGGTGACATTGTCAAAGTGAATCATTTTTACAGCATGGGTGGTCAGCCGCATACCAACCTATAAGTCAAGGAAATTAAAAAATAATTTGCAACATTTTTTCATCCCCAATTTATCTAAGCTTTCATTTGCGCCCGACAGATGTCCATGCCAGGGCTCTCAATACTTCAGGACAGCTTTTCCTTTAGTCAGTTTCTGTTCGCGCACCGGTGCGGTCGCCGAGACATATTTTGTCGACCATTCTCCACAACTGCTAGTTGATCTGAAAAACCAGCGGACGCCAGTCTAAAATCAGATACACAAAATATCAACTGTTCGTTCCATCAAACATCGATCGTCCCTGAAATGAACTTGCACAGAGAAACCATTAAAAGCTTTTAAAAAATGTTGAGTATTTTTGAAAAATAAACATTGTTTGTTTACATTTTTTTTGTTGTGTATTGTCTTCTAGCTTGTGTAAATAGTGCTAAAAATTTTCAATTTCAACTTAATCCACCGTATTTTTTTTTAAGTACTAAGACGAGTGAGTCCTTATTTGAATGTGTAATGAATTGCATTTCTTTAAATAAGTCACAGTTTTCTATTCATATAAATTTTAATTTAAAATATTGTGCAGTGCTAACATGAGGTACATTTGTTTGAAATAGTGCACGCATCTGAGTTTTGAAATTTTAATTTTTATTGCATTTTTAGTGTTTAGAAAATTGCATTGTTTCTCAAAGGATTTCTACACTTGAACGCTTATTGAAAGAGAACGGTGAGTGTATTATTTAATATAAAAAAATATATTTTTGTACCTTAATAATGAAGATGTAAAGAACGTAAACGCAAGTAAGCTGCACATATAGTCTAACTTCTCGTCTGCATTATCCCCAAAAGAGTCACATGTGGCGTTTCGGGACCCATTTATTATTACGGGTAAGGAAGCCTGCCTCGCGTCAACCACTTTAGTTCAGAGAGGGTTCAGAAGTGGGGGTTTCTCAGCTTCCGAGGGACCTGGTTCTCATTTCTTGTAATGGTTGAAAAAACCTTGCCAGTTTTTATTTTGGTCTTGAAACAAACACCGAAACGAGAAATCATTTCTGACACCCTCGGTGGGGATTGAACCCTTGCTCTCAAAATGGAATGTAAGTATTCTACCAACTTCGGACTTTTAACGAGCTTGTTGTCGCTACAAAGCGCCAATTCTCAAGATGCTGTAAGGCTGGATGGTCCTTTGATGACTGGTCTTAGGCAAATGTATAATATGAATTTTGCAACCCAGTGAAGACCATATTATTTGAAAAAATAAATGGTAAATTTTTTGTGCTTCGCCGGGGTTCGAACCCACGACCTTCCAATAACAAGTCCGAAGCGTTACCACTAGGCTACGGACCGGTATTATCTGTTGGGTTAATATTTATATGTATTATTAATTTCTTTGACTTATAGGTTGGTATGAGGCCGACCACCCTTTAAAAAAAGGTTCACTTTGCCAATTTCAACGGCAAAAGTTGCAGGGTCTATGCTCATATGAGGATTGGATTTTAATTTGTAAGTACACATGCAGTATTTGTAAGTTCGAACTTACACGTGTCTGCTTGTGGGCATGCAGTTAATACCTATGAATTTTGCATGTTAATATATTTTTACTACTTAGATACTCGTAAGTTAGATTATAGATTGATTATTCGATCATCTTTAATATAAAAATAAAAATATTTGTATTTTTACCTGAAGATGATCGACTTGATCGAAAACTGTAGTAATTATTAATTAAATTAAAATTAACATCTATCTATAATCTAAGCTGCAAGGATATGTTAACATTTAAGGCTCATATGAAATGCATGCCTACAGACAGGCACATGTAGGTTCGCGCCTACACATTCTGCATGTGTGCATACAAATAAAGAAAACCTCACATGGACATAAACCTTGCAACTCCTGCTGCCGTTCCCTGAACCGGGGTGGCATTGGCAAAAGTGAACCGATTTTTACAGCACGGGTGGTCAGCCTCGTACCAACCTATCAGTCAAGGAGCTGCGTTGCATAATTGTAAAAATAATACAGTGTATTATTAGAATTAAAGCATTTAATATTATTCAATAAATATAATTAATTTGACCGGTCCGTAGCTCAGTGGTAACACTGCGAACTCTGAATGGGAAGGTTGTGGGTTCGAATTCTGGCGGAGCACAAAAAAATACCATTTATATTTTCAAATTTGCTCTTCGCTGGGTTGAAAAATTCATAAACCTTTACCAATGACCGGTCACCAAAGGTCCATCCAGCATTACAGCAACTGGGTCTTGCTTGAGTATTGGCGCTTTGTAGTGACGACCAAGCTCGTACACCTCTGCGGCACTACAACACGTGTCATAGATCCCTAGAGTCTCTAGAATCTAGGGAGTCTCCCGCACGGGATTTCAAAAAAAAAAAAAGATTAATTTATGAATTTCAATTGATATTGTTTCTGTAGCCTGTTTCTGGACACTGCAAAATAGGTTGATGAATTGCTTTCCTCTTCAAAAGTCTATTTAAAAAAACACCGACCATGAAAGTAAAAGTGAAATTTTAAAACTGTATGAAATATCAAATGGTTTTTTTTACGATAAGGAAATAATTAGTTTCGAGGAAAAATCCATTATGAAGCATTTATTAGTATACCTACGGGCAACACAAGAGTCGACATTTGAGGAAAGTTAATCGACAGAAAGCATAACTGACCCAACGAACAATTTCAAAGTGATATTGCTCTGTTTTTTAGTGTTTCTGAGTACATTAGATGTATTAAAAGCAAAATGGAATTTCGGTTATTTACAAATTTAGCCATTCTACATTACTAAATATTTATTCAAAGCTTCAAAAGTGCTATGAAGCCTAATCGAATAGAACTCTAATTCCATACTTTAAATGAACGTAATTTATTTTTCTTTTTAATTTATAAGAACACATGCAGCGTTTGTAAGCGTGGCCTTACTCATGCCTGTTTTGTGGGCATGCAATTTATAATAATTTTAAATGTTAATACATGAATCTTTGTAACTTTATATTATATGTTTATTAGATTATAGATTGTCTACGCTGTGCATAGAGTATGATAGGAAAACATCTAAATGAATGGGGGAAAGGCAAATTAAAGTTGAAAACAGGATGTGAAAGTAAAGGTACAAAATAATGTGATGAGATGGTTTGGGCATGTAGAAAAAGTGGATGATGAAAGACTTATAATGTGCATTTACAGAGGAAATGTGCAAGGGAAAGAGGAAAGGGAAGATCGATGCAAGTATAGCTGGATCAGATTGGTGACATTGTGAAAGAATGGGATATACAAAGCGAATGTAAGGGAAGGAAAAGTATGAAAAAGATGATGGATATGGATGAATTGAAAGAGTATACGAGTATAGGAAAAAGGGAAGCGAATCTGCAGAGGATCTGGCTACCTCTAGTGGAATGGCGACAGAGTATTACAGTTACAGTTAATTTAATGTTTCATTGTATGTAACTGTTGACGTCATCATTTTTGTAGCACACCCTCAAGGCTCCTCAGCTGCGCAGGTTACGACTCACTGGCCAGCGGATTGCCGCCATTAGGAACGTGAATCATGCATAAAAATATAATTGGATTGGTTTTACAGTTTTATAGGGCTGTGCAGGTATATCCTAGGTTGGTGAGTAAGTTGATAATGCAAATTGATAATGTAATCATTTGCGAGTTGATTATGTACGTTTATAAGTACTATCAACCTATCAACTAGAGTTGCCGCGAATACTCGCTATTATACTCGCTAAAATGTAATTTGTCGTGTATGTTCCTTGACTTATAGGTTGGTATGCGGCTGACCACCCATGCTGTAAAAATGGTTCACTTTGCCAATGTCCCCCCTGTCTCAGGGAAGGACGGCAAGAGTTGCAGGGTGTATGTCCATTTGAGATTTGGTTTTTATGTTGTAGGTTCACATGAGGCATGTGCAAGCGCGAACTTGTACGTGTCTGGTTGTGAGAGCATGTAATGTGAATCTCCAATGTAACATATCTTTGCAACTTAGATTAGATTAGATTAGATTCGGTATTCGGCATTACTCGACGTTAATCTTTAATATAAGTTGCGAGGATATATTAATTTAAAGCTCTCAGATGTATGCCCACAAATCAACACGTTTAGTTCGCGCTTACAAATGATGAATGTGTACTTACAAATAAAATCCAAACCTCAAATGAACATACGTTGTTTTTTAATAATGCTAATTAATACCGAATACGAGCTGTACTACTCGACATTTGTCGAATCCACATATAATCTACAATCTAAGACACTTTTGTTTAACAGAAGCTTAAACACATAAAAGTGCCCTTGGAGTAGCTAGTGCCACTAAACGGCGCTATATAAAAAATGTTCAAAATTGAACAGATATTTCTTAAAATTCATAATTCATATTAAATGCGTGCCTACAAACAGACACGTGCAAGTTCGGAAAAACAGAAAGTGACACTCTTTTTGATAATCTTCCAAAAAAATACCCTAAACTTCTGCCTTAGATTGTGTACCACTACGTAACATTTTTACGTTTGTTTTATTACATATCACTCGTTTCCACCAGTTGCTATTCTGTTTTCACGAGGAGTACGCGCGACTTTTTTATTCCCTCTCTCCCTCTTTCTGTCGATTGGCAACGCTCCAGGAATCAACAGCCTCGACTCCTTTCGAATTTTCTATTAGCCTTTCCTCTAGCTTTTGCGATTTATTGATACCTTTTTAGAAATAAACACTTTCCAATGCTGGCATTCAACCCTTAACAAAAGTCGAAAATTGAAAAATGTATCGCATTTGTAATTCCTTTCTATGGGTTCAGATTGGTATGGATTTGAGGTTCTTTTTGAATTTTGAATTGAAAGAAGTATACTGTACTGTAACTGTAAACTGTAACTCTGTCGCGATTCCGCTAGGGGTGGCCAGAGCCTCTGCAGAGCTTACTCCATTTATTCCTATCCTTACATACCTCTTTCAATTCATTCATATCCATTACCTTTTTCATGCATTTTCTTCTTTTACGCTCACTTTGTATATCCCATTCTTTCACAATCTCCTCAATCTGATCACTCCATACTTTACTCGGTCGTCCCTTCCCTCTTTTTCCTTTCACACTTTCTTTGTAAACATACTTTGTCAGTCTATCATCATTCATTCTTTCCACATGCCCAAACCATCTCATCACATTCTTTTGTACCTTAAGTATGCATTATCCAATCAATTTTACCACTTTTTACCTGCTCGTTCTGAAAGGAATGCGCAAGTTCTGGGTAAAATAGTGTAACGAGCTTATGGTAGTATTAGTGCATACATGATCCGTATCATACTGGTAGAACAACGCTCTGGTATTGGAATCATCCACCAACATTCGAGAACAATTGAGAAACGTCCGTATGAACGTATGTATATAAATGTATGCGGCAATTGTGTGCAGGCAATCAGTCGCTCAGAGCATTTTGCTGTGAAACCAATATACGCAGAGATTATCAACTATTGTAAATTGTGGACCAAACCGTGTAAAATAAATTAAATTAAAATAAATAATTGCAGTTTCATTATATGTAAGAGAACCCAGTTAAATCTTAACAATAGATCTGTGGATGAAACTGGTACAAATAATGAAAATTCTTCAAAATCCTCTCCTTCTGTATCTGTTAACTTGCAGAGACGTTTCTGCCATGATTGGAAGACGCCCTACAAGACCTCGAAGGAAGGGCGGGTCTCTTAGGAACGTTGTAGCATGACATTGTATGTTGTCTATGGTTTGTTCCAATATTTTTTTTAGTTGTTTCTTCAGTCAGCAAAACAGAAACAAGTCACACGAAGCCATGATGGGAGTATAAGGGTGATGGGAAACCTTCAAGGTGTTGCTCCGAGCCAGGAAGCTATGAAATTTGAAGTTTCTAATGATCTAATGATCTAGTCGGTGTTATAGCCGCGGGGATCAAGACAGGTTATTTGGAACCGGATAACGCTGGTTCGAATCCCGCGACGATAATTTCGACCCTGGTTCAACAGATGCCGTTGCATGCACACAAGCTTCTGCTTTCGCATGAAGACAACTGGACAGGCAAAATAGGTTGGTGGATTGCATTCCTTTCCACAAATCTATTTAAAAAAAAAATCTTCCTCAGGTATGTATGTAACAAAAAGGTTCGAAGTTTTCAGTAGAGTGATAACTCGTCACCTTGATGTATTTGGACATTTGAAAGATTTGTGAAATAAGATTCAATATTTATCAAAACTAATCACATTGGTAAAGTGAAACATTTTATATAGCATGGGTGGTCAGCCTCTTACCAACCTATAAGTCAAGGAATAACTGCTCTGCATAAAAGTACAACTTCATTTGTTTTCTTCTGCCTCCTTTCATTTCCTGGCGATTTCTTGTCTTGCGCATTTGAAAACAAAATATATATTACGTCCTTTGGCATGAATATCAAATGTGCATTTCATTTCTCACATGAATAAATCACTGCTTCACTGCAAATTGAATGTTACGCCAGAAGCTGCAGTGGTCGCGTGCTTAGCATAGACTTCATAGTACAAGTAGGCATGGCATGCGATGCTAAAAGGTTTCCTTAGTGATTGTTTGTCTTATGGATGTTATTTCACATGAGCAATGTTTGTATGTGTACTGGACCAGTGTGTCTCATCTAATCTAATCTAATCTAAGTTGCAAAGATATGGTACATTGGAGATTCACATTACATGCATTCTCACAACCAGGCATGTACAAGTTTGCGCTTGCACATGCCTCATGTGAGCCTACAACATAAAAACCAAATCCTAAATGGACATACACCCTGCAACTCTTGCCATCCTTCCCTGTAACAGGGGTGACATTGGCAAAGTGAACCATTTTTACAGCATGGGTGGTCAGCCGCATACCAACCTATAAGTCAAGGAACTCATGAAAACTGGAAATTGATTTTTTTTTTTAAAACAACTCTTACATTTTCGTGTTCTACCCATCGATATGATAACAATAAATAATTGAATATACTTCCATGGTTGTACCTACGTTTTTTTTTAGCTCAGATTGTGTAGAATGTGATTCTTAATATAGCCGTGATCACCTATTAGTGAACGGAGTACCACTCTCCATAGGAGGTAAGCTAATCCAGCCTTCTGATTCAGTGAGACTTTTAGGAGTATTACTGGATCGGAATCTGACACTGGAGAGGCAAATAGATGCCACAATAGCTTCTTCTTTTTTTTCACTACGCCAAATTAAGGCTATTAGAAAGTGTTTACCGTCAGATGCAGTCAAGACCCTAGTGGGCGCGTTTGTGGTGTCTCGGATTGACTATTGTTCGACGCTTTATAGTGGTCAGCCAAAGAAGCAGTTCAATCGCTTTCAATCTGTGTTGAATTCGGCCGCAAGACTCATATTCGGGATACCCAAATTTGCTCACATCACTCCGCTGTTAAAAACACTACATTGGCTTCGTTTCCCGGAGAGGGTGGTCTACCGTGTTTGTGTGATGGTATATAAAGCCATCAATGGCTTGGCTCCACCTTATTTGACTGACATGATGTTGCCTGTTGAGATGGGTATAAGGAGGCAGACACTCAGATCCGCGGGCGATGAAGTAGTCAATTTGGTTCAGCCACGCCGTCAGATTCGTACAAATTTCGGAGACCGCGCTTTCCATGTTGCGGGTCCGGTTGAGTGGAACAGACTGCCACCCGGAGTGAAGAACTCCAAATCTATGGATGTATTTCGCGGAGCACTCAAGACACACCTTTTTAGAAAGTCTTATCCATGATCGGAGAGGGCCCTTGAGGTGTGACACACACAAAAACGGCGCTCTCTTATCATTTGTAATTTAAAATAAATTAGCCTGATATTATTATTATTATTAAGACAGTTACAACATTGAAAGGTCATTTTGAATCAAATGGTAGATAAGCCACACAAGCACTGAGAGGATGAAAAGGGCCTCACATTCAACAACAAGTATGAAGCAATACGTTTCAACTCCACTATTGCGTTTTGCAAAAGTGAATTAAAATTTAAACCTCACTGTAGGCGCTGTTTTAGTTTCCATAGATTTTTGGGTGGATGCTAAAGTAGAGTTTAGAGGTAATGGCTTATACTTCTGGTATGGAGACTTCCCTGTGATTTTGTGTAAAGCCTGATGAATGTTGAAAGTTCGCCATTACACATATTGCTCTGCAGAACTCACGCAAACATGTGACAAAATTATGTTCAGACATGGAAGTGTTTGAATGGGAAATTTTGAATACGAACAAATTGTCGCTGCACGTCATATGACACGTATGTACAAGTATATAACATTCTAAAAATACATATGTGTCAGACTAGCATTATATCTCTTTAAAAAAACAAATGAAAAATATTTGGAGAAATCTATATTTAGTATTTGAAGCTTATTTAAGAAAACATTTTTCATGATTTTCCACGATTTCAAAGATTCAATAAACTAGATGGATTTTATTTGTAAATAATAACTAAGCAAATACATAACAAGTATCGAGAGGACAATGTGATGGTTTGATGAACGTATTTTTGAAAGAAAACCCATCAGCCCATTTCGATGATAATGTTGACCCTGTAAAGACGTCATTGAGTAATTATAATTTATAATTTAGTAATTCATCAGTTAAAAAATAGTTATTAATTAATGATATATCAATAACAGTTTCTAGCAAGGATGTTCTTTGAATTATAGGTTAATATCTAGCGGTACACAGTGGCATACTTTTACCCACCTTGATGTATGGAAGCGAAGCCTGGACGGTGAATGAAAGTGAAATTAGTTGTTGAAATGGACTTTCTAAGAAGTATGATTGGGAAAAAACGGAGTGACAGGGTGAGGAATGATTTTGTAAGAAAATAATGTAGTGCAAGAGAAATTAGTGTGAAAGTGAAGATTAAAAGATGTTTGTTAAGATGGTTTGGGCATATGGAGAGAACGAATGAGGAAAGACTGACGAAGAAAGTATATGTTGGTAGAATAGATGGATGTCGTGGTAGAGGAAGACCGAGAAAGGTATGGATGGACCAAATATCCGAAATTGCGAATGAATGGAATATCCAGAGTCATAATAAAAGAAGAGCTTGTATTAAGAAGGTTATGACTCTGGAGGAAATGAAAGAAGTATGTAAGGATAGAAAGAAATGGCGGTTGATCTGTAATGTTGGCGGCTAGGTTTTATTAAAGTGAAATTGGTTTTATGATTTAGTTTTGTTTAGTGTCCATGGATATATTATTATTTGTTGATTTAAAAAAATGTAATTTGTCATGTATGTTCCTTGACTTATAGGTTGGTATGCGGCTGACCACCCATACTGTAATAAAAAGGTTCACTTTGCCGATGTCGGCAAGAGTTGCAGGGCTTATGTTCATTTGAGATTGGGTTTTTATATTGTAGGCCCACGTGCGGCATGTGTTAGCGCGAAATTATACATGTCTGCTTGTGGGAATGCATTTAATATAAATCTTAAATGATATATATCTTTGCAGCTTAGATTAGATTAGATTAGAATATGAGGCTGACCCAACATGCTGTAATATTTGTTCACTTTGTCAATGTCACTCCTGTTCCCTGGAAGAGCGGCAAAATTTGCTGGGTTTAAAGTTCATTTGAGATTCGGGTTCATATTTTGTAAGCACGCATGCAGCATGTGTAAGCGAGAACCTACTCGTGTCAGTTTGTAGACATGCATTTAATACGAATCTGAAATGTTAATATATCTTTTCAAGTTCTATTAAAGATGACTAATATGTAATAATTCATAATCTTAGTTGCAAAGATATTTTACAATTTAAAATTCATATTAAATGCATGCCAACAAACAGACACGTTTGAGTATTTTGATTAACTAATAAATTTTATTGAAGTAATAATTTTGAAAAAACAAAAAAACACAGAGCAATTAAAGTCGCCCTTGGATAAAATGTAAAATACAGTGTTGGAAACGTCGGCAGCAAATTAATTTTGCATTTACGTTTAAATTTTTTTTTTTTTAATAAATTTTGTAAAACAACTGAGCTTTCATGAGCAAAAGTGTGGACTGGCAAACACGCACGAACGTAATAAACTTAATTAGTAAAATTGCATGCTGCATGCATGTCTTTTTAAAAAAAAATTATACGTGCAATTGCATTATGAAGGAAAAATCCGAGAGAAATTTACTTAACAAATTATTTTTGTTTGTTTCGAGTTAAACCATGATCTATTTTTAGCTTTTTTTTGTCGACCGACGTTTCGCTCTCACAAGCAGAAAGCATTCTCAAGGCGAGCTATCAAAGCGACGTGATGGTTTTATTTGTCTTACGTTGTTCGTAACTGGCTGGAAGTACGATGCGCTCTCCTCATCACTCTTTGTTCATTGCAGAGATGTATAGATTGAATTCTGTTTTTGAATGAATTCCGGGTTGGAGCAAACTGATCACCAGGCAAATCTGCCAGAGTCGTAGACCATCAGGGAACAAGGATAGGAGTCTTGGACTATTATTAGTCCAACACTCGATAGGATTCATCTCACTCCCGTACGATCTTATTTTATAGTTTTTGTGGGTCTTCCTGTCGATCGCGCGCAACTTTTGATTCAGTTGAACAAAAGGTGTTTCGTCTGACTCGACGACATACAAGCACTGAACTTCACACAGGGGGTATTATTACATGGTGAGTATGTAAGCTCGATGAAAAATGATAATAAATGGCTAAAGACGTAAGCCTGTGATCAATAGACAACAAAACCTACCTATAATTCGCTCAAAAACCTTCATTATTTCATAATAACGTAATTTGAGAAACAAGTTTAAAATGGTTCACTTTGCCAATGTCACCCCTGTTTCAGGGAATGTCGGCAAGAGTTGCAGGGCTTATGTTCATTTGAGGTTTGTATTTTATTTGTAAGTACACAATCAGCCTTTGTAAGCGCGAACTACACGTGTTTGTTTGTGGGCATACATCTAAGAGCTTTGAATGAATATATCCTTGCGACTTAGATTATAGATTATAGATTATTATAGTTTAATTTTTTTATTACGCATGCAACATGTATAAGTCCTAACTTACACGTGCTTGTTAGAATGTTGAGTGCTTATCTCGAATGTAAATACATACATCTCTGCGACTTAGATTAAAGTTGTAAAATAACTTTGTATCTCGACACTTTTATTAGGCAGTGTTTGTAATAGTATCGATTTTCTTTTAATAATATCTAATGTTTTCAATGCACGATCCAATGAATTTTGAGTGTTCATGTTTGGGATATGAATTATTAGGCAATTAGTACTAAGTTTCTTCGTGACTTCCTATAATATCAAACAAATAATTTAACTTAAGTAATTTTAATTCATGTTTTCGTAATGGAAACTAATAATCGTTATTAGTTCCTTGACTTATAGGTTGGTATGCGGCTGACCACCCATACTGTAAAAAATGGTTCACTTTGCCAATGTCACCCCTATTTCAGGGAAGGACGGCAAGAGTTGCAGGGCTTATGTTCATTTGAGATTGGGTTTTTATATTGTAGGTCCACATGCGGCATGTGTTAGAGCGAAATTATACATGTCTGCTTGTGGGAATGCATTTAATATAAATCTTAAATGATATATATCTTTGCAGCTTAGATTAGATTAGATTAGATTAGTAAATAATGGAGTACGCGCATTCAAAATTTCCCTTGTGTGGGTTGAAAGTCTCGGCGACCATCGATAGATCTTACCCTACCTATTTGAAGATAGGACGGAATAAACCATAGCGACGTATCAACAGCTGATCCATTTTATATGGAACAAAGATCAGCTGTTCAGGCACCACTATGTTTTATTACGTCCAATCTTCAAAAGGGTAAAATCTACCGACGGCGGTCGAGACTTCCACCCCAGCAAGGCCAACAATACGATGGTTGGACAGTGTGAACGCAAATGCAGCGAGCAGATCATCACCCCTAGACGACGTCACAGGTGGTCGACTTTAGTCCAGATAATCAGGGTTTGTTTTATTTCACAGCGTTGTTCAGTCCGGCCAGTCGGTGGAATACTAGCATTCCATGCCTGAATGCTAGGGTTCAGTCCGGCCAGTCGGTGGAATACTAGCATTCTATGCCTGAATGCTAGGGTTCAGTCCGGCCAGTCGGTGGAATACTAGCATTCTATGCCTGAATGCTAGGGTTCAGTCCGGCCAGTCGGTGGAATACTAGCATTCTATGCCTGAATGCTAGGGTTCAGTCCGGCCAGTCGGTGGAATACTAGCATTCCATGCCTGAATGCTAGGGTTCAGTCCGGCCAGTCGGTGGAATACTAGCATTCCATGCCAGAATGCTAGGGTTCAGTCCGGCCAGTCGGTGGAATACTAGCATTCCATGCCAGAATGCTAGGGTTTAGTCCGGCCAGTCGGTGGAATACTAGCATTCCATGCCAGAATGCTAGGGTTCAGTCCGGCCAGTCGGTGGAATACTAGCATTCCATGCCAGAATGCTAGGGTTCAGTTCGGCCAGTCGGTGGAATACTAGCATTCCATGCCAGAATGCTAGGGTTCAGTCCGGCCAGTCGGTGAATACTAGCATTCCATGCCTGAATGCTAGGGTTCAGTCCGGTCAGTCGGTGGAATACTAGCATTCCATGCCTGAATGCTAGGGTTCAGTCCGGTCAGTCGGTGGAATACTAGCATTCCATGCCTAAATGCTAGGGTTCAGTCCGGCCAGTCGGTGGAATACTAGCATTCCATGCCTGAACGCTAGGGTTCAGTCCGGCCAGTCGGTGGAATACTAGCATTCCATGCCTGAATGCTAGGGCTCAGTCCGTCCAGTCGGTGGAATACTAGCATTCTATGCCTGAATGCTAGGGTTCAGTCCGGCCAGTCGGTGGAATACTAGCATTCCATGCCAGAATGCTAGGGTTCAGTTCGGCCAGTCGGTGGAATACTAGCATTCCATGCCAGAATGCTAGGGTTCAGTCCGGCCAGTCGGTGAATACTAGCATTCCATGCCTGAATGCTAGGGTTCAGTCCGGTCAGTCGGTGGAATACTAGCATTCCATGCCTGAATGCTAGGGTTCAGTCCGGTCAGTCGGTGGAATACTAGCATTCCATGCCTAAATGCTAGGGTTCAGTCCGGCCAGTCGGTGGAATACTAGCATTCCATGCCTGAACGCTAGGGTTCAGTCCGGCCAGTCGGTGGAATACTAGCATTCCATGCCTGAATGCTAGGGCTCAGTCCGTCCAGTCGGTGGAATACTAGCATTCCATGCCTGAATGCTAGGGTTCAGTCCGGTCAGTCGGTGGAATACTAGCATTCCATGCCTGAATGCTAGGGTTCAGTCCGGCCAGTCGGTGGAATACTAGCATTCCATGCCAGAATGCTAGGGTTCAGTCCGGCCAGTCGGTGGAATACTAGCATTCCATGCCAGAATGCTAGGGTTTAGTCCGGCCAGTCGGTGGAATACTAGCATTCCATGCCAGAATGCTAGGGTTCAGTCCGGCCAGTCGGTGGAATACTAGCATTCCATGCCAGAATGCTAGGGTTCAGTTCGGCCAGTCGGTGGAATACTAGCATTCCATGCCAGAATGCTAGGGTTCAGTCCGGCCAGTCGGTGAATACTAGCATTCCATGCCTGAATGCTAGGGTTCAGTCCGGTCAGTCGGTGGAATACTAGCATTCCATGCCTGAATGCTACGGTTCAGTCCGGTCAGTCGGTGGAATACTAGCATTCCATGCCTGAACGCTAGGGTTCAGTCCGGCCAGTCGGTGGAATACTAGCATTCCATGCCTGAACGCTAGGGTTCAGTCCGGCCAGTCGGTGGAATACTAGCATTCCATGCCTGAATGCTAGGGCTCAGTCCGTCCAGTCGGTGGAATACTAGCATTCTATGCCTGAATGCTAGGGTTCAGTCCGGCCAGTCGGTGGAATATTAGCATTCCATGCCTGAATGCTAGGGTTCGATCCGTACCGAGAGTATCAGAAATAATTTCCCATTTCGGTTATTTCAAACACAAATAACAATACCGACAAGAAAAAAATATAAACTATCTCCTTCGGAAGCTGGAAAACCCCCACTTCAAGTGAAATTGTTGGCGTAAAGTCGGCCCCGTACATGTGAAAATAAATAGGTTCTACTTGTTGTGGCGAGTATGCAACCCTTTCGGGGACACCGCGGTAAGAAGTTGCTATGTTGCATATTGAATTTTCCGTTGCGTTTGTCAACAACGTTTTGTCAACTTATCAACAAGTGTATACAGGTCTTTATTCAAAAAGGAGGGAAAAGGCTTTTTCCTTTAGAACGCCTTTGTAGGGTTTAAATATCCAATAAAATATATCTGCGCTCAGTAAACCTTCTCTCCCGGGAATCGAGCTCGCGAACGTGAGATATACATGTAGAAATTTCTATCGGTCCATCATTGCAAATGCAAAAGGATAGATTTACAGCGAAAGCAGTCATAGACATCTTGTACTTACATAGATTGGAAAATGACGTCAGTGAAATGCAAAATTGTAAAACTTTAATTTCAATATGGATACCTCTTTCATTCCCAGATGGCTTCTGTTATCTACAATTTAAGGTCTTCTCCTATTGCGCTGGCAACTAAGATTGTAGAACTTTAAAGATAGATATTAGTTTCAAATGAGGTAAAAATGTTTGCATTTCTTTTTTAAATATTGAGCAGAACCGATCAATAACCTAGAAAGTTTGGATGTTTGTAAACCTCACAGGTGTC
The DNA here is from genome assembly GCA_951799405.1 of Agapetus fuscipes. Classification (NCBI taxonomy): domain Eukaryota; kingdom Metazoa; phylum Arthropoda; class Insecta; order Trichoptera; family Glossosomatidae; genus Agapetus; species Agapetus fuscipes. The sequence goes on from OX637336.1 coordinate 9,905,713, forward strand.
TGGTAAACAAAATAATTCATATTCTCCGTAAACATCATATTATGTGTGTACGTAGGTACAGTGTTATTGATTTTAAAAATGTACCTAATGACCTGATTTCAGGTACTCCAAAATATATCTTATTGCATATCGACGGCTAAAAGGTAATAGGGCAAAAGCGATAAAAACTAAATTGTTTAGGATAGCAGTTTAAAGTTTGAGATTGCAGAAAAATGGCATAACTGTTTTATTTTTTATGATATCGCTAAAATCAAAACAGCTCTAAAAAAAGGAATTTATTGGCCTTCCTATTAATGTGGTTTTACGATGAGAAGCTTACCTCACAATGTTTGTAGTAAATAATTCCATACAGATACATAATACATTGTTCCTCGTTTAATTAGTGTCTTGTATACAATTCCAAATCATATTACAACACATGGACTGTTCGTGGTAATTTATTTATAAATACAGACACGGGATTATCTATTGAATCAAATTAACCCCACTGTAGGTATAATCAAATTATACCGAGATGGTTGAGCTGTATCCAGAGTATGAATTCGGAGGAGCTTTTACTATGTGAGGAAGTAAGAGAGTTCACCAAATCTATATCCTCTGGAAGCTTGGTCGTGACTGTAGACAGCACCACTACTCAAGCAAGACCCAGTTGCTGTAAGGTTAGATAGACTTATGGTGATTGGTCTTTGGTGAAGGTGTTTTTCAATTTAATTCAACGTAAGTATTAGTTGAGATAATAAATTACGAAGAGGTTATAAAATAAAATTAAAAATAAAGGATAATTTATGATGAGCGCTGTTTTCATATATTTCACACCTCAAGAGCCCTCTGCGAGCTTGTTAGTTGCTGTAAAAAGTACCAATTACACAACAAAATTGATTTTTGGAGACACGTCTTTAGTAAGGCGTATGATTATTTCAGACTAGCAAAGAGTATATTTTGAAAATTTAATAACATTTATTTTGTTCTGTAGAACCCATAGCATTCCATAGCGTTAACCACTAAGCTGCATACATATTAGTCTTTATTCAATTATCAAAACACCCCTTGATTAATATTGCTCAAAATCGACAAAGGTTTTACTTGCCTTTGGGCTCTTAGAGATGATTGGACAAGGAATAGAAAAGACAATATTAAAGAAATAAGAAAAGAGCTAGAGGTCTACGCCCTCGAGTGAATAGATAAAGGTTTGTGAATAAAAGAAGGAAAACAGTTAAATAAATAGATAGAATGAAATTCTCACGAAAACACATCCAGATAAAGGTGCACTTTATCAACACCTTTTTAAATGTTATCGACTCTCAAATTTTCCTTTCATTTCAGCTTAATTCAAGTACAAACTTCAAACGCTTCAGATTTTCTGGATTCAACTGGCGAAATTGATGTATTTTTTGGTAAAATTACATTGCGTATTTTTACTTCAAACGCAAGAAAGAAAATCTACAGGCGAGGTTTTCAAAGGATTCCTTTTACTGCGCGTCTCAGAGCTGATCCCCGTACAAACATTTACGTTTCGAATTCGTCTAACAGATTTTGCAAGCCTGCGAATCTTCGGGCTTACTAAACCCTCAAAGGGAGTTGCTCGCAGGCTTGTAAATTATCTATTTATTATTTAGGATACTGTCCATGTATTTTATTTATTTAACTACAGAAAAATTCTCTGCCTCTTAAAATAATACATATATTTTTGTATAAAAAAATACGTTTTTCTGTCCGCTTATGAGTAAAATAGACCTAAGAAGTCATACATGAAAGATGTGAGACAGTAAGTCTGACAGCTTTGATGGAAGAAAATCCAAATATTTAGGGTGAAACCTTCATTACCATGCCCCACGACATGCATCGCCATATTGGCTATACCTCAAAAGTTGGTGTGCCGCAGCGTTCTCCTGTGATGCGCGCGTTCATCTCGACATCAACCTGGAGACCTATGCTGGAGAGTCTCCAGCATAGGTCTCCAGTGGAGACTGCCAAGTTACTCTGTGCTGCCAATCGAAAACAACACTCGTTACGGCCGAGCAAGACTTCGGTATTTTCCGGAAGTAATTCGGCGCGTGCAGCACCAGCACGTCTGTTTTTTTTTAAATTGTCACACACTACATACAGAACACTAACTTTACGCAGATTTCAAAGGATTATTGTTGTATAACTTTACACAAAGTATAAAGTTATAATATAGCCTTAATGTTATAAAATATCGTAATACGAGTAAGATTGGTAAAAACATATTGCTGCGAATATGTAATTGTGTGTTTTGTTTGTCTGTGCTAGTATTTGTGAAGTCTCTAGATATTAGGTACCTACGTATACAATTGTATTTGTCTGTAGCGGGAGAAGTCAAGTGACCGTTTCATTGTGTTGGTGTAAAGTCGACTCTGTTTTTGAACCAAATCTTAAATAAATTGTGTAAAATAAATATTGCAATTTTGCTTAAATTGAGCCCGGTAAAAGTAAAACCATGCCATAATACGAGTAAGGTTGGTGAATACATATTATGATAACGAATACAGAACCTACTAAAAATCATTCCTGAAGCAGCTTATTATGATGGAGTCATAAAATTTAACGTGTTCTATTTCGGGGATCACGACTGAGTTTCATTATTATTTATTATATGTTTTTGTGGCGTTTGAGAGGGTAGCAGAGTGGCCGAGGGATGGATAAGGTGAGTCTCTTTACAACCCTTAAGTGTTGTATCTACCCGCCAAGAGTAAGGGGTGAAAGGAGTGAAGCCTGCGAAGATGTTTTACTCTCTTTTCGGATTCGTCTTGGTCGACAACCACACATTTTCTTTTTAATTAAAAAAATGGCTTTATGTTGAAAAAAAAAAAATGTTTTAGCGGAAACTTTGCAGAACTCCATTGTAAAAATAAATAAATATTAAAACAAACAGTGTTGGATTATACTTTTTTATTTAATTTAAAAAAATACAAAAATTGGGGGGGGGGGGGTATAAACGAGGCCGAAATCGGTCAATCTCAATATTTGTTTTTTTTTAACAAATAAAACAATCGAACAGTGTTTGTTTTCATCTTTTAACATTTTCAAAAAAACATTGTTTAATATTTTAATATTAGCATGTCAGTAGAATAAATAGTAGTTTTTGGACAGGTCTGAAGACAGTGAAGAAGCTGTCAGAGTTGCGCAGGACTAAGAGGCCACTTTTGCTGTGATAGTCAACATCGATGGGACATGACAGACACGAAAAGAAGAAAAAGGAATAGAACTATACACTTTTACATTCTTTATAGACTGGTCCGTAGTCTAATGGTTAGCACTACGGACTCGTCATCAGAATATAATTGTGAAACGATTTTCAGCGGAGCATTTTATATTTTCAGAAATGCTCTTCGCTGGATAAAAAAAAAAAAAATCCTTCACCAGAGACTGGTCATCAAGGGTGCTAGGCTTACAGCAATTAGGTCTTACTTGGGAATTGGCGCTTTCTATAGCCATGACCAAGCTCGCAAAGGGCTCTCGATGTCTAATTCACACGAACAAAAAAAAATCATCAATCATTTTTTTTATAATTTAATAGTCCAATCGATGGCTAGGTTGCTAAAGTGCTTGCATTCCATGCCGTGAGCTCGGGTTCGAATCCCACCGAGGGTGTCAGAAATGACTTCTCGTTTTGGTGTTTATTTTTATTATTAGTATTTTTTGATAGATTTTTAAAGAGGAATGCAATTCACCAACCTATTCTGCCTGGCCAGAAACATATATTAATATCATTAAATAATAATTCATTATTGTTTATTTTAATTAATTAATAATTACCCAATAACATCTGTTGAACCAACGTTATTCTATTCCAAATACGCTAGAAAGATCAGCCCACTTGGCCCCCTCGGCCATAACACCGACAAATTTCAAATCCCAAAATAAAATACCGGTAAGGCTTACTCAGCCTCTAAGCAATGAGTACCAGCCCCCTCGGGAGCCGGATAACCTTCCTTCAACTGAAGTGATTGATGTAAGGCTAGCCCCCTTACCTGTAAAAATAAATAGGTTCCACTCGCCACACGCGCAAGGAGTTGCGCTATATGTGTCACTTACTTGCGTTTTTTTTTTTAATTCTTGACTTTTTGGAGTCAAGTTGACATTGATAAAGGTCTTCGAAGGGCTTCATTGCGCGCTGTGAGTGTATCGCACCTCAAGGTCCCCTCCTGCACAAAGGTGGGAGCTCTCGGCTCGTTAGTACGCTGAAACGGTGCGGTCAGCTATATCCACCACCACAAGTATGCAAACACCACGTCTACACTCAAGCAAGGCGTTCATCCCAAAATGTAGAGCATCCAAAACACTCGCTAGATTCGCTGTTTTCGTTTGTGTATTTTTTTTGGAAAACGCTGCGATTACGTTTGAGTGTGATACTCACACTTGGAGTGCGGGCTATAAAAAAGCTTGAAGCACTCACACCCTCTTAGTTTGGGCCTCAAACGCTTCTGTGACGAGTTGCGACACTGAAAGTATAACCTCTATTGTAATAAAAAATGTAAGGTGCAAAAATAAATTAACATTTAAAATTCACATAAAAAGAATGCCCACAAACAGACACATATTAAAAACCAAACCTTAAATGAACGTAAGCCCTACAACTTTCGACAACCTTCCCTGAAACAAGAGTGACATTGGTAAAGTGAACCATTTTTTACAGCGTGGATGGTCAGCCTCATACCAACCTATAAGTGAAAAGGTCTTATGATGCGTATTGTCAGGGTATAAAAATGAAAATGAAAATAAAATACATAAGATTTTGTAGGGTTTGTGTATTCTCACACAGTGAAAATTCACTTTATTTAAAATAAAATTATTTTTTCTTAAACGTACTTTAATTTTCACAATACTTTTTTATAGCTCTTGATAATGACCTGAGTATTGACGGTCGAAAGTGCTCGAGATATAAAAAAGTATTGTGAAAATTAAACTACGTTTAAGAAAAAATAATTTTATTTAAAATAAAATACATACAAGATTATTATTTTTGTGCTTTCCACACTTTTATTATGTACAAGCTGTACCCTGCTACCCCTTGTGGTGGCTGATTACTGCTATTTTATCATGCCGCCGTTATATAAGGGGTGGACAGTATCTACGTAGATGTGTCTCCACTGTGTTGTGTCTTTGTTCACTTCTTTTAGTCTAAAACTATTAGAAAGCCATAAAGTAAAAAAATATCCTTTTTTGCTCCAGTTTTTTTATGCAGAAGCCTAAATTGGCGTGTAAAGAATTACTCATGTAAGTTTCATCGCAATCAGTTGAGTAGTTTAGGAGTCTATACAGGACAAACATACATCCGTTTGATTTTCTATTTTAGAAGAAGATATTCAAATTTTTTTAGAAAATATGCTTTAAAAAATGACGAAATAAATTGAAATTAGGGTAAAACTATTTTTTTCTAAAACGTAGTTTTATTTTCACAATAATAATTTAATTTTAAATAAAATGAATTTTCACTGTGTGAATACACAAACCCTACAAAAAAAAAATGAAATTAGGGTGCGTGATCAAAAGCAAGTGGTAGGTGCCATAGGAAAAATCGCAATAAACAAGCGGCTGACAATGGATTTGAGAATAGTGCTAGACAAAAGCATACTGTAACCGACATTGATGTATGGAAGTGAAGCATGCACTATGGTGTACATCGTTTTAGATAGTTCTGCTATGGGATCGTTTTTTTTTTCGAAAAATTCTCACACCCTGTCGTTTATTCTTTAAAAAGCCAATTATTTTTAATTAGCGACGCCTTTAACTGCATTTTTTTTCAGAAAATTGGAAAATCATAAAAGCAGTCCTCGATTCAGGGAAGAAAATCTCATTTCCCGGCGAAACAATTACTCAGGTTTCCTCCGCAGCTCGACAAGTTTGCTTTTCTGTTCGCATATTTCTCTTCGAAGCAGAAACTATGCGATTTCTTCCACAGCGTCCTTTGAAATTTTAAATCCATTGTTGATAAAGTTTAAAAAAAAAAGGTTTTCTTCCCGTTTACCTGAATTTTTTTTTTTTTTCTGAATTTCTTATAATTAAATGGTTTAATCAAAAAAGTGCAAAGTACTAATTTAGGTAAGAGTACTTATATGAAAATGAACAAATTAATTATTTATTTGTAGGTACTACCTTACTCCAAAAAAACGTATTTAAGAAGGTTAGAAGTATTAATCAGGTTTTTTCATCAACAAAGTAACTTATTAGCTAGCAGCTCAGAGAGAGAAAAAGGTTACGTAATTTTCTTTTCTAATAAAGTTTTCGGGAGGCACCCTCTCTGCACAACGACTGAAGATGAACTGATGTTAAATAACCCAAATTGTCAAAAATCACTGGGTACGCACTGATTTCTGCCAATTTTGGTTATAAATAGTTATAATTGTTTTCAAACCATTTTCCAGATCTTTTTTCAGTTAATATATCTGAAATGTTTACTTTTGTTTTTTCTCGTACTTTATTCATTAACACAAAAAAATTAAAGGATATTACTGAAAATTCAACACAAAGTAAATACTTACATTTTCTCAACCTTTTTGATTGCTTAGGAAATTAAACTTTTCCATTAAAAGACAAATATAGAGAAATAAAACGTTTCCACGTCTCTACTGAGTTGACCAACTTATGTTTTCTTCTTGGCAGTTTTTCTTTCAAAAAGTTGTCGAGTAATTATATATTTTTTCATCTTTTACTTCTCCAACTTTTCGCAATGCCTTCATCTTGTGTTCAGACGTGCCCACTACCTCAAGTACAAAATATTTCATTTTCACTTAATTATAGCGTTTACGAAACACTGTGTGAAAATAAAACAGTTGTGCTATGATTTTTACCTGGTTCAATTTAATAAAAATTGCGGTGGTTTATGTTGCACAATTTATTTTAAGATAAGAACTGTATAGCTCAACGGCTTAGATACTAGTCTGGCTACAGACCATCTCGGTCTGTATTTACAGGTAAGAATAAAGGTTATTGTCGAAATATTGAGAACTGACACATGCGAGATTTTTCCAGAACATTATATTTAGAATTTTCTAGTTATAAACTCGGACAATCTCGAACAAATACGATTGTTTCAGTAACGATATCTATAGAGTTCACAGACTCACACAGACACAACTCACACAGATACAAAATTACACATCCGCAACAGTATCTTTAGTGCGTTTCATTTTACTTAAATTTTGGTAAAACGCTGTGATTGAGTTTATACGTGCAGTTCTATAATTGCTGTAGGTAGAGGCCGTGTTTCGTCAATTGCCTTACTCAAATATTGGACCTTAATTATTTATTTCTTTTGCCCAAAATTGAAATCAAAACTTTTTTAATTTACAAATTTAATTAATATCCAGATTTTGTTGAAAGTACCGAATATAAGTTTTTATGGTAGCTCAAAGTTACTTAAAAGAAGGATAAAAAGTTGTGACTATGAACGTCAAAAAGCGCTTGAAATATTAAGTACTTTATACGAGTAGCTTTTTCAAGTCTTTTACTTTTAATTCCATTAATTACTTGCTTGACTAATATGTAGGTTGGTACGAGGCTGACCTTTCATGCTGTACAAAATTGGTTCAATTTTTCCAATGCCACCCCAGTGTCAGGAGAAAGGCGGCAGGAGATGTTCATGCGAGGTTTGGTATTTTGAAACTGGAGGCAGAGGATGGCTGAACAAAGCAGTGAAAAAAAAAATGGAGAGTATTGGAGGAGGCCTACGTCCAGGAGTGGACTTAGAAAAGCTGAGGAAGGTAAAAAAATCATTATTTATTATTTCAACGAATTATTATTTAATTTACCCCAGGATGTTGAATCAGGGTCAAAGTAAGTGTCGAAAGGACACAGCGCAGGCAGGGTTAAAACTTGCGAATGTTTTAATAACGCAAATTCAAGAGCCGACGCCTCATCCCCTCGACCATACCAGCGAAGCGACTTCCTAAGTTTTTGTTTATTTAGATCGACCTCAATATTTTCAAGCGGTTTTGTGTTCACCATGATAAATTTTGGACTACGTGACAGGTCTTTATTTTTCAGGGTGATAATTTAAAGGCTTTTAATATAAGTAAGTGGGCGGCAGTCTGCGAACTAGAGGTCCGATCACAATTTCAGATAACGGGGAAGATCGATACCGTTTGTTATATTATATCCAACTTTAATCTAAGGTTATATACATCGATACCTTTAAGGTAAAACTTAAAACTGAAGACGACGAAGAAGAGAAAGATGAACAAGAGCGTGAATTGAAACCCCTTGTGTAACATTTTTTTAGTTTTTTTTTACAATGAGAATTTAATTATCTTTAAATGACGCAAGTATATGCGTATTTTTAATTAATAAAACATTAATTATAACCCCACCTGGAAATTAAATTTACACATTCACACGTCATAATTCTGAATACACTCACCTGTACCCTGAGTACAAAACATTCCCACAGCGTTTCATACAAAATTACTTTATGTACAAAATTAATTATATATACTAAATGGAAAGTAAAACGCTCACTAGATGCCCTGTTTCAGTTTCAATATATTTTTATGGTAAACGCTACGGTTGAGTTTAAACGTAAAAATAAATAAATTGGGGTACATACTGGTGGGCGCCACACTTTCCAAAGACAATTATTTTAATTGAATAAAATTTTATTTATAAATTTTAATCAACTGAAATTGTCTGATGTACTTTTATGTAATCAGTTAATTGAAGTATTAAAGTGGACAACTTTTTCTGCCATCGAGTACTCGATAGCCATCTAAACATGTATGGAACAATAAAATTAGTAATTATGCTGGAGAGACGTCAATTGCGGGATCTGTTGCCGTGGTATGTGGGAGCTGGAGCTTCCGGACGTTTCGCCCATGTCTACTTCTTCGTCGTGAAAGTGAAATGATGAAGATGACCTTGACGAAACTGTGATGATAATCTTTATCAGTTCACTTTCACGCTGAAAAAGCCCATCGTAGACATGGGCGAAACGTCCGACAGCTTCAGCTCCCACAGATCCCGGAAGACATCTCTCCAGCATCATCAGCCTGCCGTGTTAGCCTAAATGTCTTATTAAATTAGCAATTAGCTTTGAGATAATGTGCCTGATTGTGGGCAGGGGCGTGCATCCCATATAGGCACTTGCGCCTAATAGGTAGGCAATATATGGTAAAAAACGCATTTAAGCTTGATATTGAGATTTAAAATTCAAAATTTAAGATTGATTGGAGCCGGAGCCATCGTTCAACTTCAGTCAATTTAAAATGAGATATTTTAAAGGAATGGAAGAAAATATTTTTTTTTAAATGTATTTGCCTATACCCTATGCACGCGCCTGCATGTGGGCATGCATTAAATATGAGCCGAGCCTTAAGTGTCAGCATATCTGTGCAAATTTTGTAACAACGATTATAGATTCCACTTTTATCTAGAGTACTCAATTTCCGGAGTCCTATAGACTCATAGGTAATCCGTTATTTAAAGTCCCTGTAAGGCTCCGTATCTCAAGGTCAGACCTACGAGAAAACTTGAAGGTCCAGAGGTCCCTATTTCCGGCTTGGGATAAGATTCTGACACCAGGGAATCCAAAATTATTAATGGATATTTTCTTCAAACGCGTGGTTTCAACCTTTTCTGACCTTTTCGTTCAATTTAATGAATAGAAGTTACCTTTTAGTATCTATTCAAAATATTAATACTTACTGGAAAATTCTAGCTATTTTACTGATGACTTGAATATCTTACAATTACTAATATGCAAGATATTTGTGGTTGTGTTTGGTCTGTCTGTGTCAGTTAAATAATAAGTCTATAAAATTAAAAGTTGTTTTACCCTAGTTAGCCTCTGAAGATGGACGGATAAAGAAAGATAGCGCTTAGGCAATGTAATTCAGAAAATGTAAACATAAAACTGTGTTGTATAAAAAAAGTTATTTTTAATTCAAATAAAAATCGATTTTCACTCCGTAAATGCACAAACCTTAGAAAATTTAAGTCTATAAAATCTCTAGAAATAAGTAGATTCTTATGGTTTCTGTAATATAAGTGACAATGATATATTTATATTTAAGACTAATACTCAATGCACGCCTATAGGCAGACTTACTTGCATATGCCGCATGCGTAATTAAATAAAACCTTACATGAAAATAAACCTTGCAACCCCTGCCACCACCCTGTGCTGAAACGAATAGCTTTGGCAAAAGTAAATCAAGTTTTTTCAGCATGAGTGTCAGCCTCTTATCAAGCTATTAGTCAAGGAACTATAAAATTATATATGAAATAGTTTTTTCCATAGTTCCACCGATCTATTGACCGCAAATATTTATTTATAGAGAAAATGTCACATTCAATTTATGTATGTGGTATTCCCAGAGCTGGAAAGATCATCCCAGAGAAAGGATCCTTGGTTCAGAGAGAAGTTACGGAGGAAGGATGAAACAAGATACACGGTCAACCGTGTGTGAATCCCGAAGGATTCAACGAGCTGCAGGCAATCACCCTTGCATGCCATTTTTGTATGTTAACCTATGTAAGTGTAAAGAATGAAAACAACACACGTACATTAATTCTATTGAAATATTAATTGCATTAAACTAATTATCTTTAAACACCAAAATTCATGCTCCATTAGAGAGTTGTATGTATACATATTTAAATTTTCTAGAGTTAGTGCATTCACAAAGTGAAAATTCATTTTAATTTAAATTAACAAAACTTTTTTAAAACATAGTTTTATTTTCACTTATTTTGAGTTAACAAGGCCTGAGCGCTATTGGACTTTATCCGTCCATCTTCAGAGGCTAACTGAGGTTAAAAACAAAAGAGTTAAAATTCAGGGTAGGAAAGAGAAAGTGGGTGGGGTTTTTCGGGCAGGTACTGTTAGTAGGGGAAAAGGACTAGGTATTTGCTTATTAATAATATTATTTAAATTTTATTGAATTTCGAGGGTTTCAAGGGTAATAAGTTGTCTGACTTTGCACCCTGAGTGGAGGATCTTTACACCTGTTATATCGAAGGAATGGTCTTTTTCTATACAATGGTCTGCCATCTCAGAGTACCCAGTCAGACCCCAAAATGCCCTTTTATGTTCACTTATTCTAAAATTGGCCGATCCGTAATCTAGTTATTAACGCTTTGGACTTGTGATTGGAAGGCAGTGGGTTTGAATCCCAGCGGAGCATAACAAATATATTTAATTTACCTTTACCAATGACCGGCCACCATAGGTCCATTCACCCTTAGAGCAATTGGGTTTTGCTTGAGAATTAGCGCTTTTTGCAGCGACGACGCAGTTCGCAGAGGGCTCTTGAGGTGTGATTTATACAAAAACATCGCTCACCAAATGTATCATATTAATATATTTTAATTTTATGATTATTATAAATATAAAATTATTCAATATACATCCTTATATTCCCATAACATTTATACGTACCGTTCGTTATATCCATTTTACGAGTATTATAGTTAAAATACAACGGGACCTGGTGACGGGTCAGATAGATGATTTATTTGCAGAGTGTCATACACCAGTAGCTTGGAAATATATTTTCAATTCTATCCGATTCAATGAAATGTGCATTAAATTCTGGTTTGGTCTGGTATATCCTAGAATAGCTTTAGTCACCTATAAATACAAATTGCAGTGCTTTGGAGGGGACCATTACCCGATTAGTACCCTAGCAGTTAATCAAGAAGTACAAAGATTTGAACTGGGAACCATATGTGAGAAAATTCTAAAATAAACTTTGTAAAATAAATTTATTCGATGATTTATTAAATTCAACCCAAAGTAAATCGTAGCAATATGGCGCAAGCCTGACAGCCGCGGCTACACTGATGCAAAAATGACATGCACGAATGATCGTCTGTTAAAGGGGATAAGGTAAGACACAGAAGTGGAGAATGGTCGGTGATCTCTCTTGAAATTTATTATTATAGCTTGTAGCAGTTCTCCTCGGGGGGTTGACACGGTTTCCATCGAACCAGAAAATAATGTGATCAGTGCGTCAAGAATGCTGACAGGTTAGAACGACACAAGACAGAACGACACATTACATAAGGACTCATGACAAAACGACATATGACAGAACGACGCATGACAGAACGACACATGAAAGAACGACACATGACAGAACGACACATGACAGAACAGCACATGAGATAACATCACAATGGCAGTATATATAACATGTAAAACGTCACTATGACATAACATCACAGGAAAATACATCGCAATGAAAAAACATCACAAGACAACACATCTCATGACAAAGCATCACATACCGAAAACAGAACAATGTTTTTTCATGTGCCGTTAATGGTATGGTCTGTTTTAGGTATGTGATATTTTTTCATATGATGTACTGTCATTGTGATGTTCCCTCATGTGTTTTTCTGTCATGTGTCGTTATATCATGTATCGTTTTGTCACTGTGCCGTTCTGTCATGTGTCATGTGTCTTTTTGTCACTGTATCGTTTTACCATGGATCCGTTCTCCTAACTCTTCGTTCAACCTATACCGTAGGATTTGCAAAAAAATGTACGGAAACTTATACAGCGCTTATAGCGAGAGTTTCAATAACAATACACATTTGGTAAAACGCCGTGTTTAGTTTGATTAAATGAAAAGTTGTATACTTGAGAATAAATCATTCGGTGAAAAATTCAGAAGGAAATCAGGTTTGACAGGGCGGATACCCGTATACGAGATTCAATCACAAATATTGCACCTTTTTTGTACGTTGAAGATACCGCTTGAGAAGAATCTATATATTGTTCGATATCACCCTTGTTTCAGGGAAGGTCGGCAAAAGTTGTGGAGCTTATGTTCATTTGAGGTTTGGATTTTATTTGTAAGTACACATTCAGCATATATATCATATAGTCATCAGCATATATATCATCAGTACACATTCAGCATATATATATACATATATATGTATCTATATATATTTATGCAACTTAGATTATAGGATATTATAGATATAAGGTACGGGTTCAGTTGATTAAAAACTTCGGTTAATTTATTTCACACAATTTATTTTAAGATTCCGCTCACATTTGGTTCAAGTTAACTTTTTTACTGTTCAGCTCGACGTCTCTTATACAAGTCTCCGCAACAGACGGTTTTAGATCTTATTTAGTATGACAGTAGGAACGTTCTCAAAACATCGCAAACTGTAACCTTAGAGCAATCACTAACACAATTAGGCAAACACCTACATCTAGAGCAGCCATACTCAACCTGCGGCCCGGCAAGCTTTTCTGTGCGGCCCGCGGACGTGGTTTACAAAATCTGGCATTCTATATTTCGTAGGACGTAGAAAGGGAGGCGCGAAATTTTTTTTTTTTAGGGAGGCAACTTTTGAAAATTACGTGCGCCTCCGTCGACGGATTTTTTTACGGACAAAATATACTTTTGAAAATTGCGTGCCTACCCCCCCGTCGATGATATATTTTGGTCATACCAGTAAAGTGTTGCGGTCCGCGTAGATTTTCAAATATATCTATGTGGCCCGAAGACAAAAAAGGTTGAGGATCATTGATCTAGAGACACTCTCACACAAGTAGAAAAAACATACAGACTCATTCGTTACACTTTAATCAAAGTTGCAATTTTTTTTTAATGAATCCTGTGCGGGAGACTCCCTAGATATAATAGTGCCGCAGAGGTGTTGGTGAAGTGGCAGTTGATGTCCTGATCCTTTGTAGCAGGGCTGTTAGCTGCGTAGTATTGTGTTACGTTGGCTTTGTTTTGAGACACTGAAAGGAAGTGGCGATTGATATTAGTTTTGAATAGAAAAGAGTTAAATTGGGATGGGAACACATATACCGGTAGCTCGTTCCATAAGCGGGCAGTTTGGCAAAGGAAATCACCAAGTTCTCATAGTTTTGATATCAATTGCAAAGGGTATAAAACGTATTTATTGAAAAAGTATTTATTTTTATTATTATTTATGTTTCTTAAATTATAGGTTGGTATGACGCTGGCCACCTATTGTGTATAAAATGGCTCCCTTTGCCAATGCCACTCCTATTTCAGCAAAGGTTGCAAGCGTTGTATTGCATATGTTATTTTAGGATTTGATATATTTATTCAATTATTGTGTTAGTAAACATGCAGTATGTTTAAGGTGTGAATTTACACGTGTCTGCTTGTGGGCATGCATGAAACATGAATCTTAAAATTATACATCTTTGAAACTCATATTATAGTCCTGAAGAGTCAACGCCAGTCGATTTTTAAACATACGGTGTTATTCACACGCAGTAAATCCATGGCTCAGCTGCCACCTCAAGTGAATTTTATCTACAAAAAAACTATGATCCACAGATCAGCTATCGATTTTTTTTTTTGAGAATAACAGAGATTTTCAATCTCTTAACACAGACAAATTCTACTACTGATATTGTAACAAAGTATAACTACATTTTCGTTTCGTTTAATGTTTTTTTTTTTTTTTTTAAGGAATCCTGTGCGGGAGGCTCCCCAATTCTTGTGAGTCTTGGGGGTCTATGTCACCCTGGAAGGGTGCCGCAGAGGTGTTGCTTGAGTTCTTGAATTTTTGAAGTCTTGAAATAATAACAAAAATACTCAAAATATTTTGTACGACATATCGATAAGAAAGGCTTTGAATGGAATAGTTTTGTGATGTTTTCATTTAATAAATCTACGCAAAATGGTTTGTGTACGGAGCATTAAGCAAATGAAATATTTATCTTTGGATATGGACTATTTTTAAACTTATCGAATGATCTCTACTCGTAAAACAATTGATTGTGTATATTTTTTCAAATGTGTCTTATAAATTTTATCCAAAACAATGGATTTAGAACAAATCCAATAGTTAGGACACACCACAAAATGGACACAATTTAAATCTGTATCTTTTTCGTCGGCTGGAAAAAGTCACACTTGTACAAGATTACATTACATTACTTGGACCGGTACGTAGTCCAGTGGCAACACTTCGGACTCGTAAATGGAAGGTTGTGGATTCGGATCCCGGCGGAGCACAAAACATATACCATTGATATTTCGAATGTGCTCTTCGCTGAGTTAAAAAAATTCATAAATCTTTACCAAAGACCGGTCACTGAAAGGTCCATCCAACCTTACAATAACTGGGTCTTGCTTGAGAATTGGCGCTTTCTACAGCGACGACCAAGTTCGCAGAGGGCTCTTGAGGTGTGATACACACAAAAACAGCGCTCACCAAATAAATCATCCTAATATTATTATTATTACGTACAGCCCTGAATATCAAATACGAAAATATTTATTTGTCTTTTCCCAAGCAATCCGGCTGTGTAAGGTCACAGTTTTGTGTATGTCAAATGGTGTGCTGACCTCTTTGTCGTAAAACACCAAAGGTGGCAATCCATGTAAAAGTAAAACAGAAAGCTTTTCTTCATGATTTAATTTATTTCCTCGAATCCTTTCGATGTTATCAAACAATTATGAAGAGAACAGCTTGTTGTTGTTATTGGGTTGTTCTCTTCAACAAGCTGTTCTCTTCATAATGGTGTGATAACATCGAAGCATTCGAGGAAATAAATCAACTCGTGAAGAAAAACATTTTGTTTTATTTCAACATAATTAAATTAAAATGAATCTTTACAATACCAATACACACAACCTTTCAGTTTTAATATTTCCCTCATCATTTCCGTATTTTTTATCTCATAAAAAAAACTAGATTGCTACCTTTGATTTTATATGTCGCAGTTGTAAAAGCTCCAAAAAAGGTTGTGAAACCAATCACTCTTTAGTATATTTTATTTAAGGTAAGCGCCTAATACAATTGTCCCTTTTTACAGTACATTAGATCGACCGTTGCGTAGACCCATTTTATGTCAACTTTCTTTACCTTCGCTACGCCAAAATCGTAGAGGTAATGCTACGAGTATAATGTATATTAAAACAAAATGTAGCTCGTAGCTATTGAACTTTAATCGGCTACGAGTGAACGAAGAGAACAACTTGTCAACCTTATTTTATCAATATGGTTAAAGAGCAAACAAAAGGGGTTTTTTGATAATTGAATTTCATTGTTAATTCTTAATTTTTTCATCGTAATTATTTAATTGCATCTACATTTGTATAATAATAATAATATTAGGCTTATTTATATGGCTGTTTTTGTCTGAATCACACCTCAAGAGCTTTTTGCGAGCTTGTTCATTGCTGTAGAAAGCGTCAATTCTCAAGGAAGCTCTAGTTGGTGATTCAAGGCTGGATGGATCTATGGTGACCGGTCTTTCTAAAAGCGAAGAGCAAATTTGAAAAAATAATTCTTTTTCTTGCTCCACCGACATTCGACCTTCCAATCACAAGTCCAAAGTATTAGCCACTAGACTATTGATCGATTGAGAAGCTGGTATGAGGCTAACCATATAAAATATAGGTTGGTATGAAGCTGACCACCCATATTGTATAAAATGGTTCACTTTGCCAATACCACCCCTGTTTCAGATCGGCAAGATTTGTAGGGCTTATGTCCATTTGAGATTGGGTTTTTATGTTGCAAGTCCACATGCGACATATGCAAACTCGAACATACTCGTCTTTGCTTGTGAAAATGCATGTGATATGAATAATAAATGTAATAAACCATTGCAACTCAGATTTAAGATTTCAAATAATCTTTTAACTTTAAAGGGATGGATATAATGATTTCATCATCGGGCACACAGAACTGATTTATTTGAAGATATGTACCAAATGCAGTAATGTACTCGTAATTTATAATCTAACTTGCAAAAAAAATTTACATTTGAGATGCATATTAAATACTTTCCCACGCGCAGCCACGTGTTAGAATTTTAAATCGTGTGTTGCCTTTATAGAGTGTTCGCCCCTGAACCAGTCAATTCACAGCGTATTTATTTATGAGCTCTCCCAAAATTTTCACATTCAACGTCTGGTTACTCGTAGATCCATACAACAAATGTTGGTTAATTTTATAATGTGAATTTGAAATGATGGTTACACAAGATCCTCGACAAAGGTTCCCTATAGAAACACAGTTGGAGGTCCTCATTAGCCAGTCCTTTCATGGCCTTACCCTTTTATGATGGTGAACCGGCCGAGACAAAGGCTTCACCGGTTCAGAGACAAAAAGCTGCAAACTTTGATTAGAGATGCTACATGCATGAGAAATTGTATATATTTTTAAAAACATATCGGTGCTATTCTCAGACATTTTGTTCGTCCGTTGATCCCACGCTTTGACAAACTAATGATTCCTGGGCTGAAAGTCTCATCACCACGGTTATTCTCGCCTACGGAATAGAGGTAATATTTGTATGAAGACCTGTTAATGCAAGATGGCCGCAAGTAAACAGCTGATTAGTCTAATTAGTCTAATTTTCTGAATTTCTAAAGTCTCATCCTTCTCATTTCTCCATGGTTTTTGTCTTGTCAATTTTGTAACAGTGTCCTCTTGAACATGACGTTAGCAAGTCGAAAGCACTCGGGGTGAAATAAATGCTCAACTTGTGAAAATAAAACTCTGTATTTAAATTTATGTATCTATTCCTATGGATCTCAAGGTCTACATTTACTTAATTTTTATCAACATAATAATTGTATAATGACTGTTTGCTTCCTAAATAAGTAAAAAAAAAATAATAAAAATCCACTTTAAGTTTTCACTCATACAAAATAATTTACACTACCTATGTAAATAAACGAACTCTCAAAATTTTAAAGCAACATACACTCAAATAAAGCTTTTAAAATTTTCAAAGCTTAAAAGTTGGATTGTATCTTTGTAACTTAGATTATAGATAGATCTTGTAAGTAGCCTTGAAAGTATAAACTTGTAAAAATAATTGTTATTGGCCGAAAAATGGCATACAAACTACAATTCATCACGCAAGTCGAAATGTGTAACCTTAGTAGATTATTCGAATAATCATAAATATTTATAGAATATTCGGTTATTCGGTAAAAACTGTTCATTCATTAGCACATCTCTAGCATAGATGTTCAGAAAGTGTAAAACAATGGCTAAGCCTTCAAAAACAATTATCGATAAAAACTCAACTGAAAGGTAAATTCCTTTATGAGGCTGACCACCCATACTGTAAAAAAATGGTTCACTTTGCCAATGTCACCCCTGTGTCAGGGAAGGTCGGCAAAAGTTACAGGATTTATGTTCATTTGAGGTTTGGATTTTATTTGTAAGTACACATTCAGCATTTGTAAGCGCAAACTACACGTGTTTGTTTTTGGGCATAAATTTGATATGAGCTTTAAATGTTAAAATGTCTTTGCAACTTAGATTTTAGATTATTATAGAAAGGTAACAATACAAGGGTTTCTTTGATGAATGAGCATTATTTATTATTTTTTACAAGAGAAAACAGTAACAAATGTGAAAATCCTGTAGTTTAAAAGTTTTTCATGAGCACTTGCTTATTATTACATAGTTCACTTCTTATGAGAATTTCCACGCAATAAAATATTACAGCCACAATCTCTCAAATCAGTGAATCAGTACTTATTAAGTTTTACCTTTAAGGTGGCGATATATCTTTGCAACTTAGATTACAGATTATAGAATTTAGATGTATTTGAAAGCACTATTTAAATTCATAGTTGCTTTAGTGCGGACTTGTTAAGTCGCTACTAAGTCGTTAGGCCTGCAAGACCCATGGGAAATACAAGGTAGTCGTCCGTGACTAAGGGCAATAACTCTTCTATGAATAATTGACACACTTAGTCCTTGACAGAATATAATTTAATTTTTATACCTGACAATTTATTATATTCAAGGGAAATTATATATAAGATACATTTCTCTAGGGATTTAAAGTGCAAAATATACTTCGACTTCTAATACACAGAATAAAAAAACACGATACATAATACGAGTATTTAATAATATAACAATAAAGGTAGTTACTTATCAAATAATTTGATTGTTTGAAAATTGAATTCATTGTTTCAAAACTATGTAATAAAGCAAAGTACTTGGATAATGCCTTTTTACATGGCCGGCTCTGTGCTGTGAAATGCCCTACCCCATGAGCATAGAGAGCCTAGAGAGTGTAAGTGCTTTAGGTTCGGGATTAAAGAGATGTTTGTTTCGGAGATGTAACAGATGAATAGTACTCTTGCAGTGATTTATCACTAAACGGCATTATCAATTTTGTCGTTAGTGTTATTATTATTATCAAAATTAAATTATTCTTGGACCGGTCCGTAGTCCAGTGGCAACACTTCGGACTCGTAAATGGAAGGTTGTGGATTCGGATCCCGGCGGAGCACAAAAATACAATTTATATTTCCAAATATGCTCTTCACTGGGTTAAAAAAATAATTCATAACCTTTACCAAAGACCGGTCACTAAAAAGGTCCATCCAGCTTTACAGCACTTGGGCCTTGCTTGAGTATTGGCGCTTTGTAGCGACGACCAAACTCGTACACCTCTGTGGCACTACAAGACAGTGTCATAGACCCCAATAATATAATATTAGGATGATTTATTTGGTGAGCGCTGTTTTTGTGTGTATCACACCTCAAGAGCCCTCTGCGAGCTTAGTCGTCGCTGTAGAAAGCGCCAATTCTCAAGCAAGACCCAGTTGTTGTAAGGTTGGATGGACCTTTCAGTGACCGGTCTTTGGTAAAGGTTTATGAATTTTTCAACCCAGCGAAGAGCACATTCGAAATATAAATGGTATATTTTTGTGCTCCGCCGGGATCCGAATCCACAACCTTCCATTTACGTGTCCGAAGTGTTGCCACTACGGACTACGGACCGGTCCAAGATACCAACGACACGCGGTGTACCTGAGCGGTTACCCATCCAAATACTGTCCGCGCCCAATGTTGCTTAACTTCGGTGATCTATGGGAACCGGTGCTTTCAACATGGTAACGTCGTTGACTAAAGAGTCTCTAGAATCTAGGGAGTCTCCCGCACAGGATTTCTTAAAAAAAATACATTATTACCAAATAAAGAATATTATTTTAAAATAAATATTTTATTTTATAATCTAATATTTTGTTCGTAGATAAAAAATGCGTTCATTTGAGATCAATGTTTTTGTTATAAAATGTAAGTGAAATATTAACAACACAAATGAACGTAAGCCCTGCAACAGTGTTGACTGTGGCAAAGTGAACCATTTTTTTCCTATAAATGTACATATGAAGTTACTTACTGCTTAGTAAGCCAAAATAAAAAAATACCGTCTTCCAAATAAAGTAATTAAATAACAAGCTAACAAATGAAAATACGGAATTCGATTTTCTCAAAAGTTGCTTTCAAATTATACAAAAAAAATGGAAAAGGTTTCTGAAAAAACCACGCAGCATTTTTAATCTTCGGTCTTTGATTAAAAATCCATTTTACCTTTTTGTCGATGCGATTGTAAGAATTGAAAATTCAACCAATCTGGGTTACCGGCATCTAAAAATAACCCCTGAAGGAACGCCTGAAAAACCCCTGAAAAGCCCTTTGTATAATTTCCCCTTCATCGAACAACGGAGATGCTTCGTGACATATTTTCAGTGATTTTCAGCCAAATAATTTCCATGCGAAATTCAAGTACTACATGTTTTATACCTTAAGAGCGCTCCATACCATAAACCCGTCGTCTTATAAAAACATATGTTTCTTAAACATTATGGTCAATAGTAAAAGAGTGACAGTAATGATACATTTTCTCTAAAACTATTCTCATTTAAAAAAGTCGACTTCTTGTGAGGCTTTATTTTGTATCATCCTGTAATTAAAAAGCAGAAAGCATATTTCCAAAATAAAGCACATCAAGAAAAACGCAAAAAGTATCTAGGAAACTGAAGACGGAAAGGTAAAATACTCATATTTTGGGGAATAACATGTTTTTTTTACAGAAAGTTAATTAAAATATTTATTCTTTGAATAAAATATTGGAATTCCACAGTGTATTACAAATTCAATTTGAAAGGCTTATAAAAACGTGTTTTTTTTTGTGGTGACACTTTTTAAGTCACATATTTAAAACCTGTATAATTCAGATAAATAATCAATAAAAACGCCTGATTTTTTTCATTACTATCACTATTTTACTAAGACCATAAAGTTATAGACATATTCATTTATAAAACGACAGGTTTAGGCAGGCGCGTGCATAGGCAAATACATTTCAGAATAAATATTTTCTTCCATTTCTTTAAAATAACTCATTTGAAATTGACTGAAGTGCTAAGAATGGCTCCAAACCAACTTTTTAATTTTAAGTTTTAAATCTGAATATCAAGCTTTAATGGTTTTTACCATGTATTTCCTACCTGTTAGGCGCGCATGTGCCTGTATCGAATGCACACCCCTAGGTTTAGGGTACAGAGCGCTCTTAACGTCTATCATTGAATAGAATTGCTCGAGGGTGAATTTTGATAACTTTATTTAAAGATCTGTCAGAAACGATAACAGAATAATACAGATTTTTTTGGTATATTGAGTCCTTTCAAACGTCGCGTAAATTCTCAGCCATTTTGTAAATAGAAACATGTGAAACATATACAACAGCACTCTTGGTGAGCGATTTAGCTTTCATACATTTTAGTTGGTCTGACCGGTCCGTAGCTCAGGGTAACACTGCGGACTCTAAATGGGAAGGTTGTGGGTTCGATTCCCGGCGGAGCACAAAAAATATACCATTTCTATTTTCAAATTTGCTCTTCGCTGGGTTGAAAAATTCATAAAACCTTTACCAATGACCGGTCACTAAAAGGTCCATCCAGCCTTACAGCAACTGGGTCTTGCTTGAGTATTGGCGCTTTGTAGCGACGACCAAGCTCGTACACCTCTGCGGCACTACAACAAGTGTCATAGACCCCTAGAGTCTCTCAAATCTAGGGAGTCTCCCGCACAGGATTTCTTAAAAAAAAAAAAAAAGTTCTATATATTTACTCGATGATGGGGAAAAGATATGTTCCTTTAATAAAATGTTGGTATGAGGCTGGACAAACTTAGTTAACTTTTGCCGATGCTGCGATAAAACTTAAAGTCTATGTTCATGTTGCATGAAAATAAGTTGTTTCACTGCTCCCATAGTAGTACGTTTTCATTTAAAAGTTACGTAACTGTAATTTTTCACATTTAAAAGGGAATCATTAAATGAAAATAGAACCTTAGCTTTCTGATTTTAAGCGCTAGCGTTACACCAACCGCACCATCTAATGGACTAGCCGTTTTTTTACATTAAAAATTGAGTCGGATTCTAATTTTATGTTAACATTACAATTCAATCGCCTTAGTTAGCATACTAATGAAGTTGATAGATTAGCCATCTTAACTGTCCTTGTCTAACACGGTTTGATTCATTAAAGTGTAACAGGGACGTATATACAGATGTCAACTCTCTCGTGCTAGACAAAGCCAGTGGTGTAGCTTTGACAAGAGGCGCAATCGAGAAGTTCTGAAACGCAAGCAAGAGACTGGGTTACAGAAATTACAAGGTTTTAGTTAATTAACGTCTTATTCATCACCACAAGGCCGAATGCTAAGAATGCTAAAAATACGATGGATGGATAGTGTTAACGCTGATGCAGAAAAGGTGGATATACGTGGCTGGAGAGAAAAGACGATGGACAGGCAATAGTGAAGGAGAATTCCGGATTCGGCCAAGGTCCACCCAGGGCTGTCGAGCTTATAATGATGATGATGATGAGATAAGGAACGTGTTTAAGTGCTGACCAATATGAGTTCTTCAAATACTCGCATTGCTTGGGAGATCATTATTTATATTTATCGATTTGAAAAAGAAAATTCAAATTAGTTAAAAGTACAGTATTTTATACTACAAATGACTTTTTGAGTGCAAGTTTCTATAAAGGAGCTGCCTGTGGGCCTATATTGTATGTGATCGAAATGCAGTTGACCGAAAAGTCATGTGACCAAATTGTCTGCGACCGATGTGTCGTTGACCGTAAAGTTGTGTGGACGAACTGAAATGTGGCCAATTTGTCAATAGACGAACTGCCTGTGGAGGAGATATCTGTGGCCGATTTGTATGTGTCTGAAATGTTTGTAGGTGTTGTGGCCGAGGGGGCCAAGTGGGCTGATCTTTCTAGCGTGCTTGATATAGAGTAACGTTGGTTCGATCCCCGTCTGGGTCATTTGACCATAACTTTGACCCTGGTTTAACAGATGTTATTGGGTAATTATGAATTAATTATTCATTAAAAATAAACAATAATGAATTATTAATTGATGATATTAATACCTGTTTCTGGCCAGGCAGAATAAGTTTGTGAATTTCATTCTCTTCACAAATATATTTTTTATAAAAAATAAATAAAAAATGTCGTTGACTGAACAGTCGTGTTGATGAACGTTGCACGCAGCGCCTGTGCATTATTTCGTCCCGCCTCGTCTCAGATTACTCTAATTACGTCCTCATTTGCTCGCGTACGTTTCCATTATCTGCGTTAGCGCCGCAGGACGGGAATAAATACACCCTAACGAAGCGACTGGTGCTAAAGCTAGCAGGAGTGTTCGGATCAAGCCATAAGCTCTCATGGTAAAATGTAGGCGCTTAGTGGAAAGCGCAAGTAGTAAATGGTTAGTCTATTATAATCTTTAATCTAAGTTGCAAAGATATATTAACATTTAAAGCTCATATCAAATACATGCCCACAAACAAACACGTGTAGTTCGCGCTTACAAATGCTGAATGTGTACCTACTTACAAATAAAATCCAAACCTCAAATAAACATAAACCCTACAACTTTTGCCGACCTTTCCTGACACAGCGGTGACATTGGCAAAGTGAACCCTTTTTTACAGTATGCGTGGTCAGCCTCATACCAACCTATAAGTCAAAGAATAAATAAAATAAAATAAATGATTTCCCGTTTCGGTGTTTATTTCAAAGCCCTAAATAAAATACCGGCAAGGCTTACTCTACGGTTCCGCTCGCCACATGTGAAATCTTTCGGAGATAGCACGGCAAGAAGTTTCACTTTATGTGTAGCTTAGATGCGTTCTTTTGTATACGAGCTTTTGACCCGGTAATCCATACACAAACCATAAACAATCCGGGCAGAATACGTTTCGTCTGTAAGAGCGCCACTAGAAAAGCATGCGTTGTGTACTGTCCTGGTTTAAACGTGTTGTAAGATAACGCATTAATTATGCAAGAGATCAAATTAAAACCAGGATAGTCTGAGATCCAAGGCTGTGTTCGCCATCTTACCTGCCTGAAGCTTTAATTTGACGCATAAAATGCATTTCAATTAAAATTTCAATCTAATTTACCTTTGCCAATATATGTATTTGCATGAGTTGAAACCCTTAGCGTACAACGGATACACTGTAGTCCACGCCACCCAGATTTTCTTCTGTACCTCTACCACCTGGGAATCTACACTTTTCAAACGATAGCTCAGTGGTACAGTGCTTGCATTTCATGCCGTGAGCTCGGGTTCGAATCCCACCGAAAGTGTCAGAAATGACCTCCCGTTTCGCTGTTTATTTCATACCCCATAATAAAATACCGGCAAGGTTTACACATCCTTCACAAGAAATGAGTACCAGCCCCTCGGGAGCTGGGAAACCCACACATCAATTTAAGTGGTTGACGTAAAACCGTCCCCCTTACCTGTAAAAATAAATAGGTTCACTCACCACATGCGAAACCCTTCGGGGATAACGTGGCAACAAGTTGCACTATGTGTGTAGGTTAGTTGCGTATTCGGTATTCGATGAATAGAAAAAAAAAAGCCAAATACCTAATAATAGCGAGTATTTGCGTCAACTCTTGTGAATGGCATTCCTCTATTCGAATATGTTTAAAACAAAAAAATTCTACCTTGGGTTTTTATGTTGCCATAAAATCATCTAGAAAACATAAGATTACTACGGTAAAAAATATACCAACCAAAAAATACATCAAGCCTATTGTAAGTGAAATAAAAAAAAATTTTCAAAGTTATCTTTTTCGGGATATTTTTTTTTTCACGAAAAGTTCAAACCAAGAGATTACAAGACTATAAGCGATTTTTTTCGTCGGGAATTTTTTCGGCGTGTTCCGAGTAAATTAAAAACTTTTTCTCGCTTTTTCGAACAGCGTGAGAACAAAAATTATTACTTTTGGCCAAAAAAATGAAATCGCGTTTTTTTTTGCAACCAGATACGGCTTTGACGAAAAGCCGGTGAGATAATATTTTTCCCACGATTGGTATGTAGCTTGTATTTCCGAATTTTATTCGGGATTTTTTTTTGGAAAAGCTTTGCGGAATTTTATGTAAATTAACGTAGAGCGAAAATTTAATTTACTTTTCCGGAAAATTAAGATAATGAAATGATGTTTTTTTTCGGATAACCGATTTTTCGTGCTTCCATTTCTGTGACATGAACGTGTCCTGATTTATAAGTTGTAGTCTGGTTTCTAAAGTACTAAAATATACGAGTATAAAGAGCAAGTTAATCTTTAATTGTAAGTTTTTGGTTGATTAAAAAAAGGCATCAAGTATCTTAGTGATCAAACTGAAAAATAGGAGAAAAAATAGGATACTAAAAGATAAAGAATACATAGATACCTATCACAGTTTTGTACAACGCAACGAAAAAAAAAAAAAAAACGCAACTAAGCTACACATATAGTGTAACTTCTTGCCGCGTTATCCCCGAAGGGGTCGCATGTAGCGAGTTGAACCTATTTATTTTTACAAGTAAGGGGGCCGGCCATACGCCAACCACTTCAGTGAAGTGGGGGGTTTCCCAGCTCCCGGGGGGGCTGGTACTTATTTCTTGTGAAGGCTGAGTAAACCTTGCCGGTATTTTATTTTGGGGTTTGAAATAAACACCGAAACGGGAAATCAATTCTGACACCCTCGGTGGGATTCGAACCCGAGCTCACGTCATGGAATGTAAGCACTCTACCCACTGACCTATCGACCGAAAAGTTACAATTTATTTAACATGTCACCCAATGCCCTTATATTCGCCATACATTTTGGTACAAAGTGCCATTAACTGCTCCAAAACTTCACAAATAGTGTAACTTCTTGCTGCGTTTTCCCCGCAAGGGTCGCTTGTGGCGCAACATTTTTATTTTCACAGGTAAGGGGGCTGGCCTTACGTCAACCACTTAAATTGAAGTGAGGGTTTCTCAGCTTTCAAGGGGGCTGGTACTCATTTCATATTTTATTTCAGGTTTGAAATCAACACCAAATTGGGAAATCATTGTTGAAACCCTCGGTGGGATTCAAACATGGAATGTGAGAATACCAAATGAGTTATCGGGATAGCTATCACGCGACCGTTTTTTAGCTCCTTTTTTACTTTTAAAAATCCCACTTTCAGTTTTTATACCATTTTTTTTCTCCTTAAATATATTATATTCTATCGACCTGTTCATTGTTTTACAGGCATCAAAAATATTATCCTGAAGTAAGCTGTAATCAAAGCAAAAACACGAAATTTTAATATTAAGACAGCTGAAAGGTTTTTTTTTGATGAATACGAATTTTCTGAAAGGATCTGGAAAGAAAGCGGGGTCTAAGTAATTAGTCCATCGCTCATCTCTACCGATGGCAGGTAAACTTTCCCAAAATCCCAATACTCTCAGGTCTATTTTTGTAAACAGCACCCAAAGTATAATTTGAGTACTTTCCATTCAAACGAAACCTAAGTGTTTTTTCAAGAAATGTATACAAACTGAAAAAGTGCCAGCGTTGAGTGTTTTACTTTTCAAACCATTATAATAAAACGCTGAGATTGAGTTAAAACAAGTTTTAATACTTGGGGGGAAATCTGGAAATCTGTATTGATGAAGTGATTTTTTGTGCTAGCATTCCTTACCCACAGACAGACACGTGTAAGTTCGTGCTTAATGTGTACGTGCTGCATGTGTACTTTAAAATTAAAATCCAAATCTTAAATGACCATAAACCCTGCAACTTTTGAAGACCTTCTCTGTAACAGGGGTGAAATTGACATAGTGAATCTTTTTTATAGTATGGGTGGTCAACCTTAAGCCAATCCATGAGTCAATGAAATTACAATTAAGGAAATAAAAATATACAATAAATGAAATCGATAAAGCTATATTATAACAACGGACCCACAAAAAATGCCACTGACAGATAAATTGTGACGTCACACGAGCAGGTTGCTACAAACAAAAATTTTGTAATGGGTTTCTAAGAACTGTAGCTGTGAGCTTTGCCCGTAAAAATCTAATTTCATATTTGTGTTGAGTGCATTAAAATGAACAATTTGAAATGCTTTTTTTACAGTAGGTACCAGTTTTCAGCCTCATACCAATCTATAGGTCAAGGAATACAAATAATAAATAACATTTAAGTGTACAAAGCAAACAAAACCTTAAAAATAAATTTATACAAAATAGTCAGTGGGTATATCAATTCCGTAAAGCTAAAAATTATGAAAGAATAAACCGCCAACATAACAGATAAGCCGCCATTCTTTCTGCCCTCATATTTATTTCATTTCATTCAGTCATAAGCTTCTACAGAATCAACACATTTGTCCTCTTGGTAGCCGTGCATGGGACTGCAAGCATTTTCTTATTGACTTCTAAGTGGAGAACAATGTCTGACATGTTTCTTTTATTTGTAAGGCTAAAACAATTTTCATGTTATGAAAGAAATGACCTTTCATATTAAAGTACTTTCATTAACCACGTTGTACCCTTGTATCATTAATCATGTCTTAACTTTAATTGATAAAGTCAAATAATCGATTTTGTATTTTCAGAAAAAAAACAATCATAGTTTCTATTATTACTTATACAAATGTGTGGCATCTATCTATAATTATCTATTTATAATCAATAATAAAATTGGCAAAAAAATATTGACATTTAAGGCTTATATTTAATGCATGCCCACAAATAAGGCACATCTAAGTTCGCAATCACACATGCAATTACATACATATGTACATATACAATCAACCAAACCTCACATGAAAATACACTTTGCAACTCCTGCCGCCTTGCCCTGAAACCGGGATAATAATTACCCAATGACATCTGTTGTACCAGGGTCGAAGTTATTATCGATAGGAAACGGCGCAGGCGGGGTTAAAACCGGCAGTACTGTAAATAACGCAAATTCGAGTGCCAACGCCTTATCTCATCGATCTAATCTAATTTTTATTTTTCCATAAAAATGAGGTGTAACCTTTTACAACATTTTTGTCGTGATGGTAAATTTTAAAATACACGATTTTCTCACATAACACAGAACTTGAATGTTGTAATTTTTTTAATGTTTTGAATAAATTATATTTTTTTGTAATAGACACGAGGCTTTCAAGCATTTAAAAGTTCACATGGCATGACCGCTGGGTGTAATTTGTTAACCTTCAGATCTTACGTCCAACCCTTATAACGTAAAGCCTTCCTACATACATATCATATCACTTTTATTTTTATTTATTTTTTAAATGTCAAAAACACAAACTTTTTTGTAACCTTGTGCAGAATTTAAATATTTATTTGTTTTGGAAACATTGTTTTTCGTCGATAGCTCAGTTGGTACAACGCTTGCGTTTTATATCAGAAAGGTAATTTTTTAATCTCACGAATTTCCTGTTTTGGTGTTTATTTTAAACCCAAAATCAAAATAAAAACACGATTTTAGGACAACTTTTTACCGCGTTCACCGAATCACCGAAGAGGTCGTTTGTGTAGCCTATTTATATTGCAGGTAAGGGCCTTACGCCAACAACTTCAGTGAAAGTGGGGATCCTCAGCTTTCAAAGGGCTGGTTTTTTTGAGAAAGCTAAGTAAACCATTGCTGGTGTTTTTATTTTGGGTTTTAAATAAACACACAAACTGGAAATCATTTCACCGTCGCGTCGGTGGGGATTAAACCCTAGCTCTCCGCATGGAATGCAAGCATTGTACCAACTAGTCCATCGACCAGACATGTGTACGCATTTTTATTATTTTACTTGGTAAAATAAATTTCTGGTCATCGATTATTAATATAAAGATAAAGAGAATGTGGGTATGCAATAGCATATTGTTAACTACATTGATGTATGGAAGTAAAGCGTGGACTACGAGTGACAAAGAAATCAGTAAAACACGTAGGCACTCCATGTTCGTAACAGTGTGTTCGGTGGAATTGAAACACTTGAGGAGTATGACCGGTAAAATAGAGCTATGAATGAATAAGTAAAAGACAAATTTAAGTTAAAAAAGGTGTGAAAGTAAAGGTACAAAAGAATATGATGACATGGTTTGGACATGTAGAAAGAATGGATTATGAAAGACTTATAGCGGAAATGTGAAAGGAAAAAGGCAAAACTAAGAAAAGTAACGCTGGATCAGATTGGTGAAATTGTGAAAGAATGGGATATACAAAGCGAATTAAAAGAAGGATTTTTTTTTATAAAAAGTGATGGATATGAATAAATTTAAAGAGGTATGAAAAGGATAGGAAAAAATGGCGGTAAATCTGCAGAGGATCTGGGAATGGTGACAGAGTTTCAAGAAATGAAATGAACTAAAAACATTAGGAAGAAATAAATCGAAAATAGAAATAAAAATGCAAATAATTTGAATTATGAACTGTCTGTAGACGGTGTAATGTAAAGCATGCGGTACCGTTTCTGGGATGCTAATATGCTTTGGTAATTTGCTCGCAATCTGGCGAAATTTTGGCGCAGTGGCGTGGCGGGA
Organism: Agapetus fuscipes; assembly: GCA_951799405.1. Taxonomy (NCBI): domain Eukaryota; kingdom Metazoa; phylum Arthropoda; class Insecta; order Trichoptera; family Glossosomatidae; genus Agapetus; species Agapetus fuscipes. The sequence continues at coordinate 9,935,334 of OX637336.1, forward strand.
CTCGCGAGGGGGGGAGGGGGAATATCGCGACTCCAAAACCATAAACCGTCCGACTTTAATAGACCTGTGGCATGACTGTAGACGTATAAAAATTCACGTTTAAGCTCAATCATCGCCGGTACGACCCGACCGGTCCGCAGTCTAGTGGCAACGCTTCGGACTTGTAAATAGAAGGTTGTGGATTCGAATCCCGACGGAGCACAAAAAATATGCCATCTTAATTTTCAAATATGCTCTTCCTTGTGTTGAAAAATTCATATACCTTTACCAAAGACCGGTCACCAAAGCCTTACAGCAATTGGGTCTTGCTTGAAAATTGTCACTTTGTAGCGACGACCAGGTTCGTAAAAAGTCCGGTCAATGGCTCAGTTGGTAGAATGCTTGCATTACATGCCGAGAGCAAGGGATCGATCCACACTGAGGGTTTCAGAAATAATTTCCCGTTTCGGCGTTTTATCAAAAACTCAAAATAAATACCAGCAAGGTTTAGTCAGCGTTCACAAGGAATGAGAACCACCCCCTCGGGAGCTGCGAAGCCCCCACTTCAACTGAAGTGGTTGGGGTGAGGCTGGCGCCCTTAACCGTAAAAAATAGGTCCCGAAACGACACATGCGACCTCTTTGGGGTTAACGTAGGCAAGAAGTTGTACTATATGTGTAGTTGCATGTCGCACATGCACACATAAATGACATATGATAACTGAAATGTCGCTGTTTTAGTTTTTTTTTTGTACACGCAATGTCTGAATTTAAGCCTCAAGTTTTATACTGGAAGTATGGTATGCTCATTGCCCATACAGGAAGTTAGGTATTTATTACACGCTTCTAAAGAATGTGAGAATGTATCCGGAATTTTAAAGAAAATTAGTCAGAATAGCAAACAGCCTTTTGCATATTTTCTAGGTTGAAAATTAACTTAAGTGCCAAATTTATTTTATCGGTAGTTAAGACTACTTATTTCAAGTTCAAACATGTACGATTTTTTAAGTAAGTAAGAATAATCTTACACGTTAACATTCATTTGCAAAATGAGTTTTAGGCTTACACGGCCGGCTGATGATGCTGGAGAGTTGCGGAAAGGGAAAGGTTGACAGCATTTCCCACTTCCCGGAACCTCCAGTTCCCAGAGACCACGGCAATAGATCTTGGAAAGCAACTCGTCTGCATCATTCATTGGCAGCTTTGATTATATATTATGCAATATTTTAGTTAACAGAAGGGCTTTATTTCTATCAATTACTCGATACTAAACTATACATAAAGTGTAAATTCTTGCCACGTTTTTCCGAAAGAGTCGCATTTGGGGAGTGGAACCTATTTATTTTTACAGGTAAGGAGCCAAACACTTCAGTTGAAGTATCGGTTTCACACCTCCCGAGGTGGCTGGAACTCATTTCATGTGAAGGCTGAGTAACCCTTGCCGGTATTTTTTTTGGGTTTGAAATATAAACACCGAAACGGGAAATCATTTTTGACACCCTCGGTGGGATTTGAACCCGGGCTCACGGTAAACTTACCGGGCTCACCTTAAAGGTAGACCTGAATAAGTGGCATATCAGGCTAACATGAGTTTCTCGGATAAATGTACGCTTTCCCCTATTTTCTACAAGAGAAAACACTACAAATATGTGAAAATCCTGTAGTCTAGAAGTTGTTCATGAGCACTCCCTTATAATTAGTTCATTTGCTATGACAAGTTACACGTATGAAAATGTTATAATCACAAATTTTCAAATCAGTGAATCAGAGCTTATTTAGTTTTACCTTTAAGGTGGCGATATACAATATACTGTTATGTTTCAGCAGGTTCTGTTTAATCAAAACTGTGGTTCATTTATTTTACACAATTTATTTCCTCACTTTCGGTTCCGACAGAGTTTTTACATTGGAACATTACGGCGGTTAAGTTATGTCTGCTCTACAGGGGATTTTGGTCCTTAATTTATACACACTATAAAGATCATTCTCGAAACATGGTGAATCGTTACATACCACCATTCAACACTTAATTAATGTCGAACAAATAAAAATCATTATTAAGTGCCTACCTAGGCATCTGCTATTAGAGATTAGCCTTATTATTGAACTAACACAGATAAACTAAACACAACTACTAAAAATTTGCACATTCATAACAATACATTACGCTCGGTTTGTATTCGCAAACAATAACAGCGCACTATACGCTGAAACCACACAGTTCCAATCCCAGACCGCGCCGATTTGGCGGGGCCGTAAAACCGCACTCAGCTCTTTCATCTGCCATTTCAAACAAAGCAGAGCTAAAATATCAGAGCCTTAATATCCGGGCTTAGATATCATGGCTTAAATATCAGACTTTAAATATCGGAGCTTTAAAATCAGTGCTCAAATATCAGAGCTTAAATGTCAGGGCTACAGTATCAGAGCTTAAATATTAAAGTCTAAATATCAGGGCTTAAATATCAGAGCTTAAATACCAGAGCTTAAATATCAGAGCCTAGAATATATCAGAGCTTAATTATTAGGGCTTAAAAATCAGAGTTTAAATATCAGAGTTTAAATATCAGGGCTATAATATCAGGGCTTAGATATCAGGGCTTAAATATCAGGGCGTAGATATCAGGGCTTAAATATCAGGGCTTAAATATCAGGGCTAAGATATCAGGGCTTAAATATCAGAGCATAAATATCAGGGCTTAAATATAAGAGCTTAAATATCAGAGCTTAAATATCAGAGCTTACATGTCAGAGCTTAAATATCAGAGCGTAAATACATGAAACAGAAACATTAATGCCTTTCAAATAAGCTGATGCGCAACTTTCATAAATGAAAAATCCGTGGAACGCTTGTAGTTTGATAGTAATTGCTACGTATTTTGTATTTGGAAAATAGTGAGATCGATTCCCAGTAAACCATCAACAAAATAAAAAAGGATGGGAAATTTTAAAGTTTTGTGAATAAAAAATGTTTTTCTGCTTATGATGCTTCTTGATATTATGTTTTTTTCAGTTTTTCTTTTGAAAATTATGTGTTAACACTCCGAAAGCGCTCTAAATAAGAAATTTTTTTTGCTTTTTTTTAGTTTTGCTTTATGAATTTGAAATTGCTGGGATTGAAAAATTGTCTACTTTTATTAAAAACTGGTCAAAAAAAACTCATCCAGTTTTGCACCATCTTGGTTTTTCTTTATCCATTGAATCCTTGGTTCGACGCTTTGGCTGAGCGGACAAAGCGATTGACTTTGACTAGCGTGGTTTGAAATTAAAACAGGGCAGATTCAAATAACTTTTTTTTATAGTTGTATAGAGCTTGGATTGAACAGATATATAAGTTTTTTTCCAGTTTTAATAATAATGATTTATTCAAGAAAAGTGTTTTACACTAAATATGATGTACTCATAAATTCAACTCAACTAACTAATCTACACATATAGTGTAACTTCTTGCCGCGTTATCCCCGAAGGAGTCGCATGTGGCGAGTTGACCCTATTTATTTTTACAGGGAAGGGGGCCGGCCTTACGCCAACAACTTCAGTTGAAGTGGGGGATTTCCCAGCTCCCGAGAGGGCTGGTACTCATTTCTTGTGAAGGCTGAGTAAACCTTGCGTGTATTTTATTTTGAGGTTTGAAATAAACACCGAAACGGGAAATCATTTCTGACACCCTCGGTGGGATTCGAACCCGAACTCACGGCATGGAATGCAAGCACTCTACCAACTGAGCTATCGACCGGACTAAATCGTGCAGATATTTATTTCTTGCTCCACAAAAATAGGTTTGAAAATTTTATTCCTCTTCAAGAATTTGATTTAAAATAATGACGCTTAATTTAGCGATAACCAAGCTCACAGAGGGCTCTGGAAGTGTGTTTCACCCGAAGAGCGTTTACCGAATAAATCAGTCTAACGTTAATCTATTTTAGCACATAAACCAAATCTATAATTTTTACACTTTTTCCCGTAAGTAAATTTTTTACCAATATAAATGTAGCCTTCTAACGACCTATTATTTATGGGGCTTTGATTAATAATGGTTATTATTATAAAATGAATAGCGTAAGTTTTTGAAGTGATTAAGCCTTCTGGAGCTGCGAAAGTTTCAGTAAGGACCTCAAAGAGAAATGTTCATCGACCAGAACAGACAAATTGCCATTGGCTTTTACAATAAGGTGTCTGAACACAACTAATATCAGGAAAATATAATATAAACCTTGAGACTTGGGAAAGTCATAAACACACAAATTGTGATTCTTATAGTTTGGTCAATGTCAGATTCCTGCTGTCTTTGTTATTATCTAATTGTACCTCATTGTCGTAACTTATCCTTCTCATTTCTCCATGGTTTTTGGCTTGTCAATTTTGCAACAGTGTTTTCGTGAAAATGACGTTAGCTAATAATTGAAGTGAAATAAATGTTCAACTTGTGAAATTATAACTCTGTATGTTGAAAAAAATATATACTTTCTCATACAAATGAATTTTCACTGTGTAAATACACAAACTCTTAACAGTTTTATATAACAACCAGTTTAGTTTATAGAAAGGGATGAGGCTGACAAACTAAGCTGTATAAAATGTCAAATTTTGCCATTGCTACCACAAGGTTTTCCTTGCGGCTGTAGGTAAATACGAAGAAAGACATTGAATGTCTGTCTCTGAAATAGTCTCAATTTCAACCTTGCTGTAACTGTAATTCTGTCATTTTCCAGAGCTGTCTCTATTTCTTTTAATACATCTTATAGCTCATTTACATCCACTATTTTCATAGATATCATTTTTTGTTAAGATCTATTTTGACTAACGCATATATCTTGACGAGTTCTAAGCAAAGGCTTTTGAGGTTGCTTGTGTAATAGACGTTTTTTATAGCGACGACTAAGCTTACAGAGGACTTTTGAGGTGTGATTCACGCAAAAACATCGCTCACAAAATAAACCATTTTAATATTTATTTATATGAAAGGAAACATACAAAAATTAGTGAAGATCATACACCGCTCACCCTAATTTTTCTTTAAAAATTTCAAAAGTAACTTGCATATATACGGTTAGTTCCATTCCGTATATTTCACAAGAAGATAAAATGAAAAAGTTCCTCGTCATTGCTGGAAAAGCGCATTGGATCACGCCAAGAGATCCAAAACATGTTTCAGTACACACACATCTCGAATGCTTCGATTCGACCTTTGGAGGCCATAGAGTATTCAATTTGCTGGCATTATCCTTTTTTATATAAATAACATTTTGTACTTGTTGCAGGCATGCGCTGGGCGAGGGACTGAGAGCTGCCATGGGCGGGCCCTGACCTCGCGGCGCGCTGCGCCCAAATATGTGTCTACCCTACATAGCCGCTCTGCTGGTTTTTCAAACAAGTCTTGTTGGTAAGCACAAAGCCTCATCCAGCCTTACACATGTCCGCAAGACGTAAAGTGGGCATAAGGGATAACTATCGAGCGTTTAGGAGCTTTTGCGCCATCTACGTGGATCCCAGACTGGATCCCCTCCCAATCGATTGAGGACGCCATCAGCACATCCTTTGTGAATGGCACGAAGTAGTAAGAAGCGCATCTCGATGACAGTAACTTCTAAATCTAGAATCACAGCATTGCATGAGCGTTCTGTGATACGCTTCCCCGGATGGAAGTGTATAAACGGAACGCGTATGAGACTGGGTTTTTGCAATTTAGTCTTACAGCAACTAGGACTTGCTTGAAAAATTGCTGCTGAATATTGAAAGCCTTACTTCCATGCTCTTTAGAAAACATGTATAATGTTTTAAGAGGGTGCTAGGAAATTTCTCGAAAACACAGTTTTTGACGTGGTTTTTTTTCAATAAATATGGACAAATATAAATTTTTGATAACTTTAAGTGTTAGTTAAACATTTCATTTGCAATATGCATCAAATAATATATGTCTATAAACGCTTTTATTACTTGAAAAAATATAAATTACGAACACCTTCTTGCGGTAAGTGGAAAACATACAATTTTTGAACCAGTTTTTCTGTAAATTGGTGGTGTTTTGAAATCTAAAAAAAAATTACAAATATACTTTATATCCTGTTTTAGTTCGTGGTGTGATTTAAAATGTGATTCAGATGAAGAAAACTGAATTAAAAAAAAAAATCTAGAAGCAAAAACGGACAAAAAAGTGTACATTGTATCTTCGAATAAAATCTCAAAAAATGGTTATTTGTGCCCAATTATTTTCAAATATTGAACAATATAATCTTGAGCTTAGTTGTATTTTTTTTCAAATTTTTTATTTCACAAGATGTATTTTTTATTATTATTTTACAAATGGCTTTTAAATGCGAGATTCGCGGGGTAAACCTCAGTCGAGCGCCAACGCTCACAGAAGGCGGGACCTGCGGCACTTTTTTTTTTTCGCTAAAACTATCTCATAACAAACCTTTGTTTCGTCGGCAAGTAATATGCAACATTTTCGAAGTGAGAACATTTTACGATTTTCCATGTTACATTTTTACAAAAATATTATTTTTTGCAATCAACAATTTCTTAATAATACATTCCTTGACTTATAGGTTGGTATGAAGCTGACCACCCATACTGTACAAAGATGGTTAACTTTGCTAATGTCACCCCTGTTTCTGGGAAGGTCGACAAAAGTTGCAGGGCTTATGTTCAACTACTATGTGTGTGCTTGTGGGAATGTATTTAATATGAATCTGAAATGATATATATCTTTGCAACTTTAATTTAGATTAAGACTTTGATACTTAACTTAGAAATTTATTATTACTATTTTAGAAATAATCGGTCGACATTCTACTTCCTACGGATTTTACGCTAAAAAATAATTTTAGTCATCAAGAAAGCGAAATTGCGAGAAAGGAAACGCAATTTTACAGTATGTAAAAACTAAATATTTACTAAGAAATTCTGCGTGTATGCACTATATTGACCACTTTTTTCATAAAATTCCTTGGAACCTTCACATATCCATAACATCTGTAGTTACGCTTACGAGTAACTAAAAACTTGTTTTTTTTTTATTTAATGTTTTTCAAAGTTCTAATGAATTAATAAAGTGGAAATACACAAACCATTACCAAGACCCGTCACCAAAGTTCATCCAGCCCTACAGCAACTTGGTCTTGATTGAGAATCGACGCTTTCTTTAGCGACGACCAAGCTCGCTGGGGGCTCTTGGGGTGTGATTTACACAAAAACAGCGCTCGCAAAAATCATCCTGATATTATTATTACTAAAAATATAATTTGCGAAACTATTGATTTATTGTTGAACATTTTTAGTTTTGATGTTGAAGGATGGAAAAGGTTGAGTCTATCTGACCGGCATAAAAAAATGGCTGCCAAAAAGTGTACTGCAAGCTACTATGAGTAATAACATAGAGGAGCGGAAACTAACGTGCTGATTTGATACATACTGCAGTTGTCATAAGAATAAAATTCTTCACAATCTGAGCTAAGAATAAGCGTAAAATTCGTAATGTGAGAGTTGTTTTAAATATTTTTGAAATCAATTTCCTGTTTTCATAAGACACATTGGTCCAGTACCTACACATGCAAAAATTGCTCATGTAAAATTAGCTTAATGGTCTCTACGGCAAACAAGAACAAAGGCAGCGACATGCTACCACTTGCGTTTCTCTCCTGTCACACGTTGCAGTGGTTATAATGTGATAAAGTTAAAATATGAAATATGAAATGAAAAGTGATAAAGTTAAAATATGAAATATGAAATATTGCCACGACTTTGGCGATCACAATATTTATAACGTGTGTTATCTGTCAACTCTAGTTATTTCCGGTCTAGTCGGCAGCCGTTATTTGAAATGGCACCAACATTCAAGATTTTTTTTTCGTTGTGCCGAGTTTTTTGTACACATGGAAATGCAACTGTGAAGTTCTTTGTTATTTTTATTACTAATGAAATGCAACTGTGAAGTTCTTTGTTATTTTTATTACTAATGACCATTTTCGTAAGTAAGTTGAGACATATATATATATGTCTTTTTTGGTTAAAATAATTTCTAGTCCACAGATATTATAAGTTAATATACGTACCTTTCAAAAACTACAAAATAAGAGCTCCGAGTGCGTAGATAGGTATTAAGCGAACGCAGATTTTAAAATTAAAAATTTTCGAGAGCGCTCTTAAGTGTGAGCAACGCACACCAATGAAAGAAGTCTGATATTTCTATTTCTAATGATAAAGGAAAAACAGTTTTGTTTTCGATTACGTGAGTATATTTTTATAAACCACAACCGGTTTCGCAAACATCCGTTCGCATCATCAGGTGGATAAATTAATACTAAATGGTGTGGAAACGGAATCAATCTTAGAGGGTGTCATTGTGTGAGGGTATGAGGGAGGGAGGGGGGGGGGGTGCAGGATGGCCATGTGGCTTGTGTCATCTGGATCATTTAGCTTCCTTGGGAATATGGTCAACAGGGGGGATGGATTGGGTACTAACATATTATTTATAAGTGTATTAGGTGAATTTTTTAATTTGTTAATTTCGATTATTTCAAGTGCAGAGAGGGTTGGTCCGTAGGAACTAGGGTGCAGAAGTTTAGTGGTGTGGTTGGGAAAAGAATGTCCAGTCTCTATGATATGGTTAGCAAATTCGGAGAAATTATTATTAGAAAGGCATCGTCTATGTTCGTCTAGTCGTATTTTTAGGTTTCTAGAGGTCTGTCCTATGTAAATTTTATTACAGTCCCCACATTTAATCTCGTACACTCCACTTTTTTGTAATATATCAGTCCTGGTTTTTGCATTCAAAAGTATATTTCCCAGTTTATTAGTGGTATAGAAGGCGGTTCTTATTGTATCAGGAAAAAGTTTCGAGATTTTGGTGGAAATGTCACCTGCGAAAATGACTTTTTTCCATGGCCTGTTCTGGTTGTCGTTGGTGTTGTAAGAGTGGTAGATGTACTGTCTGTACAGAAGAGTCTTAGTTTTTTTGTGTGAAAGTTTGTCAATCATGTTAGTATTGTATCCGTTATTATGGGCGATTTGTTTAATAGTGTTGAGTTCGGTCCTGTAATCATCATTTGTCAGTGGTGTTGTATGGAGTCTATTAATCATGGCAAGGAAGCCTGACATTTTGTGAGAGATTGGGTGCATAGAAGAAGCGTGGATGGTGGTGTCTGTGTGGGTGGGTTTCCTATAGATGGAATATTGAATGTTGTTGTTATTTAATTTTAGAGAAAAATCGAGAAAGTTAAGAGTATTATCGGGGTTATGTTCTAAGGTAAATTTAATATTGGGGTGTAGTTTATTCAATTCGTCTAAAAGTGAGTTGATTTGTCTTGTGGTACCTTTAAAAATACAAAAAACGTCATCAACGTATCTAAACCATTTTACAATATTGTTTTTAAGGTAGAAATGATCAGAACTAAACATCTGTTCTTCTAGGTGATTAAGAAAAATTTCGGCAATGATGGGGCTCAAAGGTGATCCCATTGGTAAACCAGTTGTTTGCGAATAATATTTGTTGTCAAATTCGAAGTAACATTGTTCCATACAGATGTTGAACATTCTAATCATTTCTCCTTTCACATTATCATCTAGAGTAGACTTATCTAGTAATTCAGAAAAAATAGTTCTACTTTCATCGACTGGCACATTAGTAAATAAATTAACAATGTCAAAAGAGATTAGTTTACAATTATAAGGTACTATAAAGTTTTCCAATTTCTGTACTAACTCGGAACTATTTTTAATGCTATAACTTGGGTGGAACACGTCGAACTTTAAGATTAAATTGTTTAAAAGTCTACAAATTTTGTATGAGGGTGCTGAGTAATAGGAGACAACCGGGCGAACAGGAACATTATTTTTATGAATTTTAGGTAGACCATATAATTTTGGAGCCTGAGGGTTAGATTGAGAAGAGTATTTATTGCAAAAAATGGGGCAGTTTTTTATGGTCTTTTTTATTTTATCATGGAAACGAGAAGTAGGATCAGATTTTAGGATTGTGAAACAATTGTCTTTTATGTATTGATGCACTTTACTTTTATAGTTGTTTTCGTCGAGAATAATGACGCTGTTTCCTTTGTCCGCTTTGGTGATGATTAGTTTGTTGGTTTGTAGAGCAGTTTTTATTTCCTTGGCTAAAATAATTTCAGATCTTATTGTGCGATTAGTGTTCAAAGAAGAATTCTTGATGAGATCTGCGCAGTTTTGTTTCACACTGATAGTCTGTTTCCGAAGTGCTGTGTCTGTATCAGCTGCCAGTTGGATGAGGGTCTTCTCGTTAATATTGTGCAGGTTGTACTTAAGTCCTTTATTCAGTAAATTGTGTTGTTCCGTAGTGAAAGTGTGAGATGATAAATTTACGACACGTTCGCAAAATTTGTGGTTGCTGAAGATAGTTTCCTTATAAGATTTAACTGGGCCAATTTGTTTAAATTTTAATGATTCAAGTTTACTGTCAAGTCTTCTTTTTGTTTTTGCCGCGTCAATACTGACCAAGAGGCGCACTCTGTCGTCTAGTAAATCCCATTCCACTGGGTGTAAAGTAAAGGAGAGTTCGTCGTGGAGCACTTTAATTAACAATTTGATATTGTTGCGTAAAATAAAACACTGTTTCACTTCTTCTTTAATCCAATTGATTTTAGCTTGATGAAGAACTTTAGAGGCTGTAACTGATTTAGATGCACTTTTGATGTTAACATAATTAGGAATTAATTTGTGTTTGATGCATTGTTGATTAAAATATATTTTTAAGGACACCATTTTGTATTTCTTACTTAGTTTTTTGTACATCACTGCCTGTTTTGCTGTACTAGCAGATACAATTTTATTGATTGTAGAGGCATTAACTTTGTAATCGTTCATCATTAATGATAAAGGAAAAACAGTTTTGTTTTCGATTACGTGAGTATATTTTTATAAACCACAACCGGTTTCGCAAACATCCGTTCGCATCATCAGGTGGATAAATTAATACTAAATGGTGTGGAAACGGAATCAATCTTAGAGGGTGTCATTGTGTGAGGGTATGAGGGAGGGAGGGGGGGGGGGGTGCAGGATGGCCATGTGGCTTGTGTCATCTGGATCATTTAGCTTCCTTGGGAATATGGTCAACAGGGGGGATGGATTGGGTACTAACATATTATTTATAAGTGTATTAGGTGAATTTTTTAATTTGTTAATTTCGATTATTTCAAGTGCAGAGAGGGTTGGTCCGTAGGAACTAGGGTGCAGAAGTTTAGTGGTGTGGTTGGGAAAAGAATGTCCAGTCTCTATGATATGGTTAGCAAATTCGGAGAAATTATTATTAGAAAGGCATCGTCTATGTTCGTCTAGTCGTATTTTTAGGTTTCTAGAGGTCTGTCCTATGTAAATTTTATTACAGTCCCCACATTTAATCTCGTACACTCCACTTTTTTGTAATATATCAGTCCTGGTTTTTGCATTCAAAAGTATATTTCCCAGTTTATTAGTGGTATAGAAGGCGGTTCTTATTGTATCAGGAAAAAGTTTCGAGATTTTGGTGGAAATGTCACCTGCGAAAATGACTTTTTTCCATGGCCTTTTCTGGTTGTCGTTGGTGTTGTAAGAGTGGTAGATGTACTGTCTGTACAGAAGAGTCTTAGTTTTTTTGTGTGAAAGTTTGTCAATCATGTTAGTATTGTATCCGTTATTATGGGCGATTTGTTTAATAGTGTTGAGTTCGGTCCTGTAATCATCATTCGTCAGTGGTGTTGTATGGAGTCTATTAATCATGGCAAGGAAGCCTGACATTTTGTGAGAGATTGGGTGCATAGAAGAAGCGTGGATGGTGGTGTCTGTGTGGGTGGGTTTCCTATAGATGGAATATTGAATGTTGTTGTTATTTAATTTTAGAGAAAAATCGAGAAAGTTAAGAGTATTATCGGGGTTATGTTCTAAGGTAAATTTAATATTGGGGTGTAGTTTATTCAATTCGTCTAAAAGTGAGTTGATTTGTCTTGTGGTACCTTTAAAAATACAAAAAACGTCATCAACGTATCTAAACCATTTTACAATATTGTTTTTAAGGTAGAAATGATCAGAACTAAACATCTGTTCTTCTAGGTGATTAAGAAAAATTTCGGCAATGATGGGGCTCAAAGGTGATCCCATTGGTAAACCAGTTGTTTGCGAATAATATTTGTTGTCAAATTCGAAGTAACATTGTTCCATACAGATGTTGAACATTCTAATCATTTCTCCTTTCACATTATCATCTAGAGTAGACTTATCTAGTAATTCAGAAAAAATAGTTCTACTTTCATCGACTGGCACATTAGTAAATAAATTAACAATGTCAAAAGAGATTAGTTTACAATTATAAGGTACTATAAAGTTTTCCAATTTCTGTACTAACTCGGAACTATTTTTAATGCTATAACTTGGGTGGAACACGTCGAACTTTAAGATTAAATTGTTTAAAAGTCTACAAATTTTGTATGAGGGTGCTGAGTAATAGGAGACAACCGGGCGAACAGGAACATTATTTTTATGAATTTTAGGTAGACCATATAATTTTGGAGCCTGAGGGTTAGATTGAGAAGAGTATTTATTGCAAAAAATGGGGCAGTTTTTTATGGTCTTTTTTATTTTATCATGGAAACGAGAAGTAGGATCAGATTTTAGGATTGTGAAACAATTGTCTTTTATGTATTGATGCACTTTACTTTTATAGTTGTTTTCGTCGAGAATAATGACGCTGTTTCCTTTGTCCGCTTTGGTGATGATTAGTTTGTTGGTTTGTAGAGCAGTTTTTATTTCCTTGGCTAAAATAATTTCAGATCTTATTGTGCGATTAGTGTTCAAAGAAGAATTCTTGATGAGATCTGCGCAGTTTTGTTTCACACTGATAGTCTGTTTCCGAAGTGCTGTGTCTGTATCAGCTGCCAGTTGGATGAGGGTCTTCTCGTTAATATTGTGCAGGTTGTACTTAAGTCCTTTATTCAGTAAATTGTGTTGTTCCGTAGTGAAAGTGTGAGATGATAAATTTACGACACGTTCGCAAAATTTGTGGTTGCTGAAGATAGTTTCCTTATAAGATTTAACTGGGCCAATTTGTTTAAATTTTAATGATTCAAGTTTACTGTCAAGTCTTCTTTTTGTTTTTGCCGCGTCAATACTGACCAAGAGGCGCACTCTGTCGTCTAGTAAATCCCATTCCACTGGGTGTAAAGTAAAGGAGAGTTCGTCGTGGAGCACTTTAATTAACAATTTGATATTGTTGCGTAAAATAAAACACTGTTTCACTTCTTCTTTAATCCAATTGATTTTAGCTTGATGAAGAACTTTAGAGGCTGTAACTGATTTAGATGCACTTTTGATGTTAACATAATTAGGAATTAATTTGTGTTTGATGCATTGTTGATTAAAATATATTTTTAAGGACACCATTTTGTATTTCTTACTTAGTTTTTTGTACATCACTGCCTGTTTTGCTGTACTAGCAGATACAATTTTATTGATTGTAGAGGCATTAACTTTGTAATCGTTCATCATTAATGATAAAGGAAAAACAGTTTTGTTTTCGATTACGTGAGTATATTTTTATAAACCACAACCGGTTTCGCAAACATCCGTTCGCATCATCAGGTGGATAAATTAATACTAAATGGTGTGGAAACGGAATCAATCTTAGAGGGTGTCATTGTGTGAGGGTATGAGGGAGGGAGGGGGGGGGGGTGCAGGATGGCCATGTGGCTTGTGTCATCTGGATCATTTAGCTTCCTTGGGAATATGGTCAACAGGGGGGAATGGATTGGGTACTAACATATTATTTATAAGTGTATTAGGTGAATTTTTTAATTTGTTAATTTCGATTATTTCAAGTGCAGAGAGGGTTGGTCCGTAGGAACTAGGGTGCAGAAGTTTAGTGGTGTGGTTGGGAAAAGAATGTCCAGTCTCTATGATATGGTTAGCAAATTCGGAAAAATTATTATTAGAAAGGCATCGTCTATGTTCGTCTAGTCGTATTTTTAGGTTTCTAGAGGTCTGTCCTATGTAAATTTTATTACAGTCCCCACATTTAATCTCGTACACTCCACTTTTTTGTAATATATCAGTCCTGGTTTTTGCATTCAAAAGTATATTTCCCAGTTTATTAGTGGTATAGAAGGCGGTTCTTATTGTATCAGGAAAAAGTTTCGAGATTTTGGTGGAAATGTCACCTGCGAAAATGACTTTTTTCCATGGCCTGTTCTGGTTGTCGTTGGTGTTGTAAGAGTGGTAGATGTACTGTCTGTACAGAAGAGTCTTAGTTTTTTTGTGTGAAAGTTTGTCAATCATGTTAGTATTGTATCCGTTATTATGGGCGATTTGTTTAATAGTGTTGAGTTCGGTCCTGTAATCATCATTCGTCAGTGGTGTTGTATGGAGTCTATTAATCATGGCAAGGAAGCCTGACATTTTGTGAGAGATTGGGTGCATAGAAGAAGCGTGGATGGTGGTGTCTGTGTGGGTGGGTTTCCTATAGATGGAATATTGAATGTTGTTGTTATTTAATTTTAGAGAAAAATCGAGAAAGTTAAGAGTATTATCGGGGTTATGTTCTAAGGTAAATTTAATATTGGGGTGTAGTTTATTCAATTCGTCTAAAAGTGAGTTGATTTGTCTTGTGGTACCTTTAAAAATACAAAAAACGTCATCAACGTATCTAAACCATTTTACAATATTGTTTTTAAGGTAGAAATGATCAGAACTAAACATCTGTTCTTCTAGGTGATTAAGAAAAATTTCGGCAATGATGGGGCTCAAAGGTGATCCCATTGGTAAACCAGTTGTTTGCGAATAATATTTGTTGTCAAATTCGAAGTAACATTGTTCCATACAGATGTTGAACATTCTAATCATTTCTCCTTTCACATTATCATCTAGAGTAGACTTATCTAGTAATTCAGAAAAAATAGTTCTACTTTCATCGACTGGCACATTAGTAAATAAATTAACAATGTCAAAAGAGATTAGTTTACAATTATAAGGTACTATAAAGTTTTCCAATTTCTGTACTAACTCGGAACTATTTTTAATGCTATAACTTGGGTGGAACACGTCGAACTTTAAGATTAAATTGTTTAAAAGTCTACAAATTTTGTATGAGGGTGCTGAGTAATAGGAGACAACCGGGCGAACAGGAACATTATTTTTATGAATTTTAGGTAGACCATATAATTTTGGAGCCTGAGGGTTAGATTGAGAAGAGTATTTATTGCAAAAAATGGGGCAGTTTTTTATGGTCTTTTTTATTTTATCATGGAAACGAGAAGTAGGATCAGATTTTAGGATTGTGAAACAATTGTCTTTTATGTATTGATGCACTTTACTTTTATAGTTGTTTTCGTCGAGAATAATGACGCTGTTTCCTTTGTCCGCTTTGGTGATGATTAGTTTGTTGGTTTGTAGAGCAGTTTTTATTTCCTTGGCTAAAATAATTTCAGATCTTATTGTGCGATTAGTGTTCAAAGAAGAATTCTTGATGAGATCTGCGCAGTTTTGTTTCACACTGATAGTCTGTTTCCGAAGTGCTGTGTCTGTATCAGCTGCCAGTTGGATGAGGGTCTTCTCGTTAATATTGTGCAGGTTGTACTTAAGTCCTTTATTCAGTAAATTGTGTTGTTCCGTAGTGAAAGTGTGAGATGATAAATTTACGACACGTTCGCAAAATTTGTGGTTGCTGAAGATAGTTTCCTTATAAGATTTAACTGGGCCAATTTGTTTAAATTTTAATGATTCAAGTTTACTGTCAAGTCTTCTTTTTGTTTTTGCCGCGTCAATACTGACCAAGAGGCGCACTCTGTCGTCTAGTAAATCCCATTCCACTGGGTGTAAAGTAAAGGAGAGTTCGTCGTGGAGCACTTTAATTAACAATTTGATATTGTTGCGTAAAATAAAACACTGTTTCACTTCTTCTTTAATCCAATTGATTTTAGCTTGATGAAGAACTTTAGAGGCTGTAACTGATTTAGATGCACTTTTGATGTTAACATAATTAGGAATTAATTTGTGTTTGATGCATTGTTGATTAAAATATATTTTTAAGGACACCATTTTGTATTTCTTACTTAGTTTTTTGTACATCACTGCCTGTTTTGCTGTACTAGCAGATACAATTTTATTGATTGTAGAGGCATTAACTTTGTAATCGTTCATCATTAATGATAAAGGAAAAACAGTTTTGTTTTCGATTACGTGAGTATATTTTTATAAACCACAACCGGTTTCGCAAACATCCGTTCGCATCATCAGGTGGATAAATTAATACTAAATGGTGTGGAAACGGAATCAATCTTAGAGGGTGTCATTGTGTGAGGGTATGAGGGAGGGAGGGGGGGGGGGTGCAGGATGGCCATGTGGCTTGTGTCATCTGGATCATTTAGCTTCCTTGGGAATATGGTCAACAGGGGGGATGGATTGGGTACTAACATATTATTTATAAGTGTATTAGGTGAATTTTTTAATTTGTTAATTTCGATTATTTCAAGTGCAGAGAGGGTTGGTCCGTAGGAACTAGGGTGCAGAAGTTTAGTGGTGTGGTTGGGAAAAGAATGTCCAGTCTCTATGATATGGTTAGCAAATTCGGAGAAATTATTATTAGAAAGGCATCGTCTATGTTCGTCTAGTCGTATTTTTAGGTTTCTAGAGGTCTGTCCTATGTAAATTTTATTACAGTCCCCACATTTAATCTCGTACACTCCACTTTTTTGTAATATATCAGTCCTGGTTTTTGCATTCAAAAGTATATTTCCCAGTTTATTAGTGGTATAGAAGGCGGTTCTTATTGTATCAGGAAAAAGTTTCGAGATTTTGGTGGAAATGTCACCTGCGAAAATGACTTTTTTCCATGGCCTGTTCTGGTTGTCGTTGGTGTTGTAAGAGTGGTAGATGTACTGTCTGTACAGAAGAGTCTTAGTTTTTTTGTGTGAAAGTTTGTCAATCATGTTAGTATTGTATCCGTTATTATGGGCGATTTGTTTAATAGTGTTGAGTTCGGTCCTGTAATCATCATTCGTCAGTGGTGTTGTATGGAGTCTATTAATCATGGCAAGGAAGCCTGACATTTTGTGAGAGATTGGGTGCATAGAAGAAGCGTGGATGGTGGTGTCTGTGTGGGTGGGTTTCCTATAGATGGAATATTGAATGTTGTTGTTATTTAATTTTAGAGAAAAATCGAGAAAGTTAAGAGTATTATCGGGGTTATGTTCTAAGGTAAATTTAATATTGGGGTGTAGTTTATTCAATTCGTCTAAAAGTGAGTTGATTTGTCTTGTGGTACCTTTAAAAATACAAAAAACGTCATCAACGTATCTAAACCATTTTACAATATTGTTTTTAAGGTAGAAATGATCAGAACTAAACATCTGTTCTTCTAGGTGATTAAGAAAAATTTCGGCAATGATGGGGCTCAAAGGTGATCCCATTGGTAAACCAGTTGTTTGCGAATAATATTTGTTGTCAAATTCGAAGTAACATTGTTCCATACAGATGTTGAACATTCTAATCATTTCTCCTTTCACATTATCATCTAGAGTAGACTTATCTAGTAATTCAGAAAAAATAGTTCTACTTTCATCGACTGGCACATTAGTAAATAAATTAACAATGTCAAAAGAGATTAGTTTACAATTATAAGGTACTATAAAGTTTTCCAATTTCTGTACTAACTCGGAACTATTTTTAATGCTATAACTTGGGTGGAACACGTCGAACTTTAAGATTAAATTGTTTAAAAGTCTACAAATTTTGTATGAGGGTGCTGAGTAATAGGAGACAACCGGGCGAACAGGAACATTATTTTTATGAATTTTAGGTAGACCATATAATTTTGGAGCCTGAGGGTTAGATTGAGAAGAGTATTTATTGCAAAAAATGGGGCAGTTTTTTATGGTCTTTTTTATTTTATCATGGAAACGAGAAGTAGGATCAGATTTTAGGATTGTGAAACAATTGTCTTTTATGTATTGATGCACTTTACTTTTATAGTTGTTTTCGTCGAGAATAATGACGCTGTTTCCTTTGTCCGCTTTGGTGATGATTAGTTTGTTGGTTTGTAGAGCAGTTTTTATTTCCTTGGCTAAAATAATTTCAGATCTTATTGTGCGATTAGTGTTCAAAGAAGAATTCTTGATGAGATCTGCGCAGTTTTGTTTCACACTGATAGTCTGTTTCCGAAGTGCTGTGTCTGTATCAGCTGCCAGTTGGATGAGGGTCTTCTCGTTAATATTGTGCAGGTTGTACTTAAGTCCTTTATTCAGTAAATTGTGTTGTTCCGTAGTGAAAGTGTGAGATGATAAATTTACGACACGTTCGCAAAATTTGTGGTTGCTGAAGATAGTTTCCTTCTAAGATTTAACTGGGCCAATTTGTTTAAATTTTAATGATTCAAGTTTACTGTCAAGTCTTCTTTTTGTTTTTGCCGCGTCAATACTGACCAAGAGGCGCACTCTGTCGTCTAGTAAATCCCATTCCACTGGGTGTAAAGTAAAGGAGAGTTCGTCGTGGAGCACTTTAATTAACAATTTGATATTGTTGCGTAAAATAAAACACTGTTTCACTTCTTCTTTAATCCAATTGATTTTAGCTTGATGAAGAACTTTAGAGGCTGTAACTGATTTAGATGCACTTTTGATGTTAACATAATTAGGAATTAATTTGTGTTTGATGCATTGTTGATTAAAATATATTTTTAAGGACACCATTTTGTATTTCTTACTTAGTTTTTTGTACATCACTGCCTGTTTTGCTGTACTAGCAGATACAATTTTATTGATTGTAGAGGCATTAACTTTGTAATCGTTCATCATTAATGATAAAGGAAAAACAGTTTTGTTTTCGATTACGTGAGTATATTTTTATAAACCACAACCGGTTTCGCAAACATCCGTTCGCATCATCAGGTGGATAAATTAATACTAAATGGTGTGGAAACGGAATCAATCTTAGAGGGTGTCATTGTGTGAGGGTATGAGGGAGGGAGGGGGGGGGGGGTGCAGGATGGCCATGTGGCTTGTGTCATCTGGATCATTTAGCTTCCTTGGGAATATGGTCAACAGGGGGGATGGATTGGGTACTAACATATTATTTATAAGTGTATTAGGTGAATTTTTTAATTTGTTAATTTCGATTATTTCAAGTGCAGAGAGGGTTGGTCCGTAGGAACTAGGGTGCAGAAGTTTAGTGGTGTGGTTGGGAAAAGAATGTCCAGTCTCTATGATATGGTTAGCAAATTCGGAGAAATTATTATTAGAAAGGCATCGTCTATGTTCGTCTAGTCGTATTTTTAGGTTTCTAGAGGTCTGTCCTATGTAAATTTTATTACAGTCCCCACATTTAATCTCGTACACTCCACTTTTTTGTAATATATCAGTCCTGGTTTTTGCATTCAAAAGTATATTTCCCAGTTTATTAGTGGTATAGAAGGCGGTTCTTATTGTATCAGGAAAAAGTTTCGAGATTTTGGTGGAAATGTCACCTGCGAAAATGACTTTTTTCCATGGCCTGTTCTGGTTGTCGTTGGTGTTGTAAGAGTGGTAGATGTACTGTCTGTACAGAAGAGTCTTAGTTTTTTTGTGTGAAAGTTTGTCAATCATGTTAGTATTGTATCCGTTATTATGGGCGATTTGTTTAATAGTGTTGAGTTCGGTCCTGTAATCATCATTCGTCAGTGGTGTTGTATGGAGTCTATTAATCATGGCAAGGAAGCCTGACATTTTGTGAGAGATTGGGTGCATAGAAGAAGCGTGGATGGTGGTGTCTGGTTTATAAAAATATACTCACGTAATCGAAAACAAAACTGTTTTTCCTTTATCATTAATGATGAACGATTACAAAGTTAATGCCTCTACAATCAATAAAATTTCTATTTCTATTTTATAATTAAGAACCATCTAGAGTCACAAAAAAATATATGTTCTGAAATACCTCTACGGAGCCACGCCAGGAGCAGTGAAGTTGATGGAGAGTGTGAATCTCCACCTGTGACCAATTGGTCTAAAAATTCGATACTCTTGCCAGCTATACGCAAATTAAAGAATTTGTGCTAATGATGAGCAGGAAAAAAAGCACGTGTAAACAAAAAAAATCCGGACTCGACCCATATAAGCCGGCATTTCCTATGCTTCTTCCAGTTACCCCAATATTGGGTCGGCAACGCATACAGCACACAAACAACTCATAGCACGATCTTGTCTTGAGAGAGCCCTAAATAGCATAAGTTAATTTAAGGTATTTAGATTATCTTGCATTGTAACATAATCTCCGACCGTAGGAATTTAATCCTGGAATTTTACGTGGAATTATTTTAATTACCATGCAAGTAATCCAACCTTGCTTAATTACACGCATCTGAGCATATGCTTGGCTGAGAACTTACTTGGCTAAGCATATACCTGAATAAGCATATACTTGGAAGGGCATTCAGAGATTGCCCGCAAAGAAATGAGACATCTAATCTAATCTAATCTGCAAAGATATTTATCATTAAAGTTTATATTAAATGCATTCCCACAAGCAGACATGTATAATTTCGCGCTAACACATGCCGCATGTGGACCTACAATATAAAATATTGTAGGTCCACATGCGGCAACACATGCGGCAACATGCGGCAACAATATAAAATAAATAGATCTCAAATGAACATAAGCCCTGCAACTCTTGCCGTTCTTCCCTGAAACAGGGGTGACATTGGCAAAGTGAACCATTTTTTACAGTATGGGTAGTCAGCCGCATACCAACCTATAAGTCAAGGAACTGGTAAATAGATTTTATTGATAATATCGGTACAATCAAAATCTGTGATGCACTTTTTAATGATGCTAAAATTGTGGCGAAAACTCGTGGATATTACGAGTATGTCCGACTATTATCGAGCACCCATTGAAATAGAGGGTTCACAAATGAATAGAACGTGGTTGCCGTCGTTGAGTGGTATGAACTAGAACCTTTTTTCACCTACTTTTCTCGATTTGCACTACGTTAAGGTTTGAAGGTGACTGCCATTCAGTGCTTTGCTTAGCGGAGACACTAGCAGCTCAGTCATCATCTAATCTAATCTAATCTAAGTTGCAAAGATATATAGATACACTTGAGATTCATATTCAATGAATTCCCACTAGCATAAACGTATAAGTTCGCACTTAACCATGCCACATGTGGACTTACAATATAAAAACCCAATCTCAAATGAGCATAAGCCCTGCAGCTCTTGCAGACCTTTCCTGAACCAGGGGTCACATTGGCAAAGTGAACCCTTTCTTTTACATTATGGATGGTCAGCCTCATACCAACCCATAAGTCAAGGAATATCATAATTTGTTAAAAGCACCGCCTTGTTGTGTCAGCCATCTCTCTCTGTTGGTAGCCATCCTCTTGAGCTGTGAATAGGATGAGATGTTTTTGGACGAGCTCTTGGGCGACTTTTTCTTCGTCTTATCGTAGCTATTCAACAAAATGCTCTAAACAAAAGCCTCCATAAACCCCTGTCTTGGCTCCATCTTTAAATGTACAATGGTCAGATATCACTTTGTGACTAGATCGGTCTCGTTACCTCGCGGATGGTTTTGATATGCCTGGAGAATGGAGATATGTTACATGTCTGCCGTATGGACTGACAGCGATTAAGCCCTCATGCTCAGCGCAGAGGTATTTTAGATTGTTTCATGTTAGACTACGTTTGACATAGTATATCCCTGTATGTGAATGTGATGTTATGAGCTCGCTGTGAATTTAGGGAACGCTAAAGGAAATTAGAGCAACGATTTGTTATCGTTTTGGTATTTCTCAAGAACAGGATGCCAGAGGAAGTATTTATTTCAAAAACATGTAAAACATATTGTTTAAATTAAAAAATGTTGTCAAATAAAATAAAATAATGATGATGTAGCGGAAGTTTAAAATATATTTTTATTCAAACTTTTCATGTTATTACTTGATTTACAAAATAACTTGGGGTAGCCAAAGCCTCAGTAGAGGTAATTCTATTTCTGTAATTTTTTTTTTGACCACTTCTTACATTTCAATTTTCATCCAGTCCTTCGACTACTATGACTAGTTGGAGAATTGACGCTATAAATGGCGATGACTAAGCTTTGACAGGGCTTCTAAAGTGTTATTTACAAAAAATAGCACTCACGTAATTATATCATCTCAATATTATTATATTTTTAAGTGTGTATCTGTTCACACAGTGTAAGTTCATTGTATTTTTTTTTAAATTCAATTGAAGTTGTAATTATCCTTTATTTTATTTTTTGCTCAAACATTTTCGCCTAATAAGGCATCTTCAGGAGCATAATTGTTATTATTATTACTACTAAATTCACTCAATTTCAATATTTCACCAATCTGATAAAGCTAAAATTTTATCGACCTCCCTTTTTCTCTTTTAATTTTCACATTCCCGCTGTAGTCTGCCTGTGTTTGTCATCATCCATTTTTCCACTTGACCAAACTTTTTCATCACATTCTCATGCACACTTATTTTCACATTATTTAAAGCCATTCATTCTGAGCTCTTTTCATAGTTTGTTTGAAGATTAATGACCCGCTCTAAGCAAAAAGTTAAAACCTGCTCCCAGTAATCAGCTCCATCAGACCGGAGTGCAAGGTCTGCTTGACAGTATTTAAGTCTACACAAAACTTTGCGCCGCTGTATATCTTACAGATTCATATTACGTGCAGGGTCCGCTATTATCAACGATAACATAGCGACTTTACACTGGATGAAAAAGGACGCGCTTATGTCAATAGTGTGGGTAGTTTTTTTTATCATTTTAAAGCCACATAAGCTAACATTGAAAATACCGGGCCTTGGTCCTGCACGCAGCGCTGCTGTAACTACTTGAATCATGCCTTTTGCGATGCCGTTCTTCGATGATGGAATATATTACCGCATTAACCGAGAGCTATGGAGAATGCAAATCGATGGTTAAAAGGAAGTAGGGCATAAGCGACAAAAACTAAATTGTTCAGGAGAGCAGTTTAAAGTTTGAGATTGCAGAAAAATGGCATAACTTTCTTATTTTTTATCATATGAAAACAGCTCTAAAAAAAAAAGGTATTGGCATTCCTTTTAATGAGGTTTTACGATTTTTTCAAAACTATACTTCAAAAACGCAGTTGTTTGCTAGGGGGGTGTCCATATATTACGTCATTCGCATTAAGGGGGGGGAGTCTGGTCTGCGGATGATGGCAAATGATGTACGAGTACCAAAAGTGACGTCTATAATCTATAATCTAAGTTGCAAGGATATATTCATTCAAAGCTCTCAGATGTATGCCCACAAACAAACACGTGTAGTTCGCGCTTACAAATGCTGATTGTGTACTTACAAATAAAATCCAAACCTCAAATGAACATAAGCCCTGCAACTCTTGCCGACATTCCCTGAAACAGGGGTAACATTGGCAAAGTGAACCATTTTTTACAGTATGGGTGGTCAGCCTCATACCAACCTATAAGTCAAGGAACCTACGTCGTTCTTGTAAATACCAATTTCTACTAAATATACAAAATATTATGTAAGTATTATAACGTTATTAATTATTAAGCTCATCCACTATTACAGCAAGAGGGGGGGAAGGTCATTAGATAATAACTATAGGATGATTGTAAGGGGAGGAGGGGTCGAAAATCGGCCAAAATCGATGACGTAATTTATGGACGGCCCCTAGGGCATAAATAATATAAAAATCATCGTAGAGCCATGGGAGCTAGCACGACATAAAGAGCGGAAAGTTTTAGGTAGGATAGCGTTTATAACTCATTTTTGACCAAAATGTCGCTTATACTTCCTTTTAACCGTCGAAATGCTTTTAATTCTAGGTTACGAGCGTAGTTGTTCAGCAGATGGTGTAGCCCTGCAGTGTTCTTGTAATGCTTTTAATTCTAGGTTACGAGCGTAGTTGTTCAGTAGATGGTGTAGCCCTGCAGTGTTCTTGTAATGCTTTTAATTCTAGGTTACGAGCGTAGTTGTTCAGTAGATGGTGTAGCCCTGCAGTGTTCTTGTAATGCTTTTAATTCTAGGTTACGAGCGTAGTTGTTCAGTAGATGGTGTAGCCCTGCAGTGTTCTTGTAATGCTTTTAATTCTAGGTTACGAGCGTAGTTGTTCAGTAGATGGTGTAGCCCTGCAGTGTTCTTGTAATGCTTTTAATTCTAGGTTACGAGCGTAGTTGTTCAGTAGATGGTGTAGCCCTGCAGTGTTCTTGTAATGCTTTTAATTCTAGGTTACGAGCGTAGTTGTTCAGTAGATGGTGTAGCCCTGCAGTGTTCTTGTAATGCTTTTAATTCTAGGTTACGAGCGTAGTTGTTCAGTAGATGGTGTAGCCCTGCAGTGTTCTTGTAATGCTTTTAATTCTAGGTTACGAGCGTAGTTGTTCAGTAGATGGTGTAGCCCTGCAGTGTTCTTGTAATGCTTTTAATTCTAGGTTACGAGCGTAGTTGTTCAGTAGATGGTGTAGCCCTGCAGTGTTCTTGTAATGCTTTGTAAACCTGTTAGCACCTTAAAACATTGTCATTTGTTGTACTGTTTATTTATTTTCTTGTCTCACATCTCCAGTGTTTTATTTCCACCGTGCAAGCTCATATAAATGCCACTTACCGTTTATGTTTCAATTCCATACATCATTGTCGCTAGGAAAGAAGTAATTACTCCACATGTTTCTAGTTTCACATTTCCGTGAAAATGGAAAAGTCTTCTGTATTCTATCGCAGTTGGTTTCATCTTTTGTTCATGAAGTGAATACGGGCGGACGAGGGTAGGAATATTATATACCGTGTCACGAAAAATCAACCAAAGCAATGATAACTCGTCCAGAGACAGCTCGTCTTTTTACAAATTGTCCACACGACTTTTCGGTCACAGATAACTCGGTCACCGAAAACTCGTTCACAAACACATCCGTCACGAACAATTTAGTCACATGACAATTGTTTATCCACACGAATATAAATTGTATTCGGTAATTTAAATATAAGTCCATAGAAAGCTCGTCTATTGACCAATCGGTCACACCACAGTTCATCCACATTTCGAACACAGACAACTCGGTCATAGATAACTTGCTCAGAGATACATCGGTCACGGACAATTTGGTCACACGACAATTCATCCACACAACTTTTCGGTCACATACGATAAAGATCTACAACTTCATCACAGAAAAATTGCTCTCCAAAACACTTTTGTAATTACTGTATTTGTAATTAATTGTAGTTTTCTGTGAAGGAGATAACATAGTCTTCTGAGGAGAGTTCCTTAACTAATAGGTTGGTATGAGGCTGACTTAAATGCTGTACAACTTTGTTTACTTTTGCCAATGCCAACCTAGTTTCAGGGAAAGTTGTCAGGAGTTGCAAAGCTTATGTACATGTGAGATTTGGTTTATTTTGTATTATGTACAGATGCAGCTTATGTAAGTGCAAACTAACATTTGCCTGTTTGTGGGCATGCATTAATTATGAGCCTTAAATACCCATATATTTTTGAAACTTAGATTATAGATTATAGTCTGTGGAACATAAATTGTAAGTGTCCGTCATCGACCAAAAAGTTGTCAAGGCGACTGTTGCGTGACCGAATTGTCCTTGACCGGTGTGCCTGTGTGAGAATTATCTGTGTCTGCATTTCTGGCGAGAGACAATCTCTCCGCTTGCTAACCAAGGCTTACAGATCCGCATCAACAGTCAGAGGAGGGAGAACATGTGTCTGCATTTTGTATTGCCAAAATGTCGTTGACCGAAAAGTCGTGTGGCCGGTTTGTCCTATATCCGAACTGCCTGTGGACGGGTTGTCAGTGACCTATTTGTTGTGGAACATTATTACACATAATATGTAGTTTCTGCAGCAAAGTTACACTGCACCCGTTCTATCTTTTGTAAGCTGATATAAAAGGAAATTTTAAAGGTTAAAGTATCGCTATGATGAATTAAAAATGTATTGTACATATCGTATAAATAGTTACATATTTTTCGAGTCTATTACTGTACATTGCTGGGTCACATCAAGCGAATAGACTATCGGAGCCTGGAAATTATGGCTGTGGTAAAAAAAGCAACTACGCTACGCATATAGTGATACTTCTTGCCGCGTTATCCCCGATGGGTGTCGCATGTGGTTAGTGGAACCTATATATTTTACAAGTAAGGGGGCCGGCTTAACGCCAACCACTTCTGTTGAAGTGGGGGTTTCCCAAATTCCCAGGGGACTGGTACTCATTTCTTGTGAAGGCTAAGCGCTGAAGAGTAAACCTTGCGGGTATTTTGTTTTGGGTTTTGAAATAAACACCGAAACGGGAAATCATTTCAGACACCCGCGGTGGGATTCGAAGCCGAGCTGTCAGTATGGAATGCAAGCACTCTACCAACTGAGCTATCGATCGGATTGATAGACCCATAGGGGCTCAGGATAGTAGAAAGAGCAAGATATGCTGCATGGAGTGGCGAAGTTTCAAAGATATAAACACATTTAAAAATCATATTCAATGCATTCACTTATGAGAGCCACGTATATGTTCGCGCTGACACATGCCATATGTGGGCTTACAACATAAAATCCCAATCTCGTATGAACACAAGCCCTGCAAATCTTGCTGATTTTCCCTGAACCACTTTTTACAGAATGGGTGGTCAGCCTCATCCCAACCTACAAGCCAATGAAATTGAATGGTTAATTGTTGTTTTTGTTTTCCAGGTTCGATCCCCGGCGGGCTGGGAGTTCCCGAGAACATCACCGTGACGTTCTTGAACCCTACGGCCGTGAAGGTGTCCTGGGCCATAGCCGCTGACAACGTGGACAAGTATGACGTCATCTACAAACCAACCGACGCCAAGTGGGTTTATAACAATATCTTCTTATTTTGTCTACACATGCACAAGGCCCTTCATATTTTACATGAAATCGATCTAAAATCATTAATACCTTATGGGACTGACCACCCATAGGTACTGTAATGTGTAAACAATGGTTCCTTTTGCCAATACTGTAACTGTTCTGTAACTGTAATTCTGTCGCCATTCCGCTAAGGGTAGCCAGAGCCTCTGCAGAGTTGCCTCCATTTATTCCTATCCTTCCATACCTCTTTCAATTCATTCATATCCATCACCTTTTTCATGCATTTTCTTCTTTTGCGCTCGCTTTATACATCCCATTCTTTCACAATCTCCTCAACTGATCACTTCATACTTTTCTCGGTCGTTCCTTACCTCTCTTTCCTTTCACACTACCTTAGTATACACACTTTGTCAGTCTATCATCATTCATTCTTTCCACATGCCCAAACCATCTCATCACATTCTTTTGTACCTTAACTTTCACATGCTCTTTCAATTGTCAATGTCGCCTCTAATTCTACATAGGTCAGTTAAGTTGCAGGGTTTATGTTTATTTGAAGTTTGGATTTTAATTTGTAAGTAGATACATATGCTGCATTCATAAATGCCAACTTACACGTGTGTGTTTGTGGGATTGCATTAAATATTAATTTAAATGGAGGTTATAGATTGGTATTATATGTAGGTTTATACGTATTATAGGCTTATAGGTTGGTATGCGGCCACCCGTGCTGTAAAAATGGTTCACTTTGCCAATGTCACCCCTGTTACAGGGAAGGACGGCAAGAGTTGCAGGGTGTATGTCCATTTTAGATTTGGATTTTATGTTGTAGGTTCACATGAGGCATGTGCAAGCGCGAACTTGTACGTGTCTAGTTGTGAGAATGCATGTAATGTGAATCTCCAATGTAACATATCTTTGCAAGACTTTTTAAAGTTTGTGTATTCACACAGTGAAAATTCATTTTTATAAATAATTATAAAAAATTATAAAAAACACAGAGTTTTATTTTCACAAATTGAGTATTTATTTCAACCTCAATATATCTTTGCAACTTAGATTAGTTATAGATCATAGGTAATAGATTAATTTTCGACCCCATTATCAGACAAAATACTCTTTTATGAGTAAAGTTATAAAAATAACGTTGCTGCGAATATTATTCTTTTCATTTAAACTTTTCATTTTTTTAAACAAAAAGCAATATACTAATCATAATGATAAGAATATTTTTTTTTATTTTTAGCTGGAAGCAATGAAAGCATACAGCTGTATTTTTATCATAGCGCAGTGTAGGATGCAATTTGCGTTGTTAACGTACTGCAGATGTCGGTGATATTTTTAAAACTTGACCGATTTTACAGTCCACCTCTGAAATAGAACCTTTTCTGACGTCATCCGCCTCATGAAACGTCGTTAAACTAAAACATCATGAAATATAATACAATCTTGAATCAAGCTACCATACAGTTGATTTAAATTTAGAAAAAAGTACCGAAATATTCAATTTTAAATGAAGCTTGCAGTTTGGTTCCATTGCATAATTCAAGGCGAATATCTTAAATACGGCATTTATCTATAAACTTTTATAAAAGTAACACGGGTATATTACATTTAAGATTCATATTATATGCATGGCGCATGTAGACTTACAAATAAAAACTGAATCTCAAATTAACATTAGTAGGTACTGCAACTCTTGCCGACCTTCCATTAATCAGGGGTGACATTGGCAAAGTGAACCATCTTTTAGAGTACAGATGGTCAGCCTCATAGCAACCTATTAGGTAGTCAAAAAACACAAATAATTGATATGATTTAACAATATAAAACAAACAATAACTAAAATGACAAGACATCTATAAAAAATGAGAATTGAAAATTTAAAAGCCTTAGCCTTAGCCACCAACATTACAGATCTACCGCCATAAATTTTTAAGAAATATTTTTGCGTATTAACATCTGGTTTAAAACTGCATGCTTTCGACGATAACTAAACCGACCTTACAAAACAGGTTCGGATAATAATTGACATAGACAAAATTTCGTTGTCCCCCGGCCAGGTTGCTAGGGAAAGAGCGTACAAATAATTTATTTTTGGTTGCTAAGGTCGGCAGTCCCATACCAAAACTGACGTTTGCTCGCCAAGATCAAAGTTACAAATTAAAAAATGTTTTTTTCCTATCTCATTGTTTTCTAATTCATTTTCATTACTTTTGTTCCATTTAATTTCATTTTGAATTTCAGCAATTTACGAAACAAAACAAATTCATCATAAGCAGACAATGATAATTGCGTTTCAGAATGGTGCCTGCCCTCGGATGGCAATAATTGGTATTTCTTTTGTTGCTTTTTCCATTTTGCTAATGAAATTTCTACTAGAAGTAATCGCTTTTGACATTAGGAAAAAAATGCCATCTACATAGTTAAAGACAATAAGTAGGCAAAATATAATTTATCCTATAATCTATAATCTAAGTTGCAAAGATATATTTACATTCGAAGTTCATATTAAATGAACGCCCACAAACAGACACGTGTATATTCACACTTACAAATGCTACATGTGTACATACAAATTAAGATCCAAACCTCAAATGAACATACATCCTTCCGCTTTTGCCGACCTTCCCTGAAACAGGGTTGAGATTCGCAAAGTTAACCATTTTTTACAGTAAAGGTGGTCAACGCCATACCAATATACTCGTATACGTCAAGGAAAACTCTTTTGATAAAAAATAAAGTCGGTCACACACCTTTTTTGTTTTAATCTTTGAATATATTATATTTAAATTGCATTTGTATCAATAGATTTTCCATAAAATGTTTTTTTTCGGGTAGGTACAAAAAAAAATACAAAATCATTTCCATTTTAAATCAAATCAAACGCATTTTGCGTGTCACTAAATTCACAGAATTTCTGGCCACTTTTATGCGAAATGAAATAAATATTTTCCCAAGCGAAATATGAAAAATCGTGACAAGAATAGAACGGCACAGTGACAAAACGTCGGTGTTATGGCCGAGGATTGAAGTGGGCTGATCTTTCTAGCGTTTTTGGAATAGAAAGAACAACGTTGGTTCGATCCCCGCCAGGGTCATTTGACCATAGCTTTGACCGTGTTTCAACAGATGTTATTGGGTAATTATTAATTAAAATAAACAAGAATGAATTATTAATTCTAAATCTAAATCTAAATCTTAGCTGCAAAGATATGTATTATTTGAGATTCATATTAAATGCATTCCCACAAGCAGACATGCATAATTTCGCGCTTACGCATGCCGCATGTGGACCTACAATATAAAAACCCAATCTCAAATAAACATAAGCCCTGCAACTCTTGCCGACCTTCTCTGAAGCAGGGGTGACATTGGCAAAGTGAACCATTTTTTACAGTATGGGTGGTCAGCCGCATACCAACCTATCAGTCAAGGAATCCTATCAGTCAAGGATGATGATGTTAATACTAGTTCCTGGCCAGGCAGAATAGGTTGGTGAATTGCATTCTTCTTCACCAATATATTAAAAAAAAAAACTACACATGACATAACAACACGTAATAGAACGACACATGACAGAACATCACAATGACAAAATGACGTATGACAAAGCATCACTATAACAAAAGATCAGCTTCCTAAAACAGAATATAACATAAATGTCACATGAAAAAACATGACATGACAAAGCACCACTAACAAAACGGTTGTCATGTGATATTTTGTCATTTTCGTGTACTTTCCTGTGATGTTTTGTTATGTGTTATGTGATGTACTGTCATTGTGATGTTCTGTCATGTGTCGCTATGTCATGTGTCGTTCTGTTATGCGTTGTTCTGTCATGTGGCGTTCTGTCATGTGTCTTTGTGTCATGTATCGTTTTTTCACTGTATCGTTCTAACATGGAACCGTGAAAAATGGTCATTAATTTAAAATACCATAAAATATATCAATAAACGTCAAATAAAGAAAGCATGGTGAATTCCCAGTACTTGAATATATTCAAGGATAAATAATACATCACGCAACTTTTTGCCATTTTAATTTTTAGTCATTTCAGTACATAATTTTTAATGTATCTACATATATTGGAGTTTATTTTTACAACTTTTTTTATTCAAGCTAATCTAAATGTAGCCCAAAAAAATTTTTGTTACATTGCTTGGTTTTTTGAGTTTTTATGGTGTGTGTTTTTTCACTTGTGTGAGTGTGTCTCTAGATGTAGGTGTTTGCCTAATTGTACTAGTGTTTACTCGAAGGTTCTGGTGAAGTCTGGCATACTATCATACTAAATAAGGGCTAAAACCGTTTATAGCGCAGACAGTTAACTTCACACCACGGTCGCTCGACTACTTATCAGCTCGACAGCTCCGATACAAGTCTCCCGCCACAGACAGCTTTGGCCCTTTTATACATGGCAAAAGAATGGTTCTTGAAACATTGGGAACTGGAACACGCGTGGTCACCATTGAACAAATACATGTAAAATTATTTTAACAGCTACATATGTGTGTGTTTGTGTCTCTAGCGCAGGGGTGCAGGTTCATATCTCTTAACTTTAAGTAGAGTAGTTTTAACCTAACTAGAGACACAGACACACAAACACACACACAAGTTAAAACACACAGACGCACATTCGTTATATTTTTATAAAGAGTATTTTTTTTTGTGAAAAAATGAAAATTTATTCGTATGCTGAAGAACTTTCTTCTTAATAATAATATTAGGATGATCTGTTTCCTGAGAGCTGTTTTTGTGTAAATCACACCTCAAGAAACATCTAACAACTTCGCTGTCGCTATGGCAAGACCTAGTTGCTGTAAGGCTGGATGGACCTTTGGTGACCGGTCTTTGGTAAAGGTAGGTATATGAATTTTTTCAACCCAGCGAAGAGCATATTTGAAAATTTAAATTATATATTTTCAAATAGATTCGAACCCACAACCTTCCATTTACGAGTCTGAAGTGTTGCCACTAGACTACGGACCGAATACACATGCTGCAGCTTACAACATACGAAATAAAGTTAACCCTAAACACCGCTAATATTTTTATTTCAAGTCTCTCTAATTCACTCAGAACGACATATATTTCAAAGCCCATCGATTTGTGTCCATTTTATTTTCAAGCAATATATTATGTACTTAATGCCTTCTATGGAAAACATAAATTACCAAATCAATCTATTTGTTGGCTAATTGACTTGGATTTATTTTATTTGACAATGAAAAGAAACACTTATTGCCTATTACATGAAGCTGTATTTTGTTTGAATGAACTTACACTAAGTAATTGATTTTTTTCACCACGTGCGTGTTTTGTGTATCCCATGCGCATTAAATATTAAACCATTATGTCTTCAGTTTTTCTTTTATCCTCTGAAATAAATAATGTATTATTTATAACAATATAAGGCTATATACTGAGGCCCGGTGTTTTCAGCGTTAGCTAATTATGTGACTTCAAACTGAAAAAAAACTTCTAACATGATAAACATACTCGTAAGTAAATGCGTGAGATGTAGATATGTATGGCAACACAAGAAAATCACCATCTTTGTTTTTCTTCAATTTCTAAATATACTCGTAGCTCTTAATAATTTATGACCGGTTTCAGTGGAAACTTATTAGAACTCCATTTTAAAAAATGAAAACAACAAGTATATATTATTTCGAAAAATTTCACATTTTATCTTTTATCGTTTCCTAATGCTTTATTTTTCTTGTCACACAATCTTGTAATTTGTATTTGTGTGTTGTTTTCGTGAAATTTCGCACACATTCTAACTTCAATTATCCCTACATGGCCTCTCTGAGGATCTTTTTCTGAAGATGGCCAGGACACCAATACCGTGTACAACTCAGTATTTGCTCAGTCAAAAAATTAAAGTATCAGTAGAATAAAGCAATGTTTTCTTTACATCTTTAAAACATTTTCCTTATTTAAAAAAAAAAAAAGGTTCCTTTCTTTCTTACTGTTTACTGTACAAAAAGATCCTTCAAATTATTTTTTCCATTAAAATTCAAATTTTGAAAAGTTTGATGCTCGTTTTATCAATTTCTGGCACATTTTTTATTCGGTCCTTTCTGCAACAGATGTTCTTCAAGCTTTTTTACTTTCGTATACAGTGTACGAGATATCTTATTAAGGATTAAATTAAGTAATATCTTTCACCGAGAGGCTATCTCAAAGTTTTTACGGCTATGTAAATGAACTGAGTTGATGAATGAAGTGAGTTTAAGAATATTTAAATCTCTTTTTTTTTTGGAAATTCTGGCTACTTTGAAAACGGTGCTTTCGTTTTTTAGTCTTAGCTTACTTACTTAGAATAACTGTTTTTCTAAATGAGTTTGAAAAAGGATTTCACATACATTTATACTGTATTTTCTTACATTTTACAAAAAACCATTATGAAAGAGAGAAAACTACGATAAACAATGTGGAATCTTTTATCCCCGGAAATAAAAATATTTTTAATATTTTTATTTTGCGCATTTCAAATAACATTCTTATAAACCACTATGGTAATACTTTTTATTTATCAGGATATATATTTTTTTAAGTAATCCTGTGCGAGAATCTCCTTAGCTTTCAGAGACTCTAGAAGTCTATGACACTTGCAGTATCGCACAGGTTATGCCTGATGGTGATGTGGCGGTTGATGTTCTGATCCTTTGTAGCAGGGTTGTTAGCTGCGTAGTGTTGTGTCGTGTGCTGCGTTGGCTTTGTTTTGAGACACTGATTAAATGATGAAATAAAAAAGCATCCTTCTACCGAGTGTTTCTTGTAAAAACGTTTTTGAAATGCTTCCATTATCAATATGGAAGATTAATTGATGATGGAAGTAATTTAAAAACGTTATTAATAAATAATACTCATATCCGTAAAGTCCGATAAATGTATATTAATATGGCCATAATCTAAAATAATATATTTATTGCATTATGCTTTTATTATCTTCAATAAAAAACAATTCTGTTAATTTCATTTATAATCTTATATTTTCGATTATTGAAATACCCTTAAAAACAAATTTTGCACAAAAAAAAAACATGTACCACAACTTTTACAATTTTTATTTTCAAATTTGTGATTGGCATACATTCAAAAAAAAAGAATAACAATATCAATCAATAAGGAGCTGTCAAAAAGAAAAGTTGGCCCATATTTTCATCAGAGCGGGAAAATTCTTTTTCCCTTCTAAGGAATTCTGTATCCATTTACTGTAATGGCCAAAAATCAACTCTCATTAAGCATTTCCTTTTTAAGATTTTGTGGGAACATAAATGGTGACTTAATAAGGCCTAATGGGAGAAATAAAAGTGGAAAAAAGCTTCGTAAAAGTCGAAATTTCTTCAAGAAAAAAAAATATATTTGTTTTGTTTATATTATTTATTCTTTTGAAAAAGTAAATGTTTTTTTTGTGAGAAAATTAAAATGAAATCGTATTCCTTTACTGAATAATTTTCTTCTTAATAATATTACGATGATCTGTTTGGTGAGTTCTATGTAAAGTATTGTTGAGCCCATTATTTTTGCTTATACTTTTCTGGATTTTTCAATACATGCTTTCGGTAAACGCTATGATTAAGTTATTTTTTATTTGGAGCGTTGGTATTTTAGTTTCACCAGTTCATGTTTTCATTTCAAATTTAATTGAAAGTGGAGCGTTTTTGTATTTTTTTAGTAGGTACCTATCTGTTAAAAATCCTATTTTAGAGGTATTTTTCTTAAAACAATATGTTTGAAATTGGTTTGTAGGTACAAGAAGTAAACCAATTATTTCAGCTCTGTAAATATAAAACTTGCGTAGGTTTTATTCCTGTTTTATTTTTTAAAGGGTTAAAAATAAGATACTTTCGTGTATCACGGAAATTAAAAAAGTTTTTTTCATCGTCAAAAAAATTATTTTTATAGTTATTCAAATCACCCATTTTAATCTGATGAATTTCCGAGTGCATTTTAGTATGCAAGAAATTCAGGCTTACAAGTAATTTCACGTAATTATTTTACAACAATAAATAGTTTTTACAATAAATATTGTTGCGTTTTTAGAGTTCTAATGTTTTTTTTTAAGTTAACTATTGGTCTTCTTGATTAAATTTATTTAGATTTATTTTAAAGTAATTTATTTTGTTCAAAATTTATTTTACAATTCACATGATAGTTCACTTTTGCTGTCTTGGCCTGTAAATGCTGCTAGTACTTGGAGACTGACATTTCTTGTATGGCAGTCATCACTTCTGACACGCGGATTTCGTTAGTTACAGGGTGGTGACCATAGTGGCAGGCAACAGTGGCGCAGTGACACTGACAGGTCTCGTGGCGGACACGCAGTACCAGCTGACAGTTGCTGCTGTGTGCGCAGGGAGAAAGTACAGAAGCGGCCCTGTTGTATTTCGCACGCTGGGTAAGTAACCAAACAGTAATCCTCTAATTATAGAAAATAAAATGTATGCATGTATGTTACCTATGGACTCCTAAACCACTCTACTGATTTTGATCAAATTTTTAGAAAATCTGTAAAATATTTTCCATAATAGTTCCTGTGAAGTTTGGTACTAATTTAATGCAAAACAGTTCCTTTTTTTCCAATTTTCCAGCACGTTATTGGTAAACTCAGAAACTACCCAACAGAAGTAGATCAAAATTAAGCATACCAAAGATTACTGGTGAAACTTTCAGTAAACTTTGTTCATAGTGATAAAATGACGTCGAGACGACCTTTATACAAACAGAGTCACAGCAATGCGTGGCTGGGTACATATAGTCTATTATAAATCCATAATCTAAGTTGCAAAGATGTATTGAAACTTAAATTTCATATTAAATGCATACCCACCGACTCGTGTAAGTCGCGCTTGCAAATGCTGCATCTGCTGCACTTACACCCTGCAACAACCAACCCTGAAACAGGGGTGATATTGGCAAAGTGGACCATTTTACAGCATGGGTGGTCAGCCTAATATCAACCTGTAAGTCAAGGGATGAGCACATTGTTGTATAAGTGTGTTATATAACAGTGCCCCTGGTATAAAAACACATTTACTCTCATTCCTAGTAGGGAGAACTCAAAACATATGAGTGAAAATGAACTTCACAGAATGTTTTATGCTCGGGGCACAAAATAACTTAAATTTTAAAATCATTCAACGTAAGTTAATAATAATTAAGCATAATAATAATGGTAATTTGGCAATATTTCAGTGACTTTACGGCAAGGGCACTTAAAACAGCTGTAATACTGTCTACCTAGTACAAAAACTAACTCTGTGATCAGATGTTCTGTAAGCATTTAATTTAAGCTAAAATGATTGTTCTCCTTAATTGCTGTCATGTTGTAAAAAGTCTTGCTATGGTATTAATAACAATACTTTCAGTGTGTTAAATTTTCATAAGATTCTCTTAACTGTTTCGTTATTACTTTGAAAAGCAATTATGGAAGGTGCTAACAATAAAGGAAAACATAAAATTTTATTTCCTCTGTTTTAAAGAGGTAAGCTTTCAAAGATAGAATTTTACTGGCAAACTCTTTTTCCGTTTCTTGGAGACTGAAAATTTCAAGAAGTAATGGAATAAAGATATCGAGAATCCTGTTTTCTAGGAACTTACAGTAGTGATTTGTTTCTTTGTTTTTTTAAATAAAAAAGTTGCAGTTCTTTCAGCACAAGGAAGTAAAATACGTCTTTGAAATAAGATTCTAGTTTTGTTTTGAAAAATAAAGTACTACGCGTACTCAAATAACAGATCCCACCGGTCCATAGTCTAATGATTAGCACTACGAACTCGTAAATGGAAGGCAGTGGGCTCGAATTCAAGCGGAGTACAAAAAATCTACCGTTTATATTTTCAAAAATATGCTCTTCCCTGGGAGAGGAGAGATAATCTACGTTTACCAAAGACCGGTCATCAAAGGTCCATTTAGCCTTACAGAAACTTGGTCTTGAAATTTGGCGCATCCTATTATAGCGATGACCAAGCTCACAGAGCGCTCTTGAGGTGGGATTCACCCAAAAACAGCACTTACCAAAGAAATCATCGTATTATATTATAAAATCGTACTAGTATTATAAATTAAAACACAAAACCTCAAATGAACACAAACTCTGCAATTCTTCCCTAAACAAAGTGGCATTGACAATAGTGAACTAATTTTTACGGGGATGTTTATCAGAGCCCCCCGCACCTCGCCATAGCTGTATGGTTAAATGACCGGCATAAAGACGAATAAGCTTACAGAAAAAAAGTGTATCTTCTTTCTACATTCAGTCCGTGATCGTCACTCAAGTGTGTGATTGTTTGTTTGTTTGTTTGTTTGTTTGTCAGAGCCCCCCCGCACCTCCCCGCAGCTGGATGGTGGTATGCCGGGCACAGGGACGCCGCCCTACCCGGCTGGTATGCCGCCCCCGCCCTCGGACGATGCGCCCCAGCCCTTCCCAACGGTGAGTCATCATCATCATTATCATCATTTAAAAAATATGTGTATTTGTGAAGAGGAATGCAATTACCAATCTGCCTGGCCAGAAACAGGTATTAATATCATCAATTAATAATTCATTTCTGTTTATTTTAATGAATTATTAAAATAAACAATAATTAATTATTACAATCCTATAATTTTCGATTCCTCTTTTGGTTTAACAGTAACCGATATTCTTGTAACTTGTAGTATCGTGGATTGTTGTTTAGAGCTATGCTTCGAATACATGTATACTTGAATGTGTCCAATTAATGCGGGTTCCTGTTTTGTTGTGTACAAGCCACAAGCAATGCCGGGTTCAACTTAAAAATCGGAGACATGAATCCAGGAATAAATTTTAACAGATAAATAATCAGTTTTATTGATCGTAGAAGCATTAATTTTGTAATCATTCATCTTAAATGGTGAAAAAAATAAAAACAACTTTGTTTTTTATTACGGTGAGTATATTTAGGTCCTCGACTGGTTTCGCAAACCATCCGTTTGCATCCTCAGGTGGCTAAATAATTATTTTATGACCCAAATATGGAATCAATCGTTGAGAGTGTGATCGTGTGAGGGTATGAGGGAGGAAGTTGATACAGGACGGCCATTTGTCGAGTTTGTATCATCTGGGTTATTTCTTAGGAATTTGTTTCCTCGGGAATATGGTCAACAGAGGGAATGAATTGGGGACCAGGATGATATTGATAAGTGTTTTACTGTAAATGATATATTTGTTAATTTCAATTCTTTCTAGTGCAGAGAAAGTTGGTCTGTAGGCACTTGGGTGCAGAAGGTTGGTAATGTGGTTAATAAATTGACAAATAATCATGTAAAAATTCACTTTTAGTTTTTATACTTATTTTTGCATTATATACTACTTTTGGGAGCGCAATACCTCCAAAAGTTTCAAATATGTATTGAAATTTAAGACTCATATTTAATCTCTTACACATGCTGCAGTTTACATACAAAATAAACCAAACCCCACATGAATATTAACTTTGTAACTTCTGCCGCCTTTCCCTGAAACCGAAGTGGCTTTGGTGACAATTTTTTACAGCATGTGAGGTCAGCTTCATACCAGCCAATTCGTTCATGAACTTGTAGTAAAAAATGAGGTACAAAATTAAGTTTGTGTGACAAAAGCGTTGACAGGTACTCTTCCTGAAACCAGAGTGCCATTGTTAAAGTGAACCAAGTTTTACAGCATGGGGATCAGCCTCATACCAACCTATTCGTTAACAAACTTGAAGTAAGAAATGAGGTAAAAAAATAAGTTTGTATAACAGAAGCGTTGATAAGTAATCTTCCTAAAACCAGGGTGGTATTGGTAAAAGTGAACCAATTTTTTGCAGCAGGGGGGGGTTAGCATCATACGAACATATTAGCCAAGGAATACACAATTTTGTGAAGTGAAATAATTAATAAACTTCAAATTAAACTTGAAATTAAAGGAAATTCCATTAAATGAAATTTTGAAAGAAAACAAAACTGGGGTAATGAATCTGGAGAGTTAAACCCGGCATTGCCTCTGTGGGTCGTCGTATGCACCAAGGTAATCAATACTCGGTCAATTATTTACTGTACAGACTACAGTACAGTCGGGATAGACTAGATACTGCTCTCTTCGTCTATCTATTATAACCTATAAGTATCAGCTACTCCATAGATACTTCCTGATACAGATCCTACTAGGTATCTAATACTCTGCTTTTCCGGAGCCAAGAGTTTCAATGTGATTGAACAAAAATGATCTTTTCTGACTTTGTTTCTGAGATTTTTTAAATAATCAAAATACAGTATTGCTATGATTTACGGATTCAATTTAATACAAACTTCGGTTGATTTATTTTAAGATTCCGTTCACATTTGGTTCGTTCACAGAGATATATTTTGTACTGTATTGCTCGACATATCCAATACAAATCTCACGCTACAGAAAGCTTTGGTCCTTTTATAACATGGCATAAGGATGGTTCTTGAAACATTGAGAACTGGAACATGCGTGATTTTGTCAGAATATTGTATTGAGAATATTTGAACGAATACTCACACCATCGAACAAATGCAAGTACAATTATTTAAACACCTACATCAATAGACACAGACACACTCACACAAGTAAAAACACACAGGCACACAATCATACATTCCTAACAGGATCATTTAACGTTTATTTGACGTGCTGAGATTTTCGTTCACCAATCGTTCCTTGACTAGTAAGTTTGGTATAAGTTCCTTGACTAGTAAGTTTGGTATAAGTTCCTTGACTAGTAAGTTTGGTATAAGTTCCTTGACTAGTAAGTTTGGTATGAGTTCCTTGACTAAATAATAGTTTGGTTTGAGTTCCTTGATTACTAGGTTGGCATGAGTTCTTTGAGTATTAGGTAAGTATGAGGCTGACCATCCATACTGTAAAAAATAGGTCACTTTTGTCAATACCACACACACACCCCGGTTTCAGGGAAAGGTGGCATGGGTTGCATGGTTTATGTCTATGTAAGGTTTGTTTTTCTTTGTAAGTAGGTACACATGCAGTATATGTAAGCCTGAACTTACATGCAGCTGCTTGTGGGCATGCATTGAGTATAAGCTTTAAATGACTTTATAGTTGCAACTTTGGTTATAGTGGTCTCATAGAGATTTGTACACTCGTAAACACATCAACGATTCGTAAAACAACGTTAATTGCTCTGCTTGTTACTTTGTACTGGGACACTATTTTTTGTTAGCTTTTAAAAAAAAATAGAACGGGTATAAGGGTAACGCCGTTTAAATTTGTACCATAACTGTCGACCGGCAAGATTCAAGAAAACGAAAACATCGTGAGTTAAATTAAGGTCTATTCAAAATGACGGACAGGTTCGAAAAATTAGGTTTTTTTACATTTCGATATCTCATTTCTTTTTTCGACGACGAATACAAGATTTTATAGCAGTTCGTAAACACTGTTCAGTAAAAAATATAAGAGCACCATTTTGAATGTCTATAAATATGAATGTTGTTTGTCTATGAATGTTTAATAAAAATATGAATACGCACATTTAATAACTACCTAAAATCGTTCGTTTATTGTATTTCAATAAGTTTCCTTGACTTATAGGTTAGTATGAAGCTGACCACTCATACTGTAAAAAATGGTTCACTTTACCAATGTTACCATTGTGTCAGGTAAGGTCGGCAAGAGTTGCAGGGTTTATGTTCATTTGAGATTGGGTTTTATATTGTAGGTTCACATGCAGCATGTTTAAGTACGAACTTAAAGTCTTAAATGCAATATATTTTTGTAACTTAGATTTTAGATTATCATAGATTTAGATAGATAGGCAATGTTTTTTTTGCGTACATTTTTCACAGTATCCAGCACCGATATAAAAATTAGGTACCTCTGTGGTCCAAATTTCATTTAATCGTTTAGCCCACAGATCACGGAATAAACCTTTTTGCTATATTGAATAACAAACATCAAACGGTGCATTTAAAATATTAATAGCATGTAGTAAGGTTGATTAGATAGTTTTATGTTTCAATTAGGTACGTAAATGTTATTTGTTAGTCAACCATAAATTAACGGTAAGTAGGTGTATTTTTTTAAACCTACGTGAATACACCTTAATACTGGTAACATACGGTAAAGATTGTAAATAAAAAACCGCCCGACATTACCTTAAACTTGTGCCATTTGAAAAATAATACTGTCAGCAATGATAAAAACATACAATCATTAGAAGAATTAATGGATCTAAGTAAAAAATATACAACTGACAACATATTCGAATACATACCTTAATAATGCCAAGCTAACTTCCACTCAAAACACACACGACAAATTCCCGAGTCTGATGTAAACGTTCTCAAAAGAAAATGAAGGTATCGAATGAGTTTTTTTGTGTTGTCCACACTACATCAAAGAGTTACCATACGTGAACAAATACTTAAGATTGCAAGATTTTGGTCAGTTCCAATGGAATTGGTAACATACTAAAAGAAAAATTTCGGAGCCAAAAATGGAGACAACCCTTAGCAATCAATATTTCGTGTTTAAATAAGTAAATATTATTGTGGCTAGTACAGAAAATGAAAGATACGTTACTAAGGTATATGCAAAAATACTCAACTTTAAAAATGTTTGACTATTTTGATCGTATCATGCCATCAAAGGGTCAAAAACGGGTTGCGGACATGTAAAATTTGTATGGGAATGGAAAAAAGGCGTTTTTGTTTTATTTTTTAATTACATCGCCACTTAATGCTTTTTGCAGTTTTTTTTGTATTTCGATACGCTTTTTATTTACTTTACTCTGATAATTTTAGAATTCAGTAGAGATCACCAGTTTTTATGAAAAAGCTGAAAATCATTAGGGGACACGCACAAGACAAAAGGTACAAATTTCGACGGCGATACCCATAAATGCCAAACATGAGCTAGGTCAAACCACTCGAACTGTGGCTCCAATATGGTATATGACGCATGCTACAGTAAACATTTCGTATTTTTCATGTTTCTAGTTTCAGGCTTTTTGTTTACCAAGAGTCCGGTCGATAGCTCAGTTGGTAGAGTGCTTGCATTCCATGCCGAGAGCTCGGGTTTGAATCCCACCAAGGGTGTCAGAAATGATTTCCCGTTTTGGTGTTTATTTCAAAACCGACAAGACTTACTCATACTTCGCAAGGAATGAGTAACAGCCCCCTGGGGAGCTAGGAACCTCCCACTTCAAATGAAATGGTTGGCGTTACGCCGGCCCCCTTATCTGTTAAAATGAAAAGGTTGCACTCGACACATGCGAAACCCTTTTGGAATAACGCCGCAATGTGTGTAGCTTGGTTGCGATTGCGTTTTGGATTAACGTGTTTTTGTCGTTTTTTAAAGTAGGTAAACAAAAATGCTTACGCCTGTATTTGTTGGCAATGATTGTTTTATTTTTTTATCCCTATTCTATAAATTTGTATAGCTCCTCCATTTGAGGCAGAAATTTGTCCAAAAAATACATAACTTTCCAGAAAACACACTTTTATTATTAAATTTTGTGCTTGAACAATTACTCTAGTATTTACGAGTATTATTACTCTAATATTTGACAACTCAAGTGGCTGGCATAGGGTCAGGCCCCCTACGCATAAAAATAAATATGTCGGCTCCACACTCACTACATGCAGCTCCTTCAGGGAGAACGCGGTTAAAATTAACACTGTATGTGTAGCTTAGTCACGTTTTCACTATGACGACAAACAGTCTGTTGTGAAATCCAATCAGAGCCCAGCTTGCATCTAGTCCTGATCTCAAGGGGCCTTTCAGTAAATAATGCTACAAGCCTTTGGGAAATATCTAGACCATGTACATTGTATAATATAGTTATACTACAACATACATGATAAAGATGTCATCATGGTTATCTGGAAAATAATCCAATCACACTCTCTCATTTCTACTCCTTAGGTTCAATTGAATCTACTTAAACGTAACTAAGCTGTACATGTAGTGTTTCCTTCCAACAACTTCTAGAATCCAGATTGTCTAAAAACTAGGGATTCTCTCACACATGTAAAAAAATAAAATAAAAGCCACGTTTTTCCAATACCAATTTCAAAGCGTTAACCACTAGATTATGTACCGGCTGGAAATATATTTTTAACCCTCTCATAAAATTGACATAAAAAGATACAGAACCAGAATATACAGGTATGAGTATAGCAATGAAATGGTCTGTATACTGCTCACAGTCTATTTTGGTCGATAAACTTTTTTTCAGTCAGCCACTAATTACTATACGCTCATTAGGTTGAAAGCTTTGTCGTTGTTTCAGATACCGTGCTATGTCAGTCGATCTATACACAAAAATAGAGACTCCAAAAATTCAATAATTTGCAATTCACAAATTCGAATATTTATAATATATATTTTTTTAAATATCAAGAATTCAAATTCGTAGGGAGAACACATGAGGATAAATTTATGTGTATGCAGACATTTCTGTACTTTTCGAAATAAGCTACGCACACTTGATAAAGAGAAACATCGTGATGTCACACGACCAGGTTGCTAGGGTTGCTAATAATATTGTTCATTTTGTTTCTTTGATTGTTGTAAAATTTGCGTGTTGTAAAATCTGTCTAAGAAATAAAGCTGTTTTTTCCTACTTCTGTAATTTTAATTTTCTGGCAATGACATCCTGTTTGAGTATTTTCACGCTGCCTCCAATTTCCTTTCATAGATAAATCAATTAATATAAAACTAACCTCACGAGATTAACTTCCTAATCAATCAATCAAATACATAATGGAAAAATCATTGACCGATTTATTTTTAATAAAATTTTCAAAATGTTCGAAAAGCTCGAGGAAATAAAGCAACTCGTGAAGAAAAACTTGTTGTTTTATTTTTACATATATTATCAATCCGAAATTTTACATTATTATTAGCACGTGCAAGTGTAAATATGTGTTTTTATTATTTATGTTATTTATACACGGAAGCTTCTTAGATAAGATTAGATAATCATGTTATTTTCTGATGAGTTTTTCAAATGCGAATAAATATTTTTAACTTTCGAATATTCAAACATTCGATATAACCGTAGCCTCTACGCCGACCCTATTCAAAGGCTTATACTGTGTTATAATTGTGCACGCCATACATTTTGTATGGCCAGTTATTCTACCTACAAGCCTAAACTGTTATGTCAAAGCTTTAGATGGGAAATGATAATGATTCCCATATTTTAAGCTTAATCGTGTCGTATTTTAAACTGAAAACATTATTATATTGTTGCGTTTTTAGGAAACCTTAGCATCTTTCTAAAATTAAAAACGTCGTTCTGATCAAGCCATACTTTACTTCGTCATTTAAATTTTCTTCTTCCTTT
Organism: Agapetus fuscipes; assembly: GCA_951799405.1. Lineage (NCBI taxonomy): Eukaryota > Metazoa > Arthropoda > Insecta > Trichoptera > Glossosomatidae > Agapetus > Agapetus fuscipes. Next base: position 9,979,460 of record OX637336.1, read on the forward strand.
TCTTGCTTTCACATTTTCTCTCTAAACGTGTCCTATGCTGTTTCACTGGTTTTAGGAATCGTGGATAAACATTTTATTGGGAGTAACTTTTCATAGTAAGTGAACTAATTATAAGAAAGTACTCATGACAAACTTTTAAAATACAGGATTTTTTCACTGTTATAATGTTTTATTTCGTATAAAACAGAAAAAGGTGCATTTATTGATCTGAGAAACCCAGGTTTAATTTGGCACTTATTCAGTTGTACCTGGTTGTACCTTTAAAATATCGATGTTTTAATTCAGTTTAAACAAAGTCTTGAATGGTAATTTTGAACCTTCTGTTTCTCTTTGTCCACAGATACGAGGAGTGGAAGTAGGCATAGTACTCCTGGTGTTGATGGTGTGGATAGGAGCCATCGCCCTGTTCTTCAACAGATGGGGCAAGATCAGAATGCTGCTGCCGTATCAGCCGGACTACAAACAGGAGCAACTCAAGGTAAAATACATCTGAAGATGGGATTTTTTTTTGTATAGAACGAAGAAACAGATTTTACGAATCTGTTTCTTATTTTACATTATCTCTTAAATCGGGGATGAGAAACAAAACAAAGATGGAAACAACTTGTTATCAATCGTATGAGAAATTGGCACGTAAATAAACCTCATCATTTGGCTGGATTGCTTGCAAAACTTACCGCCTGAGGCACTAGTCTCTTATCCATACGAAGATTTTTTATATGCCAAATCATTTGGAAGTTATAAAATAAACATGCTTATTGCATGCTGTAAGCAAGTCGTTTAATGCAAAATAAGATAATACTTATACAAAACAAGTTTGAATCTGTGGAATAATTCAAAGAGTAAACAATTTTGCTTGGATTAAATAAAAAAAAAACGATTTTAATAATTATTGAACTCATCCGTTTTAGTTTGACGTATATTCATTCGAGTGTATTTTAATATGCCAGAAATACAGCGTTTAAGCAATTTCAAAACAATAAATATTATCAATTTGTATTTCTTAGTGATATTTTATTAAAAATATGAAATTGTTTGCCCCATCTTTGACCTACGAGTATCGACTAAATGTTAAAAGCTATTAAAACTTATTTGATTATTGGGAATTAACGAAAGGTGACGTCACATAGCCGAGGGAAATTTTTAATCTTCGGACCTCATTAAAAACAATATAAACATGAGTCAAGTTTTCCAATCAGGAATGAAAGTCTTCCATAGTTATAAAATGGAATGTATCAGGCTAGTATAAGTGTAAACAGGATATAACTTGCTATAACTTTGTCTAAGTTTAATTACTTTGTTTCGTGAGGTATGAGGAGCACATAAACTTGAAGGAGTTCACTTAAGACGAATGCATCGTCACATTTCATCCCCATACAACTTCAACCGATAATAAAAAACTGTAAGAGAATGCTTCAAAATTAAGATGGAAAAAATAAGAAAAACGATCAAGAGTTGATTTCATTGCAGCAATGTGCCCATATTATCAGGAACTCAATAACTGTAACGATCTTGTTAAGGTTGAGTAAACCTTACTATCCTACAGGAATAGCCTTAAGAGTGCACATACAAAATAAACCAAACCCCACACGAGCATAAACCTTGCAACTTATGCGACCTTTCCCTGAAATGGGAGGCATTGGCAAAAGTGAACCAAGTTTTTACAGCATGGAAGTTAAGGCTCATCCCAACATTTAAGTCAAATAACAACCATTCGTATTCGCTTTTGAACTTTATTGATCGACATCTAAAATACAAGTCTGGTTTCAGAGCAAACCGGTAAGAATACGGGTTATTCTCGAAACATTGGGGACTGGCACATGCGAGACCTCCCCAGAACATTATATTAAGAATATTCGAGAAAATGCTCACACAACGTCGAACAAATACAAATACAATCATGTATGTACCTGCATCTAGAGACTTCACAGACTCACACAGACACAACTTACACGAACTCACAATAAAACATTCGCAACAATATCCCTGAATCCACCTAAACATATACCAACTATGAGTACCTCCCCACATAATCAGTACTGTGCCATCTTCTTGCTTGTCTAACCCCTGATCCGGCTTGCAGGTCCCAGGCACCGGGGCGTGCGCGGCCGCGGCAGCGAGCAGCTCCTGCGCCGGCAACCACGGCGGACACGCGTGCTCCCAGGTAAGCCCCTGCTGACTATACTCTCTGTGGGATGTGGTTACTCTACATACCTCTTCACCTGATATGCCTCCCTGATACATGCAATATCCCTTAGCTCATAGGACACATTATGTTCACTGGCTCCATCGTAAGTATGATCTAGGAAAGTGATGGGAAAGTACGGCCCATACCATTTATATTTCGAATGTGCTCTTTGCTGAGTTGAAAAAATTCATAAACCTTTACCAAATACCGGTCACTGAAAGGTCCATCCAACCTTACAACAACTGGGTCTTGCTTGAGAATTGGCGCTTTCTACAGCGACGACCAAGCTTGCAGAGGGCTCTTGAGGTGTGATACACACAAAAACAGCGCTCACCAAATAAATCATCATAATATTATTATTATTATTATCATCTTTTCGCGCTGCTGAAAGTTACTTCTTGACAGCTCGAACCTGCATTAAAAAACCACACGCCTACCATGGTCCTTCGAATAAAAGTTATATTGTAATATTTAACATTTGTGAAGTGTGTAATGCTGTTATATTTTTATATGACATAAATTTTCAACACAAAATACATTTTTCTTATAATTCTGGTTCTCCTCCGTAATTTCTTAAGCTTTCTGATCCTCCATTAAGAAACATTCTAACCGTCAGATTTTGCCAATGCTTCATTTGAATTTAAAAAAACAACGTGGTTTTCTATTTGATTGATAACTTAAAAATAAACATTTCTCTTCCTAAGAATATAAATAACATTAAATTATAAAGAATATACATTTCAAAAACAAACGCAAAATTTCAAACTGCTAGATCTCTACACGATATAATACGAGATGAAATAAAGGCATATGAGTATGTTGGAGAATAAATATTTCAAACATCTAAATGGAATCTCAAATTGCCACTACAGCTCCGAATGCGATCCGAATTTGAATAATACACACATAAAGCTTTGAAAGCAATCTCTCTTAGCTGTATATTTTATTCACCTCTTTTAAAACTTTGCTCTCCTGATACCTGAAACTCTCTAAATTATTCAGGTACAAGATTTTTCACCTGAAATTTTAAAATTCAGCGCGCGCGAGAACTGAACTCTTTTTGTTGTTGTATTTTTAAGCGTATTTTTTTATGTGCAGAAGCCACCAGTGGTGAAGGATGAGAGTTTTTAGAAGGAAACCCATTTGGAAAAAATATAATTAAATACCTCCAGCTTATTTCTACTGGTTATGAAACAATTTAGAAAGAACCTGAAATATTATTTTTGAACTATTGTTTCACACCTCATTTTATTATTTCAGTATAACACATCGTAACCATGAAAACGTTAACAATATAAGATAAATCCGATTTTGTACCAGATTATTTTTTATTCCTTGACTTATAGGTTGGTATGAGGCTGACCACCCATACTACAAAAAATGGTTCACTTTGCCAATGTCACTCCTGTGTCAGGGAAGGTCGGCAAAAGTTGTAGGGCTTATGTTTATTTGAGGTGTGGATTTTATTTGTAAGTACACATTCACCATTTGTAAGCGCGAACTACACGTGTTTGTTTGTGGGCATGCATTTGAGAGGCTTAAAGAATATATCCTTGCAACTTAGATTATAGATTATCTTGATCTATTTGTGTAATTCTACTCTCCAGGCTCCTTTCGCTCTTGCAACTTTTCCAATCCTTTTACGATAGTATAAATGGTAGTGAGAAACCGGTCGCGCCAGCGCGGAATCAAGAGCAATCATCATGGGTACATATTTTACTAACACACCGCAGAATCTGTAACTGTAACTGTAACTCTGTCGCCATTCCGCTAGGGGTGGCCAGAGCCTCTGCAGAGCTGCCTCCATTTTTTCCTATCCTGACATACCTCTTTCAATTCCTTCATATCCATCACCTTTTTCATGCATTTTCTTCTTTTACGCTCACTTTGTATATCCCATTCTTTCACAATCTCCTCAATCTGATCACTCCATACTTTTCTCGGTCGTCCCTTCCCTCTTTTTCCTTTCACACTTTCTTTGTATGCATACTTTGTCAGTCTATCATCATTCATTCTTTCCACATGCCCAAACCATCTCATCACATTCTTTTGTATTTTAACTTTCACATCCTCTTTCAAATTACATTAATTTTTTACCCATTCATTCCTAACTCTATCCCTCAAAGTTTTTCCTGTCATACTTCTCAAATGCTTCATTTCCACCGTACATACTTTACTCATTTCGCTATCATTCACTGTCTGTATATTTATTGTGCAAGGGAAAGCAAGTGGTCGGTGCAGAATCGTTCCGGAGAATTTGTGTTAGGTACGACGACAAGATGTCCATTGTCCATAGACAGAATGTCCAACAACACAATGCCCACCCGGCAAAATATCCACGCGAAATAATGTCCATCAACAAGATTTACACCGACAAAATGTCCAACAATGTAATGTCCACCGACAAAAAATCCACCGAAGTAATAATGACGTTAGTTTTTTTTAATATGATATACGATTTAAATGTCATATGATCTTGAATACATTTTTTCGGTGGGCATTCTGTCAAAGGGCATTTTGTCGTGTTAGTATGTATAAGTTAAAAGTTTGTATGATTTTAATAAAAGAAATGGAAGATTAAAAGCATCCTTTATTATATTGCCCTTCGTCGTCGTCATTCGTCGTCGAGTTTCGATTTTCAAAACCAATGCCATCACAGCAGATGAAACACATTCATGCTCTATAGCAAATTAATTTTTGTATATATGCTGCAATGCGGCGAGCTTACGCGTGTGTGTTTACAAATGTATGAAAACTTTTAGGAATTAATCTGTTTGTTCATACTAAAAATGTATGGAACAATATTGACATCTAGCGGCAAAACGTAAAAGTTTTTTTTTACATTTTCTTTTATTTCATGCAAATTAAAAATAAAAAAAAAGCCAAATAAAAATGGATTTCAATCTGTAATCTAAGTTGCAAACATATATAACATTTGAGATTCATATTACATGCATTCTTACGAGCAGACATGTATAAGTTCTAATCTAATCTAATCTAAGCTGCAAAGATATATATCATTTAAGATTTATATTAAATGCATTCCCACAAGCAGATATGTATAAGTTCCCGCTTACATATGCTGCATGTGTACTTACAACATAACAGCCCATTCCAAATGAACATAAGCCCTGCAACTCTTGCCAACCTTCCCTGAAACAAAGGTGAATTTGCAAAGTAAACCATTGCTTACAGTATGGGTGGTCAGACACATACTAACCTTTTAGTCAAGGAAATTATTTTGTTTAGTTCTATAATCTAAGTTGCAAAGATACATACCATTTGAGATTCATATTAAATGCATTCCCACAAGCAGACAGGTACAAGTTCACGCTTACAAATGCCCAATGTGGACTTGCAAAATAAAAAAAACTAATCTCAAATGAACATAAGCCCTGCAACTCTTGCCGACTTTTCCTCAAACAGAGATAAAATTTGCATTGTGAACCATTGCTTACAGTATGGGTGGTCAGCCACATACTAACCTTTTAGTCAAGGAAATTATTTTGTTTAGTTCATTAATCTAAGTTGCAAAGATACATACCATTTGAGATTCATATTAAATGCATTCCCACAAGCAGACAGGTATAAGTTCGCGCTTACAAATGCCCCATGTGGACTTATAAAATAAAAAACTAATCTCAAATGAACATAAGCCCTGCAACTCTTGCCGACTTTTCCTCAAACAGAGATAAAATTTTCATTGTAAACCATTCTTACAGTATGGGTGGTCAGCCACATACTAACCTATAAGTCAAGGAAATTATTTTATTAAGTTCTATAATCTAAGTTGCAAAGATACATACCATTTGAGATTCATATTAAATGCATTCCCACACGCAGACAGGTACAAGTTCACGCTTACAAATGCCCAATGTGGACTTGCAAAATAAAAAAACTAATCTCAAATGAACATAAGCCCTGCAACTCTTGCCGACTTTTCCTCAAACAGAGATAAAATTTGCATTGTGAACCATTGCTTACAGTATGGGTGGTCAGCCACATACTAACCTTTAAGTCAAGGAAATTATTTTGTTTAGTTCTTTAATCTAAGTTGCAAAGATACATACCATTTGAGATTCATATTAAATGCATTCCCACAAGCAGACAGGTATAAGTTCGCGCTTACAAATGCCCCATGTGGACTTATAAAATAAAAAACTAATCTGAAATGAACATAAGCCCTGCAACTCTTGCCGACTTTTCCTCAAACAGAGATAAAATTTTCATGGTAAACCATTCTTACAGTATGGGTGGTCAGCCACATACTAACCTATAAGTCAAGGAAATTATTTTGTTAAGTTCTATAATCTAAGTTGCAAAGATACATACCAATCGAGATTCATATTAAATGCATTCCCACAAGCAGACAGGTATAAGTTCGCGCTTACAAATGCCCCATGTGGACTTATAAAATAAAAAACTAATCTCAAATGAACATAAGCCCTGCAACTCTTGCCGACTTTTCCTCAAACAGAGATAAAATTTTCATTGTAAACCATTCTTACAGTATGGGTGGTCAGCCACATACTAACCTATAAGTCAAGGAAATTATTTTATTAAGTTCTTTAATCTAAGTTGCAAAGATACATACCATTTGATATTCATATTAAATGCATTCCCACAAGCAGACAGGTATAAGTTCGCGCTTACAAATGCCCCATGTGGACTTATAAAATAAAAAAACTAATCTCAAATGAACATAAGCCCTGCAACTCTTGCCGACTTTTCCTCAAACAGAGATAAAATTTTCATTGTAAACCATTCTTACAGTATGGGTGGTCAGCCACATACTAACCTATAAGTCAAGGAAATTATTTTATTAAGTTCTATAATCTAAGTTGCAAAGATACATACCATTTGAGATTCATATTAAATGCATTCCCACACGCAGACAGGTACAAGTTCACGTTTACAAATGCCCAATGTGGACTTGCAAAATAAAAAAACTAATCTCAAATGAACATAAGCCCTGCAACTCTTGCCGACTTTTCCTCAAACAGAGATAAAATTTGCATTGTGAACCATTGCTTACAGTATGGGTGGTCAGCCACATACTAACCTTTTAGTCAAGGAAATTATTTTGTTTAGTTCTTTAATCTAAGTTGCAAAGATACATACCATTTGAGATTCATATTAAATGCATTCCCACAAGCAGACAGGTATAAGTTCGCGCTTACAAATGCCCCATGTGGACTTATAAAATAAAAACTAATCTCAAATGAACATAAGCCCTGCAACTCTTGCCGACTTTTCCTCAAACAGAGATAAAATTTTCATGGTAAACCATTCTTACAGTATGGGTGGTCAGCCACATACTAACCTATAAGTCAAGGAAATTATTTTGTTAAGTTCTATAATCTAAGTTGCAAAGATACATACCAATCGAGATTCATATTAAATGCATTCCCACAAGCAGACAGGTATAAGTTCGCGCTTACAAATGCCCCATGTGGACTTATAAAATAAAAAACTAATCTCAAATGAACATAAGCCCTGCAACTCTTGCCGACTTTTCCTCAAACAGAGATAAAATTTTCATTGTAAACCATTCTTACAGTATGGGTGGTCAGCCACATACTAACCTATAAGTCAAGGAAATTATTTTATTAAGTTCTATAATCTAAGTTGCAAAGATACATACCATTTGATATTCATATTAAATGCATTCCCACAAGCAGACAGGTATAAGTTCGCGCTTACAAATGCCCCATGTGGACTTATAAAATAAAAAAACTAATCTCAAATGAACATAAGCCCTGCAACTCTTGCCGACTTTTCCTCAAACAGAGATAAAATTTTCATTGTAAACCATTCTTACAGTATGGGTGGTCAGCCACATACTAACCTATAAGTCAAGGAAATTATTTTATTAAGTTCTATAATCTAAGTTGCAAAGATACATACCATTTGAGATTCATATTAAATGCATTCCCACACGCAGACAGGTACAAGTTCACGCTTACAAATGCCCAATGTGGACTTGCAAAATAAAAAAACTAATCTCAAATGAACATAAGCCCTGCAACTCTTGCCGACTTTTCCTCAAACAGAGATAAAATTTGCATTGTGAACCATTGCTTACAGTATGGGTGGTCAGCCACATACTAACCTTTTAGTCAAGGAAATTATTTTGTTTAGTTCTTTAATCTAAGTTGCAAAGATACATACCATTTGAGATTCATATTAAATGCATTCCCACAAGCAGACAGGTATAAGTTCGCGCTTACAAATGCCCCATGTGGACTTATAAAATAAAAAACTAATCTCAAATGAACATAAGCCCTGCAACTCTTGCCGACTTTTCCTCAAACAGAGATAAAATTTTCATGGTAAACCATTCTTACAGTATGGGTGGTCAGCCACATACTAACCTATAAGTCAAGGAAATTATTTTGTTAAGTTCTATAATCTAAGTTGCAAAGATACATACCAATCGAGATTCATATTAAATGCATTCCCACAAGCAGACAGGTATAAGTTCGCGCTTACAAATGCCCCATGTGGACTTATAAAATAAAAACTAATCTCAAATGAACATAAGCCCTGCAACTCTTGCCGACTTTTCCTCAAACAGAGATAAAATTTTCATGGTAAACCATTCTTACAGTATGGGTGGTCAGCCACATACTAACCTATAAGTCAAGGAAATTATTTTGTTAAGTTCTATAATCTAAGTTGCAAAGATACATACCAATCGAGATTCATGTTAAATGCATTCCCACAAGCAGACATTTATAAGTTCGCGCTTACACATAATGCATGTTGACTTACAACATAAAAACCCAATCTCAAATTAATATAAGCCCTGCAACTCTTGCCAATCTTCCCTGAAACACAGCTGAAATCTTCAAAGTGAACCATTTTTTAAACTATGGGTGGTCGATTTTCTTTTACAAAGGCTGCATGTTTTTCTTTTACATGTTTTCCGAATTTTAACGCGAGGAAACTATGCGCAATATACACATTCACCAAATGTTAAGGGGTTGGGCTGCGTAGCAGCCAGGGGCAACGCCCCTAGTATTTTTTTAATGTTGAAGAGAAAAACTGATGAAAATCGTGTGAATAGGACCCTTTGCCACTGTAAGCTATATTACAATATGTTTTTGTCATTTGTGGGAGAATATTCTACAGGTTTACACAATGACAGTTTTTAGGCCGTTTCGTTCGGATGCCAGTCACGAATGTGTGTTAGACTACAATGCTTTTTGCTTCCCTTTTCTAGGAAAATAAAATCAAGATGTGGAAATACAAGAAGAGCTTGCGACACTCTATCTGTCTCGCTTTATTGACACACGCTTTCGTCTTATACCAGAAATTTTGATTCTAAAATAAAATAAGCCTTTTCTGCTCTATAATGTTTTCCTGAGTGCTCAATGTACCTATGTATTTTTTTATATTATAATTTATCTATTTTTTTTGTAATTTAAAATTTTATCCGTGCATGTTTGAAAACAACGAATATCTTAACATAAAGAAAATGATAAATTATAACTTGATGAATGACTGATTACTCTAGCAAAAATCGTTTTCCTTAGAAAAATTATAGCTGTTTTAATTCACATTTAGTGTAAGTAGTTTTAAATTGACCAAAGATCTAACCATTAATGTGTATTTATTCGTGATATTTTATTTGAAAATATGATATGGTGAGTTTCACCTTCGACCTATGAGTATATTGAATAAATTTTATGCTGTCAGCAAGCAAATTTCCCTGATTATCAGGTATTTACAATGGTGACATCACAAAGCCGAGGGATATTTGAATGTTCGAACCTCATTATCAACGGTATTTATTTGAATATAACTAGAAAATGAAAAAGGCTCCTTTTGAATCTATAATCTATAATCTAAGCTGCAAGGATATGTTAACTTTTAAGGCTCATATGAAATGCATGCCTACAGACAGCCACATGTAGGTTCGCGCCTACACATTCTGCATGTGTGCATACAAATAAAGAAAACCTCACATGGACATAAACCTTGCAACTCCTGCCGCCGATCCCTGAACTGGGGTGGCATTGGCAAAAGTAAACCGATTTTTACAGCACGGGTGGTCAGCCTCGTACCAACCTATCAGTCAAGGAGCTGCCTTGTAGGCTTATACTTAAAAAATAAAAAAATCGAAAGGATTGCAAATACCCTGATCATAATTTTAATAATATTTAATATTTTTAAGGGTTTGGTGGTTTACACACTGAAAGTCCATTGTGTATTAATTAAATAAACAAAGTTTGAATTCGCTTTTATACATTTTTATTTTTGTATTTTTATCTAGCACTTTCGCCCACAAGGCGTCATCAGGACAATCTTAATAATATTTGATGATAGGGAACATGAAGAACTATACATATTTTTATAATTAGTCTAAATTAGAAACACCTTTATGTAGAATTCGATTGGATTGATCTTTAATTATATTTTAATGAATACAGATCAGATACTTTGTAATGGACCAGAAAGTAAAAGATGAAACAGTGGTTACAGTTTCACTTTGATGCCCTGCAGTCGGCATTATGATGAACTGAAATAGATCAGCGTACAAACTGTTTGGCGTCCATCCTTTGAAGTTGCTAACTCGTTTAATCAACAAAGCATAATGCGCTGTTTTTTGGTCCACTGATCACACATCAAACGATCACAAACTCCACAATGTTATTCGATAATGAACTGGCATTATTAAACAGCATTATTTAAAAAAAAAAAGTGAAATCGAGCCAAAGAGAAAAGTGACTGAAAAGTGATGACTTCATCATCATTTTCATGACAAACTGAAGGACACTCCTCCTTAATCTTGCTCCGTATTGTTTGGGTTGTGACCTGTGTAGAAGCAACCACTCTTCTTCAGTTCTCTCTTGACTTTGCTGCCCGTAGCTTTTTAACCACCTAGTCTGCCTTCACTTGATCGGCCCATCGTGTGATCTTCCTCTCTTTCTCTTACTCTTCAAGCCACCGATTACAACCAGTCGTTCCAGGCTATTCTCATTGCCACAGAAAACGTGTCTAAAGAGCTGAAGAATACGGCGTGTACATATACTAGCCAGAGTTAAGCCATCCAAACGTAGCTTTAAAAAATAATAAAGCGCCCAAAATATTCCAATAATGCTTTAAGAAGACTTCAAAGATGACTACATTTTAAAATCACCAGCTGAGAGCTGGTACAAAACAGTCAAGAAAACTGGGAGCAGGTAATTGACAAATCCCATTTTTGGACGTAGATAATAGCCAAAAATGACGAAATCATGGATGTGGGGCCGTGGGTGAAATCATGGATGTGGGGCCGTGGGTGAAATCATGGATTGGGGGCCGTGGGTGAAAACATAAATGTGGGGCCGTGGGTGAAATCATGGATGTGGGGCCGTGGGTGAAATCATGGATGTGGGGCCGTGGGTGAAATCATGGATGTGGGGCCGTGGGTGAAATCTTGGATGTGGGGCCGTGGGTGAAATCATGGATGTGGGGCCGTGGGTGAAATCATGGATGTGGGGCCGTGGGTGAAATCATGGATGTGGGGCCGTGGGTGAAATCATGGATGTGGGGCCGTGGGTGAAATCATGGATGTGGGGCCGTGGGTGAAATCATGGATGTGGGGCCGTGGGTGAAAACATGGATGTGGGGCCGTGGGTGAAATCATGGATGTGGGGCCGTGGGTGAAATCATGGATGTGGGGCCGTGGGTGAAATCATGGATGTGGGGCCGTGGGTAAAATCATGGATGTGGGGCCGTGGGTGAAAACATGAATGTGTTGCAACATTTTGATGGTTTCCCAACCCCTTTACAGTCCTGACTTGGCTTCGTGTGACTTTTTCTGTTTCCCCGACTGCAAAAAAAGCTGGATGAGAAGCATTAGGGCACCGCGGAAAACCATGTTACCAAATCATAAATCATGTTACAATTTAATGTCCCTGAAATTAAATGGATGACTGATGAGAGCAATCCAGCAGCCACTGTTGAATCGAGCACTGGCGATACAGCCAGATTACTACTTGAATCAATCTCCTTCTTAAATGTTAAACAATATAATCTTATACCCAATAAAAATAATAAAATCTTGGATTTGGTTCTATCTGATGTTGATTGTACTGTGAGTCGTGGAGATTTTCCTCTGGTGCCTGAGGATGGTCATCATCCTTCTCTGTTGATTGATGTTCCACTTAAACCGGATGTGCAGTTGGACAGCAAAAGTGCACCCAAATATAATTTTTTCAAAGCCAATTTCACTGAAATAAATCATATGCTCAGCCTAATTGATTGGAATGCTCTGTTGGATGACAAAACTACTGATCTTGCTGTAGACATTTTCTATGATACCTTGGTAAGTATTATTGATCTGTATACACCCAAGAAACTAGCCAAAAAACCTAAGTACCCATTTTGGTATAAAAGTTCTACGGTTGCTTTGGTTAGAGACAAAAATAAATACTGGGACCGTTGGAAGAAATATAATAATCTATGTGACTATGCTGCCTATTCTAACTTTAGATCTAAACTCAAAATTGCACACAGACACGACCATAGACACTATATTGCTAATATTGAACAATCTATCAAAACAAATATAAAGCCATTTTTCTCCTATATTAACAACTTAAAGACATCAAACTCATATCCCAAAAACATGCATTACAAGGATATTTTATCTGACGATCCTAAAGATATATCCAATCTTTTTTGTCAATACTTTCAATCTGTTTTCTCTAAAAACACTATAGCTGACACAGATCACAATCCACCAAATCATACTAATACATCTTCACTTTCATCGATTAACATCTTAAGTTCCGAAATTTATAACAAACTTATCAACCTTAACACTAATAAAGGTGCTGGACCTGACTCGATTTCTCCCATTGTTCTCAAAAAATGTGCGTCTCATCTGACCAAACCTCTACGTATTCTCTTTAACAGGAGCATCAGGGAGGGCTGCTTTCCAACCATATGGAAGACAGCTCATGTTACCCCCATCCATAAGGCAGGCAATAAGGATGATATTACAAACTATCGCCCAATATCAATACTCTCCTCTATATCCAAGGTCTTTGAAATGATAATCAAGGATCACATTTATAATTTTCTCAAACCTTATCTCTTAGAGGAACAACATGGTTTTACGACCGATAGATCGACCACCTCAAATCTTCTCGTGTATACAGACTTTCTTTTCAGGGCTATGGATCAACGCATACAAGTTGATTCAATCTATACAGACTTCCAGAAGGCATTCGACAAGGTTGATCATGCTTTACTGACTCGAAAGCTTTCATACTATGGTATTCACGGTGACCTATTGAGGTGGATTAGTTCATATTTAAGCGATAGACTTATGACAGTAACTCTTAATGGGTTTAAATCAGAATACGTGTGTGTTACGTCGGGGGTACCCCAGGGTTCTGTTCTGGGCCCTCTGTTATTTCTAGCTTTCATCAATGACATAGGAAATTGCTTCATTCACTCAGATTTTTTACTATTTGCAGACGATCTCAAAATTTATCGTACCATAAGAACTGAGGAGGACGCTGTTTTGTTGGAAGAGGATCTCGGTAGGGTCCATGACTACTGTGTTTGCAATAGATTGGAACTAAATCTGAAAAAATGTTTTTCCATATCCTTCACTAAAAACAAAAACCTTATTTCTCATAATTATGCGATTGCTGATACCATGCTGCAACGACTCGACTCGGTAAAGGATCTTGGTGTTATCTTTGACTCCAAACTGCATTTTGACGATCACATCGATAAGATTCTAACACAATGTAACAAAATGCTTGGTTTTATCCTAAGGGTGACCAGGGAGTTCAGAGATCCCACATCTCTTATGACCTTGTATGTCTCACTTGTACGCTCTCGGGCCGAGTATTGCTCCCCAGTATGGAATCCCTTATATGACAAATATAACGTTGCATTGGAAAAAATCCAACATAAACTAATACGAATTGGAAATCACAGATTCAGAACATCCCGTTTCAATGACTTAATAGACCTCTCGTCGAGGCGTGAACTTGCAGATGCCTGTATTCTACGCAGAATTTGTATGTCTGCACTAGACACACCCCTATTACTGAAATTGATAGACTTCGCGGTCCCAACAGTTAGACGATCATTTTGGCCCTTTCACATTAAGCGTTACGTTACCAATGCAGGTTTGCGAAATCCTCTGCTAAGAATGACTAAAAATTATAACAATAAATTTAAAGATGTCGATCTGTTTCACGGTAGTTCTAATTTATTTAAAAGATCAATTTTAGCTATACTTGAGCAGTGAGTATCCCTTCCCCTTCCCCTTCCTTTCTTCCCTACTACTTCTATTTATATTATTTTATTATTGTTGTTTGAATTTTTGAATGTTGTATTCCGTTTTAAAAAAAAATGTTTTTATCCTTAGTATGTAAGTGAAATTATTTTGATATTTTTGTGTGCTTTTTTTATCACATTGTATTACGCTTACACCGGTAATGGGGTGCAACATGATTTCTTCTTTTGTTAATTTGTCTAATGTGCTATTTTTATGTTGTGCCTGTTGGTGTATGATTGTGAATAAATAAAAAATAAATAAATGTTCTTGGGTTGAGACTCGCTCGTACGTTTAGCCATCCATGGGACTCGGAGCATGCGGCAATCGAGGCGGAAGTAAACACATTGCAGGCCAGGAATGGCTGAACCTAGCGGTAGATAGAATTGCTGGGAGAGGGTCGAAAGAAGCTTAGGCTCCATAGTGGATGGAAATTAAGGATGATGAAGAAGAAAAAGTACGGTAAAAATAACTTTATAAAAACCTGGTAATTTATTTCTTGATGTGGCGCGTTGAAATGAAATATGGCGGCCATTTGCAAAGCCAACATTACCACCACATAAATCTCTTTTTATTTTCACGGCCATAAGTCACTACCTTTTATAGGTGTAGCCGTGTAACTAGATATAAAATAAAGTATTCCGAGTATAAAACTTTGCGTAAATACTCAAACAGAAAAATGCGGGAAATATGCAACAACGGGTGTTTTAGTTTTCAGATATATTTTTTTCAGAGTTTTTATCCAATCTCAAATCAAAGTTGCAAAGATAAATTTCATATAATATGTATAAGTTTGCGCTGATATATGCTGCGTGTGCACTTACAACAGAAACACCCAATCTCAAATGAACATAAGCTCTGCAACTCTTACCGTTCTTTCCTGAAACTTTGGTATAGTAACATTTTTACTCATTCCAGTAGGTACAAAAAAATATTTATATTAATTATTTTAAGTCACTTTTATAAACTTGAGAACATAAGAAGTGTTTTTTTTCAAGTTGAAATAATATTTAATACAATATATATATTTTTTTAGACGCAATTTTTCTGTACAAAATAATTAACAATCATATAAATTCATCGCTTCTTTTAGAAAACGTCTTACTGAAAGCCCCTCGAATATTCTCTCGTCACAAACAAACATTCCACATTCCTATCTGCAGTACCAACTATGCAAACAATTCATTTTTCAGACGCGCAACTACACATTATAACACAAATCTTTCAGATGTCGATATTTTCTCAAATTCCCTACATTCGTTTCGAAATATGGTGAGAGAAATATGCTTTTAATCCGATAAGTGTTTTTAATAACCTGTTCTTTATCCCCTTTCTTTTCTGATATTGTTTTATTTTATTTTCACTTCAATTAGAGTTTTATTGTCTTTATCTTGTACTTCTAATAATCGTAATACTCGTATTCCTATGGATCTCAAGGTCTAGATTTATTTAATTTTTATCAACATTATAATTGTATTATGACTGTTTGCTTCCTAAATAAATTTAAAAAAAAAATATATTTTTAATTAGCCACCCCGTAGCTTTCTACGTGAGGGTTTATTTTCAACAAGGGGTGAACTTTTAGCCTTTGCTTCAAGTTGCAAGCACAACTTTCACCATCTTACCTGCTAACTGAGTCCCTGGTATACTTTATTCACGTGCTTGCAGCCTTGTTAAAAAAGTGCGGAGCGTAAATTTAAAATGTGAATACTTTTAAAAACTCCAAGCGTATTTAGTTCAAAAAAATAACATAAACTTTTACACGAAATTAAATAAAATTAAAATTTTACGTTAAAAAATTGTTAAAAAAAAGAATCAAAAATATATTGTTACGAAATTAGGGTTCAATTGTCTTCAAATTAAAAATACACAGGTCTTCTTCAATAGTTATTTATTTTACACAGTTACAAAATTTATTTTCACACTACTTTCTCGATTATTCTACTTGGTTTCGGTTCACTGATCAGATGGCTTCGATGTGTTTGTTAGTCGCTATGATACTGGCCCGCTCTGCAGGCCATTCGCACCTTTATACTCTGTAGAGCAGTATGATCTAGAACCAAAGTTGCTAGACGGTTCCAGAGTAATTATTACTTCTCGACGCTTCACGTACTACCTAGAGATACAACCAAAATCCTACCTACCAATGCAATACAGTATTCCTATAATTATAACAAATACCTACTTAGCCTAGAGAATTCTACACTTATACATAATTATCGATCTTACCTACCAATACTTTTGAGGATTCTTATAACTATAACTATCCATACTTATTTCAATATTTATATTTACATAACACTATAACTACCCATACTTATTTCAATATTTATATTTACATAACAATATTTTTTTGTACTAAAGCAAACCAGTACAGAGAATGAAAGTTTTATTTAAAAGGAATCTTGTGCGGGAGGCTCCTAGAGTTCAGACAATCTAGAGGTCCATGACACTTGTTGTAGTGCCGCAGAGGTGTTGATGAAGTGGCGGTTGATGTTCTGTGTGGGATATATGTTTTCAGCTGCATATGCAACTACTAGTACCTTAAAGTTTAGCTAAATATTATGTGTTTACTACTATGATACGTACACAGGTAGGAGTAGGAGAAAGCCGGTCGATAGCTCAGTTGGTAGAGTGTTTGCATTCCGTGCCGTGAGCTCGGGTTCGAATCCCACCGAGGGTGTCAGAAATGATTTCCCGTTTCGGTGTTTATTTCAAACCCCAAAATAAAATATCGGCAAGGTTAACTCAGTACCAGCCCTCTCGGGAGCAGCTAAACCCCCACTTCAACTGAAGTGGTTGACGTAAGGCCGGTCCCTTTACCTCTAAAAAGAAATAGGTTCAACTCGCCACATGCGACTCCTTCGGGGATAACGCGGCAAGAAGTTACACTATATGTGTAGCTTAGTTGCATTTTTTTTACACAAGTAGAAGTGAAACGTTAGAACAAATCTTGTAAGTATATTTATAATCGATAAACTAAGTTGCAAAGATATATTAACATTTATAAAATTATATTAAATTCATGCCCACAAACAGACACGTAAGTTCGCGCTTGTGCATGCATTCAAATGAAATTTAAATGTTAATACATCTTTGCGACTTAGATTAGATTAGATCAAGAAATAAGTATCGTAAGTCAAAAATTGAAAATAAAAAAAACAACCTCCATCATCTGATAGCTGATAACCTTTATTCTTCAGTATTTCCACCGCGCGCTTTTGTAACGTATTGTATTGCAGGCACCGTTTATTGATATTTAAGTGAGCTGAGGCTTTCCAGCCCTCCATGTATCGAGTCCTACTAAAATTGCTTTTTATTGATTCCCCATACTAACTCACCCCAGCCTGAATTATTGAGAGTCCGCGTACTAGCTCAGGGCTAACACAATCACTGTTTTTTTGTTTGGAACTTTGTTTGTTTGGACAACACAAAAGATCAAAATCTTTCAATTTTCCTGAGAAGAGGTATCTCTAATCTGTAATGCAAGTTGCAGAGATATATTGAGATTGAAGGCTTTCACTCAATGCGCGCCCTTGGTGTTTTAAAGGCACATGCGCCTAATGGGTAGGTATTTTTTTTATTGGACAAATTCATTAAGCGCCGTATTGTGAAAAATTACATAATATATGGTAAAAAATCATTTTAGTTTGATATTCAGATTTTAAATTAAAAATTTAAGTTCGATTGGAGCCATCATTTGCACTTCAGTTAATTTAAAATGAGTTATATTAAAGAAATGAGCAAAATTAGTTATTCTGATATCGACGGTTAAAAGGCAGTAGGGCTTAAGCGACATTTTTGGTCAAAAATGAATTATGAATGCTATCCTACTTGAAATTTTCGGCTCTTTCTAATGCATCCCATTGCTCTACGATGATTTTTGTGTTGTTTATGCCCATGCAAACCACTGCGTTTTCTTAGTATGGTTTTGGTGCAACCGACAAGATATTGGCCTTTTTTGTCCTAAAGGCGCTTGTGACATAAAAAAAATCGTTAAAACATCATGGTAAAATCACATTCATAAGAATGCCAATAAATGCTCTTATTTTTTTAATTTTTGAGCTGTTTTGATTTTAACGATATGATAAAAAAAAAAGTTATGGCATTTTTCTGCAATCTCAAACTTTAAACTGCTCTCCTGAACAATTCTGTTAATGTCGCTTATCTTCTAGGCTACTGCCTTTAAACCGTCGATATGTATTTTCCTATACCCCATACACGCGCCTGATGCATGCCCACAGGCAGACACGCGTAAACATAAACATAAACCTTGCAGGAGTGAAGTTTTCCGGAATCTGTTGCCGTGGTCTGTGGGAGCTGGAGCTTCCGGACGTTTTGCCCATTTCTACGATGGGCTTCATCATCATCATACTTCACGCTGAAGAAGCCCATCGTAGAAATGGGCGAAACGTCCGGAAGCTCCAGCTCCCACAGACCACGGCAACAGATCCCGGAAAACTTCACTCCAGCATCATCAGCCGGCCGTGTAAGCCTAAAACTTTTATTCATAAACCTTGCAGCTTCTGCAGCCCATCCCTGGAACCGGGGTGGTATTGGCAAAAGTGAATCAAGTTTTTACAGCATTGGGGTCAGCCTCATATTAATCTTTTAGTCAAGTAATGTGCTCTTACTCATAATTGATCTTTTTATGAGTCGTGTCACTTTTATTAATAAAAACACATGATTTCTTCGAGTCAGCCTTACATAGTGTTGATTCAGTGAATCGCGGCGTTTGACAATACTCTGGTTTCCCGCGTAGAGATCATCCAATGAGAAGTTTTTGGCATACAGGAGGGATAACAAAGCCGGTGCTCCATAGTTTTGTGAGATCCGCACTCGCAGTGTGAAGAGTCCTCCAGCTCCAGAAATCTCAGGATCAACGTGTTGACCTGAGCGCTTCCAA
Source organism: Agapetus fuscipes (assembly GCA_951799405.1). Lineage (NCBI taxonomy): Eukaryota > Metazoa > Arthropoda > Insecta > Trichoptera > Glossosomatidae > Agapetus > Agapetus fuscipes. The sequence continues at coordinate 9,998,843 of OX637336.1, forward strand.
TATTATCGGTCCGTGAGAGATACGAGTCTCCTTGGTTGGTCCCGGACCATTGGACCAGTCTGGGAGAAAGAACTTTTTTATATTAATTACCTTAACTATATTTGTGTTTTTACTCTACTCTTGTCTCCTAATTTTAACTTTAATTTACTTTTTATTTCATACTAGCACTAAATACTAAGACTTATATTTTTTAATTTGATTGTTGCACCCGATGACAAACTGAAATTTTTTGGTTTATCGGGACAAAAAATGTTTAATTTTTAAGATTTATATTTCTTGTAAAAATTGTTTATGAAATAAAAAAAAAATAAAAAAAAAAAAAAAGTTCTTGACTGGTCACGGTAAATTTAGGGCCAGGCTCTTCCAGCTTGGCCTCTCAAGGGGGTCGAACGACGCTGCAGGACGTGCGACACGTCCTGTGGGACTGCGAAGCCTTGCAGCCTGGTCGTAGGGCGCTCTTCAACGCTGTCAGACCGGCCATCGGTCCGATCGGATACTCGGACTTTGTAGCCAACAAATCCAACTTTGAGGCTTTTTCAAAGTTTTGTGCCAGCTATGGCGAGAACTCGTCGGTCTAATTAGACCGACATTCTTTCTTCTTTTCCACCTCTATGGCGGTTGGCCACTTAGTCAGGAGAGCACCTCCCGAACAGTCTCAATAGTAACATCTCGAATTTAGGCCTTAAATTATGTTAAGACGCTCAGAATCACTTTGCATTTTTGTTTGTAAATTTAAAATCCTCGGGCAGTAAATCCTCACGGCTATACTCTTTCAGTGATTTCTGAGCCTCCTTTGCTTTGTGTAAACACTTGGGAAAGTGTAACTTCACGGGAGGGCCTTCTGTCACTTGCATCTCACATAAATTTTGCATGCGAGTCCTGTGACACATCCCCGGATGGGATGCATATACAGGGCGTGGGTCAGTGGAGGAGAAACTGACCCTGAGAGAAGGTGTTGTCTTCCAATATTAGTTCTCAGCCTTTTTAGGGATCTCCTCAAATATATTTTCTGAAAAAAGGTTTTACAGGTAACATAAAGTCTTCTTTCTTTCACATTTGTAGTCTCTCTTCCATGGATCTGCTATGCATCCGTAGACAGAGGCTGCACGGTGTTTTTTTTACTGTGATTTTAATGTATGTAGATGCTGAGGATATAGTGCTTTTATCGATCATTAGGGAAAATCCTTCATGCATGATGTTTTTTGGCATCGTTGAACCCTGGGTTATTCTGTTCACTCATTGAAAGATGGAGTACATTTTTGAAACGTTATTATTAGCGACACATTTCCATAAAGTACTTGTCAGAGGTCTGTTTTCTTTATGTGTGAAAATAAAAAGGTTCTACAACAGCAAAAAAATGTCGATAGATTTTTTCTATGGTTATTTAGAATACAAAGAAATCAAACCCTGATTACAATGTATCAGAATATATACTTACACTTTATAAAGATACGGTTCTTTGTATTATATTGAATCATGGAGTTATAATATTGAATTCATCACAGCGATATTATACATACTACAATACCTTACACGTATGGCCACATGCTATCTTAGCAGTGGTGCAGGGTGCTAATAGCACGATTCCCATCGGCTTCCCTTCTGAAACTACGCAAATAGGAATGTTTACAAGTATTTATTTAGTTGGTTAAAAATAAACTAACAACCTCTTGTTTTAAAACGTTCGTTTGATCGTGTAAAATAAAGCTGCAGACTGACGAACACAGCTGAATATCGCCATGTCTCAATTCCTGACGAGATCACCGGCCTGGACGAACTGTGGTATCAGAGGGGAGCGGTCGGGAGGTGCGTGGAGGAGTCCGTATGACGTCGCGCAAAAAACATCGTAATAAGCCGGTCCAACACCGGATTGCTCTTTTAGTGTCTTACGGGGCTATTCTTAGACATTTTAGTCGTCGGTTTAGCCCACGTTTTGACAAACTAATGATGCCTGCGCTGGAATTTTCATCACTACGGTCATTCTTACCTACCAAATTTTGGTAATATTTGTATGAAGACTAATCAGCTGTTCACTTGCGGCCATCTTGGATTGACAGGTCTTCATACAAATGCATTATAGTTTGTCAAAGCGTGGGCTCAACGGACGATAAACTTTTCTGGTTAAATTGCAAAAGTAAAGTTTTTTCCAGAAATAAAATTTTATCTTTCTCTTGTAATTTAAGAGAAAAAATCGCCCTTCACCACTGCTTAGTGGTTTTATATGATTATAGTGGGTGATACTTTCAGCTGTGGAAAATCTTACACCTGGTGTAATACCTAGGACTTCTAGTCGACACGGCGTTATCTCTTCTGTTTCATTTACTCCTGCTAGCTTGAAGGTAAAATGTGTAATTTAAGGACATTTCGTCTAGACTAGATGGGCTCCCTAACAGTTTGACGAGGCTGAATCAGAAATTTTCCGCAAGAGCGAGGGGAAACTATTTATTATCACAAGTAAAGGGTAGAATTTAACTTGATTTCGAGGTTTCCTATTTCCAACGATTCTCATTTCTTATAAAGGCTCCACTGAGCTGGTCTTGAATAAGCAGCAAAACGGGAAATTACGTTACAAAATCTGAAATCATTTAGATCATTGCCTTTCAAAGCAATCCTTCAACCAACTGAGTAATTAGCTGTGACGGTGGAGAAATCTTTATTCAGGTTTCAAGAAACTACTTCATAAGCAACAGTTTATATTACCTAATTCACGATATTCAACAACATTATTTTACTAAAAAATATAAAGACAATACGCCCTCCCAGTGCTTGTTTGGCTTGTTTACCATTTGATTCAAAGATGACCTTGCAACGATATTGTTATGTAAATATGAAATATAAATATTTAAAATAAGTAGGTATTAGTTATAGGAATTCTGTATTGTATTGTGTGGGTAGGAATCATTGAATAAAATACGTGCAGCATCGAGAAATAATAATTACTACGCCTTTCTGGAACTGTCTAGCAAATATAGGTCTAGATTGTACTGTTTTAAAGAGTATAAGAAGGGTGCCAGTGGCTTGCAAGGCCAGTAGTATCATACGAGACTTACAAACACATAGAACTAATTTGATCAGTGAACAGAAACCAAGTGGAATAGTCGAGAAAGCTTTGTGAAAATAAATTATTTAAAAGTGTAAAATAAACAACTGTATAAGAAGACCTGTGTATTTTAATTTGAAAGACTTTTGAATATTGTCTTAAGAATCATAATCTGAGCTAAGAAAAAAACATAAAACACGATAATGTGAGAGTTGTTTTCCTCTCCATGGGGGGTCCATATGGAAGGAGCAAAATGGTAAAAACCACAAACTGATCACTCTGCCACATCAATTAATTCCAGGGTTAAGTTTTTCGAGATGACTGTGCGATAAATGACCGTAAAAAGGCTCGTTGTAACTTCATGTTACATAGGTAGATGGGGATAATCTCCATCTCCAGAATGCGACCATAGAGTGGAGAATCAGACTATCGGGCACACAGTGGAATAATCCTTAAGCAGAAGACACCGGCTTAGTCTGAAAGAGTTCCAAGGAGCCACGGGAGGAGCAGTAAAGTGGATGAAGCTTTTGGAATACTACGTGTGACGCGGTCCAATTGCCAAAAAATAGCTGCTCTTGCCAGTCATACGCAAAGTAAAGTTAATCATATTGTAACAAATGTGTGAGTGTGTGTTTACTTGTGATTGCGTCTAAGTGTATTTTTTTTTAATTGTGTGAGTGTGTCTCTAGATGTGGGTGTTTGCCTAATTGTACTAGTGTTTGCTCGAAGGTTCTGGCACTAGTCTCACATTCTCCAGTTCGCGATGTTTCGAGAACGTGCCTAGTGTAATACTATATGAGGGCTAAAACCGTCTGTAGTAGAGACTCGTATAAGAGACGCCGAGCTAACCAGTACAAAAGTTTACTGTGAACCAAATGTGAGTGAAACCTAAAATAAATTAATCGAAGTTTTAAGAATATTACATTTTATTTTTCTATTACATTATTAATTGAATAATAAATGTCACATATAATCTTTGTAACGTCGAGTCCGTAGTAGTAGGTATTGTTTTAATGGGTTCGTTGATCTGAAGCCTTTGTGTAAGTGAAAAATACAAAACATTCTACGTAGTTACGTGGATGGGGTTGCTTTATGGGCACTATGAAAGATTTAACAAAGCACTGGCGGCGTAATTGAAACAAAGTGCCGTTGGCCGGCAGGGAAAATTGAAAAGTTTATGCTCATGTTTAGTTTTAAAGAAAAATATTATATTAATGCAATTGGTGAAAAATAAGAAAATATAGCGAGGGTTGTATAAGTTTCCGAGTTTATTTGGTGAACAAATTAAAGACAACCATTATAAAAATATAAAAATGATGAATATTCACTTTTACACTAGCGATTCTAAACACAACTATGCTACACATATATTGTAACTTCGTGGACTTCTTTAAAAGTCCATTTTTTATTGAAATGTAAACACGGACAGTGAAAGAAAATGCCCTTGTAAGATATATTGTTCCCATGTTCAACTACGTATTCTTATTTAAAATTACATTCCTTTACTTGTATGTAGGTCAGAATGCGGCTGACCACCCCAAACTGTAAAAAATGGTTCACTTTAGTAATGTCACCCCGGTTTTAGAGAACGTCGGCATAAGTTGAAGGGTGTATTTTCATTTGAGCATATGGATTTTAAGTACACATCCAGCATATGTAAACGCTAACTTAAACGTGTCTGTCTGTGGGCATGTATTTAATATAAATTTTTAGTGTCAACTTATCTTTGCAACTTTGATTGTAGATTATAAAGACCCATGCTATCTAAGTCCATCTTATAGGATGTGTGAAACTAAGTGCTTGCAGCTTTTCCCATTATATTTCATATTATGAACTACCGCTTGTGAGCTTGGTATGAGAGCTTGTATGAAAGTAAGCTTTCAGTGCTGGGAGTAAATGTAATCTTTGCTTTTATCTGCACAAGCTTGAATACAAATGATAATTAAAAGAAAAACACTTCGATTACGTGAGTATATATATTTTTATACCACAACCGGTTTCGCAAACATCCGTTTGCATCGTCAGTTGGTTCACCGGTTGTGGTATAAAATATATATACTCACGTAATCGAAAACAAAGCTGTTTTTTTCACAAGCAGACATGTATAATTTCGCGCTAACACATACCGCATGTGGACCTACAATATAAAAACCCAATCTCAAATGAACATAAGCCCTGCAACTCTTGCCGTCCTTCCTTGAAACAGGGGTGTATATTTTTAGGTATTATCTAAACAAATATTCTATAAGCTGCAGAGATGTTTCCCGGGATCTGTTAACGTGGTCTGTGGGAGCTGAAGCTTTGGGACATCGCGCCCATCGTAGACATGGGCAAAACGTGCGTAAGCTCCAACTCTGGTGAACCACTACAACAGATCTGTCCAAATATAGAAAGTAGCAATTCTCCATGTGTATAGAATGGTCTTTATTCTTACTATAAAATAAGGACTAAAACGCTCTGTAGCGTCAGAAATTAAGCGACCGTTATATTGTGCAAGTGTAAAGTGACTCAGCATCCAAACCGAATCTGAAATAAAATAAGGAAGAGCGGTTGTGATTTTGAATGAATATTTGAGTTCAGAGCTTCACTTTTCTGAGAGTATCTTTATAATGTCTATTGCAACCTGCAAATGCACTCTGTGAGCGTTTATTTTTGGATAGAATAATGCCGATTAGCGCATCAGCGAGGTGTTTGTATGCGGATACTAAAATAAACAGTTCCAGTGTGATCTATTTCTGCTGGCGTGTCTGTCTGGCCGAGCAAATAAATACAAACACAATAAACGAATCAATTTGAGCTTGCATAATACACACATGTTTAGTAACCTTTTCATATTTAGACTACAGCCCTGCAAAAGTGTGAATGTTTCCCGTACGTCACTAAGCTACGATGATATATAATATGCAAATGTACCCAAAGTATATACTTTACAAACTCTTATCACAAAAATTAAATGATAAAAAAACGCAACTAAGTTAGACGTATTATTCTTGCCGCGTTGCTTCTGAAGGAGGCGCATGTAGCCATTCAGGATCAAATTTATTTTTACAGGTAAGAAGCTGGCGTTACTCCGACCTATTCAGTTGAAGTAAGGTTTCCCAGCACGCGAGGGGGCTAGTTCTCATTTATTGGTAAGGCTGAATAAACCTGAACGGGAAATCATTTCTGACATCCTCGGTGGGGATCGAACGCTTGCTCTCGGTATTTTTTTTATTTTTTATTATTTTATTTCATTTCAGAAAACTACAGCTTTATGAATGTGAATACATAGTGTTCATTAAAATTAGTGTTAGCCAAAGTTATTTTCTTCAAATTTAAATAGTTTAAAGGTATTCTTGTAGTGTAATCAGTATGTTGAGCAGGTATAAGGGTAACAAAGTTAAGAATAGCAAAAAAGAAAGAAACAGGGTATGAGAAAAGTTTTAACAATAAGTGAAACAATCGGGGGTATGTAAGTAAAGTAGTTTTAACAGAGTGAATATAACAAAGTAAATTAGAAGGAAATTGAAAGTAGAAAATGAGTAAAAGGAAATTGAAGTAGAAAATGCGGAAAAGGAGGGATTAATGTGTGTAAGATTGATTGAGGGGATTAGGGAAAGGAATTGAAGGGAGTTGAAAAATATCTCAATTTATTACGGTAGGTTAGTAATGAGTCTTGAAAAATGTCAAGATGTTTAAAATTTAGGTTGTAATCACGTTGTATTCTGAAAATGGTTGAATGGTATCGGTAACGCTTGGACTTGGTATGGAATGCAAGCATTCTACCAACTGAGCTATCAATAAAAAAACAATTTGCAGGGGCTGGATGGACCTTTTGTGACCGGTTTTCGGTAAAGGCAGTGAATTTTTCAACCAAGCTCAGAGCATTTTTGAAAATATAAATATTTTTTGTTATGTTCCTCCGGGAATCTATCTCACGACCTATTTGATTAGGAGTCCAAAGCGTTACCACTAGACAAAAAACCGGTTACATATGATAGGACGAATTTTTTCTTCGACTTTTCTTCAAAGCTAAAAGTAACAAATACAAATTAATAGTGGATCATCCATGCTTATTCTTAAAATGTTTTTATCAATTCAGTACCCGTAGTACGATTTTTTTCACTTTACTCGAAGTATTGAGTATTCGAGAAAAATGTACCTATGTGAACTTGTAAAGCACCTCTAGCAAAAAAGGTTTCGAAACTTTTTTTTCAGAAGTGTTTTACAAGTTCACATTAATTTTTCTCGAATACTCAATACTTCGAGTAAAGTGAAAAAAATCGTACTACGGGTACTGGTGTCACTTGATGTTATGGTAATGGTTATGGTATTTTTAATATGCCGGGAATTATTTATTGAACCTGATAAAATGAATTTTTATAAATTTAACATTTCCAAATGATATAAGTACCTACTCAAATTTTGTTTGTCAATTCAAATTGCAAATATGAGAACTGCCTTACAAAGGATGAACGAATTACAAATTTTGCAAACTGAAAGCTGTGCTGGGCGAGGCAGTAATTCTATTAAACTTTGACTCACAAATGGTCCGTTCATATGGCGTAACATAACGATAATTCTACTCCAAATAATGTAGACGAGTTGCCTCAGATTCAGATATATCATCCATTAAAGTATTCTTCTTCTTCTGAATCTTGTTCCTCATTGCTGAGGGTTGTAACCCTTGTGCAAGCAAGTTTCTCCAGTTCTTTCTTGACTGCGCTCACCGTAGCGCTCCGAGCACCGAGGTGCCTGCTGCTGTCTTCACTTATCTGTCCATTGTGTGGAGAATCTTCTTCTTCCTATTCCTCTCTTCCCTTCCAAACCAGTAGTTTCAGCTATCGTAATTGCCACGGACTAAGTGTCCGAAGAACTGAATAATTTGGCGTGTAGGTACATATATAGGCCAGAGTCAAGCCATCCAAGCGCAGCTCCAGACGAATACACTCGCTGATACGTCTATAAACTTATAGAGCGTGTATTTTTTTATATTTTTAAGGGTTTGGTGGTTTACACAGTGAAAGTCCATTGTATATTAATTAAATAAAACGCAGTTTAAGATTGTCCTGATGATGCCTTTTTAGGCGAAAACGTTTGACAAAGTTAAAGAATATAAAAGGGAATTTAAACTGCGTTTTATTTAATTAATAATACGTGTATTTTTTATTGATTGTTGAGGCATTCACTTTGTAATCATTCATCTTAAAAGACAAAAATAACTTAATAACTTTGTTTTTGATGACGATGAGTTTATTCCACGACCGGTTTCGCAAACGATCCGGTTGCATCCTCAGGTGGTTAAATAAATACTAAATGGTCTAGATCCAGAATCAATCGTTGAGAGTGGCATCGTATGAGAGTATGAGGGATGAAGGGTAGATTAAATAAAAGTAATTATTATGGCACCTGAGGATGCAAACGGATTGTTTGCGAAACCAAAAACTGAATATACTTGCCATTATCAAAAAACAAATTGTTTTACTTTTTTTTTAATCTTTTAGTCTTGTCTTGTCTGTGAAGCTGATTGAAGACGATTTGTCTATGACGATTGATCAAATGGCCCAACATTTAGCGGACAAATTGTCCGCTAAATGTTGGACGGTGAGTCATCATGTAAGGTGAATTTATCACACGTATAGGTTGGTATGTGGCTGACCACCCATGCTGTAGAAAATGGTTCACTTTGCCAATGTCACCCCTGTTTCAGGGAAAGTCGGCAAGAGTTGCGGTGTGTATGTTCATTTGAGGTTTGGGTTTTTAGGTTTTAGGTTCATATGCGGCATGTGCAAGCGTGAACTTTTACGTGTTTGCTTGAGAAAATGCATATAATGTGAATCCCCAACGTTACATATCTTTGCTACTTAGATTATATTTTATTAGATTAAAAAGCGTTTCTCGGGGGAAAAAACATGATTATCCAATGATATTTTGACTAAGAAATATTGCATTGTGCAATACAATTACCATAAATATTAACCATACAAAGCAGGGCATGCCTGTGGACGGCCATGTTGACAATTCAATTCAAACGTGGACGAGATGTCGCGTCGTAATACGTTCATAGCATTCGTACGATTCAGTTTACTCCTGTAATTTGTTTTAACATTGAAGTGTATGAAAGATTTGAATAATATTGACGAGATGTGTTCAATTTAGCAGACGTCAATCTAAAATTATGTGACTAATAATTTTGCTTGATTTTCATACAAAATGTTAACCATTAGGTACAACTCTGTCACTTTAGTACAAGTTCCTTACATTTATAATGTTACAAATATGTAGTTGTGTATTGTGGCATCTCTGTGTTAACTCTGTGAAGTTTCTCTAAAAATACATATATTTTAGGTACTTATACGGATTTGTATTGTTCGAGATTGCGTGTGTTTGGTCGGATATTGTAGTAAAGTCTCGCATGCAACGATTCTCAAAGATTCGAGAATGATCTATATTCTCACAATAAAATAAAGACTAAAGCTCTGTTGCTTGCAAAAATATGTATCATTTGAGATTCATATTAAATGCATTCCCACAAGCAGACATGTATAATTTCGCGCTTACACATGCCGCATGTGGACCTACAATATAAAAAACCCAATGTCAAATGAACATAAGCCCTGCAAATCTTGCCGACCTTCCCTGAAGCAGGGATGACATTGGCAAAGTGAACGATTTTTTACAGTATGGGTGGTCAGCCGCATACCAACCTATCAGTCAAGGAATACAAGCAATTAATACATTCAAATATATAAAACAAATAAACTAAACAATTAAACAGTAAAAAATTAAAAAACTACCAAACGTATTTAAAAAAAAAACAAAATAAATACACTTTATTACATAATAAATACCCAAAGTAGATCTGTAGATACATACGAGTACTTTCAAAACTCTTACAACCGTAAATAAATGATAAAACTGACATTAAAATTTCATTTTATAAATACACATATAGCGATCAGCTGTTAGTTCGCCGCCATGTTGTATTGCTTGCTATCTTCAAATAGATACGGTACGATCTACCGACGCTCGTTGAGTTTGCTAGCTCTTGTGTGGCAACTCAATAAAATTTTCGGCTTTCATCCTCTCTTTAGGATAAAAATTGATTTTTTTTTCTGTAGACGGAATAAAAAAAAGAGAACCAAAGGATCATAAATATTACAACCAACAAGAAAAAAAATGTATTTAGATTGAAAATACTTGTTCGTTGATTTGTGGATAATTTATTGGAGCGTTTTCACACCTATATGAGGTCAAATGACCGGCCGCGCGAGACCTGAATGTTTACCTAACTTTTTTCATTTACTGAAAATATAAATTGTTTGCTTTCGTGGAGTCTGGCAGGTGAATTGAATGCTTTTTTGTTTATCAAAATAAATACTTGTTAGCGGGTCGGCCGCTTTTAATGAAACACCTTGTTTTCAATCAATATAATGAAGACTGATGTAATTTTATTGTTTATATAACTGAAAAGATACGCAGTTAAATCGTAGTTTTTTTTAAACTAATATATATTTTTGCATTACAATGGGTTTTCAGTTTTTTTGTTAAAAAAAAACTGTGTAATTCTTTTAATTTAAAACAACATGTTTTTAACTGTGTCTAATGTCGTTGTCTTGTGACGATACAACTAATACTAACTTATCCTCGCCCTTTTAAACACCGTAAAAAGACGGGTCTATCACACAGTCGGATCGATAGCTCTGTTTGTAAAGTGCTTACGTTCCATGCCAGAACCCTAAGGTTCGATCGTCATCAAAGGTGTGAGAAATAATTTCTCGTTTCAGTTGTTATTTTAAACTGAAAATAAAAATACAAGGCTTACACAGCTTAACAAGAAATGAGAACTAGCATCCGTCTAAATCTACATCTAAATCTAAGTTGCAAAGATATGTATCATTTGAGATTCATATTAAATGCATTCCCACAAGCAGACACGCATAATTTCGCGCTCACACATGCCGCATGTGGACCTACAATATAAAAAACCCAATCTCAAATGAACATAAGCCCTGCAAGAGTGCCGACCTTCCCTGAAACAGGGGTGACATTGGCAAAGTGAACCTTTTTTTGATGGTCAGCCTCATACCAACCTATAAGTCAAGGAATGATCCGTGGGTACTGGAAAACCAAACGTCAAATGAAGTGGTCGACGTAAGGACCGCTCCCTTACTTGTGAGAAAATAAAGATCCCGCACGCCACATGCGAGCTTTTCGGAGACAGCGCGGTAAAAAGTTGTACTTCGGTGTTGTTTGCGCAAGAATACTCCACACACATACACACAACTATTTGCTATGGACTTATGAACATGACGAATAAACTCAATAGATCTTTTTGCATACAATGACAATTCATACTTAATTGCAATTGATATTGAAAAGTATGTAGGTCCATGTAATTCAGTCAAAAATACATTAAATTTTTCATCAAAACTATCTTCATCATTTCACTTTCTTGCTGAAGAAGCTCATCATAGACATGGGTGCAACGTCCGGAAGCTCCAGCTCTCACAGACCACGGCAGCAGATCGCGGAAAACTGCTTTCCAGCATCATCAGCCTAAGCCTAAACTGCTATTAAAAAATACATTGTTTTGAATTTCATAAAGCAAACGTCTGTTTTTAGGTATCAAAGCCAATCTTGCCGGTCATAAACGCTTTCCTCCAGCCATCATTAACTGAGATTCTGTTTACTCGACTTTGAAATGGAGACGCCGGTTTCTGCTGTTAATCATTGTTTGCCAATTTTATAGTTCTTTGTGTAAAAATAAATCTTCACATGTTTATAGCTCCATAAATACAATTCTAAAGAAATCGTGTCTGCTTTGGCAAATGAAATGCAACCAGACACAGTGAATGCAAATACTGTAACTGTAACTCTCTCGCCATTCCGATAGGGGTAGTCAAAGCCTCTGCAGATTTTCCTCCATTTTTTCATATTCTTGCATACTTCTTTCAATTAATTTATGTCCATCACCTTTTTCATACATTTCCTCCTTTTACACTCGCCTTGTTTATGTATCTCATTCTCTCACCATACTTACGTCTTCCCTTTCCTCTTTTCCCTTCAGCATTTTCTATGTATAAAAACTTTGTAAGTCTTACATTATCCACCCTTTCTACATGTCAAAACCATCTCATCACATTCTTTTGTTTCAAAATGAATGAATGGTCCCTTGTCTTTAAAAACTCATTACAAATTATTGACAGTTGAAATAATGATTCAATTGAAGAGCGTATTTTTCAAATTTGTTTTTTTCGGCGATCAAACGTCATGCGAGTTGACGGGGACTCACGATTGTTGTATTCACTGCGATAATGCACCGTCTCACACGTCACCCGCCGCTGCTAAATTTTAGACTCAGTCTATGGCAGAAATCAATAACAAAATGTCAGCTTTTCCCTAAAACCCTGGCCATGTGACGTCCCAACTTAAATCAATTTAACGTCCCTTTTAGAAGGCTACCTATTTCTTAGGTTAAAAAAAAACAATCAAACACAAGCAAATTTGCGCTAACACACACTGCATATGTGCTTAACAAAATATACCTAGCTCAAGCCTCATATTAACTCATAGAACGTATACCATATTATTAATTTCCATGAAACAGCGTTGACATTGGTACAGTAAGATAATTTTAACAGATGGATGGTCAACTCTATATGAACTTTTAAGTCAAGAAACTAGAAATTAATGTTTGTAAGGTAGAATTACGTTTGTTAGACATTTTTTTACAGTTATACAACGTAGTTATTTCAAACCATGTCAATGCATCACCAAAGGCTATATGATATTAATATCTGTAATCTTCGATCACGAGCGCCAAAAATTTCTGACAGTTCAATATTCCGCCTGTATCGTCATACCAACGTAGACATAATTCAAGAAACGAGACAAAAAGAAAATATGACATTCCCTGATATTAGGTTGGAATGAGGCTGACCACCCACATTGTAAATAATGGTTCAATTTGCCAATGTCACCTCTGCTTCAGGTAATGTCAGCAAAAGTTACTGGGTCTACGTTTAATTGAGGTTTTGGATTTTAATTTGTAAATACACATGCAGCATTTGTAACCGCGAACTTACACGTGTCTGTTGATGGGCATGCATTTTATATGAATTTTAAATGTTAATATATCTTTGCAACTAAGATGATAGTAGGTATTTGTTTTTAAAAAGATCTTTTTTAAATAAATATGTGCCCTACGTTGGTACATATTATTATTTTTATAGCCCTTGGGTGTAATAAGAAAACATGGTCCTTTTTGTACTGTGTGCGAGGAAAAAATGTAAAAATAAACAGAAGAGACCACATGTTCTGTTCACAAGGCAAACATTCACAAAGAGAATTTTCAAGATTAAATTTCAAGAGATGAAAATTATACGACGAATAAAATTTTGCACCACTCCCTCGCTTGAGCATTGACACAACTTTAAAATATTTCTACTGAAAAAAATGAAGTATAAAATAATACAGTAAAATTTCGACATTTGGTATCTTCTTAAAAATGACGTAAGTAAGTCGAAAGTAGTACATGAGGTGGGATAAATGCTCAACCTGTGAACATAAAACTGTGTTTTTTTATACTTCCTCGTCAAAATGAATTTTCACTGTGTAAATACACAAACTCTGAAAAGTTTTATTTTTTGTAAATTTTTATGGGTAACATTCCTCAACTGTACAACTTTTAAAGCTTGCTGTTAAGCTGGTAGTTCTATAATCTATAATCTGTAATAGATTAGATTAGAAAATATTAGATAAATTATTAGATAAAACATTAGAAGGTATTAGATAGATTAGATTAGATTAAGCTGCAAAGATATGTAAACATTTAAGGCACATATTAAATGCATGCCCACAGACAGACACATGTAGGTTCGCGCCTACACATTCTGAATGTGTGCCTACAAATAAGCAAAACCTCACATGAACATAAACCTTGCAACTCCTGCCGCCGTTCCCTGAACCGGGGTGGCATTGGCAAAAGTGAACCGATTTTTACAGCACGGGTGGTAAGCCTCATACCAATCAACCGCCATTTCTTTCGGTCCTTACATACTTAAATAAAATAAAGCTGGAATTTAATAATAATAAAAATAATCTACTCATTTCTTGTATAGGCTGAGTAAACCTTGCCGGTATTTTATTTTGGGTTTGAAATAAACACCGAAACAGGAAATCATTTCTGATAATCTCGGTGGGATTCGAACGCGAGCTCTCGGCATGGAATGCAAGCACTCTATCAATAATAATTGAGCTATCGATCGGACTGTAATTAAATGTTTAGTTTTGTTTATGACTTTTTTGAGATGTGCTCCTTCTTGACTGCATCGCACTCGTTTTTACAGAGTGGAACTAGAATATGCAATGAGCGAAAGGAGATCTCTTTGTGTCTAGCGCCCGTGTTAGTGTTAGTGGGAATATTCATTACTGCATATCATCTCTCTTGCCCAGGGGCCAAATGTTTCAAAAGACCTCATCAGCACGGTAGATCCTGCCTACCGAATATCGTACCTACAGATTATTATGAAGACAAATATTGTCGGTGTTATGGCCGAGGAGGCCAAGTGGGCTGATCTTTCTAGCATGTTTGGAATAGAACTACGTTGGTTCGATCCCCGCCTGGGTCGTTTGACAATAACATTGACTCTGGTTCAACAGATGTTATTGGGTAATTATTAATTAATAATTAATTTAATTAAACGATAATTAATTATGAATCGATGATAATAATACCTGTTTTTGTCCAGGCAGAATAGGTTGGTGAATTGAATTCGTCTTCACAAATCTATTAAAAAAATATATATATTAGGTCGGGGAAAAAGTTTCTTCGCATTTTATATGAAAATTCAGGTCATTTTTTTCAAAGTTACTTAACATTTAATTACAGTATATATGTGCCATTTTGTTTGTAAACTATCTGCCATCTTGTAGGTAGAGACATAATTCCGTTGCTGTAGAAATTTTGGGACTTCTGATCAAAAAAACGCAACAAGTAGTTTTGGCAGTCCTCTCTTGATGTTAACCTTACACTGCCTAAAAAATTCTAAAGAGACCAAAACAGGTGGAAATCTGAAGGTGCAAGGTCAGGGCTATATGGCGGATGCATTAACACCTCATATACCTGTATACGGGGCTGGAAGTCTCATCTCCACGGTAATTCCTATCTACCGAATATCGGTAATATTTGTATGAAGACCTGTCAATCCAAGATGGCCGCAAGTGAACAGCTGATTATTTATTGTTCATTAAAATATTACCGATGTTCGGTAGGTAAGAATTATCGTGGGGATGAGACTTCCCACTCGTATATATCCGCTGCTTCTTCTTCTTTCTATTTCCTGTGCTACTTTAGTGAAGTGGCGCTGAGCTGGTCACGTCGCAAGGCAGGACCATGATAGGTGGCTAAATTTCTTACAAAGCTGCATGTGTACTTTTAATATAACAATCCAAATCTCAAATGAACATAAAGTCTGCAATTTTTGCTGCCTTACGCTAAAACAGTGGGGATTGGCATAGCAAACCAATACATTTTACAGTATTGATGGTCAGTCTCATACCAACTAATAAGTATAGGACCTGCTTTTCGTAAATAGTCCAAAAAAGTCGCCATTGGTTCTTTTCCCAAGACTAAAAAATTTGAAATTGTCGTCACGTAGCTTTTTCCGCGCTCAAAGCTCCAGAGACGCATAAAAACCTTTTCTTATTAGATACATAATCATATTCTGTACGGGGTACTTGTGACTGCTTTAGAAGTTATTTAATTTGGCTTATAGTAAAGACATTATGAGGGTAAAGTGTCCCAAAGGTAGAAATGTATAAGTATTCAACTTATTGATTTTTACAGGTAAAGAGGCCAACGACAGTTTTATTTCATTAGAGGTCCCGAAAAGAAGACTCTTCTTTTGTGTTCCTTAACTTAAGCGTTGGTAAGAGGCTGACCACCAATACTGTAAAAACAGACTGAATTTTACCAATGTCACCCCTGTTGCAGGAAAGGTCGGCAAAAGTTGCAGGGCTTATGTTCATTAGAGGTTTGCATTTTAATTTGTAAGTACACATGTAGCATTTGTAAGCTCGTACTTACATGTGTCTGTTAAGTATGTCTATTATAGGCTAGAAAAAAACTGAAACGGGAAATTTGTTTCATACGTGCACTCGGGCTTTAAATGTAACCATTTTAACAACTAAGCCTACCATTCTATTAATATGCTTTAAGTAGTAAATCCATAATACATATATTGTTATTTTAAAGTACGCTTTCAGCTAAAGTGAACCATTTCGTAAAATTTACGTCTTCGCAAGTGATGTAGGGAGAGAGGGAGGAGAGGTTTTAGGAATTGAAAGAATTTTGCAGGGCCACAATTTTTTTTTTTGCACAATGCGCATTCTTTCATAATAAACCATACACTTATTAACCAAAAAGAAACTTTGTTTTCTATTAATTCAAATCTTGCGTAAATTTTGGGACACAGAGAGAATTCTGGGAGCTCTTGGCAATGGTATAATTTTTACTTTACAAAATAAAATGATGTTACGAATGTGTATTATCACGTGTTTGAGTGTGTCTATATGTCTCTAGATGCAGGTACTTGTATGATTATACTTGTATTTGTTAGATATTCAGTGTGTTCTTGCTCGAATATTCTAAATAAGGATATTCTAGCAAGGTCTCGCGTGTGCCAGAATAACTCTCATATACCTTTAAATAGACACCACGGCGTCTTTCAGGGAGACTTGTATAAGAACCGTCAAGCTGAACAGTTAAAAAGCCACTCTGTAGGTGTTCGAACCAAATGTGAACAGAATCTTAAAATAAATTTTGTGAAATAAATTAAACGATGTTTTTATTAATTGGAGCCCATAAAACGTAACAATAATAAATGCCCAAATTATGACAGTAAATTTTCCTTCTCTGGTCTCGAATAACAATTATCAACTTTGACAAAAGATTTTCAATAATAACACCTTTCTATTGAGAAGAGATATTTCTTGGAAACATCCACCGTGCTGTGTTCACAAAGCCTTCGGGGGTTGTGAAGCAGGCACAGCATTGTATGAAGAGGGTGCTTTGGGAAGCCCTTTGTGATCAGAGCATATTGAAATGCGATTGGAATCATTGAATAAATTAATGAGGTCCACATATTTGATACAGGCAAAAAAGTTGTGATGTCACACAATCGATTGATTTAAATGTACCTTTGCCATATGACTTAATAAGTGGAAAGGAATTATTATTTTTGAGAAAACTGAGAGAATTAAAATCTGTAAATCATTCCTGAAGCGCTATTCTGCTAAATTTCTTACACTTTGGGTATCAATCCAAGTCGGAGCTTGCTAGCGCTTGCGATAGAACTCATAGATAAAAAATCACAGTACGTACACGTTAGTTTTGGACACGAATCGCTATCTCGTCGCCTTAAGGTCTTAAGGAATTCAACAAAATAGTACTTCTGAGCACAGCAGGGAATAGACAAAAATGAAGAGTATTGGATGAGATCTACGTCTAGGAGTGAATTGAAGAAAACCTAGGAAAAACAAGAAGAAAACATTCCTTGCTTGGGAGGATAAAACATTCTTGAGAGTGATCATTTTGGTTTTAAAAAAAACTATTTTTTGCGACCTTAAGAAACGATACTCAAGGGCATACAGTTTAAGCATTTTTTGCAAACGAGAAGGCATTCGATTGAAATAAAACACTGAAAATATAGGGAAAGTATATCAATTAGGTACTTACTTCGATTAGAATATAAGGAATGGCTTGAGAGATAGAGATGCATTCATTTACTTGATTTACATCCGATTTCACCAACAAATCTTAAATTTTAAGTATCACTGTAGATTTTAAATGGCAACAGGAGGATTTTTCAAAGATAAAAATACACACATCATGATTTCACAGCTCTAGTAAGGAGACTTAAATATGTCCATTTGATTTTTGGATTAATGGACGATGTGCAAAATTATATTTCAAATTTACTGAGAATCTCATAAAATTTAAGATTTAAGTTTCCCTTATCATAAACAGTTCGTCTGAAAATAATTAATTTCATTACTTTTTTTTAACTGAATTATTTTATGTCCAATACCAAACGCTTTCAATCATAAGACCATTATCAGGTACCCTCTATAATCTAAATTGCAAAGATAAATTGACATTTAAGGTTAATATTTAATTCATACCTAAAAGCAGGCACAGGCAAGTTCGCGCTTACACATCCTATGTGTCGTGTGTACATATAGCATAAAATAAATGACATCTTCAATAAACATGAACCTTGTAACTATTGCCGCCTTTCCCTGAAACGGGGTGTCATTGGCAAAAGCTTTACACCATGAGCCAGTCAAGGAACTGATGGTCCGATGACGGAAAACGTTCGTGATTGTAAAATAAAGCAATAAGTACGAAATAGCAGAAAAGCACAAATGAAGTACTTATGTACATATTTTTAGGTCTTAGGAATTTTCACATTGTTAACACACGAACTATTGAAATTTGAAATCTAAAGAAGAAAGATTTTGAAGAATAAAAATAAAAACGAAATGAGTTTAAAAATATATATTTTCACACAAAATAATATTTCAAAGAATCAAATTACACGAGATAAACAATATTTTTTTAAGTAAAAAAAACTTAAAGAAGTACTCCTATACAGTACCTATATACACTCTTACTTAAATGTAACACTTAAAAATAAAACAAATATGTCTTGACACATAGTGCGGTCCATAAGGAAATTAAAATATTTTCTGTGACTGTACCGTTGTCGCCATTCCGGTAGGGGTGGCCAGAGCCTCTGCAGATTTGTCTCCATTATTTCCTACTCTCGGATCATTTTTTCAGTTCATTCATTTCCTTCTTTTTACAATTAATTGTACATACATTCCATTCAAAGACAATTTCACCAATCTGATCCAACCATAGTTTTCTCGGCTTTCCCTTACCTCCGTTTTTTTCGTATTTCCTCTATAGGTATAGGACACACTTTGTAAGTCTTCAATCATCCAATCTTTCTATGTGAATCATTTATTTATTTATTTTTTATTTCAGATATGCCTTTTATTTGAAGTTCATATAAGATAAAACATATTTTTGTCATTAAAATATAATAGTTATAATGTACCTGCAGCATCTCGATAGCAATGTTAGAGGTATATTTATTACAAGTAGGTATATTTAATATTAGATAGAATATTTGGAACAGCGTCCTTGGGGTGAAAACTATCACCAAAACGACGTATTGGCTAGTCATGCTAAAATAGCTATATACATATGAGAAATCGTCAATAAAACATTGTATAGGGAGTAGCTTCTCATAGTAAGTAAACTAATAATAATGAAGCTTAATCTAAGTTGCAATGATATATAACATTGGGGATTCACATTATATGCGTTCTCACAAGCATACAGTATAAGTTCGCGCTTGCACATGCCGCATGTGAACCTGCAACATGAAAACCCAAATCTCAAATGGAAATACACCCTGCAACTCTTGCCGACCTTCCCTGAAATAGGGGTGACATTGGCAAAGTGAAGCATTTTCTACAGCATGAGTGGTCAGCCGCATACCAACCTATAAGTTAAGGAACAACGTTCAACGTCAAAAGTGCTCATGAAAAAACTTCTAATCCACAGAATTTTAACACTTCTTTAGCGTTTTCTCTAGTAGAAAATAATTAAAAAGGTTCATTTATCTGAGAAACGCATGTTACCTTAATATCTCATGTATTCAGTTTTACCTTTAAGGTGTCTATATTATAGTAATTTTGTTTTAAAATATAAAAATGGCTAATTTGTGATGCAATATTTTTGGTTATTTTAATTGGGTGCATTAAGATTATTTAAGTTGGTTGGTGTGGTGGTTGCTATACATCTCAAATATCACATTTAAATGGTTTCTCACCAGTGTGTGTTAATTTATGTCTTTTAAGGTTACCCGATTGTGTGGCTGCATAATCACACATGTCACATTTAAATGGTTTCTCACCAGTGTGTGTTAATTTATGAGATGTGAGGTTACACAATTGTGTGGCTGCATAATCACACATGTCACATTTAAATGGTTTCTCACCAGTGTGTGTTAATTTGTGAATTTTTAGGACACCCGATTGTGTGGCTGCATAATCACACATGTCACATTTAAATGGTTTCTCACCAGTGTGTGTTAATTTGTGAATTTTTAGGACACTCGAATATGTGGTTGCATAATCACACTTATCACATTTAAGTGGTTTCTCACCAGTGTGTGCTAATTTGTGTCTTTTAAGGTGATTCGAGTGTGTGGCTGCATAATCACACATGTCATATTTAAATGGTTTCTCACCAGTGTGTGTTAATTTATGACTTTTAAGGGCACCCGATTGTGTGGTTGCATAATCACACATGTCACATTTAAATATTTTTTTATCAAATAACTTTGATGGTTTGATCATTTGCTCTGAATTTATTTCTTGAGCATTCGATGAACTCTGTTGGGTAAACCGCCCTTTACAATATTTTGAATGATTTTTCAAAGACGTAGAAGTTGTGAACGAGTTATCACATGCTTGACAGGAATGCGTCTCGAAATCTGAAAATAAAACACTCCATAAATCCTCGTATACACACAATTCTAAATAGATAGGAGCAATATTCAAATTTCCTTTTTATCTCAGCAGACGGCACAAATCTTAGTATCTAGCGTCCTTAGCAACAAATAATAAAACATAACCTACTTTTTCACCTAACCAATAGAATTTTAACGTTTTTGCGTGGCGTTCGAATCCCGGCGGAGCACTTTTCATTTTTAAAAGAATTGCTCTTCGCACAGAGTTGAAATATTAATCTGCCTTTACCAAACCATAGGTCCGTCCAGCCTTACAGGAACTGGGCCTTACTTGAGAATTGGCGCTTTCTACTGCGACGAAGCAAGCTCGCAGAGGGCTCATGATGTGCGACTCACACAAAACAGCGCTCACCAAATTAATCATCCTTATATTACTAATATTAAAACATGAATCTAAATTATGTGCACCTGTCATCAGGAAATGTGTTAATTTTTTTGATATTTAAATAATAGATATATTTACTTTTCTTGCTAGAGTTTTCCTTGTGGATGTGATAGCTTTTCACATCTATTCCCAGGGTCCTGGCAAACTGGGGTCCATACCACACTAGCAGCTCCGTCTTATCAGGAATATCCTTCACAGACCTAAAACAAATAAATAAATACTGATTATTCATCAACAAACAATAAAAAATTAAGTCGGAACGATTTTTGCACGCAACTAAGCTACACATATAGCGGAACTTCTTGCCTGCGTTATATCCCAAGGGGTCACATGTAGCGATTCGGCACCTATTTTTTTTTACGGGTAAGGGGGCCGACCTCACACCAACCACTTTCAGTTGAATGGAGGGTAATGTACTCATTTCTTGTGAAGGCTGAGCACACCTTGCTGGTATTTATTTTCGGTTTGAAATAGACACCGAAATGGGAAATCATTTCTGACACCCTCGGTGGGGATCGAACCCTTGCTCTCGGCATGGAATGCACGCATTCTACCAACTGAGCTATCGACCGGACTATTTACGAGCTTGGTCGTCGCTGCAAAGCGCCAATTCTCAAGAAAGACCCAGTTGCTGTAAGGCTGGATGAACCTTTTGATGACCGGTATTTTGGTAAAGGTTATGAATTTTTCAACCCAGCGAAGAACAAATTTGAAAATATAAATGGTACCTACATGTTCTGTGCTCCTCCGGGATTCAAATCCACAACCTTCCATTTACGAGACTGAAGTCCTACCACTGGACTACGGATCGGTGCACGGATTTTAGAAATTAGTATCTTTAAATAATGGATGATGAACGAGTAACGAACAAAGTACACAAAGGAAATGTGAGAGAAAAGTGTGGAAGGGGAAAACCGGGGAAGGAATGGATAGAACAAAAAGGTAAGATTGCGAAAAAATTTAACCTACAGTGTGAGAATAAGAGAAGAAAGTAATTAATGTTGAAGATATGAAAGAGATATGCAACTGATAACAAACTGTGAGATATTTATAGCCCCTGACTTTTGATAAAAAATTACGTGGCTTAATCCAAACATACCTCACAAACACTATCTGATTTTAAATACTGCTCTCGGTTTAGTATTAAAGTTCCTCTTTCAAGACCTGCTTTTATAGGCACTTAGCCTCACAGCAACTAGGCATTACTTGGTTTGCCGCTCTTACACAACGTGTGAAATTGCAGACGCTTATTTTTAGTAAAAACAACTTCTTCTTTTTTTTTATCTAAGAACCAAAAAATATGTATCCTATAGGTACATTATCTGGATTATTTAATATTGGTTTGAGCACCTGACGATGCAAACAGTATGCTTGAACACCCGGTTGTGGATATTTAGTTGTGTTCAAAATAATAATTATAAATGATTTTATTTTTCGCTTTCTTCCCTTTGCAGTCGATATCAAAACTACGAGAACTTAGTGCTTTCACGGTTCATTCCGTTGCCAAACTGCCCGCTTATGGAACGAATTACCGGTATCTGTGTTCCTACCCCAATTTAATCTTGTCCTATTTAAAACCATTATCAATCGCAACTTCCTTTCAGTGTCACAAAATAAAACCAACACAACACTTCGCAGCTAACATCCCTTCCACAAAGGATCGGGACATCAACAGCCACATCAAGAACACCTCTGCAGTCAATAGCTCAGCTGGTAGAATGCTTGAATTTCACAAGAGCTCGGGTTCAAATTCCACCGAGGGTGTCAGAAATGATTTTCCGTTTCGGTGTTTATTTCAAAAACCCAAAATGAAAACCGGCAAGATTCACTGAGCCTTCACAATAAATTAGTACCAGCCCCCTCGGGAGCTGGGAAACCCCCACTTCAGCTGAAGAGGTCGGCGTAAGGCCGAGCTCCTTACCTATAAAAATAAATACTTAATTTACTATGAGAAGTTACCCCCAATAAAATCAGTGAATCAGCACTACTTCAGTTTTACCTTTAAGGCGGCGATATGTATATTTTGTTACGATTTCTTTTAAATATTCTACAATTATTTTTTGTGACAGAAATTATTTTACACGGTTTGGTTCACAATTTACAATAATTGATAATCTCTGCGTATATCGGTCTTCACGACAAAATGTTGGGAGCGACTAACCGCTCTCCGCACCATTGCAGTCCCTATATAGGTACAAAAGGGATCTTCCTCGTATATTCCAGACCATTCTTCGATTTCTCGCTCACACCAAAACGTCGTTCTATGCACTACCACTGTCATGGACTACTCCCAGATTGTTCTACCCATACTATCGTACATGTATAGGTGCGCGTAGGTACTGTGATTTCATAGTTCAAAATAATATATTTTAAAATACATAGTTTACTTGATACCTGTAATGTATCTGCCCCTTGTACTGGAAGGCTTGCATATTCTGTTCGCCGATGTGTCTGGCACAGTTGACGTATCGCAGCCAATTCGACGTCCTGGGATCACATCCGTCTATGTAATGATTCGCTTTACCTAGTTTGCCGTGCACCTACAACATACAAAGCAAGTTTATACAAACAAATATTATCAGAAACCGTGTGACGACAAAACGACCATTGGCAGAATGTCCACTGACAGAATGTCGACCGAGAGAATGTCCACCGACGAAATGCTCACCAATATTAAGTTAAATGTTCACAAACATTTAAAATAATAATCTATAATCTATATTAATTAAATAAACAAAGTTTTAATTCACTTTTATAATTTTATTTCTGTCTAGCACTTTCGCCTACAAGGCATCTTCAGGACAATTTTTTTTCAGAAATAAAATTATAAAAGTGAATTAAAACTTTGTTTATTAATTAATATACAATGGACTTTCACTGTGTAAACCACCAAACCCTAAAGAATATCTATAATCTTAGTTGCAAAGCTATGCATTTCAGATTCATGTAAGGTCGCGTTCACAAATGCTGCATGTGAACTTACAAACTACAATCCAAACCTCAAATGAACATAAATCCTGCTACTTGTGCTGACTTTCTGACAAAGGGGTGACATTGGAAAAGTGAACCATTTTTACAGAACAGGAGGTCAGCGTCATACCAACCTATATGTCAAGAATACAAATAATAAATAACATTTTATTGGTGGGCATTGTATCGTTGCACATTTTGTCTATAAACATGTTGTCGTGGAATAGACAAAACAGAATAATCCAAGCATAAAAATAAAATAATTGAGTAAAAAAATTGGAAGCGTAGTAGAATATTCTTTAACCATCTTTCCAAAGGTCTATCGGCAAGACTTGCCGGGCTTAATTGTGTGCCTTTAACGAAGAGGTAATTTTATTAGAACACATGCACTGCAAGGGCGTGCATTCCATGCAGACACATGCATTAATAAGGTAGGCAAAATTTCATAAAATGTGAATTTAACCTTGAAGTTAAGATTTAAAATTTCATTTTAAGTTGAATTTGAGTAATTGTTAGCATACGTAAATTAATATCATATGTGCATTTTTTTAAAAACAAACGCATTTTTTTTGTTAAAATGGATTTGCCTCTACACTGTGCATGCGTGTGAAAATGCAACGGAGCCTACGTGCAGAAGTGCATTGAGTAAGACTGAGGAGGAAAAATAAAAATTAATACCCGTATCTTTGCAACACAGATAATTGAGTACCTGCCACACGTAGTAGCTGTTTGGATCAGCCTTCTTGGTCCGTGTCCCTCTGTAAGGTCCAAAACGCACACCTGACGGAAGAGCGTGAGTCGTCCACGCGCCCAAACCTGCATTGGGAATACTGGAAGGTGCAACTTTAACCCAACCCAAAGGCGCCGTCAGCCGGGCGACATCGCCCGAACTGCAAGACTCCAAAACCTAAAATATTATACAGATTTTTTTAAATAATTTGTGAAGCTGGATGCGATTCATCATCAGTATTTAATTTTAATGAATGAGATCGTTTTTTTTTTTAATTTGAGACTTTTTTCTCGGTGAGCAAACGTCAGTTTTGTATGGGACTGCCGTCCTTAGCAACTTACAATAATCTATAATCGTTAAATATGTATAAAATATGCTACTTTTATGTAGGTATTGTAAATGGTTTATGCCGTGTATTGAATAAATGAATAAATAAATAATATAAGTTGCCAGGATATATTAACATTCGAAGCTCATATAAAATGCATGCCCACAAACAAACACGTGTAAGTTCGCGCTTACAAATGCTGAATGTGTACTTACAAATTAAAATCATAACCGCAAATGACCATAAACCCTGCAAATTTTGCCAACCTTCCCTGGAACAGGGTTGACATTGGCAGTGAACCACTTTTTACAGTATGAGTGGTCAGCCTTATAACAAACCTATAAGTTAAGAAACCAATAACAAAATATTTGTACGCCTTTTCCCTAGCAGCTCGGCCGGGTGACGACACACTTTTTTCTATGCCAATTCACTTGTTGACCTCATTATAGTTATTTAACAGATACTTAATGACATCTGTTGAATAAGGGTTAAAGTTATCGTCAAAGGATCGACAGGAATTAAATAAGCGTTGCTTTATTTCAAAGCACACTAGTAAAGATTACCTTCTTGACCCTCTTGGCATAAAACAGAAGTACAAATCAAGTAAATGTGTTTGATGAAAATATAAGATTGGCGGTAATAATGGAATACCGACACTTACATATAGAAGTGAGGCATAGACAATGAATGCAAGCTAACTGAGCAATGTATTGTAGAAAGAATGACAGGTAAGACTCTGAATGATAGGGTGCGAAATAAGTGGGTTATGAATGAGTGCGGTATAAACGAGATTTAGAAAGTGAAAGTATAAAGGAGTAGAATGAGATGGTTCTGGCATCTAGAAAAAATGGACGATGAACGACTTGCAGTACGAGTGTACAAATGGAATGTCAACAGTTCAAGTAAGTACATGCCCGTGCAGCTAAAAAAAACTTTTTTGTTTAGCATGACAAAAGCTTGTAGGTATTTTCAATTGAAAAGTTAATAATAATAATCTTCGTAGGCTTTCACCGCCGAATTCAGATTCTAAATATTGTTCTTTAGGATTTTGACTAAAGTCCATAGCTTTTTTTTTTTTTTTTAAGAAAGCCTATACGCGAGACTCCCTAGATTTGAGAGACTCTAAGGGTCTATGACACTTGTTATAGTGCCGCAGAGGTGTTGGTGATGTGGCAGTTGTCCATGTCCGGTTGCAGGGTCGTTAGCTGCGCAGTGCTGTGGTGTGTGTGGCATTGCTTTGTTTTGAGACACTGAGAGGAAATGGCGATTGATATTGGATTTGAAAAGGGCAAGGTTAAATCGGGATGGAATCGGGAGCTTTCATATTATAATAATGTATTTATTCACTTACTTCTGAGTCAGGAATCACAAGAAGTGGCCCATGTTTTGGACAACACTTTTGAAAAGGGATCTCGCAACGGTCACACCCTAAAATATACAAAAACATTTTAAAAATGTTAAAATACCTACTATGCAACTCTTGACCTTTTTTCCTGAAACAGAGATGGCTTTGGCAAAATTGACCCACTTTTTGACCTATATTCACTGATTTGACTGACAACGTATAAGTAAAAAAAAATCAATAACAATTATGCCGGAGAGAGGTTTCCCGGAATCTGTTAATGAGAGCTGGAGCTTCCGGACTTTTCTACTGACGATACTGCAAATTCACTTAAAAATAAAGGCCCAAATCTCAAATGAACACAAACCCTACAATTTTTCACAACCTTCCCTGAACCAGAGGTGCCATCGGCAAAGTGAATATTTTTAACAATATGGGGGGTCAGCCTCAAACCAACCTATAGGTAAAATAATTTATATCCGTTGAATCATTTCTATATTTTTACAATTTTTCGAAAACAAAATCTCGATTGCCGCCATCGGTTCCATGGCTACGACTCAAAATATATAGTGAACACTCACACATAAAAGTGTCGTCTTCAGGGTCGTCAAATTCCATATAATTCACTCGACGCAATTGCCTCCTGGGACGCTGGATTCTCTTGAAGGCTAAAAAATGTAATTAAATAAAATGTAGAGATTCACCAGATAAGTTAAATGTGAGTACATACAGATAAAAAAAATAGGTGTACCAGGTTCGATTTCATCTGCCTCGCTTCCCAGCTCTTCTTCCAATACTTTCATAGACGATTTCAAAGTTTCCAAATTTTTGGTGGACCTGAAAGAATATTAATACAAAAATAATAAAAGTAGTGGAAATTTTTAGAAGAGAAAACAAATCATTGACAAAAAGATCGTGTGTTCTTTTAATGAAAGGAAAGCAATGACTCCTATTTGATCCACGAATCCATGGATTCTATTATTTTTACAAATAAAGCGGTTAATTTCATGCTCATCTTTAAGTTATGTTAAATTCTAAAATAAATTATTTTACTTTCCATACTTAACAACTCGAAATGGACTTGGCAAACAAAACATAATTAGGATTTTTTTATCAGAGGACAAACTTTAAAGGCCTTTGTGACTAGAGCCCTTATGGAAACCAATAAAATAAAAATAGTTTACCTTTCATTTCACATTTTTTGTGAATGGACTTGGTTCGGAGTCCATTCATAAAAAGTTGTTGGCTTCAAAATTGAAAGTGTTTTTTTTTAATACTTGATGTATGCAAATAATTATTTTTATTACTCACTCGGCGATTTCCAATTTTGAAAATCCTTCCAGTAATCCATTGACTTTATTTCGTTCAGACTGCAATAAAAAAATAATACATTAATTATTTAAAAGATTTAAATTGTCATCAACAACCGTTATATTTTTTAACAATAATTGTATCTTCTTACTCTCATTTTCTCGAGCTTCTCCAGCATCCTCTTTTTTTGTGCAGACAATCGCCCATCCATAGATTTTTTATTGCTCTTCAAATATGCTAAAATAAAATGAGTTCTGTACTCCGAGTATATAAATCGAAAAAATGTATCAAAACTATATCAATCTCTAGGAGTGCTGTCGTATATTCCATACATTTTCGATTTACGCTGTGTTTTGTACTCGGGGCAGTGATAATAGGAAAGCGAAGAAATTAAATCGACTTATAATATTTTTGTGAGTAGATACGATTAAAAAAAAGACTTTGATTCAATGCAACTCAAATGATAAAATAAATACCTTCTTTTTTCTTCAGCATGGTGTTGTACCATTTTTCATAACGTTCAATGAAAACTGGTTTCGGTATATTACCAGTAGCATCTGAAATGAAATAAAAAAATAAGCATATTTTTTTAAATACCTCGAAACGTAATTTTGAAATTTTACAAGTTTACATACCACGCATATATTCAATGTACAACAGTTTAGTTAATTTCTTTTGATGTTGTGTCAGATGGTTCCATTCTGCGTCGGTGAAGAAATCCGACATGTCGGTGTCCTCCATTTTGGATTTGTATTGCAATTTTTCAATCCTAAAAAATATTAAAAGCTTGATGAAATTTAAAAACATATTATCATTTAAATTGAACCTTGATACTAAAAGCGGTTATGCTTTTTCCATAAAAAAGATCATAAATAATTAACAAAGAAAATGTTACTCAGAAATGGCGTAGGTATGGGTAATCTTGAAAATTTTGGCGGCAACGAAACGTTTTTCAAAAACATAATACCAGAAATCTATCATCAACAAACATTTCCACCATAAGAAGATATACATACATAAAAGTTTTACAATGTAAAAAAAATCCTATGTAATTTTTCTTCTGTTAAAAATGCATTCGCACAATGAATCGTAACGGCACCATTTTATTTTTAAAAAAATCATAAAGTATGGTTTAGAAAAAATCCCATAAATTATTAAAATCGTGGGGAAATTGATAAATGATAACAAATATCTGTCTTATTGGACTCTTCGCTTGATTTAATGAAGCCACGTTATTATAGACGTCAAAAATGATACACAAGCGAATTTTACATTCCCGCCTATTTTTCTTCTAGGCGAAAAAAAAGATAGAACCTAAACTTTATTATAATTACTCGATTGATGTGAAAAAAGTTCTTAAAATATGCAGAAACAACACAAATACATAAGGTGGTCGATTAAAACATTATTGCAACGACGAAATGATAAATCCATAAAAATATCGAAATTTTTTGCTTACCCCTTTCACGCGCGCAGAAACTTCGAAATCGCCATTGACCATTGTACTGTTTTGGCGTAATGTTATCCAGACTGCAATCAGACACAGGGCCGCGCTAGCATCTAACAAAATAAAAATATTTATTGGTGAAAAATGAAATGCCATCATAAAGTAATTATAGAGAAGAACATAACTTCCCTATTTTCAATTAAAAATGCAATTGTGTGTAATTTTTAAAAGAAAATACAAATATATTTGTTAATTTGAAAAATATTATTTCGCTTCATTTGACAACTACTTGAATTCGAACATTTTTAATTAAACATTGCTTCAATAAATAATTCAAGTTAAAATAATGACGCACAATTCAGGGTTCGCAGATTACTTGACGTAATAAATGTAGGAAAATAAAATAAAATTACAAAAAAACTGTTACGTTAAATGTTGCAATTTTGTTTTCATAGATTTTAGTAAAAAATAAACCCACATCCACGTATCCGTTTAATATGGTTTCAATTTAGAAAAAAATCATTCGTTTTTTTGATAATGTACCGAAAAACAATAAAAAAATCATTTGATGAATAAAATGGAACGATATTCCTTGACTTATAGGTTGGTATGACGCTGACCACCCATACTGTAAAAAATGGTTCACTTTGCCAATGTTACCCCTGTTTCAGGGAAGGTCGGCAAAAGTTGTGGGGCTTATGTTCATTTGAGGTTTGGATTTTATTTGTAAGTACACATTCAGCATTTGTAAGTGCGAACTACACTTGTTGGTTTGTGGGCTTACATCTGAGAGCTTTAAATGAATATATCCTTGCAACTTAGATTATAGATTATTATTATTATAGATATAGTTTTTTGTAAATCGTGAAATCACAAATTAATATAATTTATTTGCATGAATGGAAATATTTTTTCATCCAAATAATTTGAGTACACCCCTTACATGACATTTTGTAGTGTGGCCCTATGAACGATAAAAAAAAAACGAGGCATAGACAAACAGCATAAAAAAATATCCCATTTTAGTATTATTATTGTAGGTAGGTATATATTTTTATCAAGAGTTTTCAAGACTATTTACTTTTCTTTAAAAATATTATTGTTTTAGAATTCATAGTAATAATTTATACAACATACGAATGAAATATATTTATTGACGCATTTGTCGAGTATTATAAAATTT
Organism: Agapetus fuscipes; assembly: GCA_951799405.1. NCBI lineage: Eukaryota > Metazoa > Arthropoda > Insecta > Trichoptera > Glossosomatidae > Agapetus > Agapetus fuscipes. Next base: position 10,029,167 of record OX637336.1, read on the forward strand.
TAATTGATGATAAATACTTGTTTTAAATCACATACACATAACAAATACAACAAACAAATTCGGACTTATAGATTTTATCTCGGCGAACAAACGTCATACTTATACATGCTTACGATCCTTAGAAACCAACAACAAAATACTTGGTTACCTCTTCCCTATCAACCCGAATTAATGACAACACATTTTTTACTCCAGATTTTTCCGTGCCGAGTCCATTATTGAAATTTCTTTGAAACATAAATAATTGTAATAAACATTAATTATTATTATTGTTTGCTCGGTGTAAAATAAAGACAATTATTTTTGACAATTAATTTGTCAACACAACAATAAAAGGATTTTGTAAGGGATTGTCACACAATCCGCAATTCAATTAAAACTTAATTAACTTTTCTTCTTCCTGAATCCGCTTAATTTATCAACTCCCTCGAATTTCAAAAGGCCGTTTTATCTTTATTGCCGCCCAATTAAAAGGCTTTGTGTTTTGCAACTGTTCTGAGATTTTTAATAACGTTTATAATTATTTAAAGACATGCAGAAGCGTCTTTATTTTAACATTTCAGAGATATATTTTTAGATTCGAATTTTGTAAGATAATAATTCTATTAAAAAAATGTCCTTGATGCCAAAATTATTTTGTTAAACCTTTGCAATGTGAAAAAAAATCAATACAGACTGATGCTTTTTTATAGATTAATAAATATAGAATAATAATATATTCTTAGGATGATTTCTTTGGTGAGCGCTGTTTTTGTGTACATCACATCTCAAGAGCCCTCTGCGAGTTTGGTCGTCGCTAGAGAAAGCGCCAATACTCAAGCAAGACCCAGGTGCTGTAAGGTTGGATGGACCTTTGGTAACCGGTCTTTGATAAAGGTACTTACATATTTGAATTTTACAACCCAGCGAAGAGCATATTTGAAAAAAATTAAAAGTATTTTTTTGTTCTCCGCCGAGATTCGAACTCACAACCTTCCATTAACGAGTCCGAAGCGTTACCACTAGACTAAGGACCGGTCAAATATAGTTTGCTGCATATCCATCAATCTCATCAGCATAATATGTGGACACTTTACCAGGGACGAGTATTTCATATAGGCAAATAGAAAAAAAATGTATAAGTCTTCAAGTTGAGATATTTCTCAACTTGAGACTATTCCTTGACTTAAAGGTTGGTATGAGACTGACCACCCATACTGTAAAAAAATGTTTCACTTTTCCAATGTCACCCCTGTGTCAGGGAAGGTCGGCAAAAGTTGTAGGGCTTATGTTCATTTGAGGTTTGGATTTTACTTGTAAGTACACATTCAACATGTGTAAGCGCGAACTACACGGGTTTGTTTGTGGGTATGCATTTGAGAACTTTAAATGAATATATCCTTGCAACTTAGATTATTGATTATAGAGAACTTAATACCATACCTACTACTAGTGTAAATAATAAATAAAATGTGCAAATATTCCAGCTAAAATAGTTTTGCTATAGAGCAGTGTTTTGAAAACGTTGCATTTCTGTTTGCTGTAATTTTGCAGCCATTTCACCAGCGCATCCGCAGAATAACCTTCACTCCTCCTATCCGTGCATTTTTCTTTTAATCCATTTATATCCATCACCTTTTTTATACACGTTGAAGGCAAACGCAATGAATAAAAAATATTCCAAATGAAAGTCGTGCAGAATTCCTAGATGTTCTGGTGACGTTAGAAATGTGTTTTTATTATGTTCATCTATTATTTCGTTCCCGAGTCAATATTGATAATACAATTTGCTTATTGTAAGGAATATTTCATTCAGAACACGCCATTATGTAGTATTTCTATTGTCTTTTTTCCTTCGCGTTTCTTTTTTTCAATGCATGTCAAATTGATTTTTTCTGTTTATTCACTTTTGTTGGGCACAATGAGTAAAAAAAATGAATACAATAATATTTAACTTCATTATTCATAATGACACACTAAATTATAGCTACAAGACGTATGTTATTTTTGTGGGGTTGAAACACTGAAGAGAAACGGTAAAATACATACAACAGTTATAACTATATAACGAGTAGTTTAGAACAGCGATCTTTCTACAGCAGGTATTCCAAATAGAAGTTATAAATTACCTATATTTCAACAATTTAGGACGTGCCATTCCTTATTTTAGCACTTTTTGGAAATGGAGAAATGGAGAATTTTCCCCGGTGGCGCTATGTCAGAAGAGAATAATTGACAGCTCATGGCAGATTCGAATTCTAGGGTCCACAGCTACTTTAAAAGCAAACACGGTTAGGACCATTTTACATACAACGCGTTCAGCCCGTTTTTTTCTATCCGGTACCTGGTCGGATGACAAGCGTATGGGGATGAGAGATGGATGGAGCTTTCACATGGTTTGTCCGGTAATCCATGGACAAACGACTGAGAAAGAAATGGTCCTTAGCATAATAACCCGGCTTTCATACATCACTTTTTTTTGCTTGAAGTAAATAGCATCCCCTTCAGAGACAATATTTTTAATCATTGAAAAGTAAAAATCTAATTAATACATTATCTGTACCAGTTTTTTTATCCAGAATGTGGATCAGAAATCTTTCTGATGTATAATTGAATAAAATGTGGTCTTTTCGGAACCGGAAAATCTGTACGGTAGCCTATCTAAACTTGAAATGCTGTGCACGTTCCTGGTAACAGGAATAGCAAAATTGCCTTCCACTATTTCAGGAGATTTATCGATCAGCTGCAAAGTGGAGTACTAAGGCTTAATTGACCACTGGATGGACAGCCGGGTATAGGGACACAGCGACCCAGATAGGCGATGGTCGTAAAGGAGTAGGTACAATTTATAGTCACATCTAAAAAAGGATACAAAGTTGCAAAGTGACAGTGAATCCACCTCATTTTAAGGCAATAAAATAACTGTGAAATGCCTTATTAAGAGCTTATAAACCTTCTATTTTAACTACTGTGGAATAAATGCCGTAATTCCATCACGGTGTAATCCACAAATTGTTTAATCCAATAAAACAACTTCTTCTTTTATTACCTATCAATCGTAATAATCTAAGTTGCAATAAAAAAATACTACAAATATCACTGCTCCTGAAGATGCTTTGTGAGGCGAAATCGTTAGTGCCATAAAAGTAAAAATAATTATAAAGTGAACTTAAACTGTGTGTTTTATTTTAACTAATTAATTTCAAGTTAACTATTATACGAGTATAAGTTGCAAAGATTTAAATTTAATGTAAAATGCATGCCGATTAGTAGACATTTGTAAAGTCAAGATAATACATGTTGTATGTGTAGGTACTCACAAAATAAAAATCCTTATCTCAAATAAACACAAATCCTGCAAATTCTGCTTTCACCTTCGTGACACAAGCAAAGTGAATCAATTTTTACGGCATGCGTGGTCAGCCAACCAACCTTTAAATCCAATTTGTGAATCTTGTTCATGTCAAAATGATCGCACAAATTACAAAATCACGTAAGTTCATACTTTTTTATAAAACCTCTACCTACTCTGACCTAAGGGATTTTTTCCACAAAATGTCTTTATAAATGTTGTTGATCCGTCACTACCCGTGTCACGACAAAATGTCTACTGACAGAATGTCCACCGACATAATGCCTGGGGCGACAAATGTTCACGCGACAAAATATCCAGAGGAAAATGTCCACCGAAAAAAAATATAAAAAAATTAATGCAATCAAAACGCTTTACGAACATCGGTAGATTTTTTGCCGATGGACATTTTGTCGGGTGGACATTATGTCGGTAGACATTATGTCAGTGAACACTTTGTTGCGTGAACATTTTGTCGGGTGGATATTTTGTTTGCGGACATTATGTCGTTGGACATTCTGTCCATGGACAATCTTGTCGTGGAACCGTCACGACTCCGTACACGGAAAAAGAACTAAATAAACACCACTTGATGCTCAAGAGATGTTTGTTGTTGTGATACTTTAAAAGTTGGCGGATTAAAAGTTGAAGGATATTGGCAGGTGTGGAAAAATAAGGTCAAATCTTGAAGTAATAATAACTTCTGCATAAGCCATATAATTCCGTTTTCCTGAATATATGTAGACAGGTGATGAAGTTCAAATTGTAAGAACAGCAAATATTATTTTTCTCTTGTTTTAAACTGGTAGATAGCGATTTTTTGTAGCAAAGCTCTTTTGTGCTAGTTCTTTTGTGCTAAATTCCTTAGGGCTTGTTGCACGAAACTCCAAAAAAACAAAAATCGAAATTCAGTGCGATTTCTACAGTAAAAAAAAAAAAAAAATTGCAAATACGTAAATCAGCTGTTGTACCTACATCATCTTTCCTGTTCAAATTCCATCATATTATTAGTAATTACCCACTTCCGAGAAATATTTAACCGAGGTCCCTATCAGAATTAAGCAATCAAATTTGATGTGTCAATCAAATATTGATTGGAGGTTGGTGCAACAGGCCTTTACACTTTGAATATCAATCCAAGTCCGTGCTTGCTAGCGCTTACGAAAGAACTGCATAGGTACATAAAAAATCACAGTACTCCTTATTTTTGGACACGAATCGCTATCTTGTCGCCTTAATTAAATTTAGCAGGATAAATCTTCTGCATCTGATCTTCTACAAGGTTTGATTTTTATTTTTGTTTGCTCACCTGTATTTGTAATTGACAAGCATTTGCGTGTGGGCGTGCATAAAGTGCAAATAATAATCTAATCTATAATCTAAGTTGCTAAGATATATTAATATTAAAAATTCATATTAAATACATGCCCACAAATAGGCACATGTAAGTTCGCGCTACAAATGCTGCATGTGTACTACTTACAAATTTAAATCCAAACCTGAAATAAACATAAACCCTGCAACTTTTTTCGACCTTCCCTGAAACAGAAGTAATAATGGCAAAGTGAACATTTTTTTAAAGTATGGGTGGTCAGCGTCATATCAACGTACAAGTCATGAAATAAAATTGTGAAGAGTGAATTTTGAATATCAATATACCTTCGCAACTTAGATTTAAGATAGATACTTTTATTTTATTTTTTTGATATTTTGTTTCACTGTAATTATCTTTTTTTTTCTGACCGTGCAGTTATAAAACTCAAAACACGTTTTTTCGAAGTCCGTATTCGTTAATCTTCAGCCTATAAATAAGGCTCCAGTCAAAATAAAGATTTAAAAAAATACGTTTTGGATTTACATGATATTGAGAAAAATGTTTTTTTTTTTACATTTTTATGTATAAAGATGTGGTAAGATAAATGTGAGAAAGGTTAAGAAACGATGTGATGTTTCTCTTTACAATATCAAAAGAGACAACTTCTCGGAAGTGCGATGAATAAGGCATTTTCTTGTTTGTTCTCATTTTCATATTTTTGAAGGATTGTTGTCCGACCTGAAAATCCAGATCTTTTTTTATTTCTAGATTTTTTGTACAACTATTCTTTCGGTGTGTGTAATGTGAATCGATGAAGAACTAAAATGTTATATTTGAAAGGCGTAGTTGTTCTAGATGGCAAGGCCAATAATTGCTAAAATATGGGCCTAAGTTAGTCTCAAAAAGAGGTTTAAGCTCTGCTAGTGGAATTTTTATAATTCAAATAAAATACTAGTAAGGCTTACTCAGCCCTCACAAAAAATGAGAACCGCTATACAATTTACATTTTTCAAATATGCTCTACGCTGGGTTGAAAAAAATATTTACCTTTACCAAAGGCCGGTCACCAAAGGTCCATCCAGTTTTACAGCAACTGGGTCATGCTCGAGAATTGACGCTTGCTATAGCGACGATCAAGCTTGCAGAGAGCACACAAAAACAGCGCTCACTAAATTAATCCTCCTAATATTATTATTATTTGTTATTAATTCTGAAAAAAAATAGGCTACAAAGAAAATAAACTCGAATAAATGCTAAACCAATTTTCAGAGGTTCCTTTAATTAATTTAAAAGTAAGATATTCCATGTCTGGGGTAAAAAGTGATTTATAAATTTGATTAAGATGCCTTTGTCCTACCAGGTCACGTTGGACGTTCGTTCTTCGCCCATCTTGAATATTTATGAGACAATTACCCAGTCTGAAAGATTCTTTAAAGTTTATCTGAAAAAGAAAACAATCTACATAGACAATGTCAACATCTTTTTTACTGTTTTACCAACTTCCCAACCTTGGATTTTTAAATAAGGTCTCATATTCATGAGAAAGTAAATGGAGTCCGTACAGATGGCATAGACAAAAGCATTGTGACGTTTGCACTAAGCTGTTACTAGACAAGATGTTAATTAATATTTTATCTGTGGCTGCTGACAGATCTAACAACCTATTGAGATCTCTGACGTACGCCTCTTCTTCTTCTATTAATCATGTATGGTCTATGAATCTTGTTTCTCACGGATCACAATCCTCAGCAGCTCTTCTGCAGTGTAAGCGAGAACTTACATGTCCCTGCTTGTGGGCATGCATTACGTGTGAGCTTTAAATGTCAATATATCTTCGAAACTTAGATTATACAGTAAAGAAACATAACACTTTTGCATCAAAAATAATATTTTTCAGAAGACCTATAATTGGTCTGTTATAAAAAGGACCTTTTGGTCTTTAAGGGATGATTATTTTCATCAAACCAACCTACACAAAACAGTGCATTTGCTTTTAAGATGTTTATAAAACAATCCCATTAACTTGGCTAGCAAAAGACACACCTGAATCATTGTTTATTTCTTTAGACCAATTTTTTCCTTTAAATCAGTTTTAGCTCTTCGAAAATACCTGTAGGTAATAACTTATGCTTCGTTTATTATTGTAAATCAAAACTTTGTAAATAAAAATGAAAATTGTTTATTATGACGAACGAAATTCTTCGCGTGTACTTAGGCGCTGAAATCCTGTTTATCTATTAAACCTAGCTTTTATATATCTCATTCTGAGATGAATCTTGCAGTAGATATATATTTTTTTTAAATTTGCATTATCTACAATCTTGATTCGAAGTTGTACATACATTGTACCATTTAAAAAATCGGCTTCTTGCAAGACTAAATAATGTATAATTCTGTAATTAAAAAGAATAAAATATATGTTTAAACAAAAACTATGAACAATGTTAAAAAAACCTGTTATTTATAAAAAAAAATCTGGTGACAATTATAAAGCTGTAGATAATTTTTTTAACTTTTATAATTTACACAAAACATATATATCTATTATATTTTCAAATATGCTCTACGCTGGGTTGAAAAATTCCTTTACAAAAGACCGGCCACTAAAGGCCCATACAGTCTTACAGTAACTGGGTCTTGCTTGAATATTGGCGCTTTGTAGCGACGACCAAGCTCGTAAACACCTCTACGGAACTACAACAAATGCCATAGACCTATAGAGTCTCTGAAATCTAGGGTGTCTACCGCACAGGATTTCATAAAAAAATCAACACGCCTGATTACTGCCACTCTTTTACTAAGGCAACGTTTAGGGTATATTTATATATACAGCTCCTAAATAAAGCCCCAAGAATTTAATTACTCTAAACTAAACTATGGTACAATTCGAAGTTTATACAGGTTTACAAAGTTCACATGTATTGAAGTCTCAAGGTGTTGACACTGTTATACACAGCACAAGTGCGTACAATTAATTTTAATTTCCCTATAATTCTGCTCTTTTCCCGTACACACACAAAGGTACTATTACGTTCAATTTGACTTCGCTTCACCAAGTCTTGCTTTCAAAACATTATATAAAGGAACAAAATTGCAAGCTTAAAGCGAACTGATTGCGGTCGATAGCTCAAATTGGTAGACTACTTGCATTGCATGCCGACAGCTCAGATTCGAATGCCACCGAGGGTGCCAGAAATGATTTCCCGTTTCGGTGTTTATTTCAAATCCAAAATAAAATACCGTGCTCAGCCTACACAATAAATGAGTAATAGCCCCCTCGAGAACTGGTACCTGTAAAATATAAAAAAAGGTTCAACTTGCCATATACGACCCGCGGCGAAAAATTAAAGTGAAATAATTAAAAATGTATAGGTAAAACTTTACTTGGTTTTATGGGAAAAAAATATATTTTTCAATTCGACGTAGGTATATGCGAGTACATTATACGAGAACATACTAAAAATTCAGCTTCAAAAGTTATGAAACGTATTAATTTTGCAATCATAAATATATTCTACAAATAATATCGTATTTATGTGTATTTATTAGTGATTTATTAGTAATTTATCACATGCGGCATGTGTGAGCGCGAAATTATGCGTGTCTGCTTGTGGGAATGCATTTAATATGAATCTCATTTAATATGAATCTCAAATGTGGCCCTTGAGGTGTGACACACACAAAAACGGCGCTCTTTAATTATGTGTACATTAAAATAAATTATCCTTATATATATATTATATATACATATCCTTGCAGCTTAGACTTAGATTAGTGATATTTGATGAAAACTAATACATAGTTAGTGTTTTATTTGACCAGCAGACTCAATGCTGTAAACTAGAAAAACCCTGATTATTGGAGTCCACTTGACTTTACAATTGGTATGAGGCTGGCTATTCCTACTGTAAAAAATAGTTCACTTTACCAATGACACGCCTGTTCCAGGGAAGGTCGGTAAAAGCTGCAGGGTGTATGCACATTTGAGGAATGGTGTTTAGTTTAATTATTAAGTACACATGCACCATTTGTTAGCGCTATAATACTCGTGTCTGTTTGTGAGCATGCATTGAATATGAACTCTAAATGATGTGTGACGTTACATGGCCGGCGTTCTCAACAAGCCTTTCGCTTTAAATTACTTAACAGGGTAAAGTTACATACAAAGATGTTGGCAAGTGTGTTCTGTTTTATTATTTTGTTTACTTTAACGAAAACTCTTACTGAATAACATTGTTTAACAAATAATGTACATTCTTAATGTAACCCTCACTTTGTGTGGGCTGTAAGTCTACACTATATTAATTAAAGCATAAAACTTTACAATACCTGGGAAATAGCTTCTTAAAGCTGCGTGTACAAAAATACAAATGTTTTTGAAAACATATCTTAATTCGTTACTACTTAGTTAAATTCGTAAATTGATTGTATTCCTTGACTAATAAGTTGTTATAAGGCTGACCACCCGTTCTGCCAAAAATGGTTTACGTTGCCAATATCACTCCTGTAGTTCAGGGTAGGTCGGCAAAAATTGCAGGTTTTATGTTCGTTTGAGGTTTTTTTAAAAACATATGCAGCGTGTGTAAGCGCGAACTTACTTGTATTGCTCGTGAGCGTGCATTAAATATGAATCTTGAATTTTTTAAATTATATTCTGGCAAATTAGATTATAGATTACGGCGAGGCTCAGATTCCGTCAGATTGAACGTACCTATCTATTTTATCAACTGAGAATATTTAAAAAAAAAAGATATATTTTGTTCATCGACGGAAATCAAAACCACGCCTTACGATTGCGAGTCTACAGTGTAAGGCCACTTAACTAAAGACTGGGGTTTTGAACAGACACCAGGTCATAGCATTTACCATTCGACCATAGCGCCGACATTATTTTTTCAAGAAATGGTCAATATAACCTTCTTTGAGTACGAATGAATAAAATATCATGATATTTGTATCTATATTGTTGCGAATGTATAAGTTCATATTTTTGTTTGTTTTTTATACTTACTTATGATTGTGTGTCTATGTGTATTTACTTGCTTGTATATGTGTGTATAGACGTAAGTATTTGATACTTTTTACTTTTGGTACTTCTCGTATTTGCTCGAAACGTCCACTCGAGAAGCTTTTCGTATAATCTGGTACATGCGAGACTAAGTATTAGTCATCTAAAAATACGGACGACGGTGCTGTGAATGAATCAGTACCCATTGGCCATTAGTAACCGTGCCGTGAAACCACCAGTACAGAAGTTGAAATGTGAACCATGTGTAGCAAATTATAAAAATCAATTGTGTGAAATAAATTCAACTGAAATTTTATTAAAGTGAAACCAAAGTAAATCATAACAATATTTGTTTTTTTTTTATGAAATTTGATTGCAGAAAGTTTTTTCTATAATACAAGGTTTTATGCAGTGAGAAGTTTCAGCCCACGGCTTTTGTTCTAGTCTCGAATCAATTTAATGGAATTAACGATAACGTCTATTACGGAAACTGTGCGGCCAGAAAATTACATTGCAATTGTGAATAATGGACTTTTCTGCAGTAAAGACTTTTCCTCTTCTACCCTCAAGTGAGGGCGGAATTTTCTCACAGTGAACCGTTTTTTTTTTTTTGGAAAATTGTGGACAATTTCCGCGTATTTTGAAATATTTGTCATTTTAAATACGTGTGTAAAACAGGATTATTTTTCTGTGTTTTGCTCCTTTATCACAAAAAAATATGAAACTTTATAAATGTAATCTTAGTTTGTAAGCAATATATTTATTGTTTGAAAACATATTTTTATTTGTAATTGCAAATTGTATGTATTTTATTTTGAATTAAAAAAGAGGATACATTCACTGAAGAATATTATCATATGGATTTTTTGCCATTATCTTACAGTATATAGGTCAAAAAAACGTCAGCTTGGTTTGTTGTAAGTGACTATTTATTTATTTATTTTTTATTTCAATAATGCATACATTTCTGTAAGATTTTTCTTGTTAAAAAAACAAAACAAAAATGTTTACATAAATCCAAAGCAAACATCTTTTTCATATTGAAATGGGTAAACACATAAGAATAAATGTACACGTAAAAAATAAACCCTTCATCTGCGACTCCAATTCTTTCTGTCCCCTGCAGCTGTCCTGCAAACTATTACCTGAACAAGCTGTTTGGTACTGGGTACAATATCGTTTCACCGTAAAAATGTAACATGCCAGAAATGACCGTTTTGTGAAAATAACTTAATTATTGTTATTTTTATATAGCGACTTTTCGTTAAAACAAAAAATACAGAAAACGTTGTGTAGTGGATTTTGTATTTAAACAAAGTTCTTCGTAATAAGAATAAAAATAATACATGTTTTTTTACACAACTAAGGTCCTGTCTTTTCAACGTTAGCATAGCGACTTTATACTGAATGAAAAGGATGCACTTATGTCAATCGTGTGGGTAGTTTTTTTTATCAGTTTAAAGTGAAATATGCTAACGTTGATAATACCAGGCCTACCGCCTAAGTAAAAGCAACATATTAAAGACAGTTATTTGTTATATCTGCCCTCAACAGAGAATGAAGCTGTTTAATCATTATCCAAAAATTATAAGAAAAAATAATTTTATTTTAAATAAAATGAATTTTCACTGTGTGAATACACAAACCCTACAAAATCTAATTATCCAATGATACCTAAATTGCTCAACTCTGTTCTATTTTTTTAAATAATTTTGTGGAGAGGAATGCAATTTACCAATGCTTTTTTGGCGAAAAAAAGTGTTTATATTACCCAGGAATGATTCATTACTTATTTTCATTAATAATTTATTACCCATTGTTTCTGTTGAACCAGGGTCAAAGTTATGGTCAAGGAGATGGACGGGAATGAAACTAGCGTTATTGTTCTTGTAATACGCTAGTCGAGATAATCGTCTTGACTCGCTTGGCTATAACGCCAACTTATCATGAATGGAAAACGATTGAAAAAAAACGGAATAAATTAATTCACCTTTTAACAATTGACTTTAATTAATAATAATAGGCATCTTCTGGATTTCAAGTTATGGGAATCGGACTACTTCCTTCGGCACATATTTGTACCTACACATGTTTTAGATTCCAGTGAGCTAAAATGTTTGATATCCCTCTAGGACGGCTGCGGTCTACTTGACCGGTGCTTTCAATACCCACGTCGTTCTGCCCGCGACTGCGGCTGTCAGTTTGCGCTCCTTCACCGCGCAGATGTCGGCGAAGGCAGCTAGCAGTGCCGCGCCCCGACACGCGCAAGCCAGGACAATGCCGCGTGTGGGGACTGCATGGCCGAATGCGCGGAGTGCGGAGATTGCGGACAAGTAAGCCGCAAGAGTGAAGCACAATCAGCAAAGCTTTTGCACACTGTTAGCTGCACAAAAAACAAAGAAAATACAGCATGGACACGTGCAAACAACATAAATGTAGAGACAATTCTCATTGAACACTGATATTTCCCACACTTTCAAGATACGCTCACAAAGTGTGAAGTTATTAGATGCAGCATGTGTGGAAGAAGCTGGTTAAACTTATGGATGCATCAGAACCAAAAAACGCACAAGGTGCTTTCACAGCACAGATGACACAGAGTATGAGTTTTACACACGAAGAGTGAATTGGCACCATAAACGCTTTCCGCACCTCACAAGATATGCACAGAGTGTGAAAGACTGCTTTCTCGGCACAAAATACATGCACCAGATGTGAAAAATTACAAGCAAATCGAGCAAAACACTTGTGAACACCCAAAATGCTTTAGAAAAATCACAAAATATGCACCAAGTGTAAAAACTGCTTTTGTGACAAAATAAAACAATGCAACTTTTTAGTAAGGAAGACTTCGATTGATTTCTTGGAAAATAATACAAGTTTTTGACACAAAAAAGCTAGTTACACCTCACAATAGTGACCAAAATTTTATTTTCACAAAATAATATGCACCGTGCGTGGAGGAATAATCGTAAGATTCAGACATACATTGGCCGAGACGTAATTAGGGAAACCTGTTGAGCGCAAAAAAAACCTCATAATTTATTCACGAATGTATTTTACAGCCACGGACTTGAAATAAATGTTTTTTTTGTCTCTTATGTGAGCTCAATACACTATGCACAAGAAATGGAAGAAAAAGGACCATAAATTTGCCATAAATTTTGAAAACGTTAGGAGTTTTTACCTTCCAGATTTTAATTATTTCAAAAAAGTAATCAGGAGAAACGAAACAAAAAATACACATTATATCGATGCTTTCAAAGAATTCATTTCATTTTTCAATCAATAGTGTACGCAAATTGTAAATTTCTTGAATTAATCACGTCATTTTTCATGTTGAAATTTGTGAAAATTCATGTCTAGTTTCGTTAACCACTTGCACATGCTCGAGAGTCATCTCAAGACAAAAGTCAAAAGTCAAAAGCACTCGGTACGACACATTATCAGCTTTTAAGTTTTTATCCAATTCTGCAAGCGCTGCTACTTTTGCTGGCATATTGTTGAAGTCAATTTATTGCGGCGTCAGATTAACTTGAAAACGAGGCGGTATTAGAAATCTCCATGGTACCTTGTTTGTACGATGTTACATTTTACAATAATTTCATATTATTGTTGCTCTTAGTATTGTAGTATTGTGCTCCTTGACTGATAGGTTGGTATGAGGTTGACCACCCGTCCTGTAAAAATCGGTTCACATTTGCCAATGCCACCCCGGTTCAGGGAACGGCGGCAGGAGTTGCAAGGTTTATGTTCATGTGAGGTTTTGTTTATTTGTATGCACACAAGAGAATGTGTAGGCGCGAACCTACATGTGCCTGTCTGTGGGCATGCATTTAATTTGAGCCTTAAATGTTAACACATTGCAGCTTAGATTATAGATATGTATATATATAGATTGTTACTGCAGGCTTATCTTTTATTTTTCATTGAATAGCAGCATTTTTAGAACAGTTTTGAATGTAAAATTATGATCTCATGTAAGTAAAATATCAAGTTTAAAATTATAAGGGCTTTTTATCGATTTTTAGAGCTATGTATTTGTTAAACTTTTAAGAGTTTGTATGTTTACACAGTGAAAACTATTTTTTATGTGAAAGTATGAACAAATAATGAAAAAAAAAAAAGTATTTTCACAATTGAGTTTTTATTCTTAAAAGTGTCCTCTTGACAATGACGGCAGTCGAAAGTACTTGTGTAATGTTAAATACTCAATTATGAAAATAAAAAGTTTTTTTTAAGGTTGTGAGTTCGATTCCCGGCGGAGCACAAAAAATATTTATATTTACAAAAATGCTCTTAGCTGGGTTGAAAAAATCATTGCTTTTACCAAAGACCGGTCACAAAAGGTCCATCCAGTCTGAAAACAATCGGGTCTTGTTCGAAAAATAGCGCTTTGTGGCGACGACCAAGCTTGTGAAAAGTCCGGTCGATGGCTTAGCTAACAGAATGCTTGCATTCCATGCCGAGAGCTTGAGTTTGATCTCCAAGAGTTTGTAACTGTAACTGTAACTATGTCGCCATTCCGCTAAGGGTGGCCAGACCCTCTGCAGAGTTGCCTCCATTTTTTCCTATCCTGACATTTCAGGAGGTTTCAGTAATGATTTCCCGTTTTGGTGTTTATTTCAAACCCAAAATAAAATAGCGGCAAGGTTACTCAACTTTCACAAGAAATAAGAACCAGCCCCTTCGGAAGCTGGGAAATCCCCACTTCAGAAGTGGGTGGCGTAAGACCGAACCCCTTACAAGTAAAAATAAATAGGTCCTGAATCGCCGCACAAAGTTTTGCATCAGCTGTTTAACATACTGAAAAAAGACTTCATGAATGTTAAGTAAATAAATCTCTGATTAATCATTGATACGTTTTATTTATTTTTATAATGATGTTTGTTTAAAATCAGGTCTTATTATATTAGCGCTAGGCAGAAAATCAATACTAGAACCAGCCTGATTTTATTTTAAGCCGTTATAAATTATTTCCCTCCTGTTATAGGAGGAGCTTTTACATTATTTATTTATCTACCTTCAATCCGTTCTCTTCGGTCTCTCCATGCTGTCGTATTACGGAGCCCAATCTCTTTGGTATTATAAACAAAACCTCTTTGGTAATGTGCACTTAGTGATCACTACAATATACATAAAAGCTCTAGTTAGATTTTCCACTTATTTCGTTTAACTACATACGTATAATTTATTAGACTAATTCGTAGAAATAAATTATTGCTCTTCTCTGGGTTGAACTATAATATAATCTATAATCACAAACCTCAAATGAACATAAGTCCTACAACATTTGCCATTTCATAATGATAATATTATTAGAATGATTTATTTGGTGAGCGCTGTTTTTGTGTGAATTATACCTCAAGAGCCCTCTGCTAGCTTGGTCGTCACTGTAGAAAGCGCCAATTCTCAAGCAACACTTATTTGATGTAAGGCTGGATGGGCCTATATTGTGACGGGTCTTTGGTAAAGTTAGATTATTTTTTAACCCAGAGCATATTTGGAAAAGAAAATATTTTTAATGCTCCGCGGAGATTGGAACCCACTACCTCCCAATCACGAGTCCGATGTATTAACCACTAGACTACTAACCGGTCATGTTCTTCAACTAAAAACCTGTCATCAAAGGTCCATCATTTCATTACAGAAACTGGGTCATTTTTGAGAATTCGCGCTTTCTATGGCTTTTGAGGTGTGATTAACATAAGCAAGTCTCACCAAAGAAGTAATCCAAAAATATCTATCACTAAAAGCAAATAATGTAAACACTTTCTTCTACGACCCCAGTGGTGGTAAATCTGTTCAGAAATAGCGGCCCTGGATCCGGCCTGGAAATAACTTTGGATCTTTATAAAAATAAGTAAGGACAAAAGTAAAAATATAATTTTATGGAATATATACTTTTTAAATTGATTAAAAAAACTTGGAGTCAAAAATTTTAAAATGTAATAACCAGCCCTTCAAAGCGTGCGAAAGAATTTTCGCTATTTCCCCCTACGACGCTGTTATTCTTTTGTTAAATAAGGAATTTTAGCGTGAATAACCATTTTCAATCAGTTCTATTTTTATAGTAAAAATTCCATAATATAATAATGTTGCAAACTTTAAATACGTGCGCTTATACACACATACATCAAAATGATTACACACACTGAAGCAAGTAATACAGAAACATCTAGGAGTATTCGTGCCTTGGAATGGCATTCTAGTGATTGTGTGTGCGTAAATTCTCTGGTGGTGTAATAATCCAGAAATTGCGAGAAAGACCTCTCTGGTTTACTATTTAAGAGGTCAAAATGGTAGGACAGCAGAAGTCGCAAGAGAGTAATTCGCTAGAAGCAACACATATAACCAGTGACTGTCAAATTGTGCAATAGATGGTGAAAATAAATTGTGAAAAAACAGCATTAAAAAATAAATTCTGGCATTTTATTAAAAAATATAATCCAACAGAAAACGTAACATATGAATAGTCTCATTGATAGTTCAGTCGGTAGAACACGGAGACAGAGGGCTTGGGTTCGATTCGTCCATGATTGTGATGATTTCTTGTTTAGGCGTTTTCTTTTAGCCGTAGACTCATTTTTGGATACCGGCAAGGTTTACTCAGGTTTTACAAAATATAATCTATCCAAACAAAAAAAAAACAGGGGACGTGGTTGGTGTAAGGCTGACCCCTTTATCTGTGGAAAAAAACTATACGTTCGTTGACTTAAAGCTTAGTATGACGCTGACCACTCCTAGAATAAAAATTCGTTCACTGTGCCAATGTTACCCCTGTTTCAGAGAAGAGCCGCATGAATTGCAAGGTGAGTGTTAATTTTTATTTTGTTTGTACGCATGCAGCATGTGTAAGTGCGAACTTGCACTTGTCTGCTTGTGGGCATGCATCTCAGGCTTACACAGCTGGTTGTTGATGCTGGAGAGTCGCTTGCCGGAATCTGTTGCCGTTGTCTATTTATGGGAGTTGGAGCTTCCAGACGTTTCGCCCATGCCGGCGATGGGTTTCTTCAACGTGAAGATGATGTGATGATGTTGATGAAACAGTTTACTCTTATTTCGTCATGCAATTAGCTCTTTTCACTGATAATTCTAATCTTTTTACTGCCAAAAAAAATATACTACAACATTGTATATTTTTAGCTGTCCATATGTACGTGCCGCTACTTTTCTTGCATGAAAGTGCATTCCTCCCCTCCCCCCCCTCCCCCTTTTTCGCGGGCTTTTATAATACTGACGCTGCAATTTTCCATTAGAGCACCTCTCGTAGTGACGCCACTGGATTTAAACCAGAACCGCGCTAGGAAAATAAACAAGAGAATTAATTTTCATTTGTGTTTTATTTACCACGCAATATTCAAAAAAACGCTTTTGATTTTAATAAGAGTGTCTATAATCTATAATCTACGTTGCAAAGATGTATTACATGAAGACTCATATTAAATGCACTCCCATAAAAATACACGTATAAGCTCGCGCATTCACATGCCGCATCTGGACCTACAATATAAAAACCCAAATATCAAATGACCATAAGCACTGCAACTCTTGCCGACCTTCCCTGAAACAGTGGTGGCATTAGCCATTTTTTACAGGTCAGCCTCTTATCAACTTATAAGTCTAGGAATACAAAGAATAAAAATGCGTTTTTAAATTAATATAAAATGTTAAAGGTTTATTTATTTGTAATTTTTTCACCGCAAAATATGCCACACATAAAGTAAATAACAATAGTACTGTTTTCATAATTTTAAATGAAAATGAGTTTTCATAGTTATTCTTTCAACATTTTTTTCGAAGTCCACTCCTGTCCCGTTTCACCTGAACAAAAGATCTCAGGTCAAGTGTGTGACAGTGACAGCCATATAGACTTCCATAGTATCTCACATCTAGCCTCTCTCTCTGCCGGGAAATGATCCAGTGCATGTTCAGAGGGGCACTTACACTTTTTAACGAAGCTTTTTATCCTACACATTAAAAAAAAAATTCAAATTGATTATGACGTCAACAGCTCAGTTGTATATTGGAGCACCAGCTCTGATTCTAGTGAAATGAAACTCCCATGATCAGGTTTCAGTTGATACTGATTTATGAATTCATTTTTGACTAATAAGTTGGTATGAGGCTGACCACGCGGGCTTTCAACGAAGATCTTGCATTTTATGTTTGAGACCTCATTGTCTCATGGGATTACCAACGAAGTATTCATTCACGCATGAATACCAGCAACTAAGTCTAGCAAATGAAGGGCAAAACTCTGATGCATCTCGGATGCGTTAAGGGGAAAGTAAAATACCGCCTACCCCATCTCTCATATTCCGCTCATGTCTACAATGGGCTTCTTCATCTTTAAGATGATAAAAAATAATAAAAATAGTATGATTTCTTGGGTGAGCGCTGTTTTTGTGTGAATCACACCTCAAAAATCTTCGGCAAGCTTGGCTATAGAAAGCGACAATTCTCAAGCAAACACCAGTTGCTGTAAGGTTGGATGGACCTTTTGTGACCGGTATTTGGTAAAGGTGTATAAATTTTCCAACTCAAATAAGAGCATATTTGAAATTGTAAATGGTATTCTTGCAAACACCAGTTGCTGTAAGGTTGGATGGACCTTTTGTGACCGGTATTTGGTAAAGGTGTATAAATTTTCCAACTCAAATAAGAGCATATTTGAAATTGTAAATGGCATTCTTGTATACATAATAGTTTGTTGACGACCCCAGATAATCGAAAATAGGAAAATATTACAGAGAATCAAACATAGGAACACTCTCTACACATGGATTTCACGGGAGGAACGAATTTCAGCTTTTGCAAATAAATTCACACGCAAAATTCATAACAAAGGAATTAATTTACTCTTTATATATCTGGTATGGCCGAGGGGATAAGGCGTCGGCATTCGAATTTGCGTTATTGAAACAATTGCAAGTTTGAACGTAAGACTAACCTCAAAATCACGTCTGACGTTTCACCGACGAGTACGCGCTCCAAATTCAAATAAAAGTCAAACTGTGCATTATATTCCAAACAAAAATTCAAAAGTGGGAATAGTGAATTGTGGCGGGATTCTCGACATGTATTCCAACGAGAGGCAGTCTGCCCTCGCATTGATTTTTGGATGTAATATGTGGTTTGTGTTTTCGTTTTGTGCACTGTTTACTGGGACTTCTTACGTGATTGCTGGCGCTGGACACATATCTGACACCACCGGCTGCTCCACCCGTCAGTTCCAGTGCGCCAACGGGCGCCGCATTCCCTGTACCTGGGTGTGTGACAAGGAGGACGACTGCGACAACCACTCTGATGAGAGCCCCAAGGAGTGCCAAGCTACAGGAGGCTGGGTGTTGCACGGCAAGAGGGCCCAGCCTGCCAGGAGCTACTCCAGCAAGGAGCTTGCCGACTCCCCGAAATTTGCTCCGACTTTATAATTTTATAATTTAATAATTTTAATATAATGATTTTAATGACTGATTATTTTAAATTTTTGACTTTTTATGTACCTACATTTTATATAATAGTTGTTATTGTTTGATGTCGTTTATTTATTTTTGTAATTAATAAACCCTATGTTCGCCAACATAAACTCAGTTCCACTTTGCAGAGAAACCGCCAGAAACTTGCTCAGAGAGAATGAATGGGTATTTGGAACTTGGAATGTCAGAAGAATGAATGAGTGTAAGGAGAAAGAAATTGTGAATGTGATGAATGAAAAAAGAATACAAGTGATGGGTGTGACAGAGACAAAAATAAAAGGGAATGGTGAAAAAGTATTAATGAATGGTGAACTGTATATCTGGTCAGGTGTGGAAGATGGGAATGAACGACAGGGTGTGGGTGTGGTTATAAGTGAGAATGTGAAAGGATGCATAACGGGCTACCAGAGAATCTCTCCAAGGGTTTTGACTGTTAAACTCAAAACAAACAGGATGAAAATTTTCTTGGTGGCCTGTTATGCACCTGTAGATTCAGAGTGTATGGACGTGAAAATGAGATTCTGGAATGAGTTGAATGCAGTTGTGCGTGAAAGCAAGAAGAATGAATACATTATAATTTTGGGAGATATGAATGGATGGGTAGGTACGCAAAGAGATGAGTGTGTGAAAATTGTTGGTCCTAGTGGACGAGGTGTGGTCAATGATAATGGGCGGCACCTGATAGCTTTGTGTGCAGAGCACAGCCTTTTTGCATCAAACACATGGTTTCGACATAAGGATGTGCATCTGTACACAAGGCAGATTGTGGGAAGTCGCACAATCATTGACTACATCTGTGTGGATGAAAGACTGAGAGGAGCCGTAAGAGATAGCCGTGTCTATCGTGGGCCTGAAATAGGCAGTGACCACTATCTCTTATGCGCTAAAATAATGATTGGAGAAGTAAGAAAGAAGAAACGTAAGAAGAAAGTAAGAAAGCCAAGAATAAAAGTAGAAAGTCTGTGTGATGAAAACGTGAAAGTGAAGTATAAATCAGAATTACAAAAAAAGTTAAGTGTGAATGAACTTGAAAAGAATGTGAATGAAAAAGATATTGAAAGCATGTGGAAGGATATGAAAGAAAGAATGATTGAATGTGCTCGAAAAGTATGTGGAGAAACGAAAGGTGGAAGATTGAAAGGGGATGCCTGGTGGAATGCTAAAGTAAAAGAGGCTGTGAAAGTAAAGAAGGAATGTTACAAAAAGTGGCTGAACGACAGGAATGATAGAAAGCTAGAAGATGAATATAAGATAGCCAAGCGAATGGCGAAGAATGTAGTTTATGAAAGCAAAGCGAATGAACAGAGAAAGATTGATGAAAAAATGAACAGAAGTTTCACCGACAGTAGGAAGGAATTCTGGAGATGGGTCGGTGCCATTAGGAATAAAGATTCTGCATTGACCACCCCAGGAATCAAAAGTGCTGTTGGTGAGATGGTATGGGAGAATGATGAAGTATGTAAGAGATGGAAAGAATATTTTGAAGGGATTTTTGGTCGGGGCGAAAGAAATTTGTTTAGAAAAATGACAGAAGAGAATGAATTTAGGATTTTGAAAGAAGAAATAAAAGTATCTATTGAATGTTTGAAGAATGGAAAGTCTGCTGGGTTTGATGGAATAAATGGTGAAATGTTGAAAGCAGGAGGTGAATGCGTGATAGATTGGATGTACGAATTATGTAAGCTTTGTGTGAATGCAGGAGTAGTACCGATGGATTGGAGGAAGGCAGTCATTGTTCCCATTTACAAAGGTAAAGGGGACAAAAAAGACTGTCAGAACTTCAGACCAATCAGTCTACTCAGTATACCAGGAAAAGTCTTCTGTAAGGTGATTATAAAAAATGTGATTCTGAATACTAGTGAAAGGATTTCCGATATACAGTCCGGCTTTATGGCCGGTAGAGGCTGTGTTGATCAGATTTTTACTCTACGACAACTTGTTGAAAAACAATTGTCGGTGAGGCGGAAGCTGTTCACGGCCTTTGTAGATCTGGAAAAGGCTTTTGACTCAGTAGACAGAGGTATGTTATGGGATGTTTTGAAAGCATACGGAGTGAATGGGGCTCTCCTAGGTGCGGTGCATGCCAACTATGAAAATAGTAAGGCATGTGTTCGTATTGATGGTGAGTATAGCGAGTGGTTTGAAGTTTATAAGGGTGTGAGGCAAGGATGTGTGATGAGTCCATGGCTATTTAACATAGTCATGGACAAGTGTGTCAGAGATGCTAGACTTAATGATTGTGGATTGATGATAGGAGAGAGCAAAGTGAGTGTTCTACTGTATGCAGATGATGCAGTTCTTGTATCTGATTCAGCAGTAGAATTGCAAACAATGCTCTCTAGATTGAATGAAGCTTTGTTAGGTAACCATCTGAAGTTGAATGCAAGTAAGACGAAAGTATTGATTTTTGAAAGAGATGATGAAAGTATGAATTATGAATTTAAAATTAATGGAATGAATGTTGATGTCGTAAATGAGTTTGTATACCTGGGAAGTAAGTTTGAAAAAGATGGAAGAATGACCGGTGAATTTGAAAGAAGAGTAATGAAGGGCAGGTGTGTACTGGGTGCCACAGCTTGTATCGCCAAAAATCAAAACATATCTAAAAATGCTCGATTGGCGGTACGCAGTGGCATACTTTTACCCACCTTGATGTATGGAAGCGAGGCCTGGACGGTGAATGAAAGTGAAATTAGTAAGGTCCATACTGTTGAAATGGACTTTCTAAGAAGTATGATTGGGAAAAAACGGAGTGACAGGGTGAGGAATGATTTTGTAAGAGAAGAATGTGGTGCAAGAGAAAGTGTGAAAGTGAAGATTAAAAGAAGTTTGTTAAGATGGTTTGGGCATATGGAGAGAATGAATGAGGAAAGACTGACGAAGAAAGTATATGTTGGTAGAATAGATGGATGTCGTGGTAGAGGAAGACCGAGAAAGGTATGGATGGACCAAATATCCGAAATTGCGAATGAATGGAATATCCAGAGTCATAATAAAAGAAGAGCTTGTATGAAGAAGGTTATGACTCTGGAGGAAATGAAAGAAGTATGTAAGGACAGAAAGAAATGGCGGTTGATCTGTAATGTTGGCGGCTAGGGTTTATTAAATTGGAATTTATTAAATTGGAATTTGTTTTTGTTTGTAAATGGATATTTTGTATTTGGATATTATTATTTAGTGATGTATAAAATGTAATATGTCGTGTGTGTGTGTTCCTTGACTTATAGGTTGGTATGCGGCTGACCACCCATGCTGTAAAAATGGTTCACTTTGCCAGTGTCACCCCTGTCTCAGGGAAGGACGGCAAGAGTTGCAGGGTGTATGTCCATTTGAGATTTGGTTTTTATGTTGTAGGTTCACATGAGGCATGTGCAAGCGCGAACTTGTACGTGTCTGGTTGTGAGAATGCATGTAATGTGAATCTCCAATGTAACATATCCTTGCACCTTAGATTAGATTAGATTAGATTAGATTAGTATATTATTTGTTGCCGGTATTTTATTTTGGGGTTTGAAATAAACACCGAAACGGGAAATCATTTCTGACACCCATGGTGGCATTCAAACCCGAGCTCGCGGCATGGAATGCAAGCACTCTACCAACTGAGCTAACGACCGGACTAACAGATCCCAAGGAGTAACTCTCTATTAAGTATCCATGTTTCCTATGAACTCCTAAAGCACTAAAAAAAACAACAAAAATTGAGAAAAAACGGAAATTTTCTGAGATAAAGGAGATTAAAGCTCACTGTCTGTGATAATCGTTAGTCTTACTTAGCACTCTTAAAGAACAATAAAAACTTAAAATTATTACAGTATCTTAAGATAAAAAAAGTTTTAACGAGTGTATAAATTTTCGCTATAGAAACGAATTCAAATTAAGAGCCAAATAATTACTGAAATGGATGAGAAATAATAACTGAAGGGTGTTTAAAGATCATTTATTTTTAATGAGAAATGCGAGAGAGGCATGCTTGTGAAAGGATGGGGAATGAGTTCAGGGAGATGCTCGGATATGAAATGAAAAACAATTTGTAATGAACAAGTGTCTATTTAACATTAAAATCCTAATTTCCTACAACGAGATATTGAAGATTCTATAGGTATGTAAAAAAACTTTTGATTATTTCTTATTTACTGAATACTTTGCACACATTAAAAATCAATGGTAGCTCTAAAAATGACTCAGCTCGAACCATAAATTTTGGTTTTCAATTTTAAAATTGCATTATTTTTTAACCTGCAGCTATAGGTTGGTACATTCCTTAACTTATAGGTTGGTAAGAGGCTGACCACCCATACTGTAAAAAATGATTCACTTTGCCAATGTCACCCCTGTGTCAGGGAAGGTCAGTAAAAGTTGTAGGGCTTATGTTCATTTGAGGTTTGGATTTAATTTGTAAGTACACATTCAGCATTTGTAAGCGCGAACTACACGTGTTTGTTTGTGGGCATGCATTTGATATGAGCTTTAAATGTTAATATATCGTTGCAACTTAGATTATAGATTATAGAGGCTGTATGGACTACTCGCACCTCCGACTAGGAGCTCGAAACATTTAAAAGGGCGCGAAAAAAAAACTCGTCATCCGGTCGAAATTTGACGGAAGCCGATAGTCTTTCATCCATACCAAGGCTATAAATTTTTTTGTAGGGTAAATCTTAAGCACACATAATGGATGTTGTAAGTACGTCGTTTAAATGCGCAATAAGATAATACACCTACTAAATTAGTTGAATCTGCGAAATAATTTAAAGAGTAAGCAATTTTGCTCGGGTTAAATACAAACAAAATGATTTTCGAGAAATATCAAATGGCCGATTTCAGGTTGAAGTATTTCTGAGTCAAGATCCGAGTGCATCTTAATATGCAAGATATTCTACTTTAAAAGTAATTTCACGTAGAAAGTTCTAGATATGTTTTATGAAAAGTAGTGTGCTCTTTGACTGCCTAATGCTGTAAGCAAGCAAAAATTCCCTGAATATCGGGAATTTACTGAGAGTGACGTTACCTAGCCGACAAATATTTCGAATGTTCAGACATCACTTTTGACCGAATTACATCGCTGTGCTTGTACAGGCTACAGCGCATACAATTCAGATTTCTTCTTTTCCACAAGTTCTCATCCTTTACGGACCATAAAGAAATAAAAATAAAAATACTCTTTCAAATATGTTGAAAGGGACATTCGATAAAAGTAATTTGATATTGTAAAGTGTAAGATTGTAAAGTTTAAGTTAATGTCGAAGAAAATATGTGAAGATTAACAAAAAGCCCTAGAATTAGTATAAAATTTAACATTTTAGAATTTCAAAGGAGCTGTTATCTCGTAAAAACATGGAGCATGTACTCATAAAAATTTCAATCTCAATATGAAATAGCTTTGTATTTCGTTAGATTTTTTGAAAGGTCATGTTGAAAGTATGCAAATTTTGCACATCGTCTGGAAATATTGAAGGCCAATTTTTTTTTTGTTTACTCGTATTATGGCTTTACATGCTTAATTTTATTTTTAATAAAAAAAAAACAGTTTTCAATGTACAATGTAAACTTTCAAATATGCTTTTTGCTGTGTTAAAAATTTCATTCAGCCTTACAGCAACTTGGTCTTGCTTGAGAATTGACGCTTTCTATAGCGACGACCAACAAAACACAAAAACAGCGCCAAAATAAATCATCAAATCACCAAATAAATCATCCTTATATTATTATTATTATTCTCATGTACTCAAAAGATCTTAATAAACGTATATTAAGTTATGATAATATAAACAAACTGTCCAATTACTTATAAAAATGTTCTTTGAATTTTACAATATTTACAGCACAATGAAACATTTACTTTAATCATTTATTTGAGTTACTTTGCTATCGGCTACAACTCTGAATTATACGATCTGTACCAAGATTTCGATGTGATCACGCATTGTCTACGACACATCAGAGCCTCAAAAAGATAATTGCAGAAATGGAACCAAAAGTGCGCATGGAAGATCTGGGAAGACCCAGATGAAATTGTAGCAGACTGTCGTGTAATATGAACAATATGGATCTAGGGGATGACGCGTTAGACAGGCAGCGATCGTTGTGGTTGATCAAGGAGACCTAAACCCCCTTTTCTAAGTCATTGTGCCAGTAATAACGATGATGATGTTAATTATTTATCATTATCTACTCATTTTTATTAAAATAAAAAACGCAACTAAGCTACACATAAAGTGCAACTTCTTTCCGCGTTATCCCTGAAAGGTCTCGCATGTGGCGAGTGGAGCCTATTTATTCTTACAGGTAAGAGGGCCGGCCTTACGCCAACCACTTCAGTTAAAGTGGGAGTTTCCCAGCTCCCGAGGGGGCTAGTACTCATTTCTTGTGAAGGCTGAGTAAACCTTGCCCGTATTATAAAAATATTTACATTTATTCAAGTTTTTTGTATTATTGCTGTCGGGAAACTTTTGTTTTGATCTCGTGGTATAAATTATGTTAAATTACAAAATTGCCAGAATCTCTCGTCAGTTTTATTATCTCTCAAAATAAAAGAGATCTCTGCCTTCAACAACAAAAATACTTGAGACCGTTTCCTACAACACAGAAATTTTCTTTTGTCAGAATGTTTATCATTGAACAGAAGAGACTTATTTATCTTTTTTACGTGTTTTCTACGTCTTTTTTTACATCTTTTTTACGTTAATTCCCTGTTTCAGGGAATGTCGGCAAGAGTTGCAGGGGTTATGTTCATTTGAGGTTTGGATTTTATTTGTAAGTACACAATCAGCATTTGTAAGCGCGAACTACACGTGTTTGTTTGTGGGCATACATCTGAGAGCTTTGAATGAATATATCCTTGCAACTTAGATTATAGATGTGTCTTGTCGGGTCCCCGACGCTGACGATCACCTGGGAGAAATCTTCTCTGTTCTGGGCAGCAAGAAACAGCTCTTCCACACTTCTCATCCCGGTCCACTCTCGAATGTTCTGGAGTCAGGAAAGCCGCTTTCTTCCAACCCCTCTACGGCCTTAATCTTTTCTCCTATGACCAGTTGTACGATCGCATACTTTGCGGCCAAAATAATTACGTATATGAAGTTTTACAAAGCTTGATTTCTGTGAACAATTCTCTATGAACATTTGCTCTACGCAATACTTTACTTATAATGTCAGTCCAAGGTATTGTTGCATGATAAACATTCTTGGATGGATCCACATTTCTAACGCCTCCAAACGGCTACAAAACAACTGTGTCTTGTTTGAGGGTTCGTCCCCTTAGTGCTTGTTTGTCTTATGTCTATCAGAGGTACTTTCACACGAGCAATGTTTGCATGTGTAGTACTGGACCAGTGTGTCTTATGAAAACTGAAAATTGATTTTACAAATATTTTAAACAAGTCTCACATAATCATGCTTTACGTTTTTTTCTTAGCTCTCATTGAAAAGAATGTGATTCTTAAGACGATTTCGTTGAAAGGTCATCATTGCAATTAATGGTAGATAAGCCAAACAAGCACTGCGGGGACGAATTTGTCCTTTCTATAGGGATGACCAAGCACGCGGAGGGTCTTGAGGTGTAATCACACAAAAACAGCGCTCACCAAATAAATAATCCTAATATTATTATTACTACTACGAATACCACAGTTTAAGAAACCCTGATTTTGAAAATGGAGGTACTCGTAAATGATATGAAAACAAGAATATGGAAGTCAGAAATTGTATAGGTACCTACATGTTAATTGTCTTAAAAGTTTTCAAATATTCAATGTATTGTAATATGTGCACAAAATGGCTCACTTTACCAATGCCCCCCCTGTATCAGGGAGGGTCGGCAAAAATTGCAGAGTTTTATGTTCATTTGAGGTTTGGATTTTGATTTGTTAGTACACATGCAGCATTTGTAAACACGAACTTACACGCGTCTGTTTGTGTGCATGAATTTAATTTGGACTTAAATATATGTTCATCTGACTTTGCAACTTAGAGAAGATAAGATAAGCCTGTCTTACAAAAATGGCACATTCCGTATATCAGTGGCACCATTACGCTTTAACGAGTTCTTTTTAATTAAATCTTGTATCATATTCATTACATCCAGCGCAGCGGCTCATTTATCTTTTTTGCCCCTCAGAAAATAATGAAAACTTTTGTGTGACCTCTGTGAGTCTTTATTGGGAAGAAATTGTGATTTAGGGAAACATATTCATAGGATAAATTATATAACGTATTCCTTGACCTATATTTTACTTCCTTCACTAATAGGTTCAACTCGCCACATGCGACCCCTTCGGGGATAACGCGGCAAGAAGTTACACTATATGTGTAGCTTCGTTGCGTTTTTTTTTTGCGTTGCGTTACTAATAGGTTGGTATGAGGCTGACCAACATGCTATCACAACTTGTTTCACTTTTGCCGATGCCACTCCGGTATCAGAGATAGGCCGCATGAGTTACAAAGTTTATGTTCATCTGAGGTTTGATTCGTTTTGTATTCACACATGCAGCATGTGTAAGCACGAACTTACATGCACCTATTTGGTAGCATAATTTTTTTATTGTTACGAATGCAGGATATTGGTAGCTGTTTTGGGTTTTCGTTGTTAGTAAGTATGTAGTTCTATGAAATCTTAGAAGTGAGTAGAAACTTCGGTATAATAAATAATAATATTAGGATGATTTATTTGGTGAGCGCTGTTTTTTGTGTGTATCACACCTCAAGAGCCCTCTGCGAGCTTGGTCGTCGCTGTAGAAAGTGCCAATTCTCAAGCAAGGCCTAGTTGTTGTAAGGTTGGATAGACCTTCCAGTGACCGGTCTTTGGTAAAGGTTTATAAATTTTTAAACCCAGCGAAGAGCTCATTTGGACATATAAATGGTATATTTTTGTGTTCCGCCGGGATTCGAATCCACAACCTTCCATTTACGAGTCCAAAGTGTTGCCACTGGACTACAGACCGGTTCAAAGTATGTACTTATAATAATTTGTACTCGTCAAGATTGATAAAGGGTTGAATCGAATATCCTGGTGAAATCTTGCAAGGTGGTATGTAACGATTCTCCATGTTTCGAGAACGTTCTTTATCATAATATGTATAAATTAGGGCCAGAATCGCCTGTAAAATCAGAAATCAATCAATCGTCGAACTATACTGTGTAAATGTAACTCTAAAAACTAAAATGACCAAAAGTGATAGGTACCTACAATAAATTGTGTAAAATAAATAAACCGCAGTTTTAATTAAATATTATAGAACCCGCTTAAAAACATTACAATATGAATTCCAAATGTAATAAATTATAGATGTGTGTTAAGAAAATAGTCGTTTGTGTAAAACACAGTCGTGTGACTTGCATGTGCGTGCTATCATGGAGCCCTACATGCAAGTGAGCAGTGATGTATGTTTCCGCAATTCAATGTGAAGTGAGGTACACGCTGTTTCTTGTAATCCGAGATAGTGCGGCCTTAATGTGCATAAATTGAAGGCTCAGACCTTAATCCCAAATACCTAGATTTGCATGATTTTTTCCCCTTATTCATAATAGGGTTTTAATTTCATTTTTAAATGTTCACACACAAACAAGTGGGTTTAACTCTGATTTAAGGTTCAACCAATCTAATGATAGTGCTGTGTAGGTTCCACTACGAGAGTTATAACATTTACGACTTATAGGGCAAAAGGGGGTTTCCTTGGATTTGTCTAGAAAATGAAGGAAATACATGGATACTGTGAAAATGACATTATTTGTGTTATAGTGCGTTTATCTCATTTTCGAAACCAATCCTAGATTCACACTTCTGTGTTTCTACGATTGGTTTTAGCTATTTTGTCGCTAAATCTTGTTTATTTGTGGTTAAGTGAATAACTCTTGTGTCGAAGCAAAGCGAGAAGAGTTGCAGAGCCTACGTTCATTTGAGGTTTGGATTTTCTTTATAAGTGAACATGCAGGATTTGAAAGCGCAAGCTTTTGCATGTTTGTTAGTAAGCGTCTTATCGTTTGTTATGAAGGCTTAGTTAAATCGAAAAATATTTGCTGAAAAAATGTCCACGGGGTTCTCTCAAGGCTACGAAACCATATTAAATAAAGAATTTTTCAAGCAAAAGAAACATTTAAAAAATGGCTCGTGGAATTCTTACAACTCTATAAAGCCAGCAATTCAAATAGTCAAACGATGAAGAAATAAAACAATTTACATAATATTTTTTTTACAATCTCCCTTACCTCGGCACGCACCCTGCTCCGGCATAATTCTTCATTAGGTAGTTTAGTATCCCACTAAAGGTCTGTTAGTGTTTCACTGGAGCTACTCTTTTCACATTATAGTCAACTGCTCTATAAAACCTGAGACACATTTCCCAATTTAATGATCAGCCTCATGCAGAGCTGGACTTACAAGGAACTTAGTTGCTTAGCGTTGAGTAATATTTATATCTTTTGAACGTGTAAAAGCCTGAACATAAAACTTTTCTCGAAACTGCAAATTTATTCTTTTCTTAAAAAAAACCTGTTTTTTTGCAATATAGAACACGAAAACAAATATACCGAAATAAGTGTAGTCGCTGGGATGGTCAAGGGCGTTGGTGCTCGGATTTTCGTTATCGACACTAACGCCGGTTCGAACGCCTCCGTCATCTACTATCGACAGTAAATTCTACCTTAGTTTAAAAGATGTCATTGGGTAGTCATTAATTGATAATTCCTTACAAATATCACATAATGAATTGTTAATTGATAATGTTAATACCCATTTCTGGCCAGACAAAATAGGTTGGTTAATTGCATTCCTCTTAATATATATATATATATATTTTATTATTTATTAATAAAAAAAATATAGGTACGGTACGAATCAGAGACTATAAAGAGTGCTATAAAAAGTCATGTGACTTGACCATATGTAGGTACCCCGTTTACACGGATTGAAAATCTATCGGTGCTTTTCACTCACAGCTAATTCATGGCTCAATAGCCACCTGACGTGAATTTTCCATACAATAAAACGATGATCCACGAATCAGCTGTGGATCAAATATGTTGTGAATAAACCTGTATGAATCAAATAGATTATTGTGTTTAAAAGCTCAAAAGCATAAAGAGGCGCTTTTTAATAAAACGCTTTTTAATAATAAAAAAAAGTGAAATAAAATTGTTAAAAAATATACAATAATTACAAAATGAGCAATTTCCAATCCCTAAGTATATTTTTAAAACGGATAAAGACCAAATTGGGTAAAACCAGAAAATCCGTTTTTAAATTTTATCATAAATTAAATTATTATTTCGGTTTTTAACCATCTGGATGACAGATTTTGACTTTTGACACGTTCCTGTAATTCATATTTGTTTAAATAAAAATAAAAATGACCTGGCCGGACCTACATGTTTTCAGGAACCTAATACTTATACGTATAAATGCGGCTCTGTCCTCCTACGTCCGGTTTTTATGTCGCTACAAAACATCATTTGCTAGATCTCGTGCCAGGGATACATTGTTCGTTAACCAAGGTACTTCCTGTGGTGTAACGAACAAGTAAACCTTCGTAACACATATGCACCAGCTGGCATGTGAAAACTGCAAACTGCAGTACTTGAGGATATGCAACACCTACTATCAAGGGCAACTAACGGGTGGTGGGTGACGTCATTACTAAAGGCATGCATTGAATGTATTCAAATCGAATGTAATCAAAGTTACAAAGATATATTGTAACTGTAACTGTAACTCTGTCGCCATTCCGCTAGGGGTGGCCAGAGCCTCTGCAGAGTTGCCTCCATTTTTTCCTATCCTGACATACCTCTTTCAATTCCTTCATATCCATCACCTTTTTCATGCATTTTCTTCTTTTACGCTCACTTTGTATATCCCATTCTTTCACAATCTCCTCAATCTGATCACTCCATACTTTTCTCGGTCGTCCCTTTCCTCTTTTTCCTTTCACACTTTCTTTGTATACATACTTTGTCAGTCTATCATCTTTCATTCTTTCTACATGCCCAAACCATCTCATCACATTCTTTTGTACTTTAACTTTCACATCCTCTTTCAAATTACATTCTTTTTTTACCTATTCATTCCTAACTCTATCCCTCAAGGTTTTTCCTGTCATACTTCTCAAATGCTTCATTTCCACCGTACATACTTTACTCATTTCGCTATCATTCATTGTCCATGCTTCACTTCCATACATCAAAGTCGGTAACAATATGCCATTGTGTACCGCCATTCTCAGATCCATCGTCAATCGCTTGTTCTTTGCTATTCTTCCTATTGCACCGACCACTTGCTTTCCCTTGCACACCCTATTCTCAAGTTCTCTTGTCATCTTTCCATTCTTTTCAAACATACTTCCCAAGTATCTAAATTCATCCACAATTTCAACTTTCGTACCATTCAACATGAACGTGCATTCTTCAGTTTCATCCCTTCTGTCAAAAATCAGTACTTTCGTCTTACTTGCATTAATTTTCAACTTGCTTGCACACAGAGCATGGTTCAAACTAGAGAGCATTGTCTGGAGTTCCGCTGCTGAATCAGCAATTAATACTGCGTCATCAGCATAAAGCAGAACTCCGACTTTTCTCTCTCCAATTTGTATGCCACGTCCTTCCAGATTCGCTTGTTTAACACAATGATCCATGATTATATTGAATAACCATGGGCTCATTATGCAACCCTGTCTCACACCTTTGTACACATTAAAATACCCGCTGTATTCTCCATCCACCCTGACACACGCCCTGCTATTTACATAGATGGCGCGTATTGCATTCAAAAGTGCTTTGTTTACACCATATTATCTAGCACACACCACATCATACTTCTATCTACCGAGTCGAAGGCTTTCTCAAGATCTACGAAAGCCGCGTAGACCTTTTTATTTACGGCTCTATTAATAATAATATTAGGATCATTTATTTGGTGAGCGTTGTTTTTGTGTGAATCACACCCCAAGCGCCCTATGCGAGTTTGATCGTCGCCATAGAAAGCGTCAATTCTCAAGCAAGACCCAATTGCTGTAAGGCTGGATGGGCCTTCGGTGACCGGTCTTTGGTAAAGGTATATGAATTTTTCAACCCAGCGTAGAGCATATTGAAAATATAAAGTGTATATTTTTTTCGCTTCGCCGGAATTCGAACCCACGACCTTCCATTTATGAGTCCAAATCTTGACCACTAGACTACGGATCGGTCGTTTTACACTTCTACAATATTTATATAGTGACTTGTGACACAAACGTAAAATGCTGACGCCTTTTCATGAACAGGGCTGTTTTTTTAATATTACTTACTTCTTAAAAAGCTTTTTAATCAAGATATTAAATAAAAAGTCTATATAAATTATCTAACAACAATTTTTCCTTACCATGTTTATCATATGTACATAGGTTATAAAAAAAAGAGTAGGCAGTTACGTAAAAAACATTCATAGAATAGTTGAAAAATAAAAACAACGTATTTATTCAGAAAAATAATGTTTACTTGATGGAGAAAATAAGGGCTGAATTGGAACATATTCTGAATAAATTATATCCAAATTATTTTTCGTTTTTTCCTATTCATTTCATGTTTCAAGGACTTTGACGTATCTGCATAATTTATTCGTTTTTTTTAATTCTAGATGTTCATGCTTTCGATGATAATTTTTCTCGAGTGTATAATCTGATTATACCGTCTTGTGCATTTAATATTATGTGATTCAATTTGCCGGGAAGCGAGAAAACTCTCTTACAACTTTAAAGTTTTCTTTGAAGTGCGGGTTAACCTGTGCGGGTCCTGAGTTAATAATAATCCCATTTCATCGCGACTCACAAACTTGCGCATCGTCGGGATTCAAACTAGTTTGAATTTTCCTGACATTTTAATAACACGTGATCCACTTTAAATGGAAAATGTGTCGTAGATGTTGTACAAAAAAATTGCATTGAATTTATCGCAAATGCAACTAAGTTACCAATATAGCGTAACTTCTTGCCGCGTCATCCCCGAAGGCCAACCTTTTTTGTCTTCGGGCCACATACATATATTTGAAAAGCTACGCGTAACGCAACACTATACTGGTTTGACGAAAAAAATCATGAAACCCCCCCCCCCCCCCACCGCAACGCAACTAAGCTACACATATAGTGTAACTTCTTGCTGCGTTATCCCCGAAGGGGTCGCATGTGGCGAGTAGAACCTTTTTATTTTTACAGGTAAGGGGCCGGCCTTACCCCAACCACTTCAGTTGAAGTGGGGGTTTCCCAGCTCTAACATTAACCGAAAATGAACAGAATATCTGCGACTTTCGCCTTTCTCTAAGCCGGGATGTATTAAAGAAAATTAAACAAAATATTACTGAAAATTTAATACATTTAAAGAAAAAAAACAATTTTCATGAGGCCTACGTATCCCCAAAGCCAGGAACAATAATTTGACTGATGAAACAATGTATTATTAATGGACAGTCCCTGGAGTGAGGACCTGGTATATTCAAAATTCGCTTTGTACTGTCACGTGACGTCTGCTTGTTCTAAATTCAAATGTACCAGGGCCGGCTGAATAATGCAGGAGGCTCACGAAATACCTATCAAGGTGTATACCTACCTGGTATTCAGTCGATAATGTAAAAAAAATAAGGAAAACCAGCACGGAGATATACTCGTATTTTAGGGTTTTAGCATATGAAATAAAAAATCAGCATTAGGATATTGTAAAAAAATATCGAACCATGTGAAAATAATATTCTAGGATGAACTCGGAACCGATGTCCCGAATTTGTTTTTTCCTCGATGAAAAAACATCACAGGTCTGTTATAAGAAGGTACTGAGAAACCAATAACAAAATATTATAAGCCTTTGTAACTTTTTTTGTGTATTAAATTTGTATGTATGGAAATAGGTCTCGAATCGCCACTTGCGACTCCTTCGAGGATCATGCAGACAAGAAGTTGCACTATGTGTGTAGCTCGATTGCGTTTTTTTTACGTATGGACTCAATTATAGCCTCTGAATTTTATCTTAGCTTAACACTTTTGAAACACAAGTATCTTATTACTACATTAAGGGGTAACATTGATAAGTGAAACCTTTTTATTTTCACATTTAAGGAGGCCAGATTTAGGT
Organism: Agapetus fuscipes; assembly: GCA_951799405.1. Classification (NCBI taxonomy): domain Eukaryota; kingdom Metazoa; phylum Arthropoda; class Insecta; order Trichoptera; family Glossosomatidae; genus Agapetus; species Agapetus fuscipes. Next base: position 10,063,387 of record OX637336.1, read on the forward strand.
ACGTCGGGTTATATTACCAGAAGTTGATACGATAGCCCCTGAGATATCCTTTGAGATTTCACAACCAACGTAAGTAATTGAATTTTAGATGAAGCCTGTTGATTAATTTCCTGTCTGGGTAAGGACCTCATGTGTCTTCACTCAGAGATAAACCAAAAGTGATCTGTCTTAACCTGACAGCATATTTCGTAATAGATCTTTAGTAAATTAAATGCTCAGATATGTAAGTGAGTGATGCCCAAGTTCTCACTAGGATGGACGGCAGTCCCGATAAAGACCAAAAAAAATATTGCCCAGAGTAACGGAGATGAAACCCCTAAAATCAATACTGAGTAGGACCCTGAGGGACCGTGTTCTATAATATAATCTATAATTTATAATCTAAGTTGCAAATGAATATTGATATTTAAGGCTCATATTTAATGCATGCCCACAAGCGGACGCATGAAAGTTCGCGTTTACACATGCTGCATGTGTACATACACAATAAACCAAAGCTCACATGAACATAAACTTTGCAACTGCTGCCTTTCCCTAAAAGTGGGGTGGCATTGGCAGCAGGGGACGGGTCTCCAACGAAGAAATCCTCTGAGACGCATGAACTAAACTCACAATGCTGGAGTGATGTTTTCCGGGATCTGTTGCCGTGGTCTGTGGGAGCTGGAGCTTCTCACAATACGAGTATACAATATTCACGCACAGCAAATGCATGACTCAACCGCCACGTAACGTGAATTTTCAAGGCCCTTTTTTCTCAAGGACAAATTTTCGCGGACAAAAACGATCATCCATGGACCTGCTATGGATAAAATGCGTTGTGAGTAATCCTGGAAGAGAACAAAAGCACATGTACCTCGTACCCGTTATGGAGAATTTAAAACTTTATTATCAAAGGAATATTGGAGGGACTCAAATTGGCAATAAAATGCATAGACATTGAAATAGAAGAAAATATTTACATTTGTGTCGTAAAGAACCAAAGTCAGCAATCTAGTATATTTTGGTAATGCGATAAATTAATAGAAAGTCTTAGATTTCAATTTTATAATGTCAGGTAGTGATTGTTTGTTTTATATGGTTAACAGTAATTATTTTTTTCTATTCCTTGACTGATTGGTTGGTATGAAGCTGACCACCCATACTGTAAAGATGCCAATGTCACCTCTGCTTCAGGGAAGGTCGACAAGAGTTGAGAAGAGTCGATCTTCTCATTGTTCGATCATAGTCGATCTTCTGATGTTCATTTGACATTTGGGCTTTTATATTGTAGATCCAAATGCGGCATGTGTAAGCACGAACTTATACTTGTATGCTTATGGGAATGCACTTAATGTGAATCTTAAATGTCATATAGATAATAATTATACACATTGAGAATGTGTATCATAATCTTTTGAAATCATTATTTCTTATTTTCAAAAAAAAAAAACAAGATTGCAGTCTTTCGGTGCTATTCTTAGACATTTTAGTCCACGCTTTGACAAACTAATGATGCATTTGTATGAAGACCTGTCAATCCAAGATGGCAGCAAGTGAAAAGCTGATAAGTCTTCGTACAAATATTACCAAAATTCTGTAGGTAAGAATGACCGTCCTGATGAAACTACCACCCATAATGATTTTGTCAAAGCGTGGGCTCAACCGACGACTAAAATGTCTAAGAATAGCCCCGTTTGGCTTCATACAAATAAAATTTACAACATTTAGCAAAGCAGAGATCTCCCTTCAATAGATATGACTTGCTAAAGTTACAACTGAAATGTATGCAGGTATATTCAGAGCGGGTTTTCGCTCAAAGCTACGGAAGTTACAGTAAGCGTCGCAGATGGTTGAAGTTGGACCGACCTCAGTCGTACAAAGTTTACCGGACTTGATAGCATCTCAAATTTCTACGTGAAAGCTATTAAATGTATGATTCGTGCCCCTGAAGACTATTCTGCTGTATACTACATGGGCTCCACTATAAATACTGCGATGTATGTTATTAGAATGTTTAGTCTTAAAATGTATGTCTTTGGGATGATAACCTTACATTTGAAGCAGGGATGTTTTGGATATCCATATCCGTAACCAAAACTATCGGTTTCCGAACAAAAATATCCGTAACCGAGACCGATGTAAAAGTTTCGGGTAATTCGGATAAGAATCAAAAACAGTTAAGACAGAGACTTACTTACCTATCTGCTAAGCTGATTTCGGTTATTTATTTTTATATTTGATTTTTTTTGTCATGTAATGTAATATGAATGTTGTTAATTATAGTATGTGTGTGTAAATAAATCTATCTATCAAAAACGTAATAGAAATCGCGAATGTTATCTATTGTTTACTTGTGATTTTTTTAGATTTTTAAGAGAACAGCTATAGCAAATAATCACTTAAACTAGGTACTGATAGTAAATTGTAACTGTTACTCTGGTTCCGTTCCACTAGGGTGGGCGAGAGCCTCTGCAGAGTTGCCTCCATTTCTTCCTCTCCTCAGTAAAACCAAATGATAACCAAGAAATAAAGTCATCCAATGCTTACAATTATAATAACCACGCAGTTAAACGACCGGAATTCCAACTTAAACCTAACAATAATACAATGTTGTTTACAATAACAGCTGATCCATGGCTAAAGCAGTTTTTTGTATAGGATTTTTGCTGATCCATGGCTGATTCATGTCTAAAACGTTTTTTTGCACAGGATTTTTACTGATCCATACCTAAAGCATTTTTTTGTATAGGATTTTTACTTTGAGCAGCGCACAAGCCATGAATTTTCTGAGTGTAAATAACATAGCAATAAAATGGCCAGGCAGAATAGGTTGGTGAATTGCATTCCTCTTCACAAATCTATTTAAAAGAAACACAAACACAAAAAAAAAACACTGATTCAATTTAAGTTATTATTTATAGACATATCCGAAATTTCATATCCTTAACATCCCCTATACATACAAAGACTATGGTGCTCCAATATTGTATAGTCTTAAAAGCTAGGTCTGGCTTTAGGAAGATAAACCTTACATTTGAAGGTACTACTCTATCCATACATTGTAGGATAATCAATAATCTTCTTGTCATGGAGACTTAAAACCAAGAAGTCTCTTCTTCTTCTTCGTGGTGGATTCCCTTGGAGAACAGGGGCGCACTTGTCAAGTTAACCAGGAAATCTCTCTTCAAGTTTTCTTCTTCTTATATTGGTGCCACTTCTATCGAAGACCGGCGATCATCATGGCTATTTTGCCCTTGGATGCTGCAGCTCGAAACAGACACTTGGTGATTTCTCTTTAACTAGTTTAACAAAAAATACGTAGACTTAAGTGTGTATAGCATGTGGGATCATTTTATTTCCACATGTTAGGCAGGCAGCCTTACGCAACAGCAAGCCGATTTTCTTAATGTTTGTAATCTGATCGACATCAAAGATAGCGCGATCCATTTAGGGGTAATTTTACATTGACTATGATTGATTTTTGAAGTAAGCCTTCAACGGAAGTTCAACAGACGATTTATGCTATTATAAGGGCTTACAAATTAAAATCCAAACCTCAAATGAACATAAGCCCTCAAATCTTGCCGACCTTCCCTGAAACAGGGGACTGAACATTGGCAAAGTGAACCATTCCTTGCAGTAAGGGTGGTCAGCCTCATACCATTTATTTATACAAAAATTATTAAAAAAAAAATAGTTATGGCTGGAATAAATAAGGTCAGTTAAGAATGTTGCTAACAAGGTTATGAACGCTTAAAAAGTTTTAATGGAATATTTACCTGGACGGGACAACAGGAAAAGTTTCTGGTTTGTATTGATGGAACAACTTTTAATTAATTAACCTATAAGTTCAGTTTTCACAACTCAAAAGCGGTTTGTACGCAAAATATATGTATAATTTTCCAAATCTTTGTGATTATTTTCGAAGTAAAAATTAGGAAAATCTATGAACAACATTTGAACTTTTGAAAAAGTCTTGGTCTCCTTGATCAACAACTGCCAACGCTGCTACAATACAATACCTTTCTTCTCCAGTCACATACTCTTACCGCACTGTTATAGTTAACGCGGATTCAATTTCATTGAAACTACGGTGATTTATTTTACACAATTTATTTAAGATACAGAGTCACCGTATACTTGCACAATCCAAAGATCGATGGACTTTTCAAGCAGCAGAGAGTTTTGGCCCTTATTTTATAGCAAGGAGGATCATTTTCGAATAATTGAGAATCGTAACAGCACGATAGTCCGCCAACGCTCAATCCAGCGATTAGCTTTATTTTTTTTTTTTTTTTTTTTATTTATAAATTCACGACACTTAGTGCCTTTTACAAACCATACTAAAAATAGTGTTATAAATACAAGAGTAAGTAAAAAGTATAAAATGAAACAACAAATATATCAGAACTACAATTGAAAACTATCCGGGATAAAAAGTAACATAAAACAAAATAATGATTACATAAGTAGGTATTAATACTTTAAAAAAAAATAGAGAGATGAGATAAAAAAACAAGAGAAAAGACAGTTTATGAATGTATAAATAGTAAGCAGAAATTAGAAGTAAGTAGCTGAATATAAAACCACAATTAAAAATAGATTGAAAAAAATTATAAATACCCATATATGAAAGTAAAATGAAACAAATAAACACAATAACAAAAACTATATAAAAATAAGAATAAAAATCAAAGTTACTATTTAGAGAAAAAATATAAATCAAAAATCAAAAGAAATATACAAGCAACAGAAATAAAAACATTATTCATCCAAAAAGTACCTCAACAGACCAGCTCTATACCTATCAAAGTTATTGTTGGGTGGGTCAAAGTCTAGTGTACAGGTATTACCACTACGTTGAAGGCGATTTATGCAACTGTTATATTGTGCATTTGTATTGGAAGCTACAGGGCGATAAGGAATAATGTGTCGTGATCCTTGACGAGGGATTAAAAAAATTAACTCGCCCAGCAACGACGGACAGTCTATAAGTCCATTTTTTATTTTATAAAGGGTCAACAAGTCAATGATTTTGCGTCTTTCCAGTAAATTATTTAATTTAAGAAAAGAGTTCAAAAGGATGGGATCAAAATTAGAAATAGGAATTTTAAGCTTGTAATTTATAATTTTCAAGAATTTAATGTGAACTCTTTCAATACTATCTATATGAACCGTATAATGAGGAGACCAGACGGGTGAACAGTATTCCAGACAACTACGGACTAGTGACGTGTATAACAATTTTATTGTATTGATATCACGAAAATCCTTAGCAATGCGGAACACAAAACCAAGCATTTTCAAACCTTACACTAAGTTAACGATTTTATTCGAAAATGATTCATTAATTAATCATTTAATAAAATGGCTTCGTCATAAAGCGATGATTTAATACTTGTTTCTTGTCAGACAAGAATAGGAAGGTGAATTGCATTCCATACCGAGAGCAAGGGTTCGATTCCCACCGAGGATGTCAGAAATGATTTCCCGTTTCGGGTTTATTTCAAACCCAAAATAAATACCGGCAGGCTTCAAGCAGCCCTCACAAGAATGAGAACCAGCCCCCTCGGGAGCTGGGAAAACCCCACTTCATATTTTGAAGTGGTTGGTGTGAGGCCGGTCCATTTACACGTAAAAATAAATAGGTCCCGAATCGCCACATGTATAACGCTGGCGAAAAGTCACATTATATGTGTAGCTTAGTTGCGTTTTTTTTAGCTTTTTACACGGAATTATTATAAGGTCTGTGTTACAATGGCCTGAAAAAAAGTAGGCCATATTCCATCGTATTAAATATTTACTATTTACTCAGCGTAATAAAAAAAGGGGCACGTGACGAATGAGTTATGAAATGCGGACGAGAAAAATGGCGCGCCTAATTTTTTGACGTGAAAAAGAATTGGGCGAAAGTTGCCATATTTGTTGGGAAAAACTTTTTCTCCGTGGCGCGGCAACAAGTGTAAAAATAGCCACGTGATAAATGGCAACACCACCGTTGGGGTTTAGGGAAAAGAAGGTCTCAGTTTATGAGAAGTACAAGTTGTTATCTGCCGGACAATGCCGGATCATCGAAGTATCTGGGCCCTACAACTTTGCATTTATTTTTCAAATACATTTTGTATTTATTTTGTATTGATTGATTTTTATATATATATTTTTTTAAAGAAACATTTTGTAGGAAAGACTGACGAAGAAAGTATACGTTGCAAGAATAGATGGATGTCGTGGTAAAGGAAGCCCGAGAAAGGTATGGATGGACCAAATATCCGAAATTGCAAATGAATGGAATATCCAGAGTCATAATGAAAGTAGAGCCTGTATGAAAAAGGTTATGACTCTGGAGGAAATGAAAGAAGTATGTAAGGATAGAAAGAAATGGCGGTTGATCTGTAATGTTGGCGTTTATTAAATTGAAATTTGTTTTATGTTTTACTTTTGATGGCCATAGATAAGTATTATTATTTATTGGGCATTATTTAATATATTAGGCATTGGCAAAAGTGACTAATAATGATAATATTAAAATGATTTATTTTCTGTGCTCTGTTTCTGCGAGCTTGGTTGTCACTGTATAAAGCGCCAATTCTCAAGCAAGACCCCAGATGCTGTAAGGTTGGATGGATCTTTAGTGACCGGTTTACGGTAAAAATTCAAGGTATGTGAATTTTTCAACCCAGCGAAGAGCATATTTCAAAATATAAATGATATGCTATCTGTGCTCCGCCGGGATTCGAACCTTCCATTTACGAGTCAGAAGTGTTAACCACTAGACGAAGGACCAGCCAAGTTTTTACAGCATGGTGAGTCAGCCTTATACCAACCTATTAATTAAGGATTGAAAAGAATAAGGGAAAAAGAGCCCAAGCGTAGATTAGGGCCCTGTTGATTTATAAATTCGGTTGTATTTATGACTTGTGATATGAGAAAAAGGGTTGGATTACCCAGTCGTTTTATTGCCTGTAGCATTGGCAATGAGTCGGCCCGTGCAGTGCATGGATAAGGTTTATCACTACAATTTACGACTGGAGGGATATTTTCTAGAACACATGGAGCCAGGATATTTCCATATGGCCATGTAAAGACAACATATTATGTATTTTCGTTTGTTGAAAGTATTGTAACTTTGGTCCCAAGGTAGGAGAAACATCGAACAGTACCATTAGTACGAGTTGCAAAACTTGAGTAATGTAAAGTTTACGGCAATTATTAAAGAGTGATTTCCCCCAAAATCTGCCGTTTTTGTTTGTTTGAACTTGATTTTCTTCATCACTGTAACTCTTTTGCTAAGACCACAAAGTGTAAGAAACAAAAACGGCAGATTTTGGAAGAAATCACGCTTTAATATTTTCCGTAAACTTAACTTTTCTCAAGTTTTGCAACTCCTACTAAGGGTACTGGTAGATGTCTCTTGATTCTAGAATACACTATATCTATAATATAAGTTGCAAAGATTTCTTACATTTAAGATTCATATTAAATGCACTCCCACAAGCAGACACATAATAGTTCGCGCTTACACATGCCGCATGTGGAACTACAATATAAAATCCAATTATGAAATGAACATAAACCCTGCAACTTTGGCCGATTTTTCTTTCAAACAGGGTGACATCGGTAGTGAACTATTTTTTACAGTATGGGTGTTCAGCCTCATACCAAGCTAGGTATTAGTCAAGGAACTATTACAAAAAATCTAATTCATTGGTGTAATCATAGGGAATGGTGGTACACGATGGGATATTGTTAACGATATTGATGTATGGGCGTGAAGCATGAACTGATAAAACACTTCAGGACAGTGGCGAAAAAAAACTTTATAAAATTAATGCAATGTGAAAGAGGATGTGAAAGTAAAGGCACAAAATAATTTTATGGTTTGGACATGTAGAAAGAATGGATGAGGAAAGACTGACAAAGTGTATATACACAGAAATGTTGAAGGAAAAAGAGGAAAAGGAAGACCGAGACAAGTATGCCTTGAACTGATTGGTTTATTTTATTGGTTAAAAATCATTTAGTGATATATTAAATACGCTAACAGCTTTTTGTCTTCCTCACAATAGATGGTGGTCTGTTCTAATCCATTGGACCCACAGACCGGAAATCACTGACCCCAGAATTAGTGCGTATCTGTCTGACGGTGCTGACGGGTGAATCAAATTGACCAACCCACTCCTCGCAGATGTGAGAGTCAGTCGCCTCACACCCATGAAGCAGTCGCACTATTGTAAGCCTCTGTCTCCTTGTTCCAGCACTTCCACTGGTCCTCCCACCAGATGTCCAGCCTGGACTGTGACGAGCACTCCCCCAGCCTCCTGGCAGCCCGCCGTGCCAGGCCCAGGGTCAACTCTGCCTGCTACGTCTCCAACAGCGACTCAGGAGGCTTCGCTGGCTTCGATGCAGGAGACTTCCTCAGGAGATACGGCTCCCAGTCCAAGCTCTGCAGAAAAGCCAGGTAAAAACATGCATTATTACATTGTTAGATTTAGGTTGGAATTACTATTGTTCATTCTCAGTCGTCGTGCAGAGAGGGTGTCTCCTGAAGACGTTAGTTTCGTCGCTAACGAAACATCGAGAATAAAGTAAGATCCCTTATAACGGTTCGTCGTATATCCGATAAATAAATTTTAACTGTGTAGTTATAATAATTATTGTAAGTATCCATTATTACAATTTTGAGAGCATCCCTAGCAGCAGTTTATTTGTCACTAAGCTTGACCCATAGGTTGGTATGAGGCTGACCACCCATACTGTAACAAATGGTTCACTTTGCCAATTTCGAAGCAATCCACAACAGGCATCTTTTTTCTTTTAACAAAACTTAATGTGATTTTCTTTGCAACATGATATCGATACCTTAAAGGTAAAACTGAATAAGTGGCATGGGTTTCTCAGATAAATGCGCCTATTTTACTATTTTCTACGAGAGAAAACACTAAAAAAAGTGTGAAAATCCTGTAGTGTAGAAGTTTTCATGAGCAGTTGCATAAGTAGTTTATTTTAATATAATAATTTACTCCAAATAAAATGTTTTATCCACGATTACTTAAATCAGCACTTATTTAGTTTTACTTTTAAGGAGGCTTTATTTCGTAGTATATTCAATATATTATATAACCTACTGAAAACAAAAACACACTCGGTGTTACATATTCACACACAGCAAATTCATGGCTCAACTGCCACCTAACGTGAATTGTCCACAGACAAAAAACGGTAATCCAGGCATCAGCTGTGGATGAAATGTATTTTGAATAGCCCTGTATATCTACAATACATACATACATACAAAGAATGTCAAGTGACCATTCCCAATATTGAACCAAATTGCTTTTTTTGGGTCAATTTTCCCGGCGCTAGATCAAATTTCCCCTCTTAGTGCGATTCCAGGAAAAATCTCCGACATTGTCTGAAAGGGTGTCTCGTAAAATGGCCGGCTAGCAATTTAATTATCTACCCTTAACGCAGAGAAAAAAACCATCTCGTTAGTGATAAGTGATGTAGAGTAAATCTCAAGTTGTTTGCCTTTTTCTTTAGAAATTAAATAAAGAAAAGCCAAGGCTGGAATTGATTTTATTATTTGAACTTTTTAAAAATTAAACAAAACAATGAAATCTAAAATACTATATAAATAAACGCAAAAACGCAACTAAGCTACACATATAGTGTAACTTCTTGCCCGCGTTATTCCCGAAGGGGTCGCATGTGGCGATTCGGAATCTATTTATCTTTACGGGTAAGGAGGCCGGCATCACACCAACCACTTTCAGTTGAAGCGGGGGTTTCCCAGCTCCCGGGGGGGCTGGTTCTCATTCCTTGTGAAGGCTGAGTAAACCTTGAGATCGAGCCCTTGCTCTCGGCATGGAATGCAAACATTCTACCAATTGAGCTATCGACCTTTTTACGAGCTTGGTCGTCGTTGCTACAAAGCGCCAATTCTTAAGCAAGACCCAGTTGCTGTAAGGCTGGATGGACTTTTTGGTGATCGGTCATTGGTAAAGGTTGTATGATTTTTTCAACCCAGCGAAGAGCACATTTGAATATATAAATGGTAAATGGTTTGTGCTCCGCCGGGATTTGAACCGACAACCTTCCATTCAGAGTCCGAAGTGTAACCACTAAACTACGGACCGGTCAAACGTTAAATTTAATTTAAGTTTGAAGTCTTTTGGATCAGTTTTTTCTTTAATATTTCGTGGTTATCTTACCTTCACGGGCCCCATCTAGTTTAAACGGAAGGTCGTGGACGGAACACAAAAAAACATTAAATTTTTCATACATATGCTTTTTGCTGAGTTGAGAAATCCATCAACCTTTACCAAAGACCGGTCACAATGGTTCATCCAGCCGCACAGCAATTGGGTCATGAAGTTAGTAATCAGTGCCTTGTATATCGATGAATTGAGTCGTAATTGCGAATTGCCATGTAAATAAGGATGGCAACACAGATACTCGTAACTCGTTCTATAAACGGGAAATTCGAAAATAGAATCAGCCGTGAAAACATCAAGTTCTTACAGTTTTGATGTCTAAATATTTAAAGGGGTGAATGTGAGCCTTTCTACGAGTTGCCCTTGTTGTGTGACGAGAGGAGGAGGTTTGAATGAGGATATTTCATCAGAACAGATGTCGTTTTAGTACCTATAGAATTGGCTGAGCATTCCAACCCTCCTTCTATGCTCAATTAATGAAGATGTAAATGTATTACTTTTTAAAAAATAAATAATTCACTATAATTTATTTACCTAAGTAGGTATTTCAAAAACAAAGATGTGAATTTTGACAAGTGTATAAAATTCTAATTCAAAACATCATAGTACTTTTTCTGGAGACTTCTAACTCGAAAATTGTCTGCTACAAAGCATTCTCACCCTTAAAAAACTCCGTGCTGCTCCCATAACGATGTATTATTAACGTACAAACTCCGAGTGTTTGCTTTTTATACGTGAAATGTCAGTAAGGTCTATTATGCCGCATACACTACGTCATTCTCGGTGTCACGCGATATGTCCCCGTACAAAATTCTATCTTACATTATTTCTCCCAACAATTTGATACTAATGCACATAGCTCAACAATCGTATAAACGTCTTGTCATACGTATGATCTAGGTTACGTGTAAGTATCACATTTTAAGAAAATACGAGCAATCGTGACTGACTGACTGACTCAACAAACAAAATATAATAAAATATTCTTAGACAAAATATAGGTGAATACATATTTTTGTTAGCCCCTACATAAAAATTCGGCACCTTCGATTCCTTATTTTTTTGGCGCTTCTCCCGTATTTTTTTTCTGAGATTGACAGAATATCTTACAAAAAGCGACTTTTACGTTCAGCAGATGCTAATAAAAAGAATCTACCTACTTGGTATTTGGAGACAATGACAAGGTTGCATGATACATTTAAAATACTCATTATCATTGAAGTAGAAACTACCAAGGAAAGGCCTTAAGAAAATCAGCGTATATATTTGACTTTCACTCGATCTCTCGTTTTTCTATTAGGTAGGTACCTACATATATCAACTTTACAATTTTTTTAAACGTTATCTTCCTGTTCTGTCAAAAAAAAAAAAACCTCACTTGTTAATTTTGCATGACCTTCCCGTACAGCATTTCCATTGGTTGTGCGAACCAATGGTGCAGGGGTCGGCCACCTTTTGAGTAGGAAGAGCCAAAAATTGCAATTTACAAAGATGGATAGAATCGGTGCCTAATCCTCGTGAATCGATTCAGAACGATTTTTGTGTTTTTTGATTAGAAGTGTTTGTTTTTTATAACTTTTAATATTTGCTTAAATGGAACTAAAGAGCCGCATGTGGCTCGCGAGCCGCAGGTTGCCGATCCCTGCACTAGTGGTATCTGGACCACAGGTTATTAAGATTCATTTTTCTAGATACTACAATCAACATGAGGTTTTTAGTAGCCTTAGGTTCTTTATTTCTTTATAAAAAGCTGTCGGTCTCCGTTTGACTCTGATGACGAACGTTTTTTTGTACTACGGATTTATGCTGATTTTTGAGGTCGGATTTATGTCGATTGAGGAGGTATTCCTCGGTGAATATAACTATTTACTGACGTAAAATATGAAATTGGAACAGAACTACAGCTAAAATGGAACAGAGCTGTGTATTTTTGAGGATCATACTTTATTCACGATGCGCCCAAAAGGTTATTCAACGAAATATGATTAAAAGAAGGAGGTACCTATCGGCTCGGTTTTTTGGTAATAGGGTATCATTATTTTTTGACGATCGGAATTATTAATTTAATTCAATAAGAAACATGAATGAAAGGATAGACGTTAGAGAAATATTCCTCGAAATCACATCCGGGGAATAAGTAATCAAAATAAGGATGATTTATTTGGTGAATTTTTTGTGTGAATCACACCTCAAAAGCTCTTTGCGAGCTTGGTCGTCGTCATAGCGCCTATTTTCAAGCAACATGCTGTTACAATAAGATTGGATCAACCTTTGGTAAATGCAGGCTGAATTTAGCTAAAACAAATGAGATATTTTTGGGCTTCCCCGGAAATCGAACTCACGATCTTCCATTACGAATAGCATTTACTACTAGACTTCGGAACTTACACCAGAGAAATCTGTGTTTTCGCATTTTCTTTTTCTGGCATAATAGATACCTAACATATATTGGGAAAGCCTGATGACATTTCTTTATCCTACTAACGTAGAGTTAACATCAATGGCTACTTATCATAAATAGTCTCTCCAAACGTAAATTACTATTGTTCTACTTCTTTCCTCAGCCATCTCTCCACCAATGGACGTAGGCAACTTCAATTTAATTATCTTGGGCTTTGTTTCTTTGGGATTGGTCCTTTTTGGCGTCAGCATATTTATTTTCTTGTATCCCACGGTCTCCATTTGAGAATTCCGGGGTCCATCGCTCTGCTTCTTATTTGGCAACATGCCCCACATGCCCCACAGCCACTTCTGTTTTTCAAAAGATCCATGGTAATCCTTCCTGGTCCGGTCCTTTAATTACTAAAAATAAATTGAACAAAATGATTTCTGTTTGCAGATCTGCTGATAATATCCCATTGACTACAATGGAAGAAGGCTCCAATGAGCGCCTTTCCAGAGGCGAGGGCTCCCCGACCGAGGTGACGCACCACTTTGGCCTGCCCATCCTCTCCGTGTCAGGACCATCTCCCCCAGATGAAGACTATGAAAGAATAGATGAGTACCTGTAGCCATTAACGCGACGGATGGAAAGAGGCCCTAAAAAGCGCCTTTTCGGAAGCGAAGGCTCTTCACAAGAAGATGCTGTAGCACTGTCCGTCTTTACAACTTTGCCATCTGAGGACGAAATCAGGATGATTGATGAGTGTATGTAGACAAAAATTATAAAAGGTCCTAAAAAGGACCATCAAATGAAAAGAATATCAAAAAGAAAAAAATAAGAATTGTCAAAAATATTTTCTAAATTCTTTATTTTTGTTAACAACTTGAATTAAAAACAACAAAATAAATTTGAAAAAAAAAAAACATGTGGGTAGATTAAAAAGCCATCTGTTAAATAAATAATCTGAGAAAAAAACTTACTGAGAAATGCTCCAAAAAATATTCTCACAAGACAAAAACATTATTGATTTTAAATAATTTGATTGAATTTCGAAGGATCAAAAAAATCATTGTCGAAATTTATTTAAGTACCTACCTACTTACTGATATCAAATTAAATATAAAATATTTTTTAGTGAAAACCTCCTTAAATAATCTAAAAATAATTAAGTATGGACCTACTATCAATCATACTAGTTATTAAAATTAAGTCAAACTAAAGTATCATTTACAAGTAGATGAACATGCCCCCTTCATAAGTATAGGGGAATTTCAGTAAAATCCTGGCATCAAATCAAATGAAATACAATAAAATATAAAATATTTAATTCATATCCTTGGCAAGACCTTATTTTTAATCCTATACATAAATATTGTGTACTTCTACTGCAATTCTCAGATTCTATTTAGTTTAACTCTATGATTTACCTACTGTTTAAATAATCTTACATCTATGCTAAAAATAAGTAAATAAGACTGAAATTTGATGATGTATCTCTTTGACAATTATTAAAGGTACTTATTATAAAGTTAAATTTCATTTCATAACCCATAAGCTTTTGGAAGGTCAAGCAATGAAATATAGAAGATTTGAAAGTCAGAAATGTTATTTTGTAACAAGGCATTTTTTTATTAGTTTCACCATGTCCCATCAGATTTTTTTTTTATAATCAGTCAGTCATTTGAGAATCCACAAAATTATAAGCATTCTTGTAATGCTTTCAATTGTTTATTAATTAAATTACTAAATATTATTTGTATTCCTTGACTTATAGGTTGGTATGAGGCTGACCACCCATACTGTAAACAAAAATGGTTCACTTTGCCAATGTCACCCCTGTGTCAGGGAAGGTCGGCAAAAGTTGTGGGGCTTATGTTCATTTGAGGTTTGGATTTTATTTGTAAGTACACATTCAGCATTTGTAAGCGCGAACTACACGTGCTGGTTTGTGGGCATACATCTGAGAGTTTTAAATGAATATATCCTTACAACTTAGATTACAGACTACTACTACCTTGGTAAACATAATAATGTACCTACCTATATTTTCATTTATCATGCTCAATCATAGCAACTAATATTTTCTGCACATGAATTTTATTGTGAATTCAAGGTTTATACATAATTTATTAAGTTAAAATGCACACTTAATTTTTAAATGTACATATCCCTTCTAATTAACCATAATTTTAAAATTTTATAATAAATGTTTAAGGAGGAAAAACATGAGTGGTAGATTTTTTACATTGACTTCAGTGTGTATCCCCTAAGAAATCTATTTTTAAAAATTGTACTACATTATTAACTTATCAAAAAGTAAGTACATTTTCATCAAATAGAATGAGATTATCCATGCATGCATTTAAAAATATGATTTTTTAGACTAATTTTTAAGAAAACCGCTGAGATGGCTAGTAACATATTTAAATATTAACCCTTCCATTTGTCTATGGTTCATACAAACTTTAAATAGTTTATTGGTATATTTAAAAAAAAAAGAGTTATTTTGTACATTCAAATAAATTCAACAAATTTTGTTGATTCAACCCACCCTTTTTTATTTAAAAATATATTATTATGTTAAGGGTTGTTGTTTCTTTTAATTAAAAGTGGCTTGATGCTTGGTAAAGTTTATGAAGCTGGTCTTTTTCATGCTTGCTAAATAAGCCCAAGAATCATGCTTTTTCATGCTTGCTAAATAAGCCCAAGAATCATGCTTTTTCATACTTGCTAAATAAGCCCAAGAATCATGCTTTTTCATGCTTGCTAAATAAGCCCAAGAATCATGCTTTTTCATGCTTGCTTAATAAGCCCAAGAATCATGCTTTTTCATGCTTGCTAAATAAGCCCAAGAATCATGCTTTTTCATGCTTGCTAAATAAGCCTAAGAATCATGCTTTTTAAATAAAATCTTTCAACGTCATTTTCTGTTTATTATGAAGAACAACAATTATATTATCAGCTTGTTTATTAGAATTAACAAGTATTTTTATCAGAAACATAAAGTATATGGGTAAAACCTATTTGATTTAAGTAGTAAGGCCTTAAAGATGTTGCAATCTGAATGTTGCAGAATGAATATCAATCAATGGTTTGGTCAGGCTGGCAAACCAAATAGTGGACTCAGCATAATTTTGAATTTTGAACTTTTTTCTCGGCGAGTAAACGTCACACTCGTATGGGACACTTCTATGTTTAGGTACATGAAAGCATATAAACTCATATAATTAGGTAGGTATTCATTGACTATTCTTGCCGTAAACTCTTATAATATTACCTAGATGGACTCCGCATGTGAATTGACATCTAGACAAAATTGTGACATCACACGACATGCAAATATTTAGTTCTTTGTAACAAAAAATATGACGCTTTCCTGCTAAGTATAAATTGTAATTAAAAATTTGTGCGGAAACTTACTTCAATGACTCATATATGCATAGGTACATCTCCATATTGCTTATCAACCCAACTAAACTATTAACTTATCTAAATTCAGTTACGTATATCTTATGACCCTTAAGAATTGAAGGAGTGTGCCTCTTCAGGATGAATCCATAAGAATAATAGGTATATTAGATCTAAAATATAATATTATGACATTTAGTGTAGGTATTGAATATACAAATAATAAAGCTGTAGCTTAGGGTCCAGATATTAGAAGTGATGTCAATTCATTAAGATATGAATATATCATGAAAACATTTCAGAATTTTTATGTGTAAGTAGTGTCCCCAATATCCTAAAAATGTAATGTACATCCTGCATGCACTGTTCATATCTAAAATTAATATATTTATTTAATAATCAATAGTATTTTTGCTATTATTAGTAAGTAAATATAAAATTGTGTCTAATGCAGTTCATGAATAAGAATCAATAAAAATTTACCTTGATTTTTATGTAATTGTATTTCATAAAAAAAGAGATCAATGGCAGTTAGTCACAGAGCAATTATTGTTTCTAAATGCATCATAAAATGGCAAGTTATCAAGTTGGTACCACATAATTATAATAAAAACACAAACATGAGCCAAAAAAAGTCAAATAAAAGCAATGCGAAAGTTATGGCAGGTATTTTGAAAGTCAGCTTGTAATTTATTTTCACATTTTACATCTTTGAACATAGATAAGTTGAAAAAAAAGTTTTTTAGTACAGAAAATAAGGTGTTTAACTTAATACTTGTGCCTGAACTACGAAGGTTGGTATGAGGCTGACCCCCCGTGCTGTAAAAATTGGTTCACTTTTGCCAATGCCACCCCGGTTTCAGGGAAAGGTTGCAGGAGTTGCTAGGTTTGTATTCATGTGAGGTTTCGTTTATTTGTATGCACACATGCAGAATGTGTAGGCGCAAACCTACATGTGCCTGTCTGTGGCTTTGCATTTATTATGAACCTTAAATGTTGACATATCTTTGCAGCTTGGTTTATAGATTATAGACCTTGGAAATCCTGTGTCTTAGTGAAATTAAACTGTTATGCGACCTTAAACTGTAAAAAATACTACCCACACGATTCGCATTAGTGCGGCCTAATCCTTCAGTATAAAGGCACTTTGCTAACGTTGAAAATACCTAGCCTTAAAAGAATAGTCTCATCACATTACAAGAAGTCAATCTGGCTTATTGCTAACCAGCTTTTTAGAAGTTTATTTATGTCAGCGCTATAGCCAGGTGAATCAAGACATTAATCTCAGCTAATGTATTTGAAATACAGCAACACTGGTTCGATTCCTATTAGGGCTACTTGACAATAACGTTGACCCTCGTTCAACAAATTTAGTTTTCAAAATCTTTAAACCTATTTAGCATTAGGGACAAAAAATGAGTAGGTAGGCCATTTCATGAAGCATTTAATAAATTATAATTGACTGTAGTCTACTATAATTGACTGTAGGTGATAGTCTTGACAATTTTGACAGATCTCATCATGATTCAACAAAGAACAGCAGATCGAACAGTTAAATGTGTTCCATATGAATTGCATAAAACAAATTTGATTGTCTAATCAGCTGTTCACACGCGACCATTTTGGATCAATTAGTTATCATATGATAAGATCTATCAATTCGTTCAGACTGCATACCCTGGCCTCTGATAGATTTATTTCATAACCTTATGAAGTTAAGATTATATGATATCCTTAAATAAATTATGAAAATAAAACAACGCCATGAGTCAATTGAGTATATGTAGCTGTAAAAATTGTATTTTTTCAAAATAATGAGTGTTCACTTTTTGTAGAACTGCCCATCTATTTTAATGAGAATAATAATCAGTACTTATTTATAATTAATATTGCATGATAACAATATTTTTATTCTTAATGATTTTAAATGCCTGTATAATCTACGGCGTAGAGACACGTTTCCTGATGACGTAAGGTACGACACTGAATAAATTTGGCCTTCTCAACATCACAGTTTGAAACATCTGTTTTCAAGTTGATATCAAGTGTATATTCTGATTAACAATATTACAACTTACTGGTGTTGGCGCTCTCCTTTGAATTTTTTGTGTAACATTTAAATTGTGGCAGTAGTTTATTACACTTAAGATTGAAATCAGGTAAAAATAAATATATTTTTTGATGAAGACCACTTATAAGATTTATTCATATTTATTGCAATTACTATCCTACCTATTTGAACCATTAAATTGAATCTTTAGAAAATTTATGGAAAATATGACATCTATGTGGAAGAAATCAAAGTTAAAATACAAAATAAAGCATCCATTTTTTCCATGTTCACAGTTTTAAGAAAACAAAAATAAAATGGTGTCCTTACAATTAAACTGGAAAAAAATGCTGGGTTAGAAGCACAAAGAAAGTCATGGTTTAGTTTGCCAGCAACCATTGGAAGCACCGGTTCTCGTCCGATCACCGAAGTTAAGCAACATTGGGCACGGATAGTACTTGGATGGGTGACCGCTTGGGAACATCGCGTGTCATTGGCATTTCTTGGACCGGTCTGCAGTCCAGTGGCAACACTTCGGACTTATAAATGGAAGGTTGTGGATTTGAATCCCGGCGGAGCACAAAAAGTATCCCAATTATACAAATATGCTCTTTGCTAGGTTGAATAATTCATAAAAAAAAACCTTTACCAAAGACCGGTCACTAAAAAGGTCCATCCAGCCTTACAGCAACTGGGTCTTGCTTGAGTATTGGCGCTTTGTAGCGAGGACCAAACTCGTAAAACACCTCTGCGGCACTACAACAAGTGTCATAGACCCCTAGAGTCTCTAAAATCTAGGGAGTCTCTTGCACAGGATTTCTTAAAAAAAAAAAGTACAGTAGGTAGATTGAAAAAACACCAAAGTGCAACATATTGCATTTAGCTCATGTGTCATCGGCAAAATATGCTGTAAACTTTAAAAAATCCTGATTATCAAGAATCTATTATTTGTATTTATCCACTATCCGTGACACCCTGTGACGTGGCAAAGCCAAGGCTATTTTTAAATGTGCGACTCCATTGATAGTTTACTTTAACTATATTTGACATTCAGATAAAACAAATATTTTTTCAATTATATAGTATAGACTTTTTATTGTGAATTCTCTTTTACTGATGTAATCATTTGCAAATCATTGTACTGCAATTTGTCTCATAGCTTTATAGTTTCATTCACTTTCACTGTATTTCTGTGTGTTTGGGACCATAATACCTTGTATTCTATAATGACATTTCAAACTCTACATTTTATGATTATTATAATTAATTATTACCTACCTACATTATGATTCTACCAAATATTTTGCCTTTAGAATCCCTCCAAAACTTTTACACATCTTTTAGCATTTATATTGTACCAATATCTTATATTTAAAAGTGAATGTAAAAATATTAACTATAGACTTAAATATTAAAATGTATTTTTGAATAGTTGAATCCCTTGCTTTTTTAGAGTTAGGCCCTTTTCACATGAAACGGTCTGTTGCTGGACCAGAAGTCTAGTAGTGAATGAAGATATACGTTAACAGTTTGTCCGGGGATCCGGAACAAAACTATACCGTGTGAAAAGGTGTTAGTCAAAATTATTCTTGTATTCGAAGGAAATATGCACCTACTTCAGGAGCCCTCTGCATGCTTGGTCGTCGCTAGTCAACCTTTTTTGAAGTTTTGTGACTGGCCTTTGATAAAGGAGGATAATTTTTTTGATCCAGCGAAGAGCATTTTAAAAAATGAAATGAAATGAAGTTCCTTGACTTCTAGGTTGGTATGCGGCTGACCACCCATGTTGTAGAAAATGGTTCACTTTGCCAATGTCACCCTTGTTTCAAGGAAGGACGGCAAGAGTTGCAGGGTGTATGTCCATTTGAAATTTGGGTTTTTATATTGTAGGTTCACATGGGGCATGTGCAAGCACGAACTTGTATGTGTCTGCTTGTGAGAATGCATATAATGTGAATCTCTAATGTGACAAATCTTTGCCACTTAGATTAAATTAGAAATGATATTTTTTGTGTGCCGCACTGCGAATCATACGCACGACTTTTTGATAACGAATCCGTAGCGTTAACCAATAGACGAAGGCTCTTTGTAGTCTAGTCGTTAAATGAGTTCATAATATCAGTACTATGAAAATGAAAATCAAAAATTCATACTTGCATTTTAAAAGAAATGCATACATACATAATTCAACTATCCAGTATTTATGCAATTTTAAAATAATGTAATTGTAAGTAAATAAAAGATACAAAAATGTTATAAGACCACTCAGAAAGTATAGCTTTTTACCTTTGTAGTATTTAAATACCTTAGTTTTCAATGCCAATAATTTTTGTAACATTAGTAGGTGCCTATTTTCCAAGAATTTAAAATTAATTAAAAATAGTAACAAAAGAATGATAAGAAAAGACCATAAATGTAATTAAGAATTAACAACTACGTAAAATAATTTAAAAAAACAGTTTGTGTAGATATTCTCGCGTACTCGTATTTCAACACAATTAAGTAATTGATAGTTGAATTTAAATCATTGTAAAATACACGCTTAAGTAAACTTATGTCAAATCAAACTAATCTTTGTAATAATTAAGACAATATAAAATCATTGCACATAGCTGTAACCAATAATTAAGTACTTTATCCCTAACATACTTGCGTGGACTTTATTCTGGAATTAATTTTTTTTCTATTAATCAGGATTTCGCTATTGAGCGTATTTTATCAGACGCACAAGTGAAAATGGCTTTTATGGTCTATGGTCAATAGATTATAGACAGAGGAGTGTGCACACTTAAAATTTCCTCTACCGGATGGCATTGCAAGTTGTCGGCCAAAGTAAATAAAAAATTGGATCACAAACAGTTGGGGATTTTACATCTTTGTAAAATATATATTTTGAAGTTCAGCGACAAATGTGATAAATATACAACCAAAACTTCTGTTGATAACAGTGGTAATAATTAAAATATTTGTTTACTCAATTTCTCACTATCTGCTCATCTTTGCTTATCAATGACGTAGAGAATAGGTCTCTAAACTAAGGATCCTTCGCCAAATGTGGAGGAAAATCAAAGCACATTTTTTCGAAACAAGTTGATCTCGACTTATCATAGGTTGGTGTGAGGCTGACCACCCATACTGTAAAAATGGTTCACTTTACCGTTGCCACCCCTGTTTCAGGAAAGTTTGGCAAGAGTTGCAGGGCTTATGTTTGTTTGAGATTTGGGTTTATGGTGTTGTAAGTTCACATGCGGCATGTGTAAGCGTAAACTGTCTGTGGGCATGCATTAAATAATGACTCTCAAATATGAATATGTCTTTGCAACTCAGATTTTAGATTAAATATGACCCTAAGGCTGGAAAGCTTGAAGACCCCTGATGAGAAGTATCAAAATAAAATATGTAAGTCCTTTCATAATGTGACACTGGTGATCCTGCTTGTCGTGGGAAATTGCCATAATGAAGAAAAAAAAATTTAAGTACTATCTCAATATACTTAATTGATGTCATACAATATATTGTAATTTAAAAATGCTACTTTATGACTATTGTAAGCTATCATAAGTGAATAGATGACGATTGTAATAGGATAAATTATTACCTTAGCTTCATTTTGACTTGTAAAGTTAACAATTTACCCTTTAGACCTAAACTTGATGAATAATTCAATTAAAATATTATCTGCATAAGAATGTAACAATGATTGTATCTACTTATTGTAACTATCCTCAATAAAATTCTAAACAAACCACTTCTTAATAGTTTTATTTATACATGTGGCGAGTTGAACCTATATATATACATAAATAAGAAAAATGAGAGCAACAGGGTGGTTTTCTATCGCTTCCATAACAAGCCTTGAGAATGCTTTCTGCTCGTGAAAGCGAAACATTGGCAGATAAAAAAGCTGCAAATAGAACATGGTCAAACCCAAATCAACACAAAAACAATTTGTTATATAACTGTCCGACCATGGAAGTGAAAGTATTGTTTTTTTATTGGCGAGCAAACATCACCCCTCAATGTGACTACGGTTCTCAGCAACCAACGAGGACTGAATTTTTTGTAGTTTTTTTGGTGCTTTGGGGGCCCCCTGTTCGTGGGAGCCCTGGTTCGGTCGTACCGCTTGAACCACCCTTAATCTGGGCCTGATAATAAAGCAATTGCTTTCCAATATCTGTCAGTCTCAGCTCTAGTAGAGCACAGCAGCATGTACCAGAAAGCAACTCTTTTTTATTTTAAATAGATTTGGAAGAGGAATGCAATACCAACCTAATATGCCTGGCCAGTTGTCTTCATGCGAAAGCAGAAGCTTGTGTGCATGGAATGGCATCTGTTGAACCAGGGTCCAAGTTATGATCGAATGGGCCAGACGTGATTCGAACTAGCGTTATTCTATTCCAAATACCTATGTTAGTCAAACAGGGACTTGACCACCTCGGCCATAGCACTGATTGTGTCAAAAGATTTGCTTGCCTTTTAGCTCTTTCAGACACAACGCATTCTGCCCAAATTGTCTATGGATTACCGGCAGTAAGAGTTGAAGCACTACCAGCGCCCTGGGCGAGATTTCTCAGGCGCCCCCTATCCACCATTTAAATCCATCCGAAAAATATGTTAAGAGGCGCCTGCGGCGCCCTATTACACCTGGCGCCCTGGGGCGTCGCCCAACCCCGCCCTACCCTAGCGCAGGCCCTGATTATCGGACACAAACTGTGTGAAAGCTCATACATCTTCCTACACCTGTATACACTACTGACTTTTGACCAGGCGCTAGATAGAAAAGAAACATAAACAAACTGGGGTGAATGAAGTCCGCATGTGACAAAATTGTGTCATCACCCAGCCGAGATGCTACGGAAAATGCACACAAATATTCTGTAATTGATTGTGTGTTCAGTAATTGATTGATTCACAAAACAGCAGCGCCAACCAAATAACTCATTCTTATAATTACAAAAAATCTGCCGTCATTTTTATACTATCTTTATAATTTGAGAAACAGCAGTTATGAACTCATTTTGACATCACAACATCACGGCTTCTTCCGTCTTTTGACAGTTGGCTGGTTTGAAATGTGAAGTTGGCTTTTGATAGTTTGGTATATTTAAAGCAAATAAGGCCCCCAAAGAGGACTCCAAATAAATGTTTCGTAACCTTAATACACCTAAAGCTGTATTATACATCTAGTAAATTATATATTTTATCCAATATTGAAATTCCTTGACCAAAATTTTTCATTTGAATACAATTTGACATTTCGCCCCCCAGTTCTTGTTTACCGTATACGCCAATCTTGTCAAAGATGACTTTTTCATGCAGTTGTCTTTTGAATCAAATTCTACACAATCTGAGCTAAGAAAAACCGTAAAACTCGATAATGTGAGAGTTTTTTTAAATATTTATAATATAAATTTCTTGTTTTTATAAGACACATTGGTCCAGTACACATGCAAACATTGCTCATGTAAAATTTTCTCAATGGCGTTTACGATAAACAAGAACTAAGGCAGCGATTTGGCTGCCAAGGCTGCATGCAAAATGGCAAGAATGCATGATTATATGTAGAGAACACAGAGAAATAAAGGCTACATTAAAATGGAAGGTTAAATCACACATTTTTTTAAGTTGTTCTGCTGGCGTTTGAAAGACAGATTTTTGAAAAATCTAAAAAATTATTACCGAAGTGTTTACTTAAGCGTTTACAGAGTTTGTTTTTCAAAATTGTCTTAAAGTTCATGTGGTCTTACAATTTAAAAAAAATAATTAAAACAACTTTATGATATGCAAGATTTGACATATAACCTAAAAATTGAAAAATTCTCTTGGTAAAACTTGGAAGGTTATGTTGGCGAAATAATAGCAACAACTCGTATTTATCTTTTAAGGTTATTTTCAAACTAAACATCTATAGTTCCAAAGATCAATTTGTTATTTTTTCAATATTTTGGCTTTTTGACACAGGTTAGAAAATTTGACGTTGGACCTGAACAAAACACGAAGCTTTCTTCTTCTTTGCAGCGACTGGCAGCGACGGCGAAAGGAAAGTTGCAGACCGTAAGGAAAAGTACCTGTATTGGTAGAAAACGGCAAATATCGATTTAAAATTAAAAAAAAAAAAAAACGATTAAAAAATATTTACAAATAATTTTAATATAAAAATGATATTTGAAATAGTGACATGTTTCATAATTTTTCAAATAATAGTGCAATAATATTTTTTTTAAAGACGCGTTGTGAAAAATAAATGTCAAAATGATTTTGGAAACTCTGAAAGGATCAAAGGCTCAGTTTAGACACACGAAATTTTTTTGAAAAAGTTTCGATAGTGACGTCAAGCAAGATGGCCGCTCCGCAGTGACAGATGCTGGCAATTTTGATATTATGATGATTTTTAAAAAATGCCGCATGACCCGCTTATTTCGTAATGTTGGTCAGGCTCAGTTTAGACACACGAAAATTTTTTGAAAAAGTTTCGATAGTGACGTCAGACAGCGATTTTTAGCGGCAACTATCGGTTTTCCGTCTCCACACACATTTGAACAAAATATTTTTTGAACAAAACAGAATCTTTTTCTTCTAATGGCATTTAGCTGTTGCAGTTTATTCAAACATCGAATGGGATTAAATTAATAATGTAGGAATTAAATTATTTTACGTGTTAAGTTTAACTATGCGTCGGTAAAAAAAAGAATCATACAGATAATTTAAAATTCATCGTGGTGTTGTACAAACTGGCTAAATATTCCAATGTTAGTTGTGAAAATATATTACGGGTTCTTAATCTCAAAAATATTTTTATGAAACAGAATATTGCATTGGTATTTTATATTGTGTTCAAATTATATTGTGTCATTGTTTTTGGCGCTTATTTGCCGAGACCAACATTAAATTTAATTTTCCCTTAAGTAGGACTGAAATTATTTACGACTTATAAAAATAATTGATTAACATGTTTCTTACGTGAAAAGTTTCACGGAATCATTTCATAATTAAAACGTTGCAATGGAAAAAACACCGTTGTGAAATAAAATTGTTTTTAATCCAAAAGTAAGAACAACCTCAATTTAATTATTACCTACTTCCTTTTTCTTTTCAAGGGGTTAACAATTATTTTATATTTTCCAAATTGTTTTTAGTTTTCACAGAAAATAAAGGTTTTCGAGTTTTAAATTAACAAAAAAAATTAAAATACCTACCAAAATGGTCGAGTCCATAGCATTATTGTCTTTGACTTTTCAGACATTTTAACTCCGAAGTGGAAATGTCTGACAACTCAGTCTGACCAACATTACGAAATAAGCGGGTCATGCGGCATTTTTTAAAAATCATCATAATATCAAAATTGCCAGCAACTGTCACTGCGGAGCGGCCATCTTGCTTGACGTCACTATCGAAACTTTTTCAAAAAAATTTCGTGTGTCCAAACTGAGCCTCAGACTGAGTTGTCAGACATTTCCACTTCGGAGTTAAAATGTCTGAAAAGTCAAAGACAATAATTCTATGGACTCGACAATTTTGGTAGGTATTTTAATTTTTTTTGTTAATTTAAAACTCGTAAACCTTTATTTTCTGTGAAAACTAAAAACAATTTGGAAAATATAAAATAATTGTTAACCCGTTGCAAAGAAAAAGGAAGTAGGTAATAATTAAATTGAGTTTGTTGTTACTTTTGGATTAAAAACAATTTTATTTCTAGATTATTATTTATAGACGGTGTTATTTTCCATTGCAACGTTTTAATTATGAAATGATTCCGTGAAACTTTTCACGGAAGAAACATGTTAATCAACTATTTTTATAAGTCGTAAATAATTTCAGTCGTAAGGGAAGTTTTAAATTTAATGTTGGTCTCGGCAAATAAGCGCCAAAAACAATAACACAATATAATGTGAACACAATATAAAATACCAATGCAATATTAATGACACAATTGCAATATTGCATTCTGTTTCATAAAAATATTTTTGAGGTTAAGAGCCCGTAATATATTTTCACAACTAACTGAGACAATTAAAATGAGAGTACAAAAAAGTACGATGAGATGGTTCGGACATCTCGAAAGAATGGATGATGAACGACTAACGAAGAAAGTTTATAAAGGAAATGTCAGAGGAAAGCGCGGAAGGGGAAGGCCGAGGAAAGAATGGTTAGACCAAATAGGTGAGATTGCGAAAGAATGGAACCTGCAGAGTGAGAATAAGAGAAGAGTATGTATAAAAAAGGTGATGAATATTGAGGAAATGAAAGTGGTTTGTAAGGACAGAAAAAAGTGGAGGCGCATCTGCGGAGGTACCGGCCACCCCTAGTGGAACGGCGGCAGGATACAGTACAGTACAGAACATTGGAATATTCAGCCAGTTTGTACAACACCACGATGAATTTTAAATTATCTGTATGATTCTTTTTTTTTACCGACGCTTAGTTAAACTTAACACGTATTAAAATAATTTAATTCCTACATTATTTTAATCCCATTCGATGTTTGAATAAACCGCAACAGCTAAATGCCATTAGAAGAAAAAGATTCTGTTTTGTTCAAAAAATATTTTGTTCAAATGTGTGTGGAGACGGAAAACCGATAGTTGCCGCTAAAAATCGCTGTCTGACGTCACTATCGAAACTTATTCAAAAAAATTTCGTGTGTCTAAACTGAGCCCTCGAGTCCCCTCTACTCCAAAAGTGAAAATCACCGCGTTCCGTGGGTATATAAAGCAAGCCGTTTGCATGAGCTGGCCAGTCTCTCTTTTCTTTTCAAGCAGCAAGTTCTTCAGTGAGTGCAGTGTTGATAGTTTAGATTCAGTGCGGGTTGACAGTATTTTTTTTCTGTGAGTACTGGTGAAAGCATTGACTAGGTGAAAGTGATTTTTTTTTGAAAAAAAAATTTTTAGCGAACAATAAATTGATTGAATTCTCGATTTAATTTGAAATAAAGTGCAGTGGCCGAGTAATAGAAAATATGTTTTTGGATGTATGCTTACCGCTAGTTTTTCAAAATCATTGAAAATTATTTCTGATTTTGTATATTTACTAACATTATTTTGTGAAAATTCAAAAATAATTTTACAATTGCATATTATAATTTGTGTTACATTACTATTTAATTAATTTCAGCGTTGACTTTTCAAACATACTTTCGGAAACAAATATAAAAATACACAACCCTAATTTTTTAAAAAAATGAAGCATCCAATTAAAAAAAAAATTAACCGTACAGTACAGTTTTTGTTTAATAATATACATTTAAACTCTTTTTTTAAATAATTCCAATTTATTTTTTTAAATATTTTTCATAGCGCCAGTGTTCAAAAACTAAAAACCTTTTTTAATTTTAATAAAAATAAAATAAAAGTTAGAGCGAAAAGTGCTTTGAAAATATAAAAAATAAAAATCAAACATAATTTTTAAGTTATTAAGTGAATATGGAACTTTCAGTAAAAAAAAATATAATAAATATTTAAAATAATTTTAAATAATGTGAAGTGCCATGTTGTAGCCAAGACGGGAGAAAAGCAGCCGGGAGCTTGAGCGAAAACATGTAAACGAAAAATATATATTTAAGAGTGTAAAATTATATTGTGTGTTCCTGAGGCGGTTCCAGAAAACTGTGAGTCATATTTTGATTTTAATTTTTTTTAAAAGCCAGCATTGTTGTATTTGTAATTAAATTATGCTTATTGTAAATTCAAGCAATTAAATGCAGGCCTAACAACATGTATGATTGGATGTTAACTATTATTTGTTTTTTTTTCAATATTTTGCTAATTTCTGAGAAAAGAAAAGTTTCTTAATATTTTACTAAGGAAGCGTACATGGCTACTAAATAACAAATTAATTATTCCTGTTCAAAAACAATTATGGCTTTTAAATCTTATTTTTTATTGAATTTTTATGTTTTCCTTTTTTGTTTTGGTTCTTTTAAGAAAGGGTTCCAGTATTTTATTGTTTCAATGTACACTGAACTCTTTGTTATTGGAAACAAGTGTCATATGAATTTTTTTTTTTTTTTTTTTTAATTTCAATGATTAAAAATATTTTATTAAATTTTAACATTTTATTTTATCTCATTTGTACACAGAAAATATAAACAAATGAGAATACAAATGCCAACCAGCACATGACAAAATTATTTTAATTGGAACAAACTTTAAAGATAATTTTTATAATGCTCTCCTTGATTTTTATGAAATATAAGGGTCATTGTGGTTTACCCTAATTTTTCATTTTTATCAAGTCCATAAGGAAATGGAGGAGCACTTGTAAATTGTGTTTTGTTTAATGAATTCTGTCATGATAATAAAAAAGTGTATAAGTACCTATTTCGGAATTCCATTCAGGGGCCTGCTATTGAGTGGAGGAACTGAAATTGGATATAACGACCGGTCTGTAGTCCAGTGGCAACACTTCAGACTCGTAAATGGAAGGTTGTGGGTTGGAATCCCAGCGGAGCATAAAAAATATACCGTTTATATTTTCAACTTCATATACCTTTACCAAAGACCGGTCATCAAAAGGTCCATCCAGCCTTACAGCAACTGGGTCTAGCTTGAGAATAGGCACTTTCTAC
The DNA here is from genome assembly GCA_951799405.1 of Agapetus fuscipes. Lineage (NCBI taxonomy): Eukaryota > Metazoa > Arthropoda > Insecta > Trichoptera > Glossosomatidae > Agapetus > Agapetus fuscipes. The sequence continues at coordinate 10,091,985 of OX637336.1, forward strand.
AGCGACGACCAAGCTTGCAGAGGGCACTTGAGGTGTGATACACACAAAAACAGCGCTCACCAAATAAATCAGTCTAATTTATTTTTTAATAAATGGTGTAGGTAACCAATATTTTTGCTTTTAAAACGAAGAATGGTACCTACCTGATCCTTCAGGATCAGGGTAAGACCCACTTTCAATGCGGATTCCCATGAGGCTGGCCATTGACTCTTTCTCCTGTTTGTAAGGACAAACAGGAGAAAGAGTAGAGAGCGCATGCTTTCTGAGTGAAAGCACTGAGTTTGAATCCCAACGGTTCCACCGATATTTTATTTTTCAGGGCTTTTAAAGCAAAGAGCGGTTTGACTGGGAAGTTAAGCCGTCATAAACAAACGCACCTGATCCTTTAGGATTAGGGTAAGACTCAAATTCCATGCAGATTCCCGTGAGGCTGGTCACTTTACAAACACATGAAAGAGAAGAGAGTGGATGTTTTCTTATTGGAAAAACTGATTTTTGATCCCAACGGTTTTATTTTTCAACGCTTTTAAACTCAAAAATGGTTCGACTGAGACGTCAAATCTTCATAAACATAGGCACCTGATCCTTTCCGATCAGGGTAAGACCCAAATTCAATACGGATTCCCATGAGGCTGCCCACCTTACAAACAGATGAAAGAATAGAGAGTGCATGCTTTTTGAGTAAAAGGACTGAGTGTGGTTCCCAATGGTATATTTTTTTAATTTTTCAGGGCTTTTAAAGAAAAAAGTGGTTTGACTGAAAACCTTCATAGACGTAGGCACCTGATTCTTC